>RCWM02000114.1:1585000-2245000 GCA_003667255.2 Euschistus heros
TAAATCGTCACCAAATTGTTGCATAGAATATATATATATATTAAATTTTAAACAATTATATTTTACAATTCATTCTTTTTATTTATAATTTATTACTTTCATTAGTATGACCTCGAGACCTTCTAACTAACAGATGAGGACTGAAATCTGTATGACTATTTAGGTATATAATTCATCTTAATGTCGAATTTCCACCACAAGGACAAAACTCATGGCTACCCCGGAGTCACACCCTAGTCCCGATGAACTGCCAGTCCATTGTCCCAGGAAACTCCAAGTCATCGGAGGATCGTTCGTCCCTGTCCGTACTGATTCAGACGTCGTAAGAAGTGGAGGAGTAGATAAGACGCTTGTGTCCATTGTGCCCTCTCCAGGACTCTGTCACTCCCAGAGCCTGTTATTAATTCTTCTTTTATCCTGGGGATAACTGAAGGATTGGTACTTTGATTTATGGCGGACAGTTCGAGTGGGGTATTGAGGGTGTGAGACTTCTATTTCGGAAATATACTATCAAGTTATTATCAGCACCAAATAAATAATTGTCAGGTGTGAAATAAAATTAATTTTTTACAACTCGAACTAAATTTTTAAAAGTCATTTATGACGAAAATGCTAATTTATATATATATTTATCAAGTCTATTTTCTAAGACATAGTCCAATTTATTTCAATAAGACTTGTGGTAATGAATTCATTATCTTTGTGTAATAGTTTATACTCACTACCAAAAAATGAAGTGGATGAAGCTCAGCTCTAATCACATTATTTACTAATAGTAAATACCTATCTTAAGACAGTATATTATGAATTAAAATAATTTATTTAATGATGGTTTATTTTATATCAAAATTTATTTTAATTTATTAGATCTAATATACAAATTTAAAACCAGCATAATGTTTTTTTGTTTTTTTTATTTCATAAAGAGGTGAATCAGTTTATCGTTTCTAAAAAAAGAAGATATTAGCATTGATTTAAAAACACAATATTAAAATAAATCCAAAAAAATCTCATCAAATATTACCCTTCGTCGTAAACTTACGACATATTGCCCTAGTGCATCCTTCAATGATATTCCATTATTCACTGTTGAACAGATTCGCTATGGCTTCCAATGGACAAACGTCTTATTTGGAATCCACATAGAAAATTAAATCGACATTCAACTGTCCTTGGATTTCGACTTCAAAATTTACTAGACACAAAAACTAAAAATTTCGGATTAATGACAAAAAATTCACTTACATAATAATAAGTTGAACTTTGGGGGTCCACTAAACCATCCAAAACGTCTCGTATCTAATCCTAACACTCCAAAACACTCCTCACGTTCACAAAAATAAGCTAGTCCATTAAGATTTAGATATTTAATATGCTGCTGAATATTATCACATAAGCCTATAAAACCATTATTAGACCCGTCGTTACATAAGCGAGTGATACATAGGTGTTTACCAAAAGATGTTAAAATCTACCAGAGGTTTTGGAGACGAATATATTAGACAGATATTTAGCCCAGAGTGTATAAATGACGAATTGAGAACTAATGGCAATGCTTGGAGAGCCAGATACAGTCATCCAAATAAATAAGGTGAAGAATGCTGAGACACGTGGAGAGGATGCTTGTTGATAGATTACCTCGAAAATTACTAAAAGAAAAGCCAGGAGGTTTTAGAAGTCCAGGGCGTCCACGATTAAGATGGCTAGATGTCATGGAGCAAGAGGCTGTGGTGTGAGAGGCTGTGGACCGAGATGAATAGAGAAAATTTATAGAGGAGATCCTGGTCGTACTTAAATGACTGTTCTTCGAACAAATAATAAATAATAATACTAATGTTGGTGAATAGGCCCAAACAAAATTCCTTTTCTGGTAAACTCCATAACCGATCAAATCCCCTGGTATCTCAACTTGCTTCCCATTCCATTCCCGTTAACTCTCCGAGGCATCTAAAAAGAAAAACACCCCGAGAACTGCTAATATAGAACTTTTACTGTAGTGGCTGCCTATGAGTCCTTGCTTTACACCAATTGACTTGTTATTATGAGCGTTATCTTTACATTTAATTGATGAACTTTTGTATTTCTTAATAAATTAAATCATTTGTATATAAGGATAATTAAAATACAAAATGTAATATATTACATCGATGAATAAAAAAATATGTTCTTAAACAAGATTATCCTTAAAGTCCTAATTCTCTATAAATCTAAAATATACTATGACATAACTAGGAGTTGGAAGAAATTATAGAAATAGTGTGTATATGTATATATATATATATATATATATATATATATATATATATATATATATATATATATATATATATATATATATATATAAATTTATTTATTTATTTTATGAAGCTTTTGCTTAGTAAATATTATACGGTGCCTCACTTAAGTGCAATAAGTACCCCGGATTCCATATGAAAGAGTCCATAGAAATGAAACCTATGTATGACTAATAATATGCCTACAACATTTTAAAAACTAAAACTAAAAACATGAATACTAAATTTTTGAATAATGAACAAAATTAATTAATCAATGAATAATAATTTTTTCCTTTATTAGTGTATGTATAAAAGTGTATATATCCCTGACCCCCAGAGCGCCCTTCAACGACCTGCCCTTAGAGGAAGGACTCCGACCTATCTTACTGAAGAGGGTGAATGGGAGGGCACGTGGGTGCACCTGACCCAAACTACAATCCCAATTAGAATTTCAAATCAGGACCATTGAGGGCCACACCCCGTCATCAATAATTCATATATAGGTGCCGATATCAGACTTTTCTGGGGGGTGAACTGTTAGTCCCTTGTCCGGGGGGTGTACAGGTGGTGTGTACCTGTCCTCACCTGCGAAACCTCAAAGCTTTATTTGTGACGGTGGGGTAAACATCGGGAATGAAAGATTCAATACTATAATTTTTTTTTTATATATTTAATTATGTTTTATCCAAATTTTAAAGAAAATTTCACCAATCTCAAAGATTAATTTTTTGCGAAGGAATGCCGAAGACATCCTTCGGACGTAAAAAATCGTCAGATCCTGGCAGACTTGAAACTAGTATTCTTCAGTGGCTTTATGTATTTATGTATAAATATGCACATGCTATGAGAAACTTTATTTTATGAAAGAAAGAAAAGTAATTGAGGTTTGTTTTTGTTTAGAGGGGAAAAGATGAAATATATTCTCTTATCGAAAATTTCAAGAATTCAAGTCTTTTGAATATTTTGTTTAATAATAATATAAACAAATAAAGAGTATTGATGAGATCTCTTTGGATCCTGCTTGCCAACCCCATAATATGGCCAAAAATAATATGTAGTATTTTTTTCTTTTCTATGAGAAATGAAATGAATATTAAAACGAAATACAGTAAGGTATGGCCATTAAAAATACTCATCTGAAGCTTAACAGTAACTCTAACATATATTGCATAAAATTAAAATTAAACAAAAAAGAAAAAAAAGTATATATATATACATATCATTTCTGTAAAGTAGGTACCCGATAATTTGGCAGTTAGAATGCCTTGTAATCCCCGAGAAAATTATAATCAACTATATATTTTGAGCAACTAGGGACTCCATCGACGGATATACTCTTTCTCCACCGATTCCGTCGTGAAGCCGCAAGGAACCGATTTTAATTTGAGAAAGGAACGAATATTATGACCATTTTTGGAAAGAAAATAAATCATGTTATTTCACCATTAATTTAAATTAGTGTACAGGTATTTCAGTGCTATGGTGTTGTAAATTTAGTTTGTATATATCGCTATACAAGTATTTCAAAGTGCTACAACTCAAAAATCTGTACTTTTGATTTAGCTTCACGTTTAAGTTTAATAATCCTCTTTAAAATGTCAAAAATCTATAGAATTAACTGCTTGATACATCGCATATGCGGTTAGGATTAAAAGATAATTCAGGTACACTTTCAATATTTCTAGACTCTTACAATTTTACATTTTTTCAATGCAGGTTTTCGAGTTGTGTTAATTTTGAAATACCAGTAAGAGTACAATATGTATTATATCTTAGTTATTATGTTTGGACTTATTCCCGATAAGCCGACATTTTACAAACTTGGCACCCGTTCGGTTTAAATTACGTCGAGTTTGTGGGACTCTACTGTGACTAATCCCATGAGCATAAAACTTGCAATTCACATAGTTATTTAAATAAATTAGAAAGAATATTTGATTTACACTAATGTTATATGGCGGCAAGTTTCATATTGTTCCAAAACTCTATAACGCATTTATTGAGACCGACTTCTTTTCATACCTATCTAAAAGAATAAGAAATATGTGATGATATTAGCAGTCATAACCGTCATGTGCAGTAAAATCCGTAAGAACCGCTTTCTATGCATACAGTGCAGACAAATTGCAACGGAGCGACCACAGGTGGTGGGGGGTTAGCCGAGGGTAAGGCAGAGTTATTCAATGAATAATGGACTTTAACGGTTCCGCAAATGAAACAATATGCGGTGCCTTTGTCGTCTCTTTAAAGCTCTTCTGGTATTTTTAATTACCGGAGGCGAATGCTGTAGTCTTTGCGAGATGCTGCCTCGACGATCTTGAGGACATAAAGGAATATAAGAGGAACCTAGATGCCCAGCAGTAGATCTAAAACTAACTCATTGCATAGAGTAATCCAATTTTAACCATTAACCTTATTGGTCAGGTAAAATATGCGCCAAGGTATTCAAAGACCACAACAGTTAGTCTTGGTAACAAAGTGCCTAATATAAAATAAATAATTCCGGGATGTCTGACGAATTCATAAAACAAATTGAGCATAAACTACCTCAAATATTCCTGCCTAGTTTTGCTATAAAATATGAATCGGCGGTAAGGTACTAATATGTATATTTATCTAAATGAATGAAGATATATGCACATGCGGTTGGCAACATCTGATCCCTACCTGAGCAATGTTCGAACAAAACCAAGTAAACATAATTGTGATTTAAGTAACGAAGTTAAATCTTTTTATTTTGAAAATTAGTATTCGATTGAATCTTTTGATTATTTTTTATGTATTTTTATCAATAATTAAGTTATGTTTTTTGAAAATAATATTATAGACAAAACTAGTGTTTATTGTTTTCTGTAAATCATTTAATTTTAACAGTTTATATATATATATATATATATATATATATATATATATATATATATATATATATATATATATATATATATATATAATATTTAATATAAATATTAATTTAATTAATAGTTTATTATTCAATCCTAACGAATATATATATACGAAGTTCCTAAATAATTACCTATGTACTACCGATTGTATCAGAATCCGAAATATAACATATACTTTTTCGTTGAACTCATTTTGTTAGCATTTTTTTATTTCCTACTTTATCTAACGATGAAATATTACTTTTTAAAAATAAATAAACTAGAAAAAAAAATAAAAAGACTGCGAATTCAATAAAATCCTCCCTCCCCTCCATATTTCCGTTACTTTGAAACACTATGCGGCGTGGTGACGTTTCTTGCAACTGTGGCTGCCGTATGTTTGAAGTACAAGCTTATAAAAAAAAAAAATTACTAGTTTCCTTGATCATACTTAAAGTCATGTATGTGCGATCAGTTGTGGAGATATATAATATTATCAAAAAAGACATGATTAATAACGGCCCATTATAATCTGCAAACATAAATGAATTCAATATATCTTGATATCCACTAATCACTGAATTAGAATTTTTGAAAGAATTCAAAAAAAGAAAGAACGGACATTTCATATGAAACTATTTAATAGTTCATGTTTCTAGACAGCAAATGATGGCTAATGTAATACACTAGAGAATGGAATTTCCATATTCACTTTTAAAATTTCATTTTATACTTTCAAATATATGTTGTCAAATTAATTGTATTGTGTACCTAATCAATTACATTACATTTAATTATAGACTGAATAATATTATTAAAATGTAAGCAAAGCAGATGATAAAATCTGTGCATGATGATTTTATGAATAGGTGTTAAATAAAACTCATGTATGGAATAAACATATAAATATAATCAGATGAAATAACAATATATAACATATAAACAAATAAAACAATCTGCAATTAATTTGTGAATGAATTAAAGATTTTATTAGTAATAAATTAGCTTATTTTATTCAAAATACTCAGGTTGTTGTAGAACGTTGTAGGAAGTTGTTTATTTGAGTAATTATATAGTATAAATATTTAGAGAATGTCGATTACATGTTTGAATGTTTATGAGTGATATTGACTAAAAGGAGTAAATAAAAAAAATCTTCACAAAATCAAAGTAGTTATAATAGCATTTTAATTTTCAGAAATCAAATTTTTATGAAGCACTGAACTTCTGAGTTATATAATTACTAAATGAAGAGCCACGTTCATTCAAAATTCCGTTAAGGCTGTAGCACTATTTCCAAATAAAAAGAACAAAACAAATTAATTAAAGTCGGATATTCTTTCGAAAAACAGCTCATTAGTGGGTGAATTGGATAAATAACATCCAACCATCTTTTAAAACGTGATACTAATTAATTAATAATTCTAATAGTTGCCATCAATACCTTGGAAGGTGGGAACATAGTTTAAGCTTATATATTTTCAAATTATTTTGACATGCTACAAATGATTTATTTATATTTAAGGTCCAAGAATTAGAAAAAATTTAAATCTTCAAATATTTTTTTTTCAATTTTAAAATTCATTGGAACTAGTGATGTGTCATTACAAACATTTTTAGGATTCTCAATAACGGTACTACTGCCAGATAATCGATTCTCGGTTTTGATACCTCTCTTTAAATAAAAAGTTGTATTACAAAAAATAATCCATTGGAGAGCTAAGAATGCAAACCAAATTTATTTATAAAAAACAACAACAATCACCTAATAGGATTTATAATATATATGTTAGTTACGATTCAAATCATGAACAGAAATACTATTCCTTTTACAAATTCTAAAAAAAATAATTAAAAAAAAAAAAAACCTATACCACTTACAACCCATGAAGGGTCTCGGGTTCAGTACTTAGGTAGGCTGTACTGTTTCTGAGCCAACGGTTGTGAAAGGAGATGATTTGGCCGAAAGTCACGCTCAACCGCCAGTTTTTCCCCCAATTAAGGGTACCCACTTTTTAGGAGGCTGGGTGTGCCCCTGGAGGGTCTCCCGACCTCGAATTCAATCCACGGCCGAAATAATAGAAAATAAATTTTCTGCCGACAGTCGCACTTGAACTCGGGCTCGGGAGCATGGTAGTCAACTGAGCTACTGCGCCTCCATTAAAAAAAAAATAATAATAATATCCCTTTTAATTAATAGCAAATGTTACAAAAAAGATTCACTAAACACAGAAGGGTAAACTGATATTTCTCTGAATATTATTTTAATATTATCACATTAAGCCTCAAAAACCAGTATAAATATGGAATAAAACAAAAAATAATTTTTATTCTGAGACAGCAAAAATCCGCTGAAAATTACAAAATTGTATCGAAAAATGATACTGTTGGCTGGCTGATTTTCTTTCATTTCTGCTTCAGATTCGACTGTTTCTTTCTAATCCTATTTTCTTTTTCCAGTTTCAAATATTAACGACTTAGACGTTTGGCTTGAAGTAGCGATACTTGGTTTTAGAAGGGAATTTGGTCTTAATTCTATGCTTCAGCAGAATCAATCTAGAGCATAACAAATTATTTGTATTTTTTTATATTAATGAGAAGAATCGGCACATTTTGATAACAAAATCAGGTAACACAAAACTGTCGTCAACGTCGTCAGCTCTATCGATCGGCTTAAAAGAATTTGGATCATCGAATCTCGATACCGATTATTTTCTCAAGCACCGTTTGACCTGAACATTGACATATCCATATTTAGGAACCATTCTATATTTAGCGTCACAATGCTGATGAATATATGCTATTTTAAAGTATATATCTTCAAGTATCGGATAATTTATTAAAGTAAATATTATTTTTTTAATTTATTATAAATTTATAATCGAACCCCTAAATCTTATTACTTTTCCTAAATGGTAGTCCATTCTTTTAAAAGAGCTCCGGTGCGGGTACATCAGCCTTCACGGTCCGATGCCTGACACGCTCCGCTCACTCTACGACCATTTTCCAGAAATATCAAAGTCCACCATCGTATCCTCCATCATCGCCATCCTGGATGTCTCCTATCTTAACATCATCAGAAAATCCTGGATATAGCTCTTCCTTATTATTAAAAAAAAAAAAAAAACACAATTAATTCATGCAGGATTATTCATACAACAGTTTTTTTAGAAAATTAAAAAAAATAGTATATATATATTTTTCGGGGGAGGTTTAACGTCCTTATGAACTCCATTTATGGCAGAAAGAACGGGTTATCTTACATGTTACAAACAAATTGTAGCCAGTGTGGGTATGGGAAGTTCATTTAGTGGGTCTGCCTCGAAATGAATATTAACCCATCTAAGTGGAATTCGAACCCTCAACCGTGATTTTATAATTTTGTAAAACTATAGCCGTGTTAAACTATAAACTTCTCTTTCATAATAAAACTCCAAAGCCATTCTAATATGCTGGTATTTTGGGTTTTGACAGGTTAACTCTGAATCCAATAGTTTCCTTGCGAAACGAGAAGTCTTATATTTAAATGAACGGGATTGTAGAGAAAACCAAAATATATTATAATTTACAAACTCGGTGATATTTAGCAACCTCTAAGAAAATAAAACTAAATACTTTGCTGTTTCTGTATACTGATTTTTAATGCAGTAGGTACACATTAACAAATTTAAAATTTTGAACCAATGGCCACTTGCAACGTCTCAAATGATTTGAGGAATTTATTTACAATATTTAGATGTCAGAACAATAAAGGCCAAATACTGCATTTTTCGTTTGTTTTTTAACAGGTTACTAACCTATTTTAGATAGGTTCGATATTCATTCCACGAGTCCGCCGAGAAATAGATTTTGACCCTGCTATTCCGAATTTAAACCATTTACAAGAATTCTATGGTGCTTGACGATCTATCACGCTAGGCCACCACGATCTTTTGTTTTTAATATTTTATTCAGAATAATAAACTATTACTATAATAAATGTATATGATTGACAAATTTTTCAACAACGTATTTCGAAATTCGTAAAATTAGTATTTTTACGGTTTTTTACAATTCTGTCACACACTTAGATTTTTTTTCAATTTTTATTTCAATTGTTATTTTTTTATGTTACCTATAATATAAAAATATTTCAATTCAATAACTATTATTAATATTTATGGTTGTATTAAACAGTGACATGGAATGCACATTGCACTAAACCAAACACAATTCATGATATAGAGGAAAATATAAAGACATATGATCTCTTTCCACGAATTCTTCCCAAGTGGGGAAGGGGCCAAGCCGAACCAAATGTGACATCTTCGGCATCCGTTCCATTGCGAGCTGACAAACGAAGACTTTCGATTTACCATTCCGAATACAGAGAATATCCAACGCCTTTACGGGACAGCCCAAATGCGTCAACGGATACCTGGGAACGACTCGTCAGGAATCTTAATGACACCGTCTTCTAGCTGCGGACGAGTTATTGGAGGCACGTGAAGGACCCGGGTACCGTCGGAACACATAGAAGTACCCGAATACCAACTTTCCAGGAGATCGGTTTTGTCTGAGGTTATTGAAAGAATGGCTCGAAGACTAATAATATAATATTATTACATAACAAGTTTCGATGTATTTAGAGATGGAACAAGAATCCTACATGGAGTGGTGCCATATGATAAATACACAAAAAGTATTTCTTTTAATTTTATTCACTTAGTCAAATTAACATCATGTTCTGTAATTGTTAAAAGTTTGGCCGTAAAATGTAATTTTTCTAACAATTAGACTGTAGGTTGTATAGGTACTAATGTTGATTAGAAAATATTGGTTATTTTTTTAGCATTTCCTTAATGATTCCACTCTTGATGTTGAATGAAATATATGGAGGTAAATTTCTGATAAATGCTGAATCGTCGTAGATACATTACTTCCCCTTTTTTTTTTCTTTTTTTTTCTTTAATAAATGGTTGCTATTATTTGTAGTTCTTAGTGTATTTAACATGGGATTAAGTTGCCCCTGATTGATAGATGTAGGGATATCGTGAAAATTTCTAGTTCTGTAAATAAAACGTTATTTATTAAACTTAATTACTTTAAGTTTGCAATAAAGTAGTCTAAACCAAATTATATATAAAGAAAACCTCCATGAGATAACTTTACGTAGCTTACATAGATAATGTATAATTCAGAAACAAAAGAAGTAAGGTGTTGAACTATGTAAATAGTAACTAACCAAATATTCATGAGAACAGTTTATGATTTAAAAAATTCTAACTATTCGTAAAAATGGAAGTAAAAACCTCTTAAAAAAAAAAATTCATTCCAGCTCAAATCTCAATGAAACAGGTATATACTACGTACACTTATCTTTTTAATGTTTGACTCAAATCGTGTGATATTCATGACGTGAAAGTTGTGTAAGCTATGTACAACACTGTGGAAAAAGTTTTGAACCATATAAATCTGTTATTTTTGCAGGATAAACTAAACAACAAAAAATAACATGAGAGTATCCGTATGTTTACATTGTATATTCATGTTCCTGACATTAAAAATTACAAACGATCCATTGTATTTATTTTTATGTGTTTCCTTAATTTATTCATTACATAATTTAAATAGGGGCTTGTGGTGGGATACCAAACCACATCGAACCACAATCTAAGTCTACGGCGGCGGCGATATCAGATTGTCAATCCCCTGCGAGGAGCACCTGGGCCTCATTGTTCTCGGCCGACAGTTGCTGAGGAAGCTGCCTGCGGCTTTGTCAACTGCCACGTGTCACAAAATGTCCGTTTCAGGACATATTCAGTCAATTGAAATAAAGTATAACTCATTATTTTCGATCATTATAGCTTCTACCAAGGAACATGAACATAAGAATTTATTCGGATGTTAAACGAAGACCAGCCTATTCGGCGATTATAAGAACATTTAATATATACGTTATTGACGCTATTAAGCGTATTTAAAGTGGACATTAACACGTTTTATCGTCAGACCACTCTGGAACACGTCGAGGGCTGTTAATATTTTTAGCCTCCTGTTAATTCTCTGGCCGAATAAGGACTTCCATTAAAGTACGGTGACAGCGTGCATTAGCTGTTAATAGAAAGGGCAATCACTTTTGGTATTGATTTGTGGTCCCCCGCCGGTAATTGTCGTTTAAATAAATCTAACCCTAAGCATCCACTACATCATACAGTCTTTATCAGTTCCTGGCAAACGGTTTACAACATTCGTCTAATAGGTCCGTTATTTTCCATCAAAGCTTTGCAAATATGTATACTTGTATTTACATTATTAATTTATTATGAATATAAAAACGATGTATTATTTTTTTTTTATTTATTTATTTTTTTACTCCCCGATGTATCACATACAAAACTAGTTTAATCGGCGCAGAAACATGACCAACCGTCATGAACCGTGTAAGACTCATGGAATCTAACAATATTACAAAAAGGAGAAGATAATCATAAAAATAGTGTCATATCTGTCTTTATAAAGCTGTGACCTGCAGAGTCCATTTATTTATTGTTTGTCCCTTCATTCATTTAGGCAAAAATAATATACAGCTTGTAGTTATATATAAATGTCTGTAAAATGATCAGTTTTCATTCATAGGATTTCAGATTCCAGTTTCTACTCCAAGGCAATCGTTCTCCAACTAGCTGTGGAAAATCGTTCTCCAAGCTTTATGTAGTTCGATTTTCGTCAGCAGTTTGGATCTTAGGGCTTCAAAATCTGCACAGTTCATAATGTAATCAGCCTTCTCCAGAACTTCACATCTTGGTAATACAGGGTCTATTTCATGGCTACAATGAAGCAGCATCAATCATAACATATAGTAGAAACTGTCTCAAATAGCCGCTCAAAAAAAACATTTTTTTTCGAGTGATGGAATTTTAAAATTGCTAATAGTTAAAAGAAGGAACATTTCAATGATTAGATTGATCGATTTTATTTCATCCTTTGTTTTATTGAATTTACAAAAATGAAATAGAAATGTTCCTAGTATTTGAAAAGTAGCTGAATACGATTATAGCAATGAAATTCAGTTATATATAAAGAGAGATATGCTTTATTATATATAAAAATACATTAATGCCCAACTTCATCGGGTTGCGACACACACAGCAAACTTAACTATCTCATTGAAGACAACATTCTAGCTAGTTAACTCCAAAATAGTTATAATTCATAATATTTCCCTGTCTCTACTTCTCATATTTTTTTTGTATTACTTTTTTCTCCCTCAATTTTCTTCGAACCAAATATATGCATATGCACATTTAAATAGATAAACTACAAAAAATATTACAACATTTTTCGGCCATCATCACAATATCACTCACATCCACATGAAGGTCCTCCAAGAAGCTCCATGCTTTGCTTGGTATAACTCTGCTAGACCCAAACCATCAGACTTTCACAGAAAATTTTTTATTTCCAAATGTTTCCATTTTCTGCATTTCTACTTCACCCGATTAATCGAGGTTATTATTTTCAATATCTCATAGTATGACCCTGGGTAAGCGCTGTCCGTCCGTTCTACGAGGGGCAGAAACTTCGGAAATGTGTGTGTATAAATATAATTCACTAGAGGCAAATAATTATTATAATACAGTTTGAATAACTACAGTTTCTATAAACAAGGATGATTCGAATCGACTAAAAGGGTTTTAAAATGCCATAATCAATGGGACTTTTTCCAAACGTTGATTTACTTACATGTCGGAGTTGCTTACCCCATTGTGATACCTCCTATCAACAGCGCGCTATCGGCAGTGATTTATTCCTAAAGGGATAAGAAGGGCAATATAAACAGCCGTGCGCCTCCCTAATAGAAGCAGTTTAGGCCGCGCGCACTCTGCGCAAACGGTATGCATTGTGAGAGCTGATGATGGATCGGGACGGCGGAGTCGATAGCTGTTCGAAGTCAACAAAGGACACGCGGCAGCTGGTACCTAACCCTTCACCGCCCCCGCCGCTGGTCAACCGTGTGATCGCCGACACACCAGAGGATAACTGTTTAATGACATCCCTTCCAGATAGCGCTATTGTTCTCGTGTGTACACAACTTAGTCGGTTAGTGGCCTATTCAATGGGTCCTATTCAATGCCTCAAAGTAACCCTTCTTTCATTATGTTATTTATTTTTCAGATGCGTTTCTTTTTGTAGGTAGAATGATATTGATAGTTTAATTTTTAATTTATAAATCTTTTTATAGTAACTAACTTCAAAAGAAAAACAATTTTTTACTTTCTTAAGGCTTCAGATGTTTCAGTCAGTGTCTTTTCTTTTCATGGATGGATAAACCGAAGCTGTTATGACTAGTAACATTGAAAAGATGATGTCCATGCGGGTACGGCCGTTAGATAATAACCAGTATCAACAGGATATATTCTTCCGCGTGCCCCTAGAGGATTGGATAGTGAGGAACAATGGTATAGGAAGAACATATCAGACTATAAAGACTAATTTTTCAAAAAGAGTTTTTGTTGAAAGCGAGAAAAACACTGGTTCATATCATAGTTTTATTACTTCTTGCTTCCTAGAATATCAAATGGATACCCAATGGAAGAAAAAAAAACAATGAATAATAATATTCCATTTACTATAAAATATAAAAGAAAAATATGAATGGATAGGTATCTGGTTTATATATATATATATATATATATATATATATATATATATATATATATATATATATATATATATATATATATATATATATATATAACAGTAACATATGGAATATTTAGATCTTTATGGATACGTTTGCTTGTGACAAAATTAGGAGCATTGAGGATTTTACGAAGGGTTTTAGATAGAAGAAGAATAAACCTTTTGAGTGGAGCCCCAAAGCTCAACTCCGTATACAGAAAATGTTGGAGTGGTCGGAAAAGACGAGCAGTTTCGTGTCTTTTAAGTCTGGTATGTGAGGTATAGTTTTAACTTTTAAAAATAGTATGTGGGTTCTCCGTGGGTCATTTGTCTGAGATGAAACCATGATATCGGACTGTTGACTAAAACTACAATGAAAGTTAAAAATCATGATTGTGAATTTTATTTCATTAATTTTTTCATTCGCAATGAATCACGCCATCGCTCGACCTGGGAGAGAAGTCTTTGGAGGTAAGAAGAGTCTGTAATAGGAGAATAATGGGATAAGAAGTAAGGCTATATTGTCAGCAAATGTTGCCGTAAATTTGGAAGAAACGATCACTAGTAACAAAGATTGAGGTATAGTGTTTGTAGTGTCTTGAGTTTTAATAGAATTATTAAAACAGAAAAATATAATAATATACAAAACAAAAAGGAAAGAAAAATGCTTAAAGGTAGAATGTCAAAATGTAGAATTATATTAAGCATTTAAAGAAATAAAAAAACTCCTTTTTCATTGCAGTTATTAAGACACCCAATAAAGTCAACAAGAAAGAAAAGCTAATGCAACTATTAAAAGTGCAAGGAGTTGGGCCGCAGCGGGCACGACAGGCCAGGCAGAAGAAGTCACTTTAAAAAAGTAATTAACTGACAATTGGAAAAAGTAATCTTGTCGCAGAAGAATCTAAAAACGGTATAGCTGAAGGAATAAGAGAAAAAAAACAGCTATAAAAGATTAAAGGTTTATAAAGAAACATAAACCCCTATTTAAAAATGTATGTAAGTAAAGAATGGTCCTAGATGGCATATAAAGCATTTGAAGCTGTAATTACGGGACGTTTAATGGTGCAGCTTAACTTTTTACGGGCTGTTTAGTACTGACCCTCTCTGCGTTTTTTTTTGTTTTATTTTTGTCAGGTTGTTTAGTTTTTGTCTCAGTTGTTTTTGTTTCGGACATCATAAGTCACCGATGCTCGTCACGCAACTGGAACCGCCCAGTAGGAGAGAAAAGTACTTAAAGAGACTTAATTGGTAGGCAAAACGATTCTCCAAAAACATTCAATTATATCAAAAAATAATATTAGGTTAAAAAGGAAAAGAATAGATCAATATACATGTACAAATTAAGATTTTTTTTTAATCCATTAATTTTGTTTAAAATATTACAATAAAGTAAACTTGTCATTCGTCAAAATAAAGTGATCTTAGGTTTTCAATTTACTTCTTCAATAAGATAGCTGAGCCTTGTCGAGTGACATAGTTACCATCTTAATTCGAAATCCAATAATAAATATGTCTATCCTCAAAGTACTTACATAGGAATTAGTAAAGATAATAGACTTTTGATAATGGAGTCTGCGTCTTAATAATAAGTATAATATTCATTATAAGTAATTATAATAAAAATATTCAACTATAAATTTATATATTTATTTAGCCCTTCAGTTCTAGTCCTTAATAAGAACCGACTCTTGCCCATATTCTCTAACCTCTCGCTTCTAGTTACCTCAGGCCACCCCCACATAACACAGCCAACTTAGCTTAGGCATCTTCCTTGGCAGCCTATAGTAGAAAATCCTATCCTATAATCATAAATATTTATGGAAATTGAAACAAATTATTCCAATCAATTGGGCCTTGTTAAATAAATACAAATATTTCTTTTGTTGAACAGACATAGAAGTCCGGAGTTCATTTTCTCTCAGAAGATTTATATGAAAGAAGTTTAAGGAATTTTTATCAAACTGTAGAATATGTCATAGAAACCTATAAAATTACAAAAAAATCTTTAAATAAACGAGATAAGATCTGAAAAGAAGAATGGTTTTCTTTAAGCAATTACCTGAGTTAAGGTGAAGTATCGAAAAGTAGTTTCCGTTATTTATCACTATGCCGTTTTCCTTGGTAGTGATGTACACTGGCTAGCCATCTTTCAAGACAGTTGCAAATTAAAATATAAAAAAATAAAGTTAATTATTTCACCGTTTTCTATAACTTTATTACATACATCTATTTCAGTTTTAATAAAATTATTCCCCCTATTAAATATGAAATTTTCCAGGAATAAATTTACAAGCGAAAAGAAAAAAAAAATAAGAAAATAGCAATAACAATTATTTACTTGTAAGTGGCTGAATCGTAGATGGCAACCATAGATAGAAAGTCGTTGATAACAGGTATATATCTATGTACGGCTATACCTTACTACCTGTCATCTGCCCATACGTTGTGGCAGATTTATTAGCGCTTCTGATTAAAATATTCGATAAAAACGTATGCTTTGACTAATATCATTATTTTAATTTTTAATTTTAAAAATTATCGGTACTCGAGGATGGCAATAGGTGATATATATCTAACGTTACATAATTCATAAGTAGCATCATATCTTTTCGCATCTTTTAGGGATGCTTTCTTTAATTTATAAAATGATCTACACATTACTTTGATTTGTAATATAGATATTCGCAAATTGAGTACAATTTAAAAATACGATATTTTTACTTTCAAAGGGCACCTTAAAAAAAAAAAAAAAATGAAAGAAAGAAAAAAAACCTGTTGCTTGATAATAACACTCTAATCAGAAATCCTCTATCGTTTCCGTGTTTATTCCGACATGATAAGTAGCGCAGAGTACAATTCTACACCAACTTTGTTTTGTTTTTTTTATTTATTTTTTATGATTTGTTAACATGAAATCATCGCTGACTTTGATTTCTAAATTATAGATTCAATAAAGAATTACAGAAAACAAATTTATATTATAAAAAATAATTTTATTGGAAAAAGTTTTAAGACAAAATAATTATTCCCCTACTCTATGATTTGAACTTGAAACTCAGACTCACGAAACTTCAGTCCCTTTGGATCACTCTAATCAGAAATATGTTTCAAAAGTGTCAGGAGAAAAACTTTACGCAATCAACTTTACAATCTCTACTATAATTAAATAATTTTGAGTGCTTCAACATATTGTTTTTAATATATTTTATTACGATTGTCACAGGGAAATTTGTCATGTTCTGTATATATTATTCTGCCAGAGAGTCAACGCTATATTATTCGTGCCATTTAAAATCTACTATATATTTGTCAAATACCACTCACTCGTTTAACACGAAATCTCAGAAACCGATTGGAATTAAATTCGATATGTAGCTTCCTCTAGGGCCGTAGGTGCTCGCTAAGAAAGGAATTTAAAAAAATCGGCCTGGATCGCGGCTAATTCGCCAAAAATGCTATTACAATTTTTATTGGGTGAATTATAATAGATTAATTGTCATATGGTATTTGGAGATAAGCTAAGTTACAAATTAGGTTAAATGTTTAAGCCGCACACTTTGACCACAAATTAAGTTTCTTATAGTTGTAAACAAACAAAAATATGATCGATGTCAAAACCTTATAATATGGTACTTTCTGTGAGCACATGGTGGTTGCAGAGGTGTACCCTTACAAGTTTGAGTTGTTTCATGACGAGAAGCTATTAAAAGACTTATGTTAAAGAGGAGGTTAAAATACTTATGTTCTCTGGTGATAACATGTAAGGCCAGTTCGATGTACATATTCCTTACGAGCAACCCACCAACCTTCGTCCCCAACTACTCTTTTTAGTTTTCCAGTCAGAAGATAATCGGTTTTTCTCAACCAGGCCCAAGTTATATTTTACAAGTAGTACCTAGCATTTCTGAATTTCATTCCTTGAACCTAGAATATACCTTTTTCTCAGTTCAGGTGATTCTATTGCAACATTCCAAGAATGAAATTCTTTAGGTTTATTTAGGTAATAATAATTATCAACGTTAAGTCATTTATAAAAATCAACTTTTACTAATTTAAGTTGTCCTTAATCCTAATGATATTAAACCGTAGCGGAGCAGGGCTCTTTCAGCTAGTAATGGTATATAGCCTCCGAATTCTGATAAAATTAAAACAAAACAATATCTACGGATTAGTTTTCAGAATAAAATTAGCTTTAGATTACCTCCATATTGTATTTACCCATTTCATTATAATTTTTTTATTTAATTTTATTTTTTATTTAAATAAGGATAATCTTTGAATTATAAAATCATGTAAATCTATTCAGTATTTTTACATGAAATTCGCTTTGCAATACTATTGAAAAAATGAATTCTAGAATGATTTATACAAGACAAAATAGTGAAACTGATGTGATGGTGGATTTTTAACTTATTTTAACACAAACGTTTCGTGGGATGATTAGAAGCAACTAAAATACGACATAATACAAAAGGAAGAGTAGGAGGTGAGTTAACAGAGGTTACCAGACTAAATGTAAATTTAAAGTATAGTTTATATTATATGATTATTTTTATATCAACCTATTTTATTTACGTAAATGAATGTTTATTATCACTAATTATTGCTCATTAGTGTGATAGTTTGTTATAAATATAAATAAGTATTAAAAATAAATAAGGATCCATGAATTTTTTGTTTATCAAATTAATTTTTTTTGGAACCGAAATACAAACAGCGAATTCGATTTAACATTATAAATAACGATTATGTAAAGATTTGAGGGAGTTAGCAGGTAGCAATACATCTCTATGTTTGATGTTACCTTAGTGATTAGACAAATTGCCCGATCTCCATTTCAGCCTCCGTTGACTCATATCTGTTTGTTAGTATTTCTTCTCTATTCACAATAAAAATGTGTGTAAAGTTCACCAATATGGAAACCTTCTGTTAGAGTGAATCTGGAATTAGTCTTACAAATTTAGATTGGATGTGAATTTTTAACATGTGCGTTTTTTTTTTGTGTTTTTTTTTACAGTAGTTTGATTGAGTCAGTTCAGATGGGTCGTTACTAATAAATGTTCAGTTTCTTTATGAGAAGTAATTTTGAGCATCTTTAAAAAATAACAGTCACATTTTTAGCTACAATGTTTCTAGGCTTTCTTGTATTGAAATGTGAGCCGTATGCCAGTCTTCTATCAAGTGAATGTCTTAAGTATGTCACTTTCGCAGTTTACTGTAAAGGTTGTTTTATATACTTAATAACCATTAACGAGGAGGAATGATAATAATAATTTCTGAAAGCCTATATTAACTATTATTTTTACCCGTTGTATTTATCTATTATTCATTTTATTTAACAACTTTGCTCTTCTCATTCTAGAAAATTTTAAATAACTTGTTGAATTATTTTTTTATTTTTTTTACACAAAGGGAGAGGATCAATAACTGCCAAGAAAGGAACAAGAGAGAGGGAAGAGAAGACAAAATAAACAGATCGATATAGAAAAGAAAAGAAAGAGGACACGAGCCGAGGCCTAGTTAAGGAAGACCATTGATGCCTAGAAGAATGGCCGGAAGGATTTACATATGAATACCCGAAGCGCACTTTATGCCAGAGCGCCCCACGATACAATTACCCCCGCGAAGGATGGTGCGCGAAATCTACTTAGCCGATGGCTCCTTCCCGAGCGCACATCTACTCCGCTTTATGGCCCTATAAAGGCGTCCTTTTATTGCTTTCTAATAGCCAAGGGGGGCTTTATTAGTCGTCCGAGGGGGCGGGAAAAAATTATATTACATAAAATAGATTACGGTTTATTTTTTTAGCACTTTACAGGTCCAGGCCATTCAAAGGTGACCAGATTCTAGGTAGTGTCTAGTAAATACTGGACACTCTTAAATCTACTTTAATAACTCATTAAATTGTTTATTGAATTCAAACAAAAGCTAATAATAGAGGTGGTCATAAACATCTTTTAATAGTGAAATTGTGGTATTAACTGTTTGAAAGCCAGCAGGCAATTAAAACATTTAAATAACAAAGTGCCCACAAATAAAGCAAATGATTCAGCCTTTTACATTAAGAAAATAGATGAAGAAATGTCAACTTGAATTTCACAACTACTTTAATAGTACATACCAGACCTAAAAGACAAGAAACTGCTCGTCGTTTTCAACCCGCTCTAACATCTACAACACAGGCATTCAAAGCTACCAATAAATTGCAAAACACTTATTTACATGACAGTAATTAGACCCATTTAGACATACGGAGTTGACCGTCCCAAAATTCTTTGTGAAATCCTCAATGCTCCTTGTTATGTCAAACAAATGTATCTATAAAGATCTTAATGTTTCATATGTTACTGACTTGGCCCAAACCAGATACCTACCCTTTCATAGTATAAACTCTAAATATAAACTCGATTCCACAAGTCTCCCAACTTGCCTCACAATCCAATCTACTAGTCTCCCAACTTGCCTCACAATCCAATCAACTAGTCTCCCAACTTGCCTCACAATCCAATCTACTAGTCTCCCAGCTTGCCTCACAATCCAATCTACTATCCTCCCAACTTGCCTCACAATCCAATCTACTAGTCTCCCAACTTGCCTCACAATCCAATCAACTAGTCTCCCAACTTGCCTCACAATCCAATCTACTAGTCTCCCAACTTGCCTCACAATCCAATCAACTAGTCTCCCAACTCGCCTCACAATCCAATCTACTATCCTCCCAACTTGCCTCACAATCCAATCTACTAGTCTCCCAGCTTGCCTTACAATCCAATCTACTATCCTCCCAACTCGCCTCACAATCCAATCTACTAGTCTCCAAACTTGCCTCACAATCCAATCAACTAGTCTCCCAACTTGCCTCACAATCCAATCTACTAGTCTCCCAACTTGCCTCACAATCCAATCTACTAGTCTCCCAACTTGCCTCACAATCCAATCAACTAGTCTCCCAACTTGCCTCACAATCCAATCAACTAGTCTCCCAACTTGCCTCACAATCCAATCTACTATCCTCCCAGCTTGCCTCACAATCCAATCTACTATCCTCCCAACTTGCCTCACAATCCAATCTACTAGTCTCCCAACTTGCCTCACAATCCAATCAACTAGTCTCCCAACTTGCCTCACAATCCAATCTACTAGTCTCCCAACTTGCCTCACAATCCAATCTACTAGTCTCCCAACTCGCCTCACAATCCAATCTACTAGTCTCCCGACTTGCCTCACAATCCAATCTACTAGTCTCTCAAGTTGCCTTACATTCCATTCCCAATAATTCTCCGAGGCGCCTGAAAAGAAGATGGCCAAGAAACCTTCTAGTAGTAGAACTTTTGAAGGACTACAAGAGAGTAGTATTTTACATTTTATTGACATGTCATTGTTATCATTTTCCCCAATTTTACTTGTTGTATATAATGTATAAATTAGTAAATATCAATAAATAGTTCGAAAAAAACTTAATAGTTTACATAAAAAAACATCCCTACTTTGATAGATATGTGGTGACCAGTTCCATACAGTAGAGTTAAATAGCTATGTGATGGAGTGAGAAGCAAAGAGGCAGTTATTTATTTCATAAACACTTTTACTTTATTTTTATTGAGGACATTTTGATTTATATGTTTTATCTGTAACAATATTGTGTAATTTTTATTTGTATGCTACGCAGTAGCAAAGCAATTAGATACCTTACTCCACCTGATAGCTAGGACCTGATGGGTTGGTTATCTTTTTGTCAGTCTAACTATTGCTTTTTGTTATTTTTTTAATGTTGAACGAGGCTTATTATGAAAAAAACTCGTTTAGCTTGTCCTAAGGTAATTGTTGAATCAAGGTGTTGAATAAAGGATTATAATAGAAAATTTTTGCCTTCTTAACTCCCCATAGGTAAGTTCCTTTTTCGGTAGACTGTTTAAAAAAACAAATGTAAGACTATAAATTATATCCCTGATCCTATTATAAATAGCGCATCATGCGAAACTCAACTAAAACTATATTTTTAATAACTCCGAAATCCGACACTGATACTGACAATTTTTAAGGTAATTACTTCAAAAATTGAATTAGGAACATACAATATAAAATAGTAAAACATACAATTTTGATAACTGGAGCATTTGGTAAGTAAGAAAAATCTGATAGATGAACTTGTATGCAGATTATATTTTACCTTTGTATATTCGGTAGTCATAAAGCAAATTTATTGTAATTTTGCCACATGGGAAAGGAGTTTCATAAAAAATTAAAAAAATTATATTTATTGATTTTTATTTTTATTTCATATGAAAAAATACTATATTTCTCTGAAATTTACCTTTTTAGAATATAACTAAGGTTAGGTTAACAAGGGAACAGATCTAACTAAACAACATTATTTTTCACGAATCAGAAAAAAGGTAACTGATCCAAACAAGAGTAACGTTTCGAAACGAGAGGTTTCGTAAAGGAATTTACATTATTGTTAACATCATGAAGTAAATTAAAACTTGAGATAGTAATGTTGAAATTTTATTATGTTTCTTTAAAATGTTTATGGGTGATTCTTAGATTACAGGTGACATAAAAAAATCTACTTTGAAAATTTTAGTCAAAAAGAATCATTATCTTTCAAATGTCTTTTCACTCAGAATAGTTTCCTAATGATATGAAAATGCCTAGGCAGAATTAGAATTATGTTCCTGGTGCTAAATTAAAAATTTGAGCATATAACAACAACTGACACGGTAAATCACTACGGTAATAACAGTCTGTTGTTACAGCTATTTCAAGTGATCTTACGACAATGAGAAACACTAAAAAACCACCTTCAATTTTCAACTTTTATTTATAGCTTTTTTCCTAGAGCATTTTCAGTCCTAAAATACAATAATCGCATATATTACATTCAGTTTGTTTTTTTAAGCTAGACTTTCAGTTTTAAACTGCAACAATCACATTCAGTTTTATTTTTTTGTAATGTATAGATTTATATGTAATCTGACTTGAAAAAAATCACATAGTTTACATTACTAGGTGCTTTTAAAGTTTAGAAGACAGATAAGCGTGTTATAGAAGGTAAATAGCGAATTAAAAGAATTTACTCTTTCAAACACATTTTTGGGAGATAAAAATAAAAAAGCAAATATGTAAAGAAAACTATTTTTGTTTTAGTTATAAATTTTTCTAAAACCAAATGTACATAATACTTTCTTAAATCACAGGTAAATAAAAATTATGTTTTCCATATAAGCATTATTTATTAGCATTTTTTCGACCAAAAATAGATATAAAATGTCATTAATAAGCCTTTAATGTCATAATCGTAACCAAAGAAATTAGCTGTGGTAATAAATAATATTTTAGGTTTATATTCGGAAAAAAAGTTATTAAACTGCAAGAAAATAGCAGAGGCTGGCCCATGATTTTGTTACATCTTTCCATTGCTTTCAAGACATTAAGTTAAAATTCACTTTAAACTCTACTCTATATCGATTTTGGTTTTAGCTTCAGTAATGACTTAGTTCTATGGGACACGTAGTCTTTAACATATTATTATGAACGAAAATACGGGAAGAAAAAATTAATGATCCACAATGATCGTTAAATAAGGGTTTAGTATAAAGTTTTCGAACCTTGATATTTATATGTTTAATTCTGTGCATTATTATTCTTAAAGTAAAGTAAGGATACTAGGTAGAAATTAATTGAACTTTCCAACGAATTGACCTTTAGCGAGATATACTTCCATAGGACATAAAAATGGTCAGTAATCTTTGAAGCACCGATATCGTTATGTTTATTCTCTTTGTTTAAATAATTTGTTAATATTTATAGATATCATTTAAAATTAAATGATTGTTTTCATAAGTTTTATTGTTCTCGATAAACTATATTCCTTGGCCAATCTAACTCCGCGTTTTGGAATGATTGTGTGTGTTACAAAACTTTTTTATATTTATAAATCATTAGTAAATTATAGCCCACCTAACCCCACTCAAATTATTTTGAATTTTATTCGAAATTGAAGTCATTTTAAAACTTTCCAACCGTTTAGAAAAATTACTGAACACATCTATAAAAGAAACACAAGGTAACAGATAAACAAATATTGAAACAGAAAAATGATCGTCATAGATGTAACATCATTCGACGAAGGTCATCTAAATATGATGGATAGAAAATGAATTTGATCAAAAATATAATTTTAAAAGCCAATTTAATTATTGCTTACAATCAAGTAAATGTCATTCAATGATAAACCATGAGTAGAAAGATGGAACGAATGAAGCAACTGTTCTGTTTATTCTGACTAATAATAAACTAAATTCTATATGTATATCAATTTTTTTAATATATTATTAATCAAAAAATGGGCTAAAGAACTTTAATAATAAACATTCAAGAAATTGTACCACTTCCAGGATTTTCGTCAAAAAATTGAAATTATAGGTTTCTTAAAATGTTTTATAATTTTGAAACTAATGTTTGATGTGTAATAAATCAAATAAATTGTTTTGGAGTTATAATAGTGCAGTTTTTTAAAGTAGAAGGTGATTGAGTTAATATACTGTGTCTTACATGACAACCCAATCACTCTCATCTTTGTTTTTAATTTAATTCTAAAGTTACAAGACATAAAGCAGCTCGTCTTTTCTGATTACTCCAATATCTACTGAACAAACGATCAAAGCTTTCATTTAATTAATCATCTCATATTCAATCTTTCGTAAAATCCTCAATACTCCTTATCATGTCATAAATAAACTATTTACAACGATCTAAACACCCCAGGTGTCACTCAATCGGCCCAAAACCACCTATCCTAACAAGAAAAGCTCCATATCTACTAGTCTCTAGTAATTTCATTGTAATCATATTTTGACTCTCTTTGAAGTATACATTGAAGACAGTTGTAAACATCAATAAATAAATTTACCAAAATTCTAAATTTATAACAATCCTTCAAAATGGACAAAGATACTATATTTCATGTCGGTTCAAACTTTTTTCAAACCTCAAAGAGAGTTCTACATAAAATTGTATGAACCTAAATTAAATTAATTTTTTTGTATTATGAACTAATATTTTGAAGATCAGGCTTGACTCGACAAGTATTCCTATTCAATATCTTCAGAAATCGTTCGGCAAATAGAATTCTTCTAATCAATTCAGTTTCTTAGAATGTACCGTTGGATTATAAAAGTTTTACTTCTTCATTTATTTCAACAAGCTTCGAAACCGAAGTGATTACGTCCATGCTCGAGACTCGAACTCGAATACCCCAGTGACGTTTTGAATAATTGATAGAGATACTCGGTGAGTCAAGACGGGGGACTAATAAGGCCTGAGAGAGCGATAAGGAACGAGCTGTGAGATCTCGAGTGGGATAAAGCTACCGTGGACCAGTCGCATTAGAGTGGACCAGCTCGGGCATAACACCTCCCAGGGGTTACAAGGCCCCGTCGTTTCCTTCTCTATCAGGGCTCAGCTCCTTTGCAAATAAATGTTGTTTTTTTCCCCAATAAATTTACTCCCCGAGACGTCATTGTGAAGATAACTGACCGGTCCATAATTGAGTTTCTGGTCCCATGGGGCAAGGGACCGGATGCGGTCAGTAATTGAGATCTGTCTATTTATATTATAAGACATATTGCAATACTTTAGATGCAAAACAGGTCAAATTAAATAGTTGGAAGTATGCAACAGTTCAGAGACTATCCCACTCTCTAGCTTAAGTTTTCTTGTGAAACTAGTAGGCTTTTTCATTTCAGGAATAGTGGTTTTACAAATTCTCGGTACATTATTTTGGATCATGAATGAAGATCTAATATCAATAGTGATAAACCAGGCAGTTTCGCACCGTCTCTCAAGGAATATCGCTAGATTGCAAACCGTTTATTCCAAATCCCAGATTGTAATGGGAAATTCGTCGGTCTTCGAAATATGATAGCATCAGGTAGTCTTATGACCACCTTTTTTCTTCTAATATTAATCATATACAATAGTTTTCTCATTCTCCTCTTAATGCTTTCTACCATTTTAAGGAGTCATATAGTCTTATTATTTGTGCAATAAACAAGTATTTTAATTAACATTGTATTCTCCATGAGCCCTATATCATCATTAAAATAGAGTTATAAAAATAAATATTAAATACGCTTAAAAACAATAGAAATCTGAACAGCTAGTCCAATGAGAAATTGTTTTTATTTTTCTAAATTGATTGTAAATTGAATCAGTAAATTAACCAGTACTATGCATCGATCAAATCAGTAATATTGTAATATAATGAATTATGTATTTATTTATTGATACAGATCTAATATTAATTAATATGTAGTATGTTTAGCATAAAACAGACCTCTCAATGTATTGACAGACAACTATTTTCAATTGGCATTCATTTCTTGCCGTTTTAGTCAGGTATGTGAAAATTTATTATCTTTTCATCTTTATATTAATATAAAATAAATCATAATAATAAGTTTATTATCAGTTAATAAAAATATTGCTGAATCAGGATGTTACCTTTTTTTTTTTTTTTTTTTTTTTTTTGTTATTGAAATTTAAGGAAGTGAAATGGCTTCTCATGTTGTTTCTTACAAATGCAATTTCCTAAAATGAACACGGTAATATAATAACGTACCAGATTGTTTGTACGCCACACAAACCAGAGGCTTTCTGGCAAATACCGCGGTTCGGGGAACACACCCCAAAACCTCCGCTCCCTCACCAGGGGTCGGCTTATGAAATTATATCTAATTAAGGAAAAGCTTCGTCCATTGGGGACTATAAGTCCATAGGCTATGAATAATCGACTCTGATTCGGCCTCTTACCCGGCACAGATATCATATATATTTATTTATATATATAGTGAGAGGGAGTGAGAGAAAGAGAGAGAGAGAGAAAGAGAGAGGGATATATACCGCCAGGGGAGAGTACGTGACCGGCATCCCCAGAGCTAATTCCCTAAAAACTTACGTCTGAAATCGATACTCCTTCGCTGTGCGGGTCATTTTGCTATAGATCGATTTCTCAGTAGGATTTGAAATCTGAAGAACTTCAGTTCTTGTTGGATCCAAAATATTCATCGTTAGATTTTTACCAATAACAAATCTTAAGAATAAGTTTACCTCTTATAGATCTCATATATCCAATTGATTAAATTCTCTCTAGATAATACTCTAAGAGTTTGTTCCTCTGGAAGCATCCAGGTACCCTTGATACCCCCTTTTGTCCAGGCATTACTTCCAGTTTGTCTGTCGCCCATTGTCACGGACAATGCTGCCTTCCTCTTGTCTGGCCCAGGAAGTCTTTATCCTCCTTGTCTTGTCTGCGCACTCAACAATTAATACCCCGCAAACGGGACCACAAAAAAAAAGCTCCTAACCCCCTCAGTAATATTAAACGAGCTCATCGCTAAGGTGATTTACCGTCCGATTGGCCACGAAGAAAGGGAAACAGCGGTTTATAAACAGATATAAAAAAGTTATATTAGAAATCATAAAGGATATTATGACCCGGCATCGGTTACACACTAACCGCTCACTGTAACGTATTAGATTCCTTGAAAAAAAAATTGATTTCAATAATTAATCTGTAAGGGAGGTGACTAAACAACGAGCCTGGAGTGGTTAACCTATTAACTTGTGCTAATCGCATTTAGTTTAAGGGGTGCCCAACGTTCCTCACGCCCTGTGGTCCTCATAAATAATTAGTGGATCCCATACACAGGAGAACAATGCTTGTAACTAGGAGCATTATCGAGGGAGCATGAACATTAAGTAAAAAATAATAAAATATTTTATATCATCTTTCAATTGGTTCATTTTAGCAAACAATATTAGTGATTTTGATCTTGATCGGATATTATTGTAGCTAGGAGTGAGTCAATTCTTAATTTCGATTTACAATTCCACCGGTTCTGAAGAAAAGAATCGACGATAAAGCAAGTTTGCATGTACAAGATCTATACTAGTTATAAAATTTAAATCTTCTATAATATTCGCTTTGAAAATGCAGAAAAAGAAACAAAATTTCAAACTGCAGAATCCGAATCACTAACGAAATAATTGAGCAGGACAATAGCACCGTTTTATTATTAATTTATTTTATTCCCAGGGGATCTTTTCAACTCAGGATAAAGATTATTTCTCGTTTCGTTACATATTCATACATGTTTTCAAACTCTAAACAATTTCGGAACATTTATTTATACTCTAAAAAAAAAGTTGATCTGTTTAACATGATCGATAGGGGTCGCAGAATTAACTTTTCATGATATCTTCCAATACCTTCCGATGTTTGCCAGATTCTGTTTGCACGTCCGACGGCATTCGCCAAACAGTCATGCTCTGGGACTTTCCGGTGTACTGACAGTTTTGACGCTAGATGAAGTAAAGTAAGTAATGCATAATAATAAATTGATAAGTCCAAAGAATAAAATAATTACGGACCATTTTAAAGTAATCGAATGGTACTTAAAAAATGGTCACTATATTATTAACTGATTCTACCATGTAACTATCCAAGATAAAACGGCAATACGCGTTTGATGGATCAATAGTTTTTAATAAATTTTCTACGCCACAAAATGTACAATAAAAATTTAAAAAAATAAATTTACTAAATCGTTTTCCAAGGCATTCGTGCCACATCAATATATTTCTCTTCAGCGGAACAACGACTTAACAGCAAAATTGGGTAAAAAAGAGTTATAAGTTTAATACAACGGTATAAACATAAACTGAATTATAGACTGGCCAATCCACAAGTTTATAACTGGAATATTACTTATTCCTATTATGTTGGTTGGAAATATTTCATTTCTGTTTCTCATTTCTTTAGTAAAATTTTATTTTTACAGTTGCGTCTTTGATCCACCAGATGAGCCATATAACAATGAAGTTTTTAGTTTCATTAAATGACATTACTTGGCCTTTTTTAAATTTTTCTGAAATATTTATGATTGGAGAAAAAAAAATTAAATTTAAAGAAGGAGATTTTATTTATCCTCTCATGCAAAAGACATAACCTTTAACTAGAAACTGTTTTTTTATTCCTTGAAATTATTGCTAAATAGATTTAAATTTTAAAATCGTTTAGACTAGGTTAGAAAATGAACCAAGATAGAAGTAGGTGTTGTTAGGTTCTGTTCCGAATCATGCCTATGACGCCATGTATTTCCATATTCCATCAAATTCACTAATAGTCAGTTATTAAAAAAAACAACAAATAAATAAATAAAGTAAAATAAATCAACCCTGTTTCATTCTCTTCCTTATTCTCTTTCTCTATTCGTTAACTTATGAATAAATAATATTTCGACACCTGTAGATAATGATACACTTATTTCATAATAGATTTTATTTTACAAAAATAAAATAAAAGAGAAGGACATGCTTGGCATAATTACAAACTTTTGAAGATTTGTTAGATCTCCGTTCGTTTTTAGAGGCTAACATATTTTCAAAAATAGAAAATGTTAAGTAATTCAATGGAGAATAACTTATGAAATAACAATTATGAAATTGTTTATAAAGATTTGAGAGTAATGCCTAAAATTAATTAGAAATTGATAATTGATTTGTTGTCTAATTTGGAAATTTGTTTCAAATGTGAATATATAACATCTTCAGTTCCAAAGAGCCACATCAATTCGAAAAATCAGCAATTCGGAATACAGTTTAGATTAATGATACTGGTTATTTGATACATGATAAAAGGAAGAACTTAAATATTTCGAACAATTTTCAACTAATTAAAACATTTATCTATCCATAAAATTAAATGTGTTTTAACTGTTATTATTAGTGTTTTTGAAAATAATACTAAAATATATAAAGGCTTAGCGAACCCGAAGGTTTGATCCCAACACCACATCCCTCCAAACCACTCCCACAAAACCCACATCTCCCAGGTCGGCCTTGATACAATCCTCCCATCTACGCCTTGGTCTATCCCTCGATCGTTTATCCGACGGCTCAAAACTGGTCACTTTTATAGGAATTCGATGATTGCTAAGCTCAGTTAACCGTCGCGCTGCTATAACCTGAACTATATGTACCGGATATAACTCGTGCAGTTCTGCAATGTGAAACCTCTAAATTCTCCGGTTTCTTCGTCCTTTTTTGGGCCAAATACTCTACTCAGTACTTTCTTTTCGAAAACTTTAAGGCGTTCCCCCTTAACGTAAGCGGCCATGTTTCGCATTCGTAGAGAACTGTTGGTAGTATAACAGTCTTATACTACTACCCCCCTAAACAGTCATGGATTTTTTCTGAACTAAAAGAAAAGAAAAATTATATCAAACTAAATAATCCCTGAAATTAAGTTTATCAGAATCGTATGTAACAATGTTATTTTTACTTTTTTCATGTGCTTTTTTAAAAGTCAAAATGCATTGCAGGCTTTTTTCTTTTAATATTTTAATAATGTCTTAGGGAACTTTATCTAAGGAAATAACAATTCCGACACTATTAGTTCAAGCAACCAGTACTAAATAATTATTTTCAACAGATAATTAAACACACCAAATAAAGATCAATTACTATAAATGTACAAACACTTATTGTTAACGGTTAAAGATAAAAGATCCCAGTGGAAATTCGCGGAGGCCATGGGGCCCCCCAGGCATTTGCATCTGCCCCGCTGGGACCCTAGGGCACAATCTGCTCCGCCCGGATTAATTTGGGGCTCTAAACCCGAACGACTGTTGTAAACCATCCTCGGCCTCGTTATGCATTTGCTATCTGATTCTTTATTTCTGACCCGTCCTCGTTTATTGCGCCGGGAGTTGTTTCTGTTGTTCGTTTCACGGGAACAACTTTGAGCGACATTGGAAATGCATTCGTTCCAATGTTTGGGGAGTAATCATAATTCAAACATAATCGAGCTTAAAAGCAAATAGGGAACAAAATTTTCGGTAGCTATTAAATACTCGAGTGTAATAAAGGGTAATAAAGTGACCGATTAATAATATTAAATTAATTAAATATTTACAATTACAAACTCTTTTAAATATACATGCTCCAGGCTTACATGATTTAATATTAGATAAGTCTTTTTTTTTAACGTTTTTCAATAAACAGTAGGATAAATGAAGAAATCCAAAATAACAATTTAAAAAAATAATAATAATGTTTTATTTATATATTTACAACAAAAATTCAATTGACTGGCAATATTATTATTTCTTTTAGGACTAAAAGAGAATTAAAAATAAGATATTGAATTACATTTTTCCAATCATCTTGCTCTAACACTTTTTCTCGTTTTCTTGAAGAAGGCCTACACCGTAGACTGAAACGTAGGCACACAATAAATTATTGTTTTCATCCTGTGTGTATCCCTGCCTCCAATCATAAACTTTCTTTTCTTTAAACCACTTTTACTATTTCTATATAACTATATCTTTAATTTTTTTTTTTCATTTAATATTTTAAAGTATTTTAGATATATAAAAAATCAATAGAACTCCAGTCTAAAAATTTGAATTTAAAGATAAGTTATGTAATATAATAACTGGTTCATTTTAGCTTATCAGAGAAATGACACGGAAAGCCGTTTAACTTCCTTAAAATGCATTTTAAAAAATAAATAAATAAATAAAATAACGTAATTTGGCAGCATTTTTATAACTACTCGTAAACTTTCATATTAATATAAAGATAAAAAGATAATAAATTTTTACATACCGGATTAAAATAGCAAAAACTTTCCGTCGTTTTCAACTTCTTAAACATTAAGTTAACAAACGTTCATATTTTCCCATTAATTACAAGACACTCATTTACAGTGATTAGACCTATTTGAAAGCATAAAGTTGAGTTCTGGGGCTTCACTAACCAAACTCGTCCCTAATCTAATCCTTACGATCCTTATTATGTCAAAATAAACGTATTCATAATGATCTAAGTGCCCAAGTGCCCTATACATTTAAGATTTGACCCAAACAACATTCTTCAATAATAAGATACTCGAATTAAATAGTATCCCGATTCCCTTTTCAATCAGTCAGACCCAAGGCGTCTGAAATGAAGATAGCCTGGGAACTTTCTAATGTAGAACATTTATGGAAGTGTTGAATAATGGTTAGTTCCTTACAAGTGATTTCTATGTCATTTTAATCGTTTTAACAAAAGTTTACTTATTGTGTATACTGTATACAGTTGTAAACATCAATAAAGTATATACCAGCGAAGTGGATATAAAGAAACGCCTTAAGATCTCATTTCACCCTACTCAATCACTCTAGTAGAGCTGGCATGGAAGCCTTCAATCTCTGTGTAAATATTGTAAATAACTATGAATGTGTTTGAAATATTTTTGTACTAATATATATTGTTTTTTGTTACAGATGGGTCTGCCTTTAAGCACTTTTTAGAAGACTAGACACACACACTTCTGCAATAAAGAAAAATCACCCATATAATAAAAAGTGCTATAAATTGAAGAAGAGAGACGACGTAATCAGATCCCGCAAATTGAGCCTTAACCTGTTTATAGACTATGAGCCCTCACCGCAGACAATGGCCCCACCAACATAACATATAAACAAACAGCGGCGAGTACACTCGACACCCCCGCTGCTGAGTAAGGTCCCCAGGGCCGGCTCCTAGTTTACCTAAACCCCTCGCGGCATCAGCATCTTCTCGAGAGCTCTTGTCAATAAGCCGAGGGTGTCCGTGGGGAGCTACTGGAGGAGCGCCGATCTGGAGGGTCGTAATGGAGTATGGCTAGCAAATCTGTTTGTCGGATCTCAATCAAATCCTTAAATGCTCAAAAAATTATATTTTATGTTACCTTTATCTATACTACTATATAAAAGGGCAATCATTTTTTGTTTGTTTTCACTAACCACGAAAACCACTGAACCAATCTTTACCAAATTTTAACTACATTATCTTCATAGTTCAAGGAAGGTTTAGCAATAATAAAATTTACAGATTTTCAATTAAATTGTTATTATATGGATTCAATACTATCTAATAATATGAACGATTTAAGGAATTTCATCCTAGAGTATCAGATATAAAACCAGCCTGTTTCAACAATCTTCTCATGATAATGTTTTCTTGAGGTACGCATGATGGTATAGAAGTATCAATGTAATTAGGATTGATGAAATCTAAATTAGGATTGTTTCGAATGCTAAACATTCATCTTCGGTTCTCAGGAGGTCTAAGAGATAACTCATTAACTGGTCATCTCTCAGACTTCCTGAGCACTGAAGATGACTGTTTAGCATTCGAGACTAGTAGCATAGAAACTAGTATAAAATAATCCCAATAGAAGTGACAATTAATTCATCAATCCTAATTATAATTGTTTCTCTTTTATTCAGATAATTTTCATTTTTATAGTTATTATCATTTTTTTTTCTGTTCCCTCTCAGCAAATATAATTTAACTTCATGCTTGAAATCAGAAATCTATCTTTCAATCAATTTTGAATAGTTCAATTGAAAAAGAAAAAAAGAAAAAAGAAAAACAAGGGGAAAAAAATAATAGGACGTATAAAAAAAAAAATTACCATTTTATCAAATTCTAGAGTTCAAAAGTCTGTAAATATCTTAATGCTATTTATTATCTTATTATTATCTCAATACTTAATAATCCCTTTAGAACATTCTCTATGCTTGTTTACTAACACTGGACTTCTTCAAAAAAAGCCTCGGTTCAGTTACTTATTTCAAAGAAGAAACATGACAGTGTTCTACGAAATTCTCTTAATTTTAAGACATTAACTGGAAAAAAAATTTCAAAGCCGCTGAAGCAACTCGTGAAATTATTAAATATGAAGGGGAAGGTGTCCTTGAAGAGCACACTGCGCGGCGTTGGTTTAATATATATAATATATAGTTTATGTATGTATGTGTTTATATATGTATATATGTATAGATTTTTTTTAATGAAACTCAGGATTTAAACCTAAAATAAAAAAGAGAGATAATGGTTTGTACAATAAAATAATTACTGTGCCAGTAATATAAATATAAATAGAGACTTTCCAAAATTAAAGTTGAATTTCAAAACTAATCTAGATGGAACTTTCTTCATATTCCTTTTACCAGAATCTAGTTGCTTTAAGTAACGATTAAATAATAAATAAATCTAAAGGATACAATTTTCAGATCTGCCAGGTCTTTATATTTTTCATATTAATAGTTTCATTGAATAACACCATAAGAGTTTATTATGTATATTTTCTCACCATACTTGAAAAATATTTTAGTATATATTGCATGTTAATGTATAAATGTGGATGTTTAAGGGTTTTTGTTTTTTGCAAATCGATTGTTTTACGGATCTTATAGAGAGGTCATGCCTGAAAAGTTGTTCTTTTAACCAATTTTCTAATTTTGCTATTTTAGAACAATGCAACCAGGAAACTAATGAATTAATAATTATGAATCCTTTATTTAAAAAAAAAAAAAAAGATTTCTTTATCCCATCAAACGTGCAACACGTTTATATTTTCTAGAACTACTTTAAGTTGTAATTTGAACCGAAATCATAAGTCAGTATATTGAATGATAAATCAGTTTGAAATTTGAGGTCTTCTTTTAATTAAATTTATTCAAAGTTCCCTCTTTCTTTTTGGAAGGAAAATACAATGTGATTTCTAATGATAGAATCTTGCTTAAAAGTTCAATTTAATTACATTTACCTATGTAATTAAAGTTGATGAATTAATTTTCAATTCTATTAAAATTATTTGATTTGAAAAGTAGTTTTGAATGTAGAAAAACATTCTAAACTAATTTCATAATAAATTAATTCATATAGAAGTGGCAATTAATTCACCAATCCAAATTGTACTAATCCTTCTATAACAATATGCGTACCTCTAGTCATAATTCACATGAAAAAGTTTTAGCCCATCAAATAACTCTTTTCTTTCAGTAGAATACTCCTCCATTTGCTTATACGTGTGTGAATATTATTTCCGAAGTATGACTGCTTTCAAAACAATTATTATTATTTAGGTGGTGTGAACGATTTGCACGGTGCAAAGCTGAATCGTTTTACCACACAAAGTTCCAGCAATACCCTAATAATCTCAAGCAAATTATTTTATGGTTCGAAGAAGGTTATTATATCTCGGAGACCACCCTATACAGAGCGGAGGGCATTGAGTGTGTCAAAGAGGATCGGACGAAGGACAAACACTAACGGGACAGGACCAAACCGGTTGTCCTCTTCGGCCTCTCCTGATTTATCTTCAGCTCCTGCGAAGACCCCCCCCCCCCCCCTCCCCCCAATAAATACCGGAGGCACCGATTTTACGGAGTATCCTGGCTCCGTCCATAAAGCACCCCCCGAAGCGCAAACATCATATCACCGTGTTAGCTCATCTTGCGATAACGCTTGATAGGGGCATTAGTATTCAGGAAAAAAAAAAAATGCTGCAGTACTTACATACACATTACATAACATTTCAACCAAATAGTAAAAGTTTCCAATGATTCCAAATTAATATATATATATAGCGTATCTCCTGATCAGATATATTTTTATATAAATATAGTTGACCTTAAATATAAAAAATTGCCGAAACGAACCTTTTTCTTTTTTTAAAATCATAAAATATGAACTAGCATCAAAATTAAAAATATTTATAAGATACAAGAAGCTATCAGGGCGATCTACAAGAACTACAAATTAAAATGATAACCTCCGAGCTAGTTTATTTTACGAGTTCGAAGAAAGTGCAGTTTCAATCACCAACTTGTAAGATAGTTTTAATGTCTTGTATATTGTTGGACCAAACTATGAATCTATTATTTCATAATAAACACAATAGGTACCATTTGAAACCCACTGATATTTAAACTTAATTCCTTCATGATTTCAAAAAACTTTCAAGTGCCTAAAAAGAATATAACCTCATATAAAATAATAAAATATCAACCAAATAGGAACATGTCCAACAATTCCAATTACAAAAAAAAAAAATTAATGACTATTTTTGTTTGGCAGAGGGTGTCTCCTGATCACACACATATATATATATATATATATATATATATATATATATGAGGTCTATTTGAGGTGAACTCAAGCTACAAGAACTCCTAATAATAATTGTCTCAAGTTATAAGAGTGTAACAGTTTCATTTACAAACCATTAAGGTAGAAAGTTCTGTAATTTGTTGTTTTGATCCCAACAGAATACCACCTGAGGATCACATATATACATAACATATCAACCAGATAAGATGGTTTCCAACAGTCCCAAAGGCGTCTAAAAAGATTATCTCGAGACCTTCTAATATAAAATCTCAATTGTAGTTCTACCAAGTCTTTGGCCAACTTCGAAAAAAATACAATATAATAATGCATGGTATTAAGATGATCTACAATATTTAAACGTATTGAAATTTATTACAGCCATATTTAAAATTTTAAAAATTTACAAATATCGTCGTTCTATTTTTCAATATAATTATTATCCTCCTTAGACCAATCCGTCCGTTAATTTGAAATTATGAATTCAAATAATACAATACAAAAGTAACATTTAGCAATTCCGAGTATATTTAGCAACTTATTATTAAAATGATCTTCTCCATATCTGTTCGTCTGTTGACATCATCATTATTGATAACTAAACGTTCCAATTCTTCTGTGTAATGCGATCAACTATCCTTACCCGCCTTGGGTACATTAACAATAATCAAAGACCCATTGATCCCAGGACGAAGGATAAAGACATCCTGGCACGAAGTCTGTTGAGAAAACAATGGAGGAGAACTATCCCATCACCAATAAACATATGAATCTGCTCTCTGTTTATTCCCACGTCTACTCACCCACGTCCCATTGAAGGTCTGGAGCGTGGGCTGATAATTGGTTTGGGTTGCTCGCTGTAACAATGCTTCGTCCGGGACGACTCTATCCAGGGATAGGCGTAGCGACTCCTCCCGGATAGAGGTACTGCGGGGGACGTCCTAAGGAAGTTGCCGTTAAGATGTATGCGGATGTATGACCTACATAATTCTGAGGCTAAATTTCCAATTGAAAAATTACAAAGCAAGATTTTTTTTTTTTCTGATCCTCCATTTAATTTTATTTATAAACATAAAATAATTAGCTTTTACGATCTTATATTGCCTGTCGGCATTTGAAGATTGGTTTCCTCGGCTGCTTGTGGGTATTCTGTACACCGATGGTCCTGTTTCTTCTATGATGAGCGAGGAGGAGTCACTCCGCTGGCGGTGGACTAGCAAGATTATTCGCCTGTATATACATTTAGAGAGAGTTTAAATGTTACTATTCACGAGAATTCTACCATACACATTTTTTTTGTATGAAGTTTATTTGAAAAAAAAGTCTTCATTAAGCATAGTGGCTAGTTCTTAAATCTATTTCTTAGGCGACGTTGCGTCTTAAACTCTTAAATGGGACTGTATTCTGCAAATACGTTGCATTAAATAAAAACGTAACTGCTTTTCATCTTATTTATATATATATATGGCTGTACTGATAAGTTTCTTAATGACATGAAATAGTAAAAGAAACTCCAATGAGTGTAATATATCCAAATTATATAAAGAGTTCATAATGCAAACAGGATATTTAAAACTAAAAATATTTAAATAAGTATACACATGTATTTTCAAGTACACACGTGTATTTTTAATCGTTATTGACTAGAGTCTCAAAACCGAAGTAACCATCTCAAGGCATTACTTTTCGCTAATTGCCCCATTGGAGCACCACAGGCAATCGAGAGCGCTATCACAATCTAAACTGCAGAGGGAACAGTACCTCCATCGAAGGCCGGTGTCATGAGTCAGTCTAAGAATAGGACGAGGGAGGAAACGTTTAAGTCATTAGATGGCGTTGCGACCACTATTGCCCAGCACGTGCCCTCGCACACACACATACACATACACACAGACACTAGGACACAGAGGCACTATATGACCCAGGTCCCTACAATGGCCCTCAGCAACATCTGACGCAGCGTCGTTTGTGTCGCGATGTTGCGGTTGGCTATTAGTTCTCTAAATCTATAATAGAGAGAGCTATTATTGTTTATTACAGGAGCATGGATTTAAAAAACAAACAATTTTTACTCCTTTTCTATCTAACGAATCTGTTATTACAGCTGTAATTTTTCATGATTAAAGTTGTATATTTTTCTGGTTCATTTTAGACAAAGAAGACGGATGAAATGAAATATTCAATCACCAGAAGCCTATCTTCCTTCAGAGGAATAAGTCGCTTTTATCTTAAATAAGGTGTTGGTCATCTGTTATCTTTTAGCTGTACCTTAAAGTTAAAGATCCAAACATAATTCTCATTTTTCATCTTTGAACTCCCTAAAGGAATGAAATTTCAAAGGACTCTTGATTCTTGTTTCACAACTACACATTGTATATTTCAAGAAATTTTTATTTGTTCCTCATGTTAATTCATATTTTTAATTTTTTAAATTCTCGTTTACATTAACAAGATAGCAATCATATTAGAGCAAACAAAGATTTACAAAGATTTATTAATGTGAGTTCTGGCCAAACTCCAGGCTCACACCATCGAGCAGATGCACCGGAACAAGGCCACAAGCCTTCGATTGCGTCTCGCACCCACTGCTGCTGCACCGACTGGAGGAGTACGGGTTTCCCGTCACCCTGTGCCGGCTGATCGGAAGCTACCTCAGCGGAAGATCATTCGTTGTGCGAGTGGGCGGGAGCCTGTCTTCGTCGGTCCCCACCACTTGTGGTGTTCCTCAAGGATCAGTGTTGGGACCAATCTTGTTCAACATCTTTACGGCGCCAGTGGTATCCATCCAGCACCCTGAGGCGGTAGTGGCTGCATACGCTGACGACGTCGCAGTCTACGCGTCCAGCCTCAACCCCGGCCGGGCCCTCAAGATGGCTGAGAGGGCGACCTCCACCATCGTCGAGGCGCTGAAGACATGCGGCATCAAGGTGAACCCTAGGAAGACTGACGCCATAGTGATGTCCTTCTGTAAGCGTGGGAAGTCTCAAAAACTTCCCAAGAGCTTTACAGTAGACGGCATCGAGCAGTCCATCTCCAGCTCCATCCTATACTTAGGCGTCAGTCTCGATAGGCACCTCACCTTCTCGACGCATGTCAAAAGCAGAATCGAGTTGGCCCGGGCGCGGACATACCGCCTCCATCACCTCCTAACCTCTCCTCAGATATCCCTCAGGCTCAAAATCCAAATTTACAAATCCATTATCCGTCCCACCCTCCTCCACGGTGCTCCACTGCTGCATCACATGTACGCGACAACACTGCGCGCCCTCCAGACATTCCAGAACACCGTCCTTCGGCGAATCGTCCGCGGTACCAGCCTACAGAGGGCCAAAAACAGCCGGATCCTCGAGGAGTTGAGGATGCCTACGATACCGGCTTTTATCAGTCGCCGGCACGTCAAATTCTTTGACGGGCTGAGCTTCTGTGCCAACCCTCTCTTCAGGGACATAGCCCCACCTCCCAGGCATGGGAGGTGGCAAGGCGAAATCCCCTTAGCGGACGTACTCGCCGAGGGAAGGGGTTCAGACCATACGGACTGACCCGAGACCCACCAGAGATGGCAGAGTTTTAAATAAAGTCTTAAAATGCCGAAAGGCAATAAAAGATCCCTTTTCCCCTTATCCTTTCCCTTGCATGAAATAAATAAATAAATAAAGCCGGAGGCTAGGAAAAAAATAAAAAAATATTAATGTGAGCAATTTAATAGTATTTAAATAATCTAAAAATGTACAAAATTATCAAATGCTTACATAAAAAATAAAGATAATAGTTCTATTACTAAATTATTAAACTATTAGAAAATGACTTCGTAAACTAACAGCCCCAAGTCTGAAGTGAATCTGTACGGGTTTTTAGAATTTAACTTTCATTTCTACAATTGGGACAAATATAGATTTCTATAATTTAATTAATTTCATACTAGACTTAAAAGACTAGAAACTGCTCGTCGTTTCCTACCAATACAACATTTAGTAGACAAGCGATTAAAGCTCACAATAAATTACAAAATACTTATTTTCATGACAGTAATGACTCATTTGGACAAATGGGGTTGAGCTTTAAGGCTCCACTAACTCTTCTAATTCCTTTCGTATTCAATCCTTGCAATTCAAAAATCATTCGTATAATCTTAAATACTCCTTATTATGTCACAAAGAGACTTATGTATAAAAGATCTTAATGTTCCATATATTGCTGATTTAACCCAAACCAGGTACCTATCCTTTCATAGTAAACTCCGTACCAACTCAAATCCACTTGTCTCCCAACTTGCCTCACACGATTTTCTCGGTAGCATGCTACAGACTGCTATAGTCTACTATGCTACAGTCTGAAAAATAGATGACTAAAAGACCTTCTAATATACAACTTTTATTGCAACTAGCGAGTAGTTCTTTAAATGTTATTATTATAGTTTTCCTCAAATTCACTTTTTGTATAAAATGTATATATTTGTAAATATCAATAAATAGTTATAAAAAAAAAAATAATTGCAGATGACCAAAACATTTTGAAGTATTTACAATATTTATAATCTAATGTATTTTTCAATAACTTTTTTTTTTCTCCTTTAAGCAGATATTTTCAGGTTAAAAATCATTTTTCAGGATTAGGAGAAAATAAAATCAAAAAGATGTGGGATAATATTGTGAAACATATAATTTGATTAAATTAAATCAATTATTGCATTCTTATTGCAGTTATATTATTTCATTTCGAGGTCTTTTGTAAAAACTCTATGAAGTTTACATCTCTTGTAATCAAGAAATATATTATGAGCTAGGTCATTAACATTCATTACACACAATTTTATCTATGATAAAATTTACCCAGCAAAAATAGACAACACTGATATAGAATGAATACTAATGAACTTCCAAAACTCATGTTAAAATAGGGATGATCTAAATTCCATCGTTAGTTGAAGGATTTGAACGCTTTGTCTAATAAATTATGAATTATTTGATATAAACGAACCATTTCTTTTATGAGAACTTAAACGTCGGTCACATGTCGGGATGGTGCTCCTCAATGATAAAATAAAAGTGCATGGTTCCGTTGTAAAGGATTTGAATCGGTATAGTTTTCCCGTTACAATATTTTTTTTACAAAATATTAAAATTTATTGTTAAGCCGCAGATGACATGATCTAATTAGTTGTAGCCTACTCGAAGAGAATTAATTATATCGATATATATCGATTAATTATATAAAAACGACGAGGGGCTGGTCGCAGGTAGCTCGGCTACTAAATATACCTGTCCCGGCTTCCAGGCTATTAATTATATCATTTTTTTTTTGGTCGAATCTGTTATGAAGAATGGATATAATTGTCATCCAGAGCAAGGGTGCCCCCGGGGTGAAAGAAGTCGAAGGCATGTTTTTCCAACCTCGCGCGGCCCCCGTATCCTCAAGTATTTTTTATTCTTCCGTTCATCAGTCAATTATGAAATTCCATAACTCGTCCGTAACCTCATTCCGCACTCTGAGAAGACATCGAGGTATGTCTTTCTTCTGCTTCCTCTTCGGCGAGAATATGTTTTTTCCCCGGAATCCAGGCGTTCTCAAATAACCAATCGGATAGAAATCGTTCTAATAATCAAGAAATTACTTAGGTCTACAATTCAGAATAATAAAATGATAAATTAAAAATTAAAATAATCTAAAAAATTTTATTTCAGAGCACTTCTTACTATATAAGTATAATGTGAAATTCCATTAATTAAAATTTCTCAACTGTATGCAAAATGAAAACACCATGTTTTTCCGGTTTCAAAATTAAATTTCTTCATGAAATCAATACGAAATCATTAACTTGATCATGCCATATGAAAGCTGGTTAAATTTGCAAATTTTTGTGAGATTTGCAGTCTTATGGGTAGTTTTTTCGAATAACGGTGAGCGTTGAAGTATTTTAAGACATAGTAACTTCCCGAAATAAGGCGAAGATCAAGCTGTTCTTTAGATCTCAAGTTTACGGTAAAATTCAAGTTTACGGGAGCTCTGCTCATACAGAAAATTATTTTTTAAATCTGAAAATGTGGTCAGGAAATCATCTCATTGAGTAAAAAAGAGGAAATTCAAAGGTTAGCAGTTGTTCTCTGTGGAATGTAGAAAGTGAGACAAAAATAAGAAAACTTATACATATTAAAATTAAAATTAAATAACAGATATACCCCTTCAATTATAAAAATAAAACTAGCGCTCTTTCTCTCTCGAATAAGAGATAGCTGAACAAGGTTCTATATATTGCGTCAGCGATTCATTTTGATTTGGTTGTAATTTTTAAAAATAATTATTATAGTGAAATTTATACTATATGTTAGTCATGATTCAAATAATTAATAATTAAATAAAATAAATAACATTCAAATGGTTATACTATTTAAATAATATTTTATAATGGTTCCATTTTTTTTTTAATTAAGGAACGTTAACGTTTTTTTATGGGTCCTCCTATAAATTAATTTCCTTTACATCCGTAAATCCTTTTACATAGGAAATTGTTTTATTCGTGAATTTTAGTTGTGCAATATACTTTTTAGACATAAATCAAAGTATAAATTTTAAAATACCAATAAATTGAAAAAAATATCATTAATAAGCAGAAACCTTATTAATGATGATAAAAAATGAAAATATTTACAATTTTCTTTTTTTTATGTTTACAAAAGCATTTCAATCTGCCGCAATAAGTAACTGAGCTATTCTAAAGTACACATCTTTACTTCTTAAGCAAATGAATTAAAATAAAAAAAACAATATGTTACAATTGATAAAAAAAATAAATCATTAATAAACTAGATTAATAAAAAATATAAAACACAATTAAAAAAAAACAAACAAAATAAACACAATGAAAATAAAATAAACAATATTAAAAGATGTAGGTAGTTGGTGTATGCAGTCATAAAAATCGTACAAATAGACACTTTAATTGTTAATTCAATAGTCTTTATGTATTGTCTTCTTGCTCTGCGTATATTACCTCTATGTTATAGTCTTTATTCTCATACAGTTATTCATTTCATACTTCTTTATACTTTCTGCAATTGTGTCATATATTTATGTTTGTTTTCTTTTTCTTCAAGCCCTGATAAAGGCTTGCGATACAAGTCGAAACATCGGCATAATAAATTAAAATTTATTTATTTTTTGCTGTGTTTCTATCACTGAATACAACACCTACCTATATCTTAAAATACTTCACAGCCAACAAATACCCTATCAATATAAACACTATTAATTATAATAATTTTAATATTATAATAAATTTGATAGGTCTCTATTTTATTGTTTAGCTCAAATATATAAATGCATGTTTTTCATTATTTTTTAAAATATAATATGAGTGAAGTATTTTATTAGTTTAATAGAATTATTTATTATAATGTTTTAAATAAAGTGTCATTATTAGTTAATATGCATTTTTAAAATATTTTTATTTTCAGATCATAATAGATTTTTCGCTTTTATTATTCTTTATATTACATACTTTTTTATCAAGTGAATTTAATCCGTGTTTGCATGACAATGAACTAAACAATTAGTATGTTAAAATTCCTTAGTCCGAAATTCTATTTTCATATTCGTGTCAAGAGGATTTTGTTTCATAAAATTGTTTAGGGAATCAAAATATCTAAGCAACACATATTTATTTGGAGAGAAAACATCGGACTCATCCTCGAGCATCGAGAAAATATTCTACAATAAAGAAAAAAACTCAGGTCGAACTTTTTCATTCTGTCACCAGCTGTAATAGGACTGTGTTTACAATTGCTACAGCCTTAAATCACCCATAGCTACATTAAATTCACCACAAATCACTGAGGACGCTTAAAGCGCCGTAAAACGACTCACCGCTATAAAAATAGACGGCGCTGTGTGTCGCAATGCAAAAGAGAGAAAAGTAAAAAAAATAAAATAAAGAAGAAAAAATCGCGGTTGTTATAAAAGTGATGCAAGGAGTTACTCATAACTCACTCCCGCGTCTTCCTTTTTCTCAGTCCACGCTCCTGCATTCCTGGCCCACGCCGCTCAGCTCCTTCGGTGTAAGGGAAGGATCGGAGGAAACATTATCCGTTTGATATGGAGAGAAAAAAAAAATCGTACTAACAGTGTAAGTCGGCTTAATCCTTGTGATCCTTTAATACATTGCACTGATACGTAGAAAGGTTCATTACAATAACGTTTACTCATTCTTTGATAACAGAAACACAAAAATTTTAATCTTTTCTCCAATTTTTGGAGTTAATTTCACTATTCAATTATACATTTTTAGAGTAAAACAAGTATAACTCCTTATAACTTTTATGTTATAAACTTACACTTCTAACTCCTAATAACTAACTAACTAACTCCTAATAAACTTTCCATTAACTTCTATTTAATTAAAACCCATTTTAATTGTTAATTCAATAGTCTTTATGTATTGTCTTCTTGCTCTGCGTATATTGCTTTTATCTTATAGTCTTTACTCTCATACCCCATCAATATGACTCCTTATAGTTTAATTTCTTAGATTTTGGTCATTTATAACATTATTTATTACGAATAGTGAAGTAACATTATACAAAATTTTGAAAATGAAAAAGACAGTAGCAATAGTTCAGCGAGTCCTAATATTTTACCCTGTATATCTCTTCGTTAGGACATTTTATTTACTAAAAAAAAAATAATCTTACGAATGAGGAAACGCATATTGTATAATTATAAACGGTTTTTCATAAATAAATATAAAGCCAAGAAAAAACAAATTACGATATTTCATATATCATTAGTAAAAAAAAAAGTAAATCACGAATACAAAATTTTCTTTATATATTTCTTTATTGATACGTTTATATATAACTGTACATACCAAATACATAAATTAAACGTGAAAAATACTGAATACAATGTAAAATGTCAATAACTATAAAACAGATACCTATAAGTAGAAATTCAATAAAAGTTTTATATTACTAAGTTCCGATGCCATCTATTTTCCTGCCCATGATTGGTTGGGAAGCCATTTGATAGACAAGTTGATTTGAGTGGATATGGAGGGTCAAAACATCGACATATGGTACATTGTGGGTAAGTTGAGGTACACTATGATAGTATAGAAGGATCAACAAATTTAAGATTGATGGATTATTCAGCACATTTATAGGAATTGTTTATTCAAAGAGTAGTTTAGAATATTGAGCATTTATCATCATTAGACAAATAAAATCCTAGAGTAACTAGGAATACACCATTTTGGATAAATATAATTGTTACAAAGTAAAGATCATTTTTCAAAAAATTAATTAAAATTGCTTTCTACGGATGGAAAAGCTAAACGTAAAAAAAATAAAATAAAATAAAGTATATATATTATCTTTTAATAACTAAAAAAGTGTAAGAGTTGATAATAAACCAGTAAACGTTTTGACTATTCATTAATCATCAGGACAGATTGACATGAAATAAAGAATAAAATTTAAATACAATACATGTTGCTTCGACAGTGCTAGGGGGACCGACCTTCTCCTCAGTAGTAAGCAGATATATTTTTTAATTTTTTTAAAATATATTTATAGAAATGTTTACGCGAGTAACATTGAGGTTTGTGAGAAGTTGCAATTATTAAAAATCCTATGCCACTAATTATTATTTTTATATAAAAATTTACAACTACCAACTTCTAATAATAGGACATTTATTATTACTTTTATGTTTGCATGAAAACCAATTAACTATTAAGCTATTAACTTTTTTTTAGATTAATAAAGCCCTTTATAATTTCAAAAGAAAAGCGATTCACTTAATGATTTAAAATTCTATTTCAGAGAGAAACCAACGAATAGTCACCGGAGATACACCGGCGTCCCAGTTAAATCGAAATACCAAACGGCTCGTCGAAGATGAGAGGATGGAACGATCCGTGTAATTGCAGGGACTTAAAAACGCGGGAAAGCGCTTTAGTTTTCCGCGCCGGCGGGAGGCCGTAAAGTTGATAAAGCAATTTCCCAGGAGGCAATTGCGCGGCTCTTGTGAGAAAAAGCCGCAAAAGGCGCAGTTTTAAAATTAATTCCCGACCGTAATTGTACAAGCCGGACGGGGGGAGGGGAGGAGGAGAATCTAAAAGGATTCAACGTACCTGGGGTCACTGCCGCTCTTCTACTTGACGTCGAAAGGAAGTCAAGAGGATGTTGAGGATGGTGACGGGCAGAGTATGGCACATTATGTTTTCATTCATTATAACTGTACCATTTTATCAATAAGATGAAGAAATGAATTATTGACTTTGCTATTATATTATTTCCAATATGTATCATCAATATCGTAAGCTTAAGGAATTAACAATCTAACATTATGTCTTTGACGTATTCATAAATTAACCATTAGTACAATTTCAATGAATGATCCATAAATGAAGACATTGCGGCCTGTTCAGACACCTCGGATGGATATCGGATACCAAATAAAAACCAAGTTGAGAGCCATGTTGATTTTAGTGGGTGTAGACATAATTATAGAATGTCTGTGAGTGGAGCCTTTAACATTCTGAGTAAAAAAAAATTGAAGAACAGCGCTGTGAAAACATGGATAAGTCAAAACTCCCTTCAAACCAGTTTTTAACCTTTTAGCTTTTAAACTTCAAAGCAAATTTAATATCGACGTTATGAAAAACTATTTAGGTTGCTATGGTAAGGTTTTTGATGTCATTAAAATATCTATTTCAGCAGTATTTTTAGAGTAATTACAGGAATTTGAAAAACTTGAACTAAACCAATTGAAGGGTCTGGTGGATGAAGGGGTTATTTCACATAATTCAGTCTATTTCAATGGATGAAGAATTTATGTGCAGAAGAGAAGGCAGCGAATATTTCAAAACACCTAGAAAAATATATGAAAGGCTATTCTAGAAATATAGAAGATGAAGAGGCTATGTAAATAAAAAAAAACAAAAACTTTAAACATATATTACTCAAAATAGTGTTTTCATAGATTATAAACGTAAAGCTGAGTTGTAGTATGAAAATAAATAGTTTCATTAAGGCAATAAGATATAATAACAAATCAAAATCCTATACCTCTGATATAATTATAATTAAAGATCTATATTGAGTGACTGTGTGAATATATTTAAAGAGATGTTGGGTGGGACCAGTCAGGAATCAGTTTTGTAATATTGATTTACGCCAACGTTTCGGCCCAATAATTGAGAGCTCAGGGCTAAAACAAGGAAAAGTTAAAAAAAAAGAGAGGGAATGAAAAACAATGAAAATTTGAAATCATTCCAAATTATTTATTACAATAATAATTTTTTATTTTATCTTCTTATTTATGTTATTCTTTTTTGTGATCATTTTTCTTTGTATATATTTTTATATTTTTCTTTGGCATTTCTTTCTTTTAGCCTTCAACGATATGGCCGAAACGTTAGCAAATGAAATAATATATGGTTGATTACAAAGCTTTTTTTTTTTTTTTTTTTTTTTTTTTTTTTTTTTTACTAATCCCGCTCAACACCTCGTTTAATAATATAATTATACTATAGTACTACAATGAACCGTTCTCTTCTTCGCTCCTCCGCCCTGACCGACAGGCACCATCGCTTCCATGTTCGGACGCGGAAGCGAGGCGATCAGAGGAGACCGACACTCGAATCACGAACCCGGCGCCAGAGGAGAAGATTAATCACATAGAAGAAGCTGGCCTCAGCCACAGAGCCATTACGAGGCACGGGCTAGAGCGATCTCAATGCACTCTAATAGAGCTGTTGTCTAGTATTTGCCCGCTCTCTCGGCTCTTAATTAATAATATACTCTCTGTGCCTTATGTCCGCCACCTATCATTATCTACGGAATCATGACCGCTTTCTGTCTGCCAGTTTGTTAGTAACGTAGTTAGCACATTGGCTAACAGCCATTTACTGGATATAAATCGATTCTGGCATAATGAGTCTCGATTGTATCCAGAGTGGTATAAAACGTACGTGAACGCCTAAAATATTGTCCTAGTACCTCTCTCCCTCCCTCTCCAAAAAATATTGAAAGAAAGGTGAATGATTGTGTGTGTGAGAGAGAGGGAGAGAGAGAGAGAGAGAGAGAGAGAGAGAGAGAGAGAGAGAGAGAGAGAGAGAGAGAGAGAGAGAGAGAGAGAGAGAGAGAGAGAGAGAGAGAGAGAGAGAGAGAGAGAGAGAGAGAGAGAGAGAGAGAGAGAGAGAGAGAGAGAGAGAGAGAGAGAGAGAGAGAGAGAGAGAGAGAGAGAGAGAGAGAGAGAGAGAGAGAGAGAGAGAGAGAGAGAGAGAGAGAGAGAGAGGGTGAGAGAGGCCGTATCATTTTAGTTTTCTTCATAAATACATCGTCGTGATTTTGTCAGCTCGCTACCTAATGCTGAAAAGATTTATAGACTGTTATCCGATTAACCTTCATGTTACTTTAATTCGATAAAGTATAGATTTATTAACTATTGTAGCTTTGAATATTTTATTTTTATAACTTCTTCAACCTTATTTTTTCTTCTATTTTACAGTCACTCAGTGAGATCTTTATTGTTTACTGAATCTGAATTAAACACAAATATATTTTGTACAAAATTTTAACTGTGGACATGTAGACTTGAAACAGCAAACTTTGAATAAATATTTTCTGTAAATTAAAATATGTAAAGCGAAATTTTCTGTTATATCGTTTTATTTCAATGGCTTTATAAGCCATAATAATATTTATAATTATGTTACTTTAATTCGATAAAGTATAGATTTATTAACTATTGTAGCTTTTGAATATTTTATTTTTACAACTTCTTCAATCTTACTTTTTTCTTCAGTTTTACAGTCACTCAGTGAGATCTTTTTATTTCAAAGGCTTATAAAGCCATTGAAATAAAAAGATATAACAGAAAATTTCGCTTTACATATTTTAATTTACAGAAAATATTTATTCAAAGTTTGCTGTTTCAAGTCTACATGTCCACAGTTAAAATTTTGTACAAAATATATTTGTGTTTAATTCAGATTCAGTAAACAATAAAGATCTCACTGAGTGACTGTAAAATAGAAGAAAAAATAAGGTTGAAGAAGTTATAAAAATAAAATATTCAAAGCTATAAAAGTTTATAAATATATATTTAGTCGAATTAAAGTTACATGAAGGTTAATCGGATAACAGTCAATAAATCTTTTCAACATTAGGTAGCGAGCTGACGAAATCACGACGATGTATTCAGAATGTATTCTGTCTTGAGGTTTGTAATACAAGCCGATTGCAAATTACAATAACCCAACAGGACGGTGCCATGTTATTAGCATAAACATATCGGTTGAGTATGATCTATGCGAGACACCCACTGCTAGGGAAGTAGTCGTTTCGAGGTACCGAAGAGCACTTGAGCTATTGATAGGAAGGGAATCCCCTTAGAAAATGTTGTATTAAATCTTACAAGAAGGTTTTTGCATATTTTGATATTTTTAGCATACTAAAATTAATTTAAAAAATACGTTTTTGGTTTTAAATAAGATATAACAGCTCGTAATCTTGTTTTGTATTCTGGCTTAAACAGATTGCTGATTGGTGTAAAATTTATATGATATTAGGAGGAATTCTATACGAAAATAATTCGTCCTATGAACTATTTCTGAAAATTAAATAATATATACATATATTTACATAGATCAGTTAGCCCTTTTCTAAAATAATACTATCCGGTATCACCGTTTACGATTATATATCATACTTACTATCCCTCATTAAAATTCTTGTCTCTCTCGGACGTAATTATATTTGCTAAAAAGAAGTTACGGAATTCGTTCAAGTAGTATGAATTCCACAACAGCCTCATCGTTCTTCCAAATTTCCAATGCAATAATTTGTTTTCTTAAAACCTAGCATCAGCACTTTTATTATCACATATTTTTCTATATCTCATTTATTCTTTAACAATACATACACTAAAATTTAGAGCTGTAAAAAGAAAAATATGCCTCAAGTCAATTATATGCCAATTATAGTTTTACATTTGAAACTGAAGAAAGGAACATTGAAGATTTTAGATTGTAAGGACTGGGGACAACGGGAAGAGCCCCAAAGCTGAACTATGTATTTTCGAAATATCTTGTTAATAACACTTTTGTTGTTAACTGAAATCTTAAACTATTTCTCAAGCAAATATTAATGTCTATTATCATAATCTATTACCATTGTCTATTATTATCATCTATTATCATGAAATTAAGTCCTTTCAGATTGAATTCCAGCCACCAACTAAAGATTATGGTCATTTGTAAGTTTAATTTTGGTTGTAGAGACTTCAAAGTTACAACTATCTGAATAGTAATTTATAATTCTAATATAAAATTAACTACAGAAAGCCAAATACACAAATAATATCATGGCTAGATATGTGAATACATACCATCTTAAAGGACAGATTTATTACAATATGCACTATGGAAAAACATACACAACCATGTATTAATAACAATGCGAAAACACTAGATTGTAGATTGTAAAATTCAAGTAATAATACATTATTTCTAAAATAATATTAATAAAAAATGAAAATAAAATAGCTTTGAAGTTTTAACAAAATATTCCAAACTTGCTAATCTGTGTAATATTGTCCAATTATAAAAATTAATTTTTTAGCCTTCCACATATATAAGTTTAGTTCGTTTGTATTTGTCTTTTTGTATTTTTTTATTCAGTTTTCTGCTGTTTGCATTTATGTGTTTTTAGATACAAGCCTTTGACCACAAAAAATATTTTGTTTGCTACTTATCGATTTGTTTAACTTGAAGAAACTGGGATCAGTGATCAGAATGGATTTTTCTAGTGTATCTAGGGTAGATTTTGATGGATCTGTTGAATGTGTTTTGTATGACTTGCAGTTTTCTATAATTGATTTCACAGGTATAATTCAACACAATCGATAAATAGGTTGTAATTGCGTATATCACAGTTATGTGAAATATTAAATTGTTTCAATTGAATAAGGACATATTTTGGGGGGTCAGAATTTTTTGTGTAATAAATGCATTAATATGAACTCACGCACTTCCCCCCCCCCATTTTCGACTATTTTTCAGTAACTCAATGTCACTTTAATTTGGTCCTCCTAGCAAAGTGATTTAAACATCCTATAAACTGACATTATTGGGTGCAATAACGTTATTGATAAGTTTATATATAATTTCTTTGACTGATAGTCAAAAATTTATTAGATTTAGTGGCGATAGAGAAATCTAAAAGAATTCAACAAATGAGAGTCTGGTCCACTTCTATGTCAATCACCAAGTGCGAGAAAGCAGTGCAAGTATTAAGACTGTCAAGAGCAAGTTTAAAATTCTCTATTTAATGACTACTATATCTAGAGGAGTATATTAGACCATTAGGTCCAGAATTATTTGACACATGACGACTCTAAAAGAAACGACGGTCGAACGTCATAAAAACGTCAAGACCACAACAATTATAAGAGATAGGGATCAGTGTAAAGGGAAAGTGGGTATGTTAACAGCCATCGGTTATCTCCATATCTCTGCGCCAGCGGCCAACTTCATCCTGACACTAGCGACACAGCACACTTGCACAATCAAACACGCAACGTTCCTATCCGATTTGTCTCTGATAAACGGTAAATCGCTCTGTAAAGAGATACGTCCTGCCGCCTGCAGGAAGAGATCAGACGCGGTAGTTGGTGAGAAAAAATATTCAAGGATGAAGGATATGAAGTTATATCTAGAGATAGATCTTGGAGGCTGTGGCGAGAGTAGCTTATTGTGTCGCGGGCTATCTCCAAGGCCGGCCCTTATCTGGAAAATTTCAAGGGAGACACTGGTAATATCATTTCTCAAGTATGTAAGTTGGGATATGAATTAGAAATTAGATAAATAATGATTTGTATGACTTTAAAATATTTCCTATAATGTAATTTTAAAATATCGACTATTTGTTATTTTTAATTTTCAATCCACACTTGTGGCTTATCCCATGACAATAACAATATAATATAGTAGATATATGAGGCGTGAGGTGGGTCAACCACTTAACCACCTCCACCGTTTAATGCTTCTTTGGTTATTTTATGATTTTTTTTTTTTTTTTTTTTTTTTGTTTTGCTCGTTTGTATGTAAATACTTTTGATATATATATTGAAAAACAAAACAATATTAGACTCATCAATTTAAACGACGGTAACGTTTTAATTTGAGCATTATTAAATTCTCAACTCTGCATCATTCTGTCAAAATCCTCTCCTGAAGGTAAGACACTATTCATTTATGTTTTGTTTTTGAATGGTTTACTTTATGAATATTTTTACTCTTTTCAAATTCATAATTCACTGTAACGTACAATTTTGAACTTTGAATACAATATAAAATATTTAATAAATGATTAGGTAGTTTTTATTTTTTCTAAGAGAATAACAAACCTTTATTAATTTTTACTTGTAGATTTATTTTAAAGGATTAATCAAAGGGATAACAAATAAAAATTGACAAAATTAACAGCAAATTGTTTTATACTGCCAACGTTTCAGTCATAGGCTAAAAAAAAGGAAATATCAACTTCAGAAACAGAGAATATGCAAAAAGACATAATAAATAAAGAAGAACTAAACTAAAAAAAGTCAATAATAATAAAATATAAATAAAGTAAGTAACAAAATATATAGAAAAGACATCCTTTTATTAGCTGTTTCGTGTTACAGATCCCATCTTCAAGTTATTTCCTATTTTTTTTTTTATTGATTAAACATTTTATAATAAATATATATATTTTATTTATAATTATGTTACAGGCTATTTCAACATTTATTAGACAAACGTTCAAACCTCCCAATTAATTACAAAAGACTCATATACATGTCTGTGATTAGACTTATTTGGACGTACGGAGTAGAGCTTTGGGGCTTCAATAAACCATCCAATTCATTTCGTATTCAATTCTTAAAATCCAAAATCCTTCGAAAAATCCTCAATGCTCCTTACTTTGTAACCAATAAACTTATTCATAAAGATCTTCTTATATTCCATATGTTGCTGATTTAGCCCACACCAGATACCTATCCTTTCATAGTAAGCTCCATAATCACTCAAATCCGTTAGTTTCTCAACTTGCTTCCCACTCTATTCCAGATAATCCTCCGAGGCGTCTGAAACGAAGATGGCCTAGAGACCTTCTAGTGTAGAATCTTAACTAAGTACTACTGATGAGTAGTTCTTTTCAAGTTTTAACATGTTTTTATTATCGTTGTCAATACATTTACTTGATGTATATATTTTGTACAGTTGTAAATTTCAATAAATGCATATTAACTAAAAAAATGTTAAGGATGAATATAAATCGTGATCACACAAATTATAATTATTTTTTTAAAGTTGTTTAAAGTTTCACGAATTCTTATATATATATATATATATATATATATATATATATATATATATATATATATATATATATATATATATATATATATATTATAGATATGTACAAGTGCACATTTACATTTTTGAAGATAAAAAAATGTTATATTATATAAGTTAATACGCGAAAGGCAATAATAACAAATAATTTGTAATAGTTCAAATAATCTTAAAAATACAAAAGTATCTCTATCAGTCATTTCTGATCGCCCCAATTAAAAATTAAAATCCATCAACTATGAAGTAAAAACAATAAAACAAAAAAAAATCCCAATGATTATCCACATCAGAATGCAAATCTGTGGTTTTGATTTACCTACACTTCAATCCTATAATTAAATATCATCATTTTTGTTTCCTATTTTTTTAACTTTTCCCAGGCGTAAATCTAATGGATTATACAAAGGGCTGTGTGAAAATATCAAAATGAGGTCATAAATGGAAAAATTAATATTAATGGAAGTTACATAAGTTATTAAAGGTTGTTTTTATTCCTGGTTAATTCAATGGTGGACAGAAAGTTAATGCTCCATGCTCACAATAGAAGAAAAAAAAAACTCCGTGTCACAATATAACGCGAAGAGCCAAGGGCACCTCACTTTGGCATGGTGAGGGAGTCCGTCGATAACCACAGGCTGATAAAATGGCGGTTGGTCTTTATTTTATTTTAGAATTGTTAAGACCCAAAACAAAGTTCCATATTAAAACAAAGGAACCTCGTTATATTCAATATTAAATAAAACTACTTATGATATAGATATAACCACACTATGGTGGAAAGAAAGAAAGATAAGAGTATTTCAACTTGACTTAAGATGAGAAAGCATAGCAAAGAATATAGACGTCACCAAAAGTCGAACGAAACTAAAAACATATCGCATATGCCTTACTTTATTACATAAATAAAGTAAGGCATATAATTATTTATAAAAATAAATAAATAAAAAGGATGCTAACTCCATATTTTTTTTGGCTCACGATATAACCAAGTTCTACTGTATTTTTTTAACACCAACGGGTAATTAAAATTTTATAGAGGCGTTAAATGTTTTAAATAATCTTTTTCGTAAATTATTTTAAGAGGTTTCTTTAATTCTTGAAAATTTTGCTGAAAAGAAAATAAGGAATTTGAACAAAACAATTTAAAAAACATTTAAAAAAAAAAAGAACAACATAAAATTAAAATAAAAATTGAAAAACTGTCATTTTATTTTTTACATGGTTATCGTTATCTTATTTTTATAATTTTATTTTTTCCACTCTCTATTTTTTCTATTACGTTGTTCGTTTAATTGTGTGCATAATAGTATAAACAATTATTTAATCATCTGATGTAATATTTCTAGTCTTATAATCATAAATTAACTGACGTATAGACAATTTTTAATATTTTGTTTTCTTATTATTTCTTGTTAGATTTAATTTTCTTATTTGCTCTTGTTAATACTTATTGCACACCTGATAGTTTGGTTTACGAGTTTAGCTGAAACACCTTGCATCTATAATCGAATAATACAAAATAGTTTTATATAATTTAATACTTTTTTTTTTTTTTTACTAAAACCTGACTAATCCATAGATAAATGCTAATGTTTTGTTTGTTTTTTGTTTTGTTTTTTAGCATGAATCAATCTCAGTCTTTAAAAAATTGAAAAAAAAAAAAACATCCATATCAATAATTAATGGTTTTCTAGCTCAACAGCAACCCTAGTATCAAATCTTAATGTATCCACATTATTTTAAGAATATAAACCTATCACGATAAAATTTAAAGAGATTTTATCCTATTAAACAATAAATATCTTGTAAAGTTTAATTCATTCTTACAGACTAAAGTAATTAACTTTCTGTAAATCTGAAATCATTGAGGTTGTGCAATATTTGGAAAAAAGGTTTGTAGTTAGTCGATACCGTATCCCCAGTAACATTGGGATGATTATGAGAACAATATAGTCTCGAAACGCCGCCAAAATAGTTGTTTTTATTTATTGACTGAACCTTAAGAACCGTACTAAGCATTTAATAGTAACAGTCAAGTAATTTATCCATATATATATTTTATTATTTATTTAAAATAAATTACATAAAGCCGAACTAGGCTAATAGGCAAATGTCGAGGTACACATCCATCTATAATTAATAAGGAGTAATCTATAAACAAATGTAAAATGCAAACGAGATCAAACAGTAGGAAAACTAAAAAAAAAAAAAAAAAGAAATTAAATAATAAAATAAACCTACTCAGCAAAATATACAATATTGTGAATAATAATATAAAAAATATATAGCTTATAAATAATAGTCAAATTATAATCAAAGCCATAGTAATAAAAATAATAATATACAACTTACATAAAAATACAAAAAAAAAACTGAAACAACTCTTTTGTGGTATGGATTATGATTAAACTGTATTAATTAACTTTATAATGCAAATAAGATATTTACACTATTCTAATGTGTGTACTGTTTTGTAATTTATTGAAATCAGTTTTACAGTCTTCAAGTAACAGGTATTTTGTCCGTTGGTGTTTGTAAATTTTTTAGAGTTTTTTGTTGTAGTTTCCTATTTCTTGGATTTTAGGGTTCTCAGAAATAGCATTTGATCAGAAGTATGACATTGTTTGCGACTGAATGTGTTGTTTAACTGTGGGTAGATTGAGAACGGTGAGCATAGTGGATATTCTCGTGTATCTGGGGTAGTTGTTTATGATTATCATACAAATGTTTTGTATACTTTCCAGTTTCCAGTAATTTCTTATACAAGTATATCTCCGAACAGGTGATGAGTAGGTTATTATTGGTTTTGAGTAGTTTTGTACAATATGAATTGGTTTCGATTGGAAAAATTGGAGTTATTGAAGGTGGGGAATATTTTGTTATTCAGATTCTTTATTTTGCTAAACTTTTTGTTTACATGGGCCGTGAATATGAGGGATCGGTCTAGTTCTACAACAAGATAAGTTACTAATTGTGCCTACGGGATATGGTAGTCTTCTGTGGATATATAGTAGTCTATTATTGATATTTTTAGGAATAAGCTATCATCTCTTAAGATACCGAGGATACCGTCTAAATGTTCCCAAAATCGCAAGAAGAATACCAACAATCGCGTCTACCGATTAATGCCAATAAGACTAAACAAAATTTAACTCTTACCGAATCCACATACAAGTGTCGACCAATTTGGACATACGGAGTTGAGCTTTGGGGCTCCACTAAACCATCCAATTCATCCCGTATCCAATCCTTACAATCCAAAATCCTTAGAAAAATCCTAAATGCTCCTTACTTCGTCACAAACAAACTTATCCACAAAGACCTTAATATACCTTACGTTTCTGACTTAGCTCAAACCAGATATCAATCCTTTCATAGCAAACTTCACAACCATTCAAATCCATTAGTATCACAACTTGCTTCTCATTCCATTCCAGATAATCCTCCGAGGCGCCTGAAAAGAAGATGGCCTCGGGACCTTCTAATATAAAACTTCATAATAAAGAACCTTTATAAGTGCTACCAATGGGTAGGTGCTTTAAAAACAAGACTTGTCATTTTTATCATTGTCATCACATTTACTAGATGTATCATATTTTATATTGTATACAGTTGTAAATTTCAATAAATACATAATAAGAAAAAAAAAAAAAAAAAAAAAAAAAAAAAAAAGTTTGAGAGTTTACTGATATATGGAGCAGAAACATGAATAATAAAGACCAATCTCCGGAAGAAATTTAACTCTTCCGGTGAAATATTCGACGAAGTAAATGGTTACTAAGAAACAGCGCGGCTCATATCGTACATAGAATTTATGGCGATAAAAAACACCAAAAAAACCCAGTTCCACGCTAACAACCAATACCGACCCCATCAGTACCACCGCGAGCTACGTCGTATAATAATCCCCAACACTACCGACAGCAACAGTATCAGTATGAAAGGTGTCTTATAACAACCAACATAACTTCCGGCCACAACAGCGAGCTATTGAATATACTACTCCGATTTATAATCAACCGTGGGACCCCCAGTCGCAACATAGATTTTTAATAAACCACCCTCTAAAATATTAGGCAAAATTACCAACACCTCAAACCGTTTCGATTGTTTCTAATAGGGTTCATACAATTGAAGAAGACAAAGATGTGTTGAGAGAATCTTTGGAAAAAAGACAGGACATTTTTAGAATTAGGCCCGAGCACAAGCAAACCTCCGGACCGGATATAAACAATTTAAATTCTAAACCCGATAAAGAAATAGATAACCAGGATAAACAAATAGAAATTCATGACTTGAACTTAAATAACGATTTACCGAACTTAACTGATAGTATGGGAAATGGCTAATTGATACGGGTGCCACAAAAAGACTATATACACCCCGATCACATTCCACATTTCTCGGAATTTCTAAAGAGGATTTTGCAATTCGAACACCTACGGGAACGGCGGAAGGATCACAAAGCGTGATAATTGACCTAATGCCCCTGATAGGAATTAATCAAAAAGTCAAATTTTTTATTTCCATTTAGCGAAAGGTTTAATATTTTATTGGGCTACGAGACAATGAAAAAAACTAAAATTAAATATTAATTTAGAAAAAAATGAATTAAAATTTAAAAAGAAAAAATTCAAATTAGAAAATGACTTATTTTTTATTAATGATAAAAACGAAATAAAAAAACTTAATTCGCCACGAACATATTAGTCCGGAAATAAAGGAAGAATTAATCGAAATTATTAGCCAACATGGCGAAGTATTAAAAAGGGACGACGAGAATTTAAAATCTACAGGATTAATAAAACATAAAATAATAACAACAAATGAAAATCAAATTTATACGCGTAATTACCGTTACCCGGAACAATTTTAAAAAACAAATTAATGATGAAGTTCAAAAACTATTAAAGAGTAATATCATAAGACCTAGCAAATCGCCGTATCATTCTCCGCTTTGGATCGTACCGAAAAAATCAGACGCGTCGGGACAGAAAAAAATTAAAATGGTGATCGATTACAGGAAACTAAATCAGGCTACAGTAAAAGACAAATTTCCCCTACCGAATATCGAAGATTTATTAAATAGACTAAAGGGATCGAAAATATTTTCCACCATAGACCTCGCGTCGGGATTTCACCAAATCGAAATGGATAAAGATTCAATAGCTAAAACCGCGTTCTCCACCGAAAATGGGCATTTTGAGTTTCTACGTATGCCTTTTGGCTTGTGTAATGCACCCCCAACCTTTCAGAGAGCGATGACGATGATGATACAAAATATCCCCAATTCTATGATTTACATCGACGACATAATAGTCTACTCAAAAAACGAAAAAAGAACATTTAAAAGATTTAAAAAGAGTATTTGAAGCCCTAAAAAGAACATAACCTATCAATACAACTAGATAAAACCGAATTTTTTAAAACCGAATTGAACTTTTTAGGCTATATCGTAACCCCAGACGGATTAAAAACAGACGAGAAAAAAGATAGAAGCAATTTTAAATTTCCCCATTCCGCGTAATGAAAAGACGACGAGACAATTTTTGGGCATGACGGGATACTATAGAAAGTTTATTAAAAATTACGCAAAAATTACCAGACCGATTTCTAATTCATTAAAAACAAAAATTTATGGCACAAAGGAAATTAAAGAAGCATGTCAAACTTTGACGGAAATGATGAGTAACACAATTTTAAATTATCCGGATCGGGAACGACCATTTATATTAACTACAGACGCCAGTAATAAAGCCATCGGAGCCGTGCTCTCACAAAAAGACGAAAATGAAATAGAACACCCAGTAGCATTCGCGTCCCGAGTATTACAAAATGCGGAATTAAATTATAGTTCAATAGAAAAAAGAATTACTAGCGGTAGTATGGGCAACCCAACACTTTAAGCCTTATTTATACGGTACAAAATTTCTTTTATGCACGGACCATAAACCTTTAACGTGGATTTTTTCAATGAAAAATGGTAACACGCGCATAATGAAGTGGGTTTGGAAATTACAAGAATTTGAATTCGAAGTCAAGCACATTCAGGGAAAAACAAATTACGTGGCCGATGCACTTTCCAGGGGAAGCGACGAATTGAATCATAATAGCGACGTGGAAGAAATGGACGTCGAAGAATTATTAAATCAGGAAATAGCGGACGAAAACAATTCCGAGTATGACGCGATAATAGAGGACTTAGAAGTACCACCGGAAGACGATTTAGAGACAATCCATTCCCAGGAATCTAGTAACGAACAAGTACGAATTTGTGAACCCGAAAAATGTATAAACATAGAAAAAAATCAAATAATTATAAAAAGGGGAAATACAAAAATTAATTTCACTAAACCATTTGGGAAAACGCCGATACGAATTAAACATTTATGCTAAATCAGATATCGCTTCATTATTAGAACAAATACTCGAACCTAATAAAACATACGGGATAATTTGTAAATCACCTAACGAAATAACCGAAAATTTATATGACGATTATTTTAGAACAATACAGCAAATAATAGAAACGGAATATCCATCGGTTAAATTGAAAAAAATATAAACAAATTGTAAATGACGTCGAAAACCCGAATGAACAAATAGAAATTATAGATAATTATCATTTAGGCAAAACAAAGCATAGGGGTATAAACGAAACATTCGAAAAACTTAAAAAAGAATATTATTTTCCAGGGATGCAAAATAAAATAGCCGAGTATATTAATAAATGCGAAACTTGTAAAGTTACGAAATATGACCGAAAACCTATAAAGACCAAATTTCAAATTACACCTACACCAGAAAGACCGTTTCAGGAATTAATGATTGACATTTTTAATTTTAACAACGCAATAATTTTCACAGCAGTAGACACATTTTCGAAACATTTATTTGCTCAAACCCTACAATCAAAGAACGCAATTAATATTTGTAACGCACTGACTAACTATATGACATACTTTCCCACACCTCTACAAATATCATTAGACCAAGGGACGGAAATGAAAAATAATTTAGTAAAACAGTTTTGCGAAGAAAATAATATTACCTTACATTATACTTCAGCCAGCCACTCAAACTCTTTGGGATTATTGAACAGAGTCCACTCTACCCTAAACGAATTATTGAGAATAATAGGAAAAGAAAAAGATAAATGTTCTATGCAGCAGAAATTAAGATTAGCGGTAATAGCGTACAATAATACCTTAAATAATAAATTAAAATTAACGCCCAATGAAATTACTTTCGGAACCTCCACATTAGAGTCAGACGAAAACACCGACCTGACGGAACAATACGTATTAAAATATCACAAGGACCAACAGTTATTACATAAATTAATTAGATCCAAAATAAATGACGAAAAAGAAACAAGGACTGAAAAATTAAATAAAAATAGAGAAGACCCTTTGGATATTCAACGACAATTAGGAGATGTAGAATATTTAAAAAATACCCAAGCAAAAATAAAGAGTAGAGACAAATTTAAAAAAGTAAATGTACTAGTGAAAGATAAGAGACCGATTAAAACCCATATTGACAATATTAAAAGGCCCACTAGAAAAAAGAGGAAAAAGAAACAATATATTTCAGACGACGATAATGAATCCATTCGCGTAAATATTTCGGATGTTTCGGATAACTATGACTCAGATAATGATTCTGATTAAAAATATTTAATTTTATTTAAACAATATTAAAATGTCTTAAAAATCTTTTATTTTAAATATAATAAATATAATGGTATTAGGAGTAATGTTTATGTTATATTGAAAAGAATTATCTGTATTAAACTGACAATGCTGTAGTTTATTTTAATAAAGTCGGACTTTTGTATTTTGTTGTAAAATATTATATTCCATGTTAATAATGTAAAAGATCATTCAAAGCATTATTTTATTTCACGATAATATTCTGTTTGATTTATTTTGTAATTAATATTTTGGAGAACTATAATAAATATTAGGACACTATTATTTTGTCTTGAAATATTATTTTGATTGATCATTGAAAAAGTATGTATTTTATTTTGAAATTATTATTAATTGTAGTTATTGTAAAGGAGTGTTTGAATTATTATTTTGATTTAAAATATTATTATTTTAATTGAGTAATTTTGAAGCTAAAAGTATTATTTGCAATAGAGGAAACTGATTCAAAGACTCTTATTTTAGTTTGTCCTTTTGTTTAAATAATGTATTATTTAGTATTAAGAAATATCCTATTATCTTTTAGTTATAAGGAAAATTGTACTTTAGCATGTAAGGAATTTTGTAATGTATAAACATTTTATAGTTTAAGCTTATTGTTAATATTAAGAAGGGGACAAGGTCTAATCCTTTTGTTTATAGGAAATTGACAATCATATAAATCTTATTTTAGTGTTAGAGCACAAGGTTTAATCTTTTTATTTTTCAAATGTACAGATCCTGACTTCATAAACAGGAAGTTCAAAGTCTAATCCTTTTGTTTATAGGAAGCTGATAGTTGTATTTCAGTACAGAGTTTAATCTTTTTATTTAAAACTATACCTAAACTTAGTACACAAGTTATAATCCTTTTATTTTTGTATAAACTTAAATTATAAGGTCCAATCCCTTTTGTTTATAGAATGTTATCTATTGCAATGTTATGGCTTAGTGTAAAAGGTATTGAGAAATGTATAAGGTCCAAACCTTTTATTTTTATAGAATCTTACCTATTTACACTAAGATAGTTGTTCCATCGGAGACCTCGGAACTTGGGGGGGGGGGGAGAAGTTATGGAAACCCAATGGTATTAAGGGATAATAAATAAATGTACACTATCCCCTCTCCTAGATAATTGTATAAAAGGGGCACCCCCACCTTCGTCGGGTGACACTCTGCCTCTACCCGTTATGATGTCAGTTTGTTCCACGAAGTTTTGTAATAGGCTTTAAGTTTGTGCTTTTTCTTGTATAATGTATGTACTTCAATAAAATCCTCTTTTTAAAAACTCAGCCCCGTGAACCTTTTATTTAGCTATATATATATATATCAAGGCTTTTAAAATAAAAATTAACAACAAATACTGAAGAGCAGGGATATATATCATTATTGCATGACCTCAGTTCAAACGAATCTTTTTTCAGTTTCTTTCCCGCCACTCAGTTCATCGCAGGATTAGTCTGTTACAGTTTCGGAAACATACGTAACTTCATCAATATAATAGAAGTAATGAATCAGACAAACAACCACAAGACTTTGATACCTTAAAGTATTCTTCAAAGACTGTGAGGTTTCAGTATCTAACTACTCTGCCTAATCTCTTCTCTTTTATGCATAGCCTAATGAACCATAATACCGGCGATCAACAAAGGTTTCTATTCTAACAGAATCTAATAATTGAATTAATTAAGAGAAAATGAGTATATTTCAAACATAATTTATGTTTCTATACTCGCAAAGCTCTAGAAATCAGAACTTCTCAAGTATCATTCCCAACTAAGGATCTAGAAACACATGGGAAAGTTGTAGTATGTAAAAACAAGAGAGAAGACTTTAAAAGTCAAGAATAAACACGAACGTGCCATTTTATTAAAACATTCGTTGCATTAATATATTCTATCAAACCTATTGTCCCTCCACTGCCAAGAGCCACCATCCTCTCTAAACCTTCTGACATACAACCTCCTGCTACCGACCTCCCGTCGAAGACCACCAGCGGGTTCCAGGATCCTCTTTTGGACGCTCCTTCGACCGAGAACAATAAGGGAAACCCGGAGTAAGAGGTATGCGGACGACATGAGGGTATGCCTGGCAAATCAAGATATTCCAGTCAGGCTTCGGTAGCCGATGCCAAAACAGAAACACAATGCGGCCATTTTCTTATTGCGACACCGCTTCACCTTAGAGTCGCGCATTCCTTGAGCGAGGAATCATTGGATGAGTCCGGCTCAAGATATGTCTTCGTCACCTCAACTGCGTCTGTTGTGGTTAGGAATAATAATTATCTCACTACTGAAAAGAGGAGGAGTGAAATAAAAAAGAAAACACAAACATGGTTATTTTTCCGATCTCGTGAATCGTCACATTTGACGAAGACAGACACTCAAAGGAGAATGGAAGACCACTATGGCTAAATAGAAATGCTTAACACCAACTAAAATATTTTATTGTCAGAAACTGTTTTTAGCTTTTGTGTAAAGTATTTAACACTAATTAAATTAGTGGTTAGAATAAGATACATTAATTTAAGATTACAAGTTTATAGCTATATTTAAAATTCACATTGCAATCTTTAATACCAATTTTAGTCCCAAGGAAAACAGTACATAAAAATATTCTATACTTAGATATTTTCACGCAGCTAATAATTGTTCTCTATTAAATACTTTGATAGAGGTGTTGAAAATTAAAAATAAATATTTTAAAAAACAATTTTTGTCCAGGCTCTCAGGCTAAAAAACAAAATTTACCAAGTAAATTCTGCGTGGACGAGTGCTTTGCTACTTTTTCCAGGTTACATTCTAAGAAGGTTCTTCTGGGTTAGAGTCATCAGTCGACAGATGACCAGTCTTCGTTTTCGTGAGAATAATGGGTTTGATCATAAAATGAGAAACAGTAAGAATACCCATTATGTAGATAAATAGTTTCGTGTCATTCAGGTGTAATTATTGAAAGTAAATTGTAAGTAATACCTTTTATCAATTTATTTTTACATTTTTTGTCAGAAAGCTAAAATCGTGTAATAAATCCAACTAATAAATGAATCCAATATTTACAACTTTTAAATAAACTAATAACAAGGAAAGAAGCTAAAGTATTCGGTTTGTACGAACATATAAACTGTAAAAAAAATATACATGTATGTTTCTTGCATTTCGATTAACATATTAGGAATATGTTATCGATAATGTATCAAGTCTCATATTTAGAAAAAAACAAATATGAAAATAATTGTGATGATTGAGAGGGCTTTCATTCTTATCTGCAGCTGTATTTAAAACATTATGCTATAAAAATCTCGTACTTAATTTAGTCTAAATAATTTCAAGAGTTATATCATACCGCAATGATCAACAATTATAAAATATTTTATATTTCTAAATATTTTTACTTTAACAGTTATAATAATATTTCATTTTTAACCCTGATTTAACAAGTAAATATAATTTTTTTTATGTTTATTTCTATTAACTTTTGTTAATTTTCATCTAAACATAAAACTGAATGAATATTTCTTTTTTTAGATGAACCATAGATTCGTTTGTTTAATTATCAATGATTTAATTTTTTTTTCTATCTAGAACGATTTTTTGCTGGCTGTAATAACCTGTTTTGTTTTATAATATCATATAGTTTATTATTTGATTCTTTTGGAATGACTTTGTCTTTTTTAAAAATAAAAATTACTTTTTTAATGGTCAAATCGATCAATCGTTGATGAACTCTAAACCTACCGACATTTCATGTATAAATATTTCTACCACAATTTTTCGGTTAAAACAATTATAAGAGAGGAGTGGATATTGAAAAAACACTTTTATGTATTAATTTTATCTAATCTGATTTATTTACTTAAAACTTTTTCTAAGCTAGAGACTTCAATATATTAATCCTAACTTGTTTTAAACTATTTTAAATAATTTCTTCTGATTTTTAAAAAATTTCATTAATAATATTAATGTTATAAATACGACATGAGGCATAGTTTGCCGGTAATTAATTATATTATATATTATGCACACGTGCAATGAAAAAGGTTTGGAAAAACTTTAGACAAGAAAAAAAAAAAGATATTTTTAATTTTAAATTACAATAATCATTTAATATTCATTAAAAAAAGTATAATGTTTATTTAAATATTTTTTTTGTTATTCAGACAATGTAGGAACATCTGTTTCTTCATGCTTAATTGAATATTATTAAAATTTAATAAACAACTAAGTTAATGGCTCAGACCAAAAAGGCTTTGAACTGGTCTGGAGTTTATTGTACTAGTGATTAAAGTCCATGAAAATTATTGAAATGGTATTTATTTTCTGTAAAATATACTATTTTACACATTTATTTCTATTTTATTTTTCTGTTGAGCTATTTTCCCTTTAAAAATGTTTTGCGTCTAAGTAATCCCAATATGATAGTTACTTACATTTCAATTATTAATTATAAATTTTTAACATTTGTCTCAGATATGAAAAGAAAGGATATTTTCTGAAATATCTGCATATAAGTAGTTCAAATCAGGTTATCAGCACAAAATTGCTTTTAGGTTTAGTAAAAATTGACAATAATGTTTATTTTTATGTTTAAGCTATGTAAATTAGGCCAATTATAGGAAACAAAACTATAATTTCGTTTAAAATAAGGTTCAATATTTTTTTTCTTATTTTAATCCAAAAGTTTGTGATTACAAATTATTATATTTTAATATAAAAAATATTTTTATATATTATAATATTTATTAAATACGGAATAATGACAAAATATTTTATTTTATTTTATTGTTCAAATTTACAACTGCATAAATAAACACATTCAGTATATGTTAAGTATAACGTACAGATGTGAAAGAAATTGTATTAAATCATCATGTTTATAAAGGAAGACCTGTATTTTTTTATTTATTTTTTTTAAACGTTTCATTTATAATTAATATACTTTTAAGCCATATTAAGAGAACATAATTAGTTGGAAAGAAATAGTTGTTTTCTCTTAGACTAATTTAGCGGGAATGATGGGGGTTTCACTTAGTGCAGTTTCTCTAACTTCAAAATGTCATGAAAAGAGTGTTAGTGTTACAAAGCGATAAAGAAGCAGCAAAGTATATAATTACAACTGTTAGAGTGGATCTAAATCAATAAACTTTTTTTTCTTACAGTCATTTAGGTGAGAAATTTAAAATTACACTTAGCGTATGATATGAAAATATATACATTCCTAATCATATTTGATAGTTAGGTAACTCTTAATTCACTGGCTATCCCAGGAATTACAAACATTATACGACCGACGACGGAAAAAACAATGAAGTAATTTTTAAAAACTAATTGGTCTGGAAAATATGTTGATTATTAGATTATAAACAAAAGCGTAGGCGAATGTATTTTAAGTCGAATGATTGTGGCATAACAAAATTATCCGTAATTTTTACATACATAAGAACTAGAAGACAACACAACAAGATCATATGAAGAGAGAATATTACCTTAGGCTAGGTCAAATTTAGAATAGAATAGATTAGAAAGAAAACATTATATCCTTAAGAATAAAATTACATGACAAAAAGAAAAATAATATCTTGCCTAGAGGATTTAAAATAAACAAAAAAAAACAAGATGAATAAAATTGAATGCAGATTTACTTTATAATAAAAAAATATAATTAAAAAATAGTAGAAATAAATATTATTCAAATTTTTTGAGACAGAACTGAAAAAATAATAATGAAAAAAGAAACAAAAATAGAAATCAAAAATTATCTATACAAAAAAAAAAAATATGATCACAGGAAAAATATAAATTTAGGCTATTGTTTTATGTTTGACATATTAGAATAACATTAAAAATAAGACAACCATATAAGCGCCAGCTTCTATCTATCTATCTTATAAGCTCCTTTTGGAGAGAAAGGAGGTGATGGAAGAATGTTTTGAATGTTCCTATGGAAGAATTTTTGCGATTACAAGATGGGAGAGAATTACAGAGAATTGAGATCGGACTAGAAAGAGATTGGAAAGACGAAATTTAGTGATTGGATCGCGGACTTGAATTAGAGGACACCGTGAATAAAGGGAGGGTGACGGCTGTTGATAACTTAAAAAAGGAATGTGCAAAGGAAGTATTATCTGCGAAAGGAAGAGGAAAGCCAACGTAACTTGGTGCAAAAAAGCAACATGGGACCATCTTGAGGTTCAAAAGACAAACCTTATAAAGCAATCCTTAATCCAATTTAATCTGTCTTAAAGAACTATTGAGGGCCCACCATATATCACACAACCGTAACCAAGATGGGGGAAGATATGTCTTCAATTTTAAGGAGCATTGAATGAAAAAACTATAGTAACTCTTAAAACATAGTATAATACGAAAAGATGGCGATCTACCAGATGTTAATATGAATAAGCTTAAATAAAACTAATTTATTCATTTATTTTGATTATTTCATTTGATTCACTACTGGGTTTTTTTGAGTATTTTTTCTGCATATGGAGAATGAGTTGAATTTTAAACTTTATTTCGATATCTTAAAATTAAAATAACATCGATGAAAATAAAAGCAAAACAAAACGAATAAAAAATAGATAAATAAATAAAGATAATTTAATGGGAAATATCTGGGACAAAAACGTTTAAGCCGAAATAGAGGGTCGCTACGAATCACTGAAAAAGATATTGCCTGTAGAAATTAATTAAGATGTATAGAATTATGAAGACTGTTATAAAATATATAATGTTTACGATTGCTGTAAAAAAGGTAAGTGTAAACCACTGTGTGTTGTATGTACCGTAGTGCGTGTGGTGTCGTTCTTAAAATTGTTGACAGTAAAAGTTCTGATATATAGATCCGTATTGGTTTTAGTAACAAGTTATTTGTTTTATAGGTTTCTAGATCATTTTCAAGTAAATTTTGTCTGCAATATGTAGACTAGATCAGGTCTAAGTTTTTAAGTTTCATATGTACATTCCTGGTATTATTACTTAATGAAACGACATAACTTCTAACGGACATTGATCACTCTATTATTACGAATCACCATAATCATAGCAATATGCATGTTCTTTTATAATAAATCTTCTTTTATAAGCAATATCAAACTTTTTCTAGTTTGATTGACGTGTGAAATGAAATAAATTTGCATTTATCAAATTCATTTTTAATGACTGTTATTTTTGTTGCAAGTATTTTTTTATTTGTTAAGGTCATCGTTAAAGGTTAAAAGATAGTTTAATGAAATAAGATTTTATTTCTATTTTGATTGACATGGGAAATAAAAGACGATTTCATCAGTCATATTGTGTTAATTTATTTTTTATTTATATTTTATTAGAATAATACAATGTCCTATTGTTAAATTCAATGTTACATATTTCAATTAGGGCTTTAAGTTTATTCATATACACTATTTTGATAGTCGAAAAATACGTTAGGTAATCATGGCTATTGGAAAGCTTGATGATAGAGAGGGCAGTCTGCTAGAAAACAAATCGTAATTAACAATTTCTCATAAAGAAGGATTTGCTGGTTAGGAGAAGGCACTTGAATATCTTTAAGAATTACTGCATAATCGTTCGATTTGATGAATGTTAGACTATAGAAGTGGCAGATAAAATGTAGGAAACTAAAAAAAATAAATTAGTGATCTGTTCAAGCCATAAACCATTTGATTTAGATATGTTATAACTTTAAATATTTATATTTTTATTGCAAAAATAATAAATATTATTTTTTTATCAAATTGATATATGAATTATGTCAATTGTTCGCGATTATTTTTCCTTATGAATTTCCTTTACTTTTTTGGGGGATATTGATTAACCGAAGATTCTGTTATCCGAGAGCATTCTAGGAAGCTTTCTAACCCCCAATAGAACTTCTATGAAAAAAAGAATGAAAAATAACAACAATAACAATAACGAACAACAAACAAGAATAACAAATATAAGAATGTATTTAATATATGCATATATAAATTTAGAAATTTTGATAGACCATAGAAATAATGGAGACCATAAATAACAAAAAAGTTAAATATTTTCTCTAAAACTGATTATAAATATAAAAATTTTACATTTAAAACGTTTTTGTTAAATGTTATACTTCACGATTCTAATAGTTAATATAAATATTTCTAAAAGTTTATAATTGAAACCAACAACCCCTCTCATCTAGCCCCAGCTGAATCTGTGACTAACCAACCGTTTACACAGCCATATGCTAGAGAATTATATATGCAAAACTATAAAAAAATATATTCCAACAGAAAATTTGTATCGTGAGCCGAGAATAAAAAACTACGACTATTCAAAGAGGGCGATTGTGTTGCTAGAACCCTTCCACCACCCTGGAACTAGATCCAGCCCGCATACAAAAAGTGCATTGGTAAAAAAGAAAGCTACGCTAGACTATAGAGGCAACTAGGCGAGTATTGTGGTGCAAAACAGTCTCTCTTTGACTCCTGCCTCGCTGTCTTAAAACAAACACTCTGCAAATTGGCTGACAATGGCGCACGATTTACATTTCTGGTCCGAACTAGCTTCTATTGTCGTTCTCGTGTTCGTTGCGGCGTATCCTGGATCTGTCGTACTTCGCGGCTAGAGCGGCACACGGACGGACTTGGCGCTTTCAAAAACGCGAAAAAATCTTATATTATGTGCTTCAATATTATAAACGAATATGTTTATTTATGAAAACTGAGATCTATAACGGACTAACCATAGATAACAATGAAAAACATGTTTTTTTATAGTTGAAGGTGATTTATACTTATATTAAATGTTACCTATTAACATTTAAAAAAATAAAGTTAATAAAAACGTACTTAATATTTACTAATAGACTCATATTTTTGAATAGATATGTTTTAGCCACTTCTTTATACACAGAAGCATCGGCCGTAGTAAAACTATAACACCTTTAAAAAAGTTCATAATAAAGTAAGGTCTAAACGTCCTTTTTAAGAACGTATAAAAATCGCAATTTCCACTAGGTTATGACCGTGGCAAAACACAATTCCGAAAATTTGAAAGGTTTGTTTCTGAGCTTATTTTCTTCTTAAATTAGAAAAGTTTAGTTTAACCTTAATTTTTAATTACAATTTATCCTTCTATACCATCATGCGTACCTCAAGTAAATTTTTAATATTAAAAGCTTTTCTGTAGAACCAAGATTTTATTTACTGCACTATCAGGGATTCCGCAGGAGGGTCGGATTACCCGCAGAGTCGGAATTTGGGTAGTTTCTTAACAAGCTATTGTCAAATAATTGTAATTTTCGTCTGCATATTTACTTGCTGTATGTATTGAATGCGATTGTTTACTCATACATCATTTTATATGACTGCAAAAAAATGTGTGAAAAAATATATATATGGTCCTCAAAACATTAGTAGAAAATAATAAATTTATGCAATGGGAATAAGTTTACTTTTGACACGGCAAGCTGTATTATGAATTTTAAGCTGTAAGTATTGGATTGATTAGTGGGTTTCACGGAGTCCTCTACCTCTACCCTGTAAATATAATAAAAGACGTGTAAATGAGTAGTTTATAATTAATTTCGAGTTCAAATCAAAATTCATGTAAATGTAGATGAGCATTCTTTTATAAGAAAGCTATAAAAAACGTTTATAGTTATAAACTCCTAGATATTGGACCTGCTTAACTGGAATCATTGGAAAACTACAAAAGCAAATAGTGAGACATTAATTGAGAAGGATAAACGGGGATTTAATAAGATTTGAGACCGCCCAAGCTTCAATATCTTTTAGAGAATTTGATTATGCAAATAATCGCATAATTAATTAATTAAACTATAAAATATGTTAAAACAAAAATTAAATTAAATTGAAAATCAATAACAGTAAATATAAAATGAAATAAGAAATTAAAACCAAACCCGTCCCTCCAGTTATGGAGTCAGGAGAGATTCCAGCTCTCTAATAATTTAATACTATAAAAAATATAGAAAAAAACATATCAGATTAAAAACATTTTCATTTAAAGCTTGAGATTTGTTTTTCACTCACTCTTTCAAATACCAAAAAAATAGTTTATTTATCTGCTATTTAAAAATTGTTTATAAAAACGGTTTGTTAAAAATTCCGCCAATACATGTTTCGCCTAATTTGGCAATAAATGTGACAGACTCGAATAATTGTAATTAAAACTTTAAAAAATATTACATATGTGTGTATATATATATATAATATTTTTTATAAATAAAATGATTATAAAGTTAGTTTTGATATAGTGTATGTTAATGCTAAAATAGACTCTCCAAAGAAGACTCCTCCCAAAACATACTCCTAGAATTCAACTATTTCCTAGATACGGGCGAAATACTAGTCTCTGGAGCGCTGGAAAGATCGTTGCCATAATTCATAACCCACTTTATATTTATAGATATATTATGCGTATCCAAAACAGCAGAAGCTACAGAGCAATTAAGTTCAGCACAAGCGAAACCTTGTACCTCTCTGGAAATATTACTAACTCAATTATATGGAGTTATATATATATAAAGAAATAACTTGTAATCCATGTTACACCAGGATGTATTGTTCCCTAAAAGTAATTAATCGCAATATAAATAATATGTTCTTGCATAATTTTACTAGTAATGGAGAAATATTTACAACGAGACCCAGTTGTATTGTTATTAATTATTTCGGTATTACGCTTGTACTCTATTAAATTTTATAGGTAAGTGACATCTGGTACAAATGTGATATTAGGAAACATTTTATGAATAAATAATGCGACATCGTTTTGGGGCAGTATCTCAGTATATTTAATCGCATTAAAACACATTGCGAATTAAAAACTGGCATAATAACTTACATAACATGGTATAACACAAAACTCTAAAATAAATTATAAGCCCTAAAATGAAAGTGTCAAGGCACTTTTAACAAGTACCATGTGGTGTACCATTCTAGCATGTGTATGGTGATAACAATAATTTGGGTCTTTAGATGGCTCTGATATTTTTCAATGGAATAAGGTTGAGTCGATTAATATGCTATCGGCATTTATATTTTAGTGACTTTAAATCACAAACGAAAAATTAAATGAAAATAACAAATCGTCGGCTAGGTTTTCATTCATAGAACTTGTGCATACCAGGTATCAATTATTAGGTAACCAAATATTACTAATAGTACAGTAAAATATGGGTTTGGCGAAGAAAAACTGCCGAACTTTTATTATCAACGGATCTTTATGTTTTTGGAGTGCTAAATCTGAATTTAAAGTTTGCTGCCACGGAAGCCGTCGGCTTTATACCAAAAATCGCAAAAAAACGCCCAAAACACCGATCATATTCGGCAACACTTGATACCGACAACACAACAACACTTTTTTTTGAAGAAAACAATCTTTGTATATTAATTGTAGCTGCACACAGTACCTAAGAAATGAAAAAACAACTTCGAAATTGGATAATTTTTCGCGAATTTATGGTCTTAGGAAAAATAGTAGAAATTGGCCAACTTGCGGTCAGTCCCACTTCTTAACGAAAACACTTTTAATGTACTGTACATAGCTCCAAAACTATTAGCCCGCTCCGAAATTACTTTATATCAAATTGAAGCTGGTTAAATTTACTATAGACTCCATATATAAAATTTTACTCGAGGCCCTTAAAATAAACATCCATCACCAGCATGCTAAAAATCCCGTACTGTTGTGAAATCCAAGGTTTGTTAGTACATTTTTCATTTTAACTTCAAAACTATTAGTCCACTCCAAAATTTAATTTTTTCATTTAAAATCTAGTCAAATTTACTATTAGAATTTATGTATGAAATTTTGATAAAAACCTTTAAATTCCCATGACAGATCGCCAAAAATCCCGTTCTGTAGTGAAATCCAAGGCTTTTTAGCATATGTTTCACTCTAACTCCGCAAATATTTGTCCGATACAAAATTTCATTCTTAAAGCTAATTAAATTTGCTATTATATCCTATATAATTTATATTAAATCACGTAAAAGACCCACGCTAGCATGCTAAATGTGTATGTTTTGGCAAAATATGATAATGATGACATATTCAGTGGGCTGACTTGAGTGTTTAACGGGATTTAATTTAACTTGCATATATGGGATCTAATAAAAAAAAAAAAAACACAAAAGATCTGTTGAGACTAAATTTTCAGCAGTTTTTTCTTGAATACGGACTTTTAGAGCCTAATTTTGCTGGACTATAAGGTATGAAACATGATACAAGGCCACAGTTTCCTTTTAACTAAAATGTATAAAGTCAATGGACTATACTCCCCGAAATAAACATTTTCAATTATTTTTTTAACATTAGTTAGACAAATATTACAGATCCATTTCTGTAAATGGCGAGTTCGTAGGCCCCAAACATTCCGAATATGAAAATGTCCATTAGCAAGATTCCAATATTAAACTTTACTATAAATTTCGAAGCAGTTGAAACTTGAGAGAAGGATTATGTGAATGCGTAGAACCAGATACCGATTGAGCCAGAATTTTGATGATTAGAAAGGAATTTCGAATGTTTAATAAAATGGCCATTTAGGTCATAAGTAATGTTTTATTCGAAAACGTAATAAGGTGTTAATAAACCATGTTACGTCTCCAACAAAACTAATTTTCTGGTTCTGAGGATACTAGGTAGGTTAGATTCCAATATATTCCATGTTGAAATTTTTTATTTATTTATTTTGTTTTTCCTTTATCCTCATTGTATTTTTTTCAGTTTATTCATTCAATTAATATATTTTATAAAATTTCATTTATATTGAAAGAAAAGTTATACACAAACTTTGTAATGCACACAATATGCTTTTTACATTGTGTATGCACAAACTTTTACAGCCAGTATACTATTTATATATGTTTGATATAAATTAATATACTTTACTTTAGTACATTAAATGTTAGCAGGTAAGTAAATATTTTTAGGAGTAATCATAAACGAAACGAAAAGTCAATTAAAAATTCAAACGATAGTAATATAAACTTCAACGAAAAGAAAATATTAATTTTTAATCCAAGTTAAAAATATTAAAAAAAGAAAAATAATCCCATTTCGTTTGTATGTTTGTAATGACTATATTTAATTGAATATCATGTATCTATTTAAATCTGAATTAAATAAAATAAAGCTATAAATTTATTTTAAATACATCATAAATCTAATCGATAAATTAATAATCAAACCTTATAATACTAATATAAAATCACTATTAATTGTATTGTAATACTAATTAACTACTCTCATAACATCCAATCTAGTAAGAATATTAAAATTAGTAATTAAAAGAAGAAATAGCAATTATAATTTACAAATTACCATTATGCATTTAAAACATATTCATGAAGTAATTAGAAATAAAATGTTGTGTACTCTTACCGTATAAAAGGTCAGAACCATCTGAGTCTTCCTTTGCATTACGATTTTTGTATTTGTCTGAAAAAAAAAGTAAAAATAAAATATATATTGAGTAACTATGAATAAAAATATAGTAATATACTTATTTTATTCGTTTATTTTTTTCCATTACTATCTATAATTTTATGTAGATTACATATATATGTATAATGATTAAGTGATATTGTCAGTGTGAAACTAAAGTTGCTGATATAATTGCTGAAGTTGGTGAAGATATATTGTGGCAGTGTAGGTATTAAGAAGTTAAAAGTAAAATAAATAAATAGGTACACAATAAATAAATTTATTCATTTATTACTTAAGTCAGATATGATTAAAAATCTAACATAGTTTTACTTCATTTTTAGTTTTTATGTTTAATGAACGTAACGTGGAACTATTAAAAATATTAGGGAATCATAGAGTACTAAAGAGGCATTGTGTTTGCGTGAGAGATGTTATGATTATGCTTATGATAAGTATAAAAATATTAAAAATATATAAATATATGATTTTCATTTATATTTTCAGTATTTTTATGCATTCCATATGAGTGTAAATGCGTATATAATATCACATACTTATACAAGAGTACTACACTTAGCTTATAAAAAAATGAGTTTAGGTCTCCAGGATGCTCCAATTTTTTTTAAAAAATTATATTTTTGAAATTTATAACTTTCCAGATTTACTTTGGAAAACTTTATTTCCAGATTAAAAACATATATATTTCGTACCCTTTTGAAGGCCTTTCCGATGGATAAGTGGCAGTAAAGAATTTAAAGGTTAATAATTCTAATTATTTAGTGTAGGACATAAACATAAAAATTAATACTATACAATACCTGGATTTTTCATTTGTCTTTTGTTGGTATTAAGTAATTCGTGGAGACAATCTGTGTTGGAGTAAACAATAAATAAAACAGCTTGTCTCCGCTCCATCTTTCAGACGATCCATAATTTACGATTCTATAATCAAGTTTCTGAACAAATGAAAAACCTCCACTGTTGATCCTAAAAGAAGGAGACTTCAACCACCATAAACAACCACTATTCTCCGAGCTCAGAAGAACTCCCCTCCCCCCGCGACAAACAGGGCATCCCATGCCATGAAGACGTCGAGGAGTGTATTGGTACTGTATAGCGAACCCTCCATTGTGAGTGTTGGACCTCAAGAAAACAAACCCATAAATCGAAGCTCTGGCTCCTGATGGCTTCCTCTGCACAGCTTCCGATCATCGGCAAAACTTATTTATTCCCGAATATATTGTTTACCCTGGAAGGCTATTTGTGTCGGTTCCTTTTATACAGCGCTAATATATCGCGAGGTCTTTCCCGCCGAGGTCTTTGGAAATGTTATTATCCTTCTGCCAATTGACGTCGGAAATCTTTCCAGTAACTGGGGCAGATTTTTCTTTATTACTTCCATACCAGGACCGGGAAAAAATAATTGTATCTATATAAAAAAAATAAAAATGTCACCATATTTATATCGATTTCAAATTTAAATTAATTTTTAAATTTTCATAGTTTAGGTACCTATCTAACAAATATAGATTCTGTGTTTTCGCAAAATTCGATTGAATCATTTGAAACAAAAAATACGAAAATATAGATCTTTTTATACTTTAGCTACAAATACTAAAAAAGCGATTCGTAACATATATCCTGAGCGAAGACCTTCCCAATAAATAAATACCTTAAATTAAACTTTTGCAGCCTTCTGTTAATCTGCCATAAGCGCTGAGTTTAGCTATGAGCTACTAAGAACATAGTATAGTTTTTAAATATTAAATCCATTATGATTGTTTTGTTAGCTCCGATTTATGTAAAAATAGGCACTGGAACCTTCAACGGTCTGGGGGAAAACCTTGCGGTGATGCTGACCAACTCATTCATCACATTATCATTTATGATAAACTTTTGCAGTACTATACCCAAAATCCTAAATGGTTTGTAATATCATTGACTGGCGATTATTCATTATATCGTCTTGAATTTTATAATTAGTCGAGGAGTAAACAAAATGCCATTATTTGATGTTTGGAAGTTATGAAATTTTATTGTAGTATTTTCAACTATATTCTGAATTTTTCAATGATTACCTTTTAGCAGAAACACAGAAAACGTTTTAGTTACTTAATATTATGTTGTTGTTGGATCAAGCGAAATAAATGTGTTACGTGTTTTCTTGAATTTTCCCAAAGTATTTACAGGGCACCAGCAGAATTCAAAATGAACGAAAATGATTATTTTTTATTTTTTTTTTTTTTCGATTTACCCTTTACTAGAAATATCATATTGCTCATGCAGGAACAACGACGTAAATGCGAAATTAGGTAAAAAATATTACTAAGCTTTATAGGTTAGAAGTGCTTCCAAAAGCTTAATAAATCATTAGAAACATCGACTGAATTGTAGTCTGACCTATTCATAAGTATATAAGAATATTGCTTATACCTATAATGTTAGATGATAGTATTTAATTTTAGTTTCCCACTTCTCATTTAAATTTCATTTTATAAACTTGGATCTATGTTCCTCTGGATGAGCGGGATGTTGGTAAATTGCCAAATTTGAGAGAATATACCCTATAACGACTTTAGCAAATGTAGAATTTTCAACATATTCCAACCTTCTTGAATATTACCTGATAACCAAATAGCCAATTGCTCCCCCGATATCGCTGGCTGAGGCACCGGGCCCGGATGTTGGAACGACATCCCCGATAGAGATCAGTTCCCCACGCAGCCAAAACTACATAAGCAGATTATCCATCCTAGGCACCCTTCCAAAATTTCTTACGAAGCCCAATAGCCCAGGCCTAACTTCAAATCCGATTAATTTTTATATAACTCCCCTTCACGAGGTATGGAAAGGTCTTCCATATTGGATGTCCGTCTTAGCTCCTTAAGCATTCCACTTCTTTTCGAAATGTTAATCGAGTACATCGGCTTTAGTAGCCGTCGTCTATTTTTATATAACAGTATTTTTTCTGCTGAGGGTGTTTAATTCTATTCTATACGCGTTGGGCTAAAGAAGATGAAACAGTTCATAATTATTTAGGTTATTTTAAATAACTCATCTGATAATAATGAAAAGGAAATCTTATATAGAAATGTGGAGATAAGAGAATACATAAGCTAAGCTCTAGGTGTGTAAGAAGAATAAAAAAAAAAGTCTGGTAAACATTTTTTTTTTCTTTTATTTCGTGCTTATGTAAATGAATCGCAAATACTGTATAACCTCACTAATCCGACTCCTAAGGGACCAAGGGGTATGGCGGAACGTCTATTGAAATAATTTTATTTGAAACCTAGTTTCGAATGCAAAACGTTCATCATCAGTTCTAAAACAAAAAAAAAAATGTCTAAACATCAGCACATTGATGCATGGATTATGTTTACTAGCGTTTTTAAAAGTGAAGAACAAGAAATCAAATATACCGGAACTCACCTGAGGGGATCAAACAGACTTCTGAAATATACCAAGAGAACGGAAAAATCCCATTAGTCATAGGGAAAGACCGAAAACATTTAACCTAACCCTACCCTGGCCCTTCCCCTTCCACTCTTGATGAATTTCAGAATTCCGTTGATCTCCTTAGGTGAGTGCCAATGTATTCTTGTTTTACATTTTTGAAAACTTTATTATATATAATCAAAATGCTGATGTTTTGAAAATTTAGTATGTTTTTGAAATGATGATGAATGTTTAATATTCGAAACTAGTTTTCAAATAAAATAATTCCAATAAAAAACAAATAATTCGTCAATCCTAATTTTATATTAATTTTTTAAGAAAATAAACGAAGTAGAAATGTACGTTATATACACTAATCTATACTACATTATTATATAAAAAGACATACCATTTTCCGTTTGTGATCACTAACCACAAAAACTACAGAACCAATCTGTACTAAATTTTAGCAACATCATCTCTATAGATTCAGGAAGGTTCGGCAATAGTAAAATCTCTTGACTTCTTTTTAATTTTTATTAATTATAATAATAATAAGCGCCATTCCACATGAAAAGTTACAATACAGTGTCATATAGAGCTTGAAATTGAAAATTAAATTTACTTATATTCAATCAAAATACTAAATTATCCAACAAGATGAAATCAACAATGTTATTGGTGCCAGAATAAAGATTATTATAAAATCACAATGTAGATCCTCTGCTTTTTGATAGTGTATGTAAAAATATGATTCATGGATCTTTAGTAGTAAGCACTGATAATACAGTCCATTATCCGCAAGAGTTTCTGAATAGAGTGAATTTCTATTAAAAATTGGATATTCAATTATGCTTTTACGTAATATCCAAAAACATAATCAGTGCAATTTTAACCAGGTCAAAAATGACAGCTGTACATGGAAATATCATTGAAGAAATAATGCTTAATTGCATTTTATAATACAAGATTTTTTTCGGTATCCAAATAAAACTTTAGTTTTAGTTAAAATCATCTCAAGTTTTTTACTTATGAGAGCGGGCGAAGCCACGACGAGGGATGCAAGCATAATACCTTATAATAATATATTTGCATAAATATGTTTTTGCCTGCTATTTATATATAGAACCATTTGCCGTAGCATCACTATAGTATGTTAGAATTGCAGCAAACTAACTAACTTTTAAAACTGTTCATAATGAAGTATGCTCTAAACGACGTTTTTAAGGACGTTTGGAGCAAAACCGTAATGGAAATCACAATACCCGTCACTATTTGAGAGAATTCCGAAAAATTGAAAGCTTTTATAATCGTCCTCGTTTAAACTACAGAACGTCTGCTCAAATTACAGAACATTTAGTAATTTAGATTAACTTTAATTTTGAATATAAAAAGGTTGTTTAGAACCAACCGTTCAGCAGATATTTAGGAGAAACTTAAAAAAGTCTAAAGTTTTGACGCTACAAATTAACAAACGACGGCTCTTCAAGGTCTAAAACTTTAATTACAATATTACATTATTACATTACATATAGCTCACAATTACAACACTAACAATATATAAATAAATCAAAACTTTTATCACACCAAAATGTACAATTTTCCTGAACTCTTGCTGGAGGCGGATTAGCTGGGATATACTGCAATAGAGAAATGAAATGTCGAACTTTATTGATTTTTCATAGTTAAAATTTAGCTGATGGTTGGACGAATTACTATGTTTTAAAAACCAATACATTGCAGGGCATATTGGTTAAATCTATGTATGTAGCGAAGGGTAATTATAGCCAATCATTGTGCATTAAATGCGGAATCATTGGTTTCCTATTAATTTTTCTAGTTGAGCACACCAAAGGTGGAGCCAAGGTAATCTTGGCTTGGATAACTGATTTGTAACAAATAAGTTAAGTTAAAATGCTGAACATGTTTTCTTTTTTTACTTTTGACATACAATGAGGATTTTAAAATTATTTTGAATTCAGTTTTTTAATTTAAAAATACCTATACTAGTGACGAATAATTTATCAATCACAATTTTTTTGTAAAATATGAAAATGATTTTGTGACATTATCTGATTTTCGATAGTAAAATCGAAATACAGTTGACATTTTATTTAAAAAGAATCTATAAAATAAATAATTAACTTCAATCGCTCAAATGTTTTTGAATAACTTAAAAAAAAGATATTATCCACTTTTTTGTTTTCAGTGGCAAATTAACAATGTAATAATTTGTAGGACCGGAAACCCAAGCACAAAAAAATTATTTTGAAAACGCTTTGGTTTCATAATGCTATAAACCTGAAGTAGAATAATATCAATTGAGCACATATATATGTATTTTTTAAAAATTGGTTCATTAGTAAATAATAGTTCTTTAGTTATTTGAAATTGTAATTTGAGAAACAAGAAATTATAAAAAATAATAGAACAAGAAGCTACCATGCAAGTACAGAATAAATCTAATTTATTATTGTTAATTTAAATATTATTTCGACTATTTCTAAATTCATTTCATAATTTGATGTTTTATTGTAACTTTATTACATTACTGCTACTTTCATTAAAATTATAAATTTTTACCTACAATAAATATTTTATGTTGAAAAAAAAAATATAGTTTTCTTGAGGTAGAAGTTTATTATCACGTTTTATTCATTTCAAAATATTGCTATTGCACATTATTAGCTATTAAATTATTAGCAAACTAAAGGAACGTAATATACGTATTATGTATTTCAAATAGGTTTTCCGGTAGTTTCAGCAACATTCCGAGGAAAGTGTTTTTTTTTTTTTTTTTTTTATCGATAATGTTGTTTAAATTAAACAAATTCAAATTTGTTATGGTTTATAATCTATAAATCTTATTTTCTTACTTATACATGATACATTTTCGCATTAAGATATTAATTCGGATAAGTTGATTTTATCTTTTCGTTTAGATTTCATTCAGTTTTTGTAAGTCAATGTCAAAGCAAGAAAGATATCCAGCTTCAAATAATGTCCTAAGATATCCCCGAAGATGCGGAAAACCAAGATTAAAGGAATGAAGACATCAAGGATCTGTCAGCCCGAAGATTCGAAAAAAATGGAGTATGTGTCACTCCCGGTGAGGGATTATTGGCCCTCGGTCACAAAAATCTTTATCGTCTGACCCCAATAAAAAATAGAGATGAAAAGAAACTTTTAAAAAAATAATAACAATAAAAAGGGGCGAAGTAAGAGGCGTTAACGAGCTAGCGGGCTAATCTCTAGCGGAGCTATGAATATTAATAGGGGAAGATAGTCCACTATCACCAAGGAGACTAAGATATGGAAGATGATTTTCACCAAACTACACCAAGGACTGCCTTTCGGCAACAGTGTGCTTATACGAAGTTGATAACCGGTGATAACAATGCAGATAGTAGGGGAACCGTGCGTTATTGTATTCTACGCAAACTGAAGTTCCCTTGTTATGTTACGAAAATAAAGCATTTTCACATTACATACATTGAATAAAATATGTCATATGGGCAGTTCATAACTTTTATATCTAAAATTAATACAATTAAACCAGCCAAGTTAAAGTTCTTTAACATATAAAATCTTGGCTGCACCAGCTTTCAAGCCTTACCAGAATCAAAATTCACAATTCAAATTACTACCGAACAGATTTATTTGATTGATTATTCAAGCATAAAATATTTTTTTTAAGAAAATCATTATTCATTAATATTAATTTTTAGAATTACAATCAGATAACAGTTTAATAGCATTATATTCGGAGATGCAGTAGCTCAGCAAGATAACAGGCTCACGAGCCCATGTTTGAATCCGACAATATGCAGAAAATTTATTCCGTAAGGAGTAAGGAGACGTTCTTGGGCCACAGTCTTGGATAACATAGCATTATAATATCTGTATGTATATTTCTAGTTCAGAAAGTAGGGGTAGGACTTTGATATTGATCAATATTCCTTGTATATTAAATTATTTGTGGTGAAATAAGCAAGGTTTGTGTTTTAGATTGAAATGATCATACTAGTGATTATAAACAAGTTTATTTTATATTTTGTGGATATTTAAAATATTCTCAGAAAACCTCATTCAATATTTTTTCTATTTGTAAGATTTAGTAATATTTGCAATGGTTTTCTTTTTTAATCTTTGATTACCTTTTCCAAATGGTATTTCTCTTAAAGGGAAGAGAAAATCTCCACATCTCTATTAGTTAAATGTTATTCATTGTTCATAACTATATTTTATTTTTTAATACTAATGACTATTTATTATTTAGATTAATTATTTTTACGGTGTGCGACTTCCTCTCAACCAACGTTAGATATAACCGAGAAACATTTCAACTTATAAAATAATTTTTAATTTCATTTAGCTTGTACAGTCGAAATAATTTCCGAAAAATACTGTGTAGGATAACAACCGGTCCAGTCGAACAGGCAAAAAGCCGTCACCGGACAATGGTCATAAAAGAGAATCGTTAGGCAGGTAGCGCACGCCGTCAATAATCCCTGGTCGTTTTCGATACGTCGACAAGGACTCGAACCCATACAGTGTTTTATTTTCATTGCCAATATTTGTTGACTGTTATATCACCTTCGTACTTTTTTCACTCTTGTTGTCCGGGTCATTTGTCGAATGATGTTTGTTTTTTATGAACCATAAGTCTTAATAAGGTTTAAAAGAACCTGAATACAAAAGGAATGCGTATGTTAGTTCTAAAATGATCAAAGTTGGACTATAAACAATACATTTTGCTTATATTAGTGCTATATCACATTTTTTTTTATCTATACTGTAACTATGGGCATGTAAATTGAACCACCTAAACTTGTTAACTTAATAGTTATACAAACTATATAAAGATACACACACACACACACACACACACACACACACACACACACACACACACACATATATATATATATATATATATATATATATATATATATATATATATATATATATATACATGTGTGTGTATTTTTTTTTATTTATTATAATTTGGAACAGTTCAAAAGTAATTCAAAGTTCCATCGATAATTCGAGATTGTACACTTACAAACTTATTCCAAATACATATATGTATATATAATGATGGGTGATTCTGACGAAAACCTTTTCAAAAATTGGATGAGAGTACTCCTTGATTAATCACAATTGTGGTTATGATGCCTAAGTTAAGCACTTATATAATTACAAATTTAATTGAAAGATGATAAGTTAAGTGAGCTAACTCATGTAATATTTTTTAAGTATAATTTAGATTTAAAATTTAATTACTTACTAAATTGTATGATATAATTTAAAGTTTAGTTTAGAATTTAGTTATGTTTAAAAAAAAAAAAAAAAAAAAAAGATCTAAATCAAAGGAGAGAAAAGAAACCATTGGGTACTTTGATTTCTCCTCATACCTCACACAATAATGTATTATTATATATATATATATATATATATGTGTGTGTGTGTGTGTGTGTGTGTTTAGGACAGGCTTAATAACTAAAAAAAGTTTTTAAAAAATTAGAATTTTTAATTTTAATAATATTTGAGCAGATCGCTCACCCACCTTTTTTTCAGCCTTCTGGAAGTAATTCCAAGTATGTTAGTCGTGACCATGTCGTAATGAGTATGTTATTATGTCAATGGAGTCTGTAATGAAATCATTTATTAAGGTATGTATATATCTTTTACTGTTACTTCATGCTAATCATACTATGACTTGTGGTGATGTACCATGGTGATTTCTTGATTAGGATATGATTGTAATTTTATAATTCTATTATGATTAGTCTATAATTAGTAATATAGGGTATTTTTAATATCATTATCACAATTAAAATTTGAAAATTAATCAATTGAAATATGGGTACTAGCAATAACTAAATATTTGGAGTGTATTTAGTTTCATTTTCTAATATTTTAAATTTGAGTATCTTAACTTATATAGGTGTGTCGAAGATGTTGGCTTCTGCTGCAATACTTTTTGTGATAATATCCATATTTATAACTTTTATTATAAAAACGGCATATTCCTTCATGAGTATTTTAAACTATCAATATGAGTCGTACTAACCACATGAATGTTAGTAAAAGGCAGGTATAAAACAACCGAACAACGTGTTCAATTTTCCTTCTTCAACTTAGTTCGGTTGGTCCGTGCCAATAACAACCTTATTCATTTCTCTTTTTTTTTTAAATCAATTTCTAAAGTCCTCCTCCTCGACAAAAAAATATCTGGAATATAAATAAGTCTTAGGCCGACTGGTGATAAAAAAAGAAGTCTCCAGAACGCCCTGGAATGTCCTGGAGAAGTTTTTGAGTTTTTCTCCGGGAGAGGAGAGCGGAGCGGCCGAGTGTGTAGGTGTAACAACCGGTCCTAGCCAGTGCAGAAACAGATGCTCTGTCCGGGCCACCATCCTATACCGCCTCTCCTTCATATCTACATCTAGTCTCTTATATACATCTCTACGTATTCATATCTAGGTCTATATCTATATTTATTCATCTGTCTGGATAGAACAGTCAAATAGTTAATTAATTATTTAATTGTCTTTAACAGTATACTGAAAACAAACTAAGAAATTAATAAGCCTTTTTACGTTGGTTATCTGCATTTCTAAATTTAAAGAGTCTATTGGGTCATTAGAAACATATAATCAGTCGTTAGAAATATAGATTTATAGTGATATTAAAAAACTTCATGAAAACATCTTTATTATTTACTCCCATTACCTTTGAGTCGATTAAATAAAATAAATTGTAATCGATTTGTAATTTCTTTTTTTTTTTTTATTAAATCTTACTGCTTGATAAACACTTGTAACTTTAATTTTTAGAATACTAATGGATGCCCAATAAGTATAGTAGTATTTTCTAAATTTTAACGTTAGTCATAAAAAGTAATTATTTTTTTATTTCGGTAGATTTCCCGGAAACATTAACATTAATTCTGTTTTTAGGGTAATAACCTTAGGACACACTATGTCTTGAATATATTTTTTTTTTTTTTAATAAAAACAACATCATCACGTCAAAACTAAATAAATCAGTCTAAAATGTTTCTTATAAATTTTTTATTCTCATAAAACTATAAAGTTGATGTATTATACATATATACTTTTTCAGTAAACAAAATATTTTTGGCTAATTTATTTACCAAACTTTTACATAGTCCTGTCGTTTTTGTTGCTACTATTAATTGCAATATTTACTGGGTCTAATCACATACCAGGCTTAAAAGAAGAAACTAATCGCCGTTTCCGACTGCTCCAGCATTCACTAGACAAGCGTTCAAAGCTACCAATAAATTGAAAAAAGACTTATTTACATTTCAATAATTAGCCCCATTTGGACATGGAGTTGAGCTTTAGGGCTCCACCAAACCTTCCTATTCTTCTCGTACCTAATCCTTTATAAAATCCTTATTATGTCAGAAACAAAATTACCCATAAAGTTCTTAATGTTCCATATGTTGCTGATTTGGCCCCATCTAAATACATATCCTTTCATAGTAAACTCCATACCCACTCGAATCCACCAGTCTCCAACAAGAACCGCACTCAATCCTCCGAGGTGTCTGAAAACAAGATGGCCAAGAAACTTTCTAATGTAAAACTTTTATTGAAGTGCTGCTAGAGAGTAGTTCTTTAAATGTTATATTTTTCCTCAAATTTACTTGTTGTATGTAATGTATACAGTTGTAAATATCAATAAATGCTACCACACATAAGAGACCCAATCTCTCTAAACAATACTTGCTAGGTAGTTGATGTGTAGAATACTTGATATGTAGTTAGGTTTCTTGAGCTACTGAGTATTTTCGATTGAATTTTTTTAGGGCCATCGCCATATATCCAATTTTTTTTGTTTCAATTTGTGCCTGTTGGGCTAAGTTGTACGTTTATTAAAGATATTTATATTCCTTTTCGGAATAATTGTGAAAAAAATTACAAACTTTCAATTGCGATTTTCCTAAAATATGATTTATGCCCAAGAGACACAGATATATTGCGTTTAGAAAACTAAACATTTTTGGCTCATTTATTTACCAAGTTTTAACATAGTCCTTGGATATAAACACAATTCTTAATTCAAACTCCCATAATTAATCCTATAATTTTGTTTCTATTATTTGGCTAATACTTTAATTCCTTGCGAGTTATGTTGGTATTGTGGGGTCATTAACATTTTTAAACCGCATTTGCAACGTAAGAAGGCAGAAGCTCTAGGCACAAGGGCAGTCACTAAAGAAATTAGTATCATAGGAAAGTCAGTTATCCATCAAAACACACCGTTTGGTTCCACTAAACACTTAGGTTCTTTTATATAGGTTTGGAATAAAAAGTGATACTTTGTTTTTGGTGAAACTCCGAGTTTGCTTTGTCATTTTGTGCTTGTTCCTTATGATCGGTTAATGAACCCCAACAATTACTCTGAACAGCTTTATGCAGAGTATATGCATTTTACAGTGCCAACAGGAACCAAGCCATTTTACAACACGAAAATGCCCTATATCGTATACATCATTCCAGTATATCGTAACTGCAGAGAGAAAACTTTTTGGCTTATCCTACGTATAACTCAGACAATGCTCCATCAGATTATTGCTTGTTTAAACCAATGACTCATCATTTAAAAGGTCGGAGTTTTGATAATTAAAAAGGCTATTTGGATGTGAAGAGTTCTTTACCAAAGGAGTGGTATCACCCTCAAATCCAATCAGTTGGCAGTGTAATCATATAAAATATGGCTAAATATGATAAATACAAAAGGCTTTACTTTGAAGAGTAGTATTCAATAAGGTTCAGAATGTAATCTGAAATATAGAAATACTAATGTACAAGGACTTTAATAACAACCTAGAAGTTTTCACCAGAATATAATGTATTTATTAATTCCTTACATTATTTGGCTAATCTTAAACCTGTCCAAATTCATAATCATAAACCGAGATAAAAACCCTGCAATTTCCTGATATGAAAAAAAAAATACACCTCTTAATTGGCATGATTAAAATTTGGGAAAAAGTATTCTTATTTGGAAAAAGACTTGTATTTTAGGGAAAAACCAACCATTATTAGCGTCAAGGTAAAAGATATGCTTGTTAGGTATGGGAGCAATTTTCGCAAACGATACTGACACCTTTGTATACCATGGTCTTATAAATTCTTTGTTGCAAAAGTTTAAAGTATAAAATTAGAATATTCAATTAAAATCAAATTGAATACTTTCATAAATGCTTGATTTTTGATATCATCGTACTGACGTCATCAACTAGGTTTCTCAAATTAAGGAAAATGGTTGTATTAAATAACAGTAACTAGCACTTTCCTTTTTTGTACTCAGTTCAAAAACAATAAGCTAGCCACTCTTTATAAATCCAAATCCCCAGCTCTGAGCTTGAAAAACTGAAACGTTCCAAAATTCAGATAATATTAGCTAAATTAACAATAACTGAAAAAGAAAAAAAAAAACTGTTTAAAATTACGAAATAATGAATGAAAATTATTAAATAAATATAAGGACCAAAGATAGTTTATCAGCTGTAGAATAAGGGTTCTTTCCTTCAAGATAAAACAGGATAAAAATCGCATAGATTTTAAGCACTATAAAACATTATCAATATAAACTATTATTGTCGAACTCCCTCAAGATAGTAACGATTGTAATGTTCAGTTTTTTTTTGGTATGTTTTTTTTTTTTATTTGTAGAGGTAATTTGAAAAAATTAAATATCTTAAGCTGATTATTATTAAAATGCCCCAAAATTAAAAAATTAAATTGAAATTCCAATGTTTTGCCTTTAAGCCTAGACTCTTCAAGTACATCATTGCTTCAAATAATTAACTAGAGACGAAAATCGATTAATTAATCAGGTTTACACACAAAATAAATATTTTTCTAAGCAAATGTTATAATTAAAATTCATCATGATGATACAGGAGGATCAATACAATGGCGACTAATGAATGAATTATTTGATACTTCTATTGATTTTTTTTAATTTTTAAATTAGTTCCGAACGTTTAAACCAATTAATTTTGCTCCCATAGATGAGTATCAACGTGTTTGATTCCTTATATATATATATATATATATATATATATATATATATATATATATATATATATATATATATATATATATTTGTATATATATATTTATAATCTGTGTAGAAAAGTAGTGATGTTTAGCAATTTTCGTGTTTTTAAAACTGATGATGAATGTTCAACATTAGAAACTGGTTTTCAAATAAAACCCATAGAAGTAGCAAATAATTCAGCAACTCTAATTTAAAAATTCATTCGAACAGCAAAATGCATTATTTGATAAGAAGTCAATGTAAAAAATTCCAGATAATATTGAGCTTTAAAAAAAAAAAAAAAATGCATCAAACGATAATTTGAGTTCAATATTTTTGAACTTTTTTTAATAGGTATGTTATGATTCGTTGTACTTTATGATAGCAACGTATTAATGATACCAGATATGCAGAACTTAATTTTAAGAAATGATACAAGTAAATATCATAATTAAGAATAAACATAATATTTCCAGGAAAGTTATTAACCCTAGACCGTTCCCGCTGCACAGTGGGACGAATGGCCTATCTAGCAGGAAAAAAGTCATTATGGAAATTAATGAAACTATTGTGATAGGTGTATAGTTAAGTAGTTTATGGAACGTTATCAAAGGTTCTTTCGTTTTTTGGAGGTGGATTTCAAGGTAAAAAGAACGATCAAAGTAGTACCTAACTCGACAGGTCAAATTTTGTTAAAACTATTGAATCTTTCAATCTAAATTTGTTTATCATCCTATTGATATTTTTTCATTATTCTTTTATAATTAGTGAATATAGACGATCTTTATACCAGGAAGCCATGCTCAAAATAAGTTTTTTATAATTTAACCTATTATATAATTTTTTTAAAAGTGCCGTAAACTAAAGCATTTTTTAAACTAAAAAGATCTATTACTAAAAAGTACCCCAAAGTACCTCTCTGAAATTCATGGTACAGGTGCCTTAGAAGGTATATGAAATAATCATGAAACATTTAGCTGCTTTTATCTGCTTTCTTGTCTGAAAATAAATTTTGAATATTCACGAAGAGAGTTATTTAGTATTTGGCAAAACTGTAAAGGCATGGATTTTATATGTATTACTATATTTAAAACACTTAAATTAGAGGATATTATACCAACATCTTTAGCTGCACTGAAGAGATATTTAAAATTGGTAGTAACGTAAATTAAAATGAAATAATAAGAGGCTGGAAAACCGCGGAAAGTTATTAGGAGATTGAGAAAATCGCTTTTTTATAAGAAAAAATCATTTTACGTACGTTTATAAAGTCACAATACACACAAATACATAAGAATAGATGTATAATATATGCATGTGTTTACTGTATGATTTAGATAAAAAATCAGTTATGTTAGTTTGTTTTTTACTTAGGAGCAAAAATGTGTAATCGAAATTAATGAAACTGTTTAATAGGTATAAACGGAAGATGTTTATAGAGCAGTATTAGAGTTTTTTTTGGATTTAGCTGTGGGATTGTTAAGTAAAAACAAGGATGTAAGTAGTATCTGACTCGACAGGTCACATTTAGTTAAAATTATTGAATCTTTCAATTGAACACTCTGTATAATCTTGTTGATATTTTTTCATCGTTAGTTTATAGCAAAAACCAAGAAAAAAATAAAAAAATATTACCCATTACAGACATTATCGCAGCAGACCTTTTTAAAAGTCCAGATAGTAATTATTTCTGCACCTTATACACCGATGATTCCTGTGGGGAAGATGTACGTAAGATGACAACATGGAGTGATAGTGAATGTAGCACGAATATGTCAACTGCAATGTCAAATGTTTTCAGATTTAAGGTTTACAAAAAACAGTTATATTGTTTCCCGTTTTGTCTAATATATTACATTCTTAATTGTTGTTACACATGCCTTTTTATTTCACCTTATTTTAACTCTATTGTTTAGGTAAATCAGGTTGCTGTGTCTAATTAAGTAAGTCAGACTTTTTTCCTCCCAGATTGGCCATTCGTCGCAATGTGCGACGATACAAATCGGAAATATCTTACATCTTTTATCAAAATACCATGAACACTTTGATCATCAATTCTTAATTCAGCGGATGACACTTAAACACTTTCACCTTTTTCTATTCAAATTTTATGGGTTAATTTTTGTTTAAGCATGAAAACATTTTGTATTTATTTATTTGTTATTATTTTTTTTTTTGTGACAGTTCGATAGTTCCTATTTAAATGGAAACTAAAGTACAACTGAGAAATAGTTTTTTTTAGTAGGCAAAAAAGTCATTAATAATATCACAGAAAGATTTGAAAACAGTATAGCTTCATAATATTAATTGGATTAGAACACCGGAAACATATCATTTATACGATTCCAGCTTAACGTGGTTTTTCATTCATTACTTTTTTAAGATAATTAAAAATAATTACTGTATAATAAATAATAAGTATAAATGATTACCCATTATGTAATCATTAGAAACGATCTAACTAATTTTTATTAAATTAATATAATACAAATAAAATTGATGGTGAAAAATTAAACCTTTAAAAAAAAAAAAATCGGAACCACGGATAATGGGGGCCTACTGTATAGTATTTTCCTTATGGTTGTGACTTGAGGGGTTTTATTTTACCTTATTCAAACTCTATTGTTTATGTAAATCAGGTTGCCAGGTCAGTTTAAGGGATTCAGACTTTTTTCCTGCTAGATTGGCCATTCGTCCCACTGTGCGCTGGTAGCTTTGGTTAACCAATTTTTCTCTGACTCTTCACCCTTTGGTACCGATTCAAATTTTACGTTTATGGAAATTAAATATCTAAGTCATAAGTCATCATATATATATATATATATATATATATATATATATATATATATATATATATATATATATATATGATACTTATCAATATATATTTCATAAGTCAACCTTGCGACCTGGTTATGTTAGTACTTGTTTTGTTTTTTTCCAAAGTATCTCTTTTCATTAAAACCGAAGACGTACTTTTTTTTTTTCTTAATTCCCTTTTATTTAATTGATTTATGATACAAATACAAACATAAAGATATGAGTCCACCCCTTCTGCTGAACTTGGTGCATTCGAAGAAGACATACATGGAACTTTAGAAGAACCTAAAGAGCAATCTGACGACGTCATTCTGATCATGAAAATATGGTGAAGCCGATGAGGAAGCTGATTCTTAAAAAGAACCGACCTCAGAACATGAGATGAAAAAATAATTTATCATTGGAAAGGATGATAACATGAGGCCGACGACGGACTTCACCAAATATTTTAATTTAAAAAATGTAATAAAATGTAAAAACTTAGGTAATGAGATGAGTTTTGAAGAATTATAATAATAACATAATAAAAAAATACTGTTTTATATGTAAAAGTTTATTTCTCATATTCTTATTTTTCCTAAAGCAAAATAAAAAAAAATACTTATTACTTTTAGGTTATATTATTCCCATTAAAACTAAAAACAATAAGCATCGATATTAATAGTCAATAGTTTTAGTCAGGACTTAATATATTCTCTAAAGATAAAGAAAAGTGAAGTGATTAGGATTGATGAATTAAATGCCACTTCTATTGAGATTATTTTATTTGAAAACTAGTTTCGAATGCTAAACATTCATCTTCAGTTCTTCGAGGTTTAGTTACCTCGAAGAACTGAAGATGAATGTTTAGCATTCGAAACTAGTTTTCAAATAAAATAATCTCAATAGAAGTGGCATTTAATTCATCAATCCTAATTGTATTGATCCTTCTATATCATCATGCGTACCTCAAGTGAAAAGTGAAGTGGTTGACCAAGTAATCGACTGTTGTTTTTTTTTTGTTTTGTTGTTTTTTTTTTGTTGTTTGATCAGTTTTTTTTGTTTTTTTTATTTTTATAGGATTTTCTTAGTAGTATTTTTTTGTTTTTTTTTTTAATAAGAGTATGCACACTAGATCTCTATTATATTACCCAAAATTTCTTCAAAAGTACCTTACAATGATTCTATTTAATTGACAATGCGACTATACTTCGTTACAGGGCCTTGAGAATGTGTTTCTTTTTGCAAATACATTTTATTAGCATGACTATCACCACCCGCTTATTTAGAGAAAATTTTAACAAAGCGGTTTTGAAATTAGTGAATTTTCACAGAGCATTTCTCAATGATCTCCAGAAGAAGATACAACGTGTGGTAAAGAATGCATTATATTTATTTTTCGATAAATACTTCCTGGATATGAAATTATAAATGCTTTAAATACTGCAGTTAGCTCTAATAAATGCCAATTCCAAGGAAAACGGCCTGTATTTAATAGCTGTTGTATATATTGCTTTAACTATGATGCAAGGACTTGGTAGTAAAAATCGTTTTACTTGCGATGTTTTTGTCTCACTGATCATGTTTGTCAAAGCTTGCATTATTTTTCTAACCATATTGTAAGTCAGAGAGTAGGATGTCTAATCATCTAATTAGCAGAAGAAATTAAATATTTCATTTTATTGGTTTAGTAATTTTCATTTTTTTAAACGATTGGCGCTAATGAATCAAACTCAACGAATTAAAATTCCTTAGAGGAATGAATAAATACCGTATTTTGCTGCATATATATATATATGAATTAGAGGAATGAATAAATACCGTATATATATTTTGCTGCAGGAGCCGGTGGGCTTACTGGCCTGGAGTTTTGGGGGTACCAATTTTTATTCTGAAAATGAGCCCATTAAAAAAGGGGTCAAAACGTAAACAAAGAGAAGAGAGAGGAAAAAAATAAATAAATAAAAATGTAATAAAGTATATGGTTTTTAAACAAAATATTGTTAATCATAAAGGAGGATAACCCGAATATTGTAGAATAGTTATTTATATATTACAAAATTAGATCGAACATTTTGAGATATCTAATCTATATCTACGTTAAATAAATTAATATATTTTAATCGCTTTATATTTATGACTGATTACAGATTTTCCAAGCTCAAATCGGTAGTAACTTTAGGCAGGAGATAAGTGTTTAAATACTTTTTACTCAGTTTTTAAAAAGCTAACTAATAAAGTAAAAAATACGTTACATCATTATTATTATCTGCCTCACAAAATCCCCACGGTTAGTTACTATTAAATTTTCAATTTTTGTCAATACTCGAGTGTTCTTTGTACTGGCTATCCTCAGTTGAGCGAGAATTCTTGGTTTATCCATATGTGCGATGAAATAAAAAATTCCTTAGATTCTAATGATAATAATAGCACTCAAAAGCTTTAACTGGCATAATCATGAATTTTTACTGATTAAAAATGAAAAAAAAAGGAGTAATACTTAAGTTTTAGGCTGCGTTTATGTAGAAGCTGTAAAAATCAATGGTTATATTTCTAGGATTACTGTTTTTATATGTTGTTAATGTTGGAGCTGAATAAACAAACGTTCTACGTAGAATTGAAATTAACTGTGAGATCATAACCAGAAATCAGATAGTCTAGCTTGTACCTTAACTCTTCATTCTATGTGTATTCCGTTTTTGTATTTGTCTTCTTTTAATTCTGTTTTAATTATATTGTGAAAAATATCTTAAATGTATATTCGAATATACATTCAAAGTTAATTTATCATCCTAGGTAATTTTTTTTTGTATTGTATTTGTGTAAATAAAAAGTATGACCCTAAATTCAATTAATTGATTTCATCATCTTGGTGATTCAATGTACACTTAAAATATTGCTATAAAATGAACAATACTAAAATACAAAAAATAAAATATTTCTTTTGCTGCTTGGATGAATAAGTAAACTAAATTTTACAATTGTAGTTATTTACAGCATTGCTTCTGTTCCTTGAAACAGTGGTAATTTTAAAAAAATAAACACACAAAAGACAGAAGACAAGTTGCATTTTTCATAAATTTTATGTTTTCATTTTAGCGTTTTGTTAGTTAACAAAAAGTAAACTTCATGAACTTCAATGACAGCTGCGACCATCTGAAACGGTTTCACAGAGGGTCATTTGATTACTCCCTTCTATTTCCAGGTATTCTGCAAAATGAAATGTGGATAAAATAAGTTTTTCAAGGCATAAGAGGTTTCAAACTGCTTACAGGTATGTTTCAAGGTACAAGTCCCTTAATATTTCAAGGTGCAAGATGTCACGCCATAAGGAAAAAGTGCAAGCAACTCAGTCCACATTTGTTCTAGCTAAGAGTTTGTTATAACTAAGAGCTGTTCTACTTGTTTATAAGTTATCAAGGTACAACAGTGTCTCCTATCCTCCAGTGGCTTTTAGATATATAATAACATATAATGCTGTATGAGGGTAATACCAGGTTATTATCAAATAATAATAAAATTGTCCACTATTTACTTATGTGAATGAGAACAAGATGCTTTCTATAAGATGGTACAAGACAGAGAGGACCTGAACACGTACCCTAAAGCACGTTGCACCTGGTCAGCCGGGGTGTGTGAGAGAGTAGGCCATCTGTGAAACTAGGGGTCACTCTAGATATAGCTTATCTTGAAAAGGGGGTCTTCTGCCTACCCTACCGTGAAGAAGAGGAGGAACTGCTTCCATATCAACCGAAATCAGACCAGTTTTGCAACAATCTTTTCGATAATCCCGCTTGTCTGGGAGCTTCTTGCTACTATAATATATCTATTCTTCAAATTTTAAATAATGCAGGAATACAAAAATATTTCATAAAACGGAGGAAATCTGTTCTGAGAAAAATGATTATTTACCTAATTGATATTTGAAATGAGTTTTGAAATGTGGTCTTGTCCTTTCATTCCATGTGTACAAACAGAGGGTGAGGTTCTCAACATTATTTTCATAATTAACATGAACTTTACCCATCGATATTGATGAAATAAGAGACTTTCACGCTACCAAGTACAATATTGTAAGGTCAGATGTTTAGAATCAATCAGAAATGAAATGTTCATACATATATATTCATTTTTTCTCTTTATTTAGGTATTAGTTAATCTGTTCTTTGACAAGAAGAAGAAGAAAATAAACTTTATTCTGGGACACCTTGACCCCTTAGAATAACAAATAAGTACAATTCATAAAGCAATCGTCTGGCTATGACTAATTGATAATATCATTATGAGTTACAATATAAATGAGAAATTTTTAAAAAATATATACAACATAACTATAGTATTATAATATCCATAACATAAATATTCATATTTTAAAATGCTCAGAAGATTAGGTGAAGAAATAGATAATGTATAAAGGATTTTTTGGACGATACATGGAGAAGCGCAGAGTAAATATATAAAAGAAGTAATAAAAGCATGAAATATTTATTATAATTACTGTAAAAATCGTAGTTTATTATATCAGTAAGAAATAGGAAATAGGATAAAATATAAAAATTATATATATTGCAAAGCAAACGTTGCTTTCCTCCCTTATCTTTTCTATATTTTCCTTTCCCATAACATATTAATTTTTAATTGAAATATTCTGTTGTTTTTATACAAATTTTCAGTCGCAATGTGTTATTATAATAATAGATCAATTATAAATTCTATTATATATCTCTAATATGATGTATATTATATAATGGATTAACTAACACCTTTTTATACCCATTTTTAATTTATAGTTTCGATTTCAGTTATTTATTACTTAGTAATATAGTTTTAGTTGACGAAGACCTTCAAATCTGGTCGAAAAAATATTAGCCAACAAGCTTTCCGGTTTTAAACATTAAATGAATTCATGCGATTCGTTCAGATGAGTCTAATTGGTGCATGATATTTTTCCCTAATACAATGTTAGTCTTCAATGCTTGTTAAAAAATGTTGTTTTCGCCAGTTGGATACGCTATAATTACACATTAAATGTTTCTGAAAACATTCGCTGGCCTTGTATTTCACAATGACTTTTTTAAAAGATATAAAATACTATATCGAATTAACAAATGCATTTCGAGATTTTTAATTGTTTGAATACTAAATATATTTCCTTTAACCTGGCAGATAATGGTTTATAATACTTGACCGATTTATCAGGTAAACGTAAAATACGGGAAATAGAAAAATGGTGTAAAGTCAAATAACTTTCATCAATCTCCCTGAATTAAATCCCATATTGGATAGACATTATATGGTGCTTAATGGGAACGCTAGAATGAAGAGGAAATCTATTAGGAAGTTTAATAACCATACACTCAAATAATTATTATATTTATTTTTAACCAAAAAAAAAATAACAAGTAATGGAAATAATAATATTAATAAGTTTTATGGCAAAGATAATTTTATTGGAATGTTTGAGGAAGTAATGGCTTCAAAAAATAAATAACTTACAAAGTAAACTATTCCAAGCTTCTTGATCATTGTTTTAATTAATTAAATATTGAAATCGGTGTTTCAATTTCTAGATGGATCATTAACTAAAAGTACAGTATTTGTTCCTTATTTAATGTTATTTCATAAAATATGGTACTTTATTTCATTTGGCTTTGCAGGATATTCGTCAATTCTTCCTTTATTATATCACTGTTATTATATGACTGGCATTGAATAAAATTCCTAAAACCTCGTTAAAATTCCTTCTAATGGGCTAATAAAATGTTATTCAAAAAACTAAAAATTATTTCTTCGACTATGGCCACTATAAATAGCATTATTGCACAGAATAAAAATCTCACAAGTTACAGAAAAATTCATGTGAACAATTTGTCATTAACTACACCACAATGAATTATTATTTACAAGGAAGAAAATACTTACTTTTTATTTTGGCGTAGAAATGACTTTTTTACAAGTTTTATATAATCATATAACTTGAGCTACACATCATATCACAGCTATATGAGAATGTGATAACAGATAATAAATAATTGACATCTGACAGGAGGGAGTTCACTCTTAGGGACTTACACCTCAGTTGAATTTACAAATATTCTAACTTAAGAGATATTTTAGACTCTTTTTTAACTTCCATCTCAGGCATATTGTTGTATAATTTTGTGGGTTTCGTCGTGAACTTCTTTGTGTGAAGTTTATATATTAAGCTATACGTTTATATTTAATGAATTCTTACTTTCGAGAAAAGGTGAGCATATTATATATTTTCACAATTTGCTGCAGCGGAAATGATAAATTTTTGGTGTAAGGTTTCAAGTTAGTATATGAATATAGCCGTTGTCCAAGATTTTAAAGTTTATTGTTGATAATGAACACTATACAGGATCTTAATCTTGTTAGACAAACCATCAGGAGTCAGCCATTCTTTATAATATTATATATTATATATAGACTAAACATATTACTTATATATTAATATATTTTATGTTAGTTCTAGTCATCTTAAAATTTATTATTCAGAAATGACAAATGAACTGTTTAGTACTTTTATCCAATACCACAAGGAAATAGTCAATAATGGGTTTAAACATTGCTGGAGAACTAATTTCTGTTTTAAATAATAATCTAAGCGTATTATAGTTATCATAATAATTATAACATCTGTTTTAACATGTTTAGGAAGTACATTTTTCACTTAAAATTGATTTGATCATCACTCTCCATAATCCATTATTCCTTTTAGTATATTTATAATATACATATATACCAGCAGCTACCAGCCATATCCTTGCTAATAACACTAATATAGATTGATAAATAAAATAAAATTTAAATACATTTTAACTTATTTGCTCAGATGAGTCAAATTGAAGACTAACAATTTTTCATTGGAGACTTTTTGTTAAATGTTTTTTTAGTCAGTTGGATACGCTATAATTATACTAAGAATGCGTCTGTTGACATTCGCTGTAATTCGTAATATTTTAATTGAAAAAAAAATTCCATATGGAATTGAATGTAATTTCGTGATATTAAATAAATTTTGTAATTCCTCCGATATTAAATATATTTGCACTTTATATATATTTATACTTTCTGATAAGTGATATAAACTAGAAATCATTTGATAGAGGGAAACTAAAGTAGGGTAAACTAGACAGTTATGGACACCGTTAAGGCAATATCCTATAGTATAAATCCAAGAAAAATTGGTAAAAATAATTGAATCAATTTGAAATTTAATGAGGGCATTCTTTAATTACCTTACTTTGTGCTCCGTACAAAATTTTTACTAAAAATATCAATGGAGAGATTTTTCAATAAATTAAGAATAATTAGTTCAAATTACAGTTATTGACACCCTACGGATCAGTAATTGGCATCTCTTTATTCTTCATTATTCTATCTTTTCATTACAATTAGATTCATTTAATGGAAACTTTAGGCATGTTTTCTTACAAAACAGACTTATAAGGATGTGTATATCTGATCGGGGCAATATAATATTAACTCATATCGCGTTTTCTCTATTTGTTCCTCATTGCATTGCATTTACTCATGAAAGGAATAAACGTTTCTAGATTTTTCACATTCTTCATTTTTTACTAGTATTGTTTAATTATATGGAAATAAAAGGAAGTAAATAGGCAGATGCAGGAAATAAAATAATTCATTTGCTAAAACCAAAATTTATTAAAAATAAATATGAACTAAGCATATAATTTTGATGTATCTATTTTACAATATCCATGTGGATACAAAATGTCTAGCTCAAAATGAATTAAAAAAAAAAAAAAAATGATATTAAATTGTTACATTTTCACTGTCATTCACTAAAATCGCCTTTTTCCACAGTGTAACATATTTGATATTTTAATATCAACAAAATGAAAAAACAACAATGAATTAATAATGAAATAAATGTATTTCAACCCTACAAAAAATCTTGACAATGTCAATTGTGTCATTAGACACAAGATTCAGTTATTGTCACCCCATGTCAATAACTAGAAATAAGAAAACAAAAATTGTAAAAACTACTTCAGCTTATTATATAATAAAATGATATTGATTTATAAAAGAAATTAATTAATTTTATGACAGAAATTCAGTTATTGACACGGGGTGTCATACATTAATGCAAGACTTGATGGCCAGTAATTGACACCCTCATTAAAACGCGTTAAAATTGGTAACTTTAATTTGAAATATGCGTTAAAATGTTTAACACTAAGTCGTGATTATAATAAATGACTTATCTTAAATTATTTTGATATTAAAAGAAAATTAACCATTATTCACTGAAGACGTTTCTAAAAGAATGCAGAATAAAACCTCTTCTAAATCACTGAATTAGCAGCCTTCTTTATTAAGGTTACTTTGCCTTTGTTTGTGTTTATATTTTGAAAATATTTTACCACAGCTGATTTCTAGGATCCACAAGCAACATTTTCCCCATTTTTTTAAAAATAAACATTAGCACAAAAGCTTATTTCTTTCAATTAAAGATTAGGGTGTCAAAAACTGTCTGGTTAACCCTGAGGAAATAGTAATTTCGTAAATTTTCCATTATTTATTTTATGGTTTTCCATTTGAAATACTTAGGCTTTGATACTTAGCCTTTTCAGATATTTTTGTTTTAAAATATTTATATATAATTATCTATGCATAGAACTCACCACCATTAAAATTATGTTTCTCTACATATTTTCATTATCAGGAGAGCTAATTCTCTAGTGTCTTCTAGTGCCTGTTGTGCGTTTTTGAGAATAATAACAATTCCAATTTCATAAAACTGTAAATCTTTATAAATAAAAATAATTTTTATTTTTATTGATGTATTAAATACAGTTAAACAAGAATGAGGTTTAAGGATTAGTAAACTTGCGGAAGCATTATGTGCTGTCAAGGCCGTATTATTTTGTGATTAATCTATAAAAGATTAGTTTAGAAAATACATGATTAGAATTAATTATACGTACTTAAAATCTTTTTTTATTAAATTCAATTCATAAAATTTGTAGTACATCATTAAATAAATTTTAAAAAATTGCTAATTCTAGGCTAACCTATATTCATAAGATACTCACCCTAGGTGGTATTAAATAAAAATTACTATATCTATGTAAAATCATTTCCTATATTTACCAATTGTCATACCAACCTTTTATTAGCAATATCAACAACACATAATTTTAAATGCACTCAGCTGCTACAAAAATATTTTCTTAAAATATAAAGTTTGTTTCAGGTTGAATAAAAAGACAACACATAGTTTTAAATTTATTTAATTAACATTGGCAATGTTACCTGCAATTCATAAAGCTGAATAAGATTGATGTGATACAAGCGACATTTAGAGAAGCAATACAGAGAGCAATCCAATGACAATATGTGTTGCAACTTTACGATTTTTCTTAAAATACGATCCTTCTTTGGAACTATTCCTGAAGAATATTATGTGTATCTGGGTAGAGGAAGTGTAGCTCTCTCCAGCAAAATATGTCTGATAATTGGTTTATGACAATGATATATTGTTATGAACCATTTCATTTTAGTAAATACAGTTAATTATAAGAATTATTTAAGATATTAATTAGGTATTAAATGAATTTTAGAACTTCACAAATAGAATTAAGATACATCTAGTTTATGTAAAGTTAATGCTCGTAATGACACGTCAATTGCTTGTAAAGCAACTACCCGTTGGTAGCGCTTTAGTAGAAGTTCTTATATTAGACTGACCCGAGGCCATCTTCTTTTCAGACGCCAAGGAGAGTTATCTGGAATAGATTGGGAAGCAAGTTGAGACACTAAAGGGTTTGAATAGCCATGGAACTTAGTATGAAAGGATATGATCTGGTTCGGGCTTAATCTGAAACATATGGAACATTAAGATCTTAATGAATAAGTTGGTTTCTAAAAAAGTAAGGAGCAATGAGGATTTTTCGAAAGATTTTGTATTGTAAAGATTGCATACGAGACGAATTAGATGTTTTAGTGAAGCCCTATAGCTCATCTACCTTGTTCAAATGGGTCTAATTACAGTCATGTAAATATTGACGGAAGTCGAAAATTACGGATAGTTTTGTCGTTATAATATTATATAATATTCTGGTAATGTAGATTATTTAATATAATTTTATACAACTTGTTCTAACAGTACTTTAAAATAGCAAAGAATTCTCTGCTTTTAAAGAGAACAAATTTTTAACACTGCTGTGCCTCACAAAAGCCATCCATTTCACCCAGATTCCAGTAACTGTCGAGTGTATGGGGTTATGATCTCTTGTCAGAACGAAACGGGAGCTCATGTAACCACTGACCAACTCCATGTCCTCTGGCAGAACAAAATCCAAAACCGGTTACAACCCTTTGCAGACCACTTGTCCCTACAACCCCATCGGCCCCTAAGGGAACCCTCTGCTTTTCCACAATATCATCCTGCGCAATATGTAAATGTCCAAGCCAAATTGTCTCTGTATGTCTGTATCATCGCAAGGTCGCATTTTGATGAGAATAGAAAAAAATCTAATATTTTTAGAATATTGATTAAAATGTTTCCTATTTATTTGGGTAATTTCATCTATTTCAACATGTAACATAAATATCACCAATATTTTTTAATAAGTACCAGTCTTGAAGCTAGAGAAAATCAGCGAATAAGACAAAGCCTGAGGGAGACCCCATGTGTACCTCACTTTGGTTTTATTCCAGGTTATTTGTTATTAAATGAGATTCCTCTTCCAAATTATTTTTTAATCTTTAGTATCCAAGTGTTGTGGAAATATTTGGAACAGTTATGTTTTGTATTAAACTGTTGGGATTATTATATGTAATTATAATTAAAATGAATTATTACTATAAGAGAAGATGGTATTTGATGCAGTAAATAGAAAGAAAAAAACACTTCCTGGTCATCTACTTTTAATACTGAACAGCCAACTATACTATTCTTATTTTGAAATTATTATTCAATTAGGCAAATAACGAAGATCAATCAACATATTTAAATTTTCTCAGATCCTTTCCAGCCATTTTTTATTAAACATAATTAGAAAAATATGCCATCAAATTATTTTATCAGCTCGAAAATGGACCATCACACACATCCAGACTTGATTATGTGAAAATGAGATTACACAATAAATTGATCAGTATAATAATAAATTAATGAATTATTTACCATTTAAATGACAATTAGTTCATAAAAATACAAGTTTCAAGTGATAGACATTCATCTTCAGATTCATTACAACTAATAGATCAAATCATTGGCATTCCTCTCCTAATTCACAACGACCACCGAATTTGTCTCTTACTTCTCTTCTACTGGCGATGAATGCCTAACATTTGGAAATAGTCTTATAATACACTAAATTTCATATAGTGGCAGTTAATTCATCACTTACAAAATCTATGAATACCTAGAATAATTCTTCCTTGAGTTTGATTTACAGCGATTGTTACGCTTCTCAGACAATTTTTTTTTATTATTTCAAAAGGGTTACAAAAACTGTGTCTTTTTATGTTATTTTATTGCAGAAGCTGACATAAATCAACCACGTAAGCCCTACCCAAGATGGTCAACTGAGGACATCGCTCATGATACGAGAGGTCAGCAACTACAGCACGAAGTACGCGGCATTGAAGTAACATTGTAAGTGGCATTGACTACAGATTGTTTTCTTGTTCTAGAAAACCAGGGCAACTTTCTCCTATGCATAAACAAATTTTATCGAAGTTTAATAAAGACGAAATGTGTTTATTTGCACAATAACAAATGCCTATTATTATTAATTAAAATAGAAAAACCTAAAGTCATCACTAACAATAAGCTTTTTTTAAAAATGAATATTTTAATAGAGAACAAAATTATATTTTAATTTTAATTTTAAATATGAATAATTCCAAATCAACTTAAAAATATTTTATTGCTCACACAATTTAAACTATTCAATTTTACGCTTTACTTGGGTTAATCAAAGAATAAAGCCTGCAAAATAAATGTATTTAAATATTTGTTTTTACTTTGGGAATACTACTCTCAAACTATGTATTTAAAACAATTACACTGAATTAAACAGCGTCTTTTATTTTTATTTATGTTTTGAACTACCATGCCTATCTATAATACATCATGACTCTTCAAAGAAAAATACAAAAGTACAAATATATTCGTAGATGTGTGTTAAACTTTATGATTATGTATCTTACATAATAATAAAATATTTATTTGGGATGAGACTTGACAAATGAAGGAACAGGAAGTAAAAAAATAATAGGAAATAAATAAACACAAAAAATTAAGTGGTAATTATGATATTAAAAACCAAGACAAAAAAAACATGAACAGTTCTACAAATGGCAATTAGAAAGAAATTGTTAATAAATGGAATTTAAACTTAAACAATCCTTTAATAAAGAAAGATGGATTTCACTTCTATAGGTTTTATTATCTTTCTGAATCTGACATTACTTTTGTTATAAGATTTTTCTCATCTAATGGCTTTGAAATGTATGTAAAAAAGATAATGCCAGATATAATGATGTCTTTTCAACTGCAGATAAGAATGAAGAATACTTTTAAATAATCTTCTAAAAAGCTTAATTTTTAATTATCCATACTACTGAAATATTATTGTGTCTGCCAGATTTTCCGGAGGAATATCATAAAGACGATCGAAAATATTTATTTAAACATTGAAAACTATAAACGATTCTTCTTCTTTCAAAAGCGTCTGTTTGATATCTCAGAATTTCCTTAAATCGCCTTGTTCATCAATTAAAAAAAAAAAAAAGTGTTTAATAACGGAATATCTCGATAAGGCAAAAGACAGTTGTTTACAACAAAGAGCGAACACGCGGCAGATCCCAGCTGCCCGCAAACATTTTTATTCTCGTCCAAGGTCTGTGTGCAGGTGTTTTTCAAGTTCAGTGCCTATCTTGCCTCAGGGAAATTAAAGTGTAGAATTTTCATATTACCTTTCAAAAAAAAAAAAAAAAAAAAAAAAAAAAAAAAAAAAAAAAAACTTAATAATAAATCGACGTTATACGCCAGTTAAACAAGAATAGAGTTCAAGCTATATATACACTGCAACTCTTAAACATTGGTTTAGACATTTTTTTTTTAGTTAACATTAAACGTATTCCTTGTCAAGCCCCCTCCAATGTATCATTATCTGCTCTGCAAGTTAAACCATATACTCCCGGTCAATGGTTTCCTAAAATGACGGTCAGATTTTCATTTCAGTCTTAGACAGCTATCTGGATTTTAAAATTAGAAGATGGAAAACACTGGACTTGAAAAGAAATATTTGGCAGCTTGAAAAGTACTCGATTCCCCGAATCAATTCAATCTGAATCCATCGAAAACTACGATAAAAAGAATAAAAGTTCAATAGAGACATGTATTTTTTTTTCATATATTCTCTTCTATGTTAGAGCCTTATAGCAGGTTGCCATTATTCCACATAAATTAAGTTCAACCTACACAACTGATCACTGCACTACGTGTAACATGTTCTATATACAACATAAAGTCACGTATCCCATTATATGCTCAGTTATTCCTCATCACATAAAACACTGAATTAAATAGTATATTTTTATTCTACCATAAACTGTTGTTTATGGTCTATATATTTGGCAGCCAGGAGTTAATTAAGAGCTGATAGTATAATTAGATAAATATTACAATTAGTACAAAAGTTTATAAACACATTAAATAGAATAATAATAACATACAGTTTTAATATTCATGTGATGTAAATAGATATGTATTTTCCTGAAAATTTATATATATTTTTTTCAAATAGTTAATCGTAAAATATTCTGTCTTTTGTTTTGATGGGGTCCAGTATAGTGGGTATGTAGGGGTACTGTTCAAATACATGTTATATATATATATATATATATATATATATATATATATATATATATATATATATATTTTATTTTGAAGAGAAAAGATTTTACCCCGGTTGGGATTCGAACCCAAACCTCTGCCTTATCCACTAGGCCACCGAGCTCGTATCCGAAATTGCTGTATCAGCTCGTCAATAGATCCATTTAAAGTAATGTTCAAATTGAACATTATCCCCGAAATATATGTATATATATATATATATATATATATATATATATATATATATATATATATATATATATATATATATATATATATATATGTATTATGTAAAAGTATATCATTTTTGAAGGAAAACAAGAATAATTCTTTGAATCAGTTTTTCCATATTTTCGTAAATATGTTTACAACAACGGAAAATAATTTTGATACAAGAGGGGTTAAAAAGGTATACTGCTTAAAAAATCATACAATGTTGAAATTCGATTTGACTATTTTTCTAAGTAATTAATATACTTTGTATTATTTTCCTTAAATTTTGTTTTTTATCACACTTTTTTTCCTGATTGGAAAATAGTTTTGAAATATATTTTGAACTAAGTGAACTCAACTTGTATGTATGTAAAAAGAAAATTAATGCTACAAACTTTTGAACAGTTAAATTTTAATGTCACCGTTGGTATGATACTTTCTTGTGATGAATCATTTTTTTAATTTATTAACTTAATAATCATCCATTCAATTAATTATATTCACTATTTGAAAATTCTACAAAATAAATTTTAATGTTAATAATGAATGCATAATTCATTCTTTAAAAAAAAAAAAAAAAAAAAATACTATTACTTTTAAATGACTTAATTTCGGTTCCATTGAGTATGGTCATAATATTTTTAATAGACAGGTCCAAAGCTCAGCCTTCAACTCCTGATGGAAGCACTCTTGACAACTTAAGGGCATCATCCTCAACTTAGGGGACGCCCCAGGACGCAGAGCTATAACAACACTAATCGAATCCCGTACTCCTTCTTGTCGTATAATAAAACGATCGGGTAACTCCAGGGCCGGTTCTACAAGACGCCGGAGGACTGTCATGTGAAGCGGTAACTTCAGGATCCGGAGTTATGTAGAGATTATTTATCGGCTTCCTAACTCGGAGGGCCACATGGTGGAACATCCAGGCAGGTGTTGCCGAGGAAGGAGTTTTCCAGGAGTCAAGGGCTTCAGAAAGTTTCCTGAGGTGTTTTTCCAACAGGAATTTCCACGTGGGCTTGCCTAAACCGACTAACGGTCTGCTTTTCCATATATAGGAAGCCGTTGCCACTCGCGAACAGCGGCATTTAAACCAGCTGGTCCCAATCTTTAACCACTGCCATACTTAACGGTACTACACGTGTTGTAACTTACAAACTACAAGGAAAAAAGAGAAATCAATAAAAATATGAATATATATAAAGATAATTATTTTGTGTTGTAAAAAAAATATTTATAAAAATATGGACAAACTGATTCAATGAATGGATATATACATATCCATAATATATAGAGGAAGAAAATAGTGTAGTAGCTTTGAACTGTAAAATAACGATTTTCAGAAAAATAGATATCTATTCATACAACATGAATTTATTAAAACTGTATGTTATTAATATTCTATTCAATATATTTATAAACTCTTGAGCTAATTATAATAATTAGGTAATTTTATAATTAATTCCTGGCTACCAAATAGATCGTTCATTATTTAAAAAAATTAATTTGCTTATGTTTCTGAAAACATTTTTATCTACGTTCAAAAAAATATAATTGTTCATTATTTGTTTCATGCTATTAAAAATAAATGGAGCAAGTAATTAAATATGTGAATTTATGTTGTATATAGAACATGTTATACATAGTGCAGTGGTCAGTTGTGTATGTTGAACTTTATTTGAATATGTAGAATAATATAAAATGAATAAAAATATAAAATGAAAATAAATTATATGACTTCATTGAATTTTTATTCTTTTTATCGTTGATTTTTGAAGGATTGGGTTTTAGTAAATATGGATGGTTTACAAGGTAAAACCAACAATCAATAAAAGAAAAGCTGCTCTATTAAAAACGAAATTACAAAAAAATAATTATAACTTCTAATAAAAATAGTTAAATCAATCCGTGCTAAAGGTGTTGTATCTTATACAGTTGGATTAATTTTATTCATTTATTTTTTAAATTATTTGGTGCTAAGTACTGAATCATGGCCGGAGGACCCATCTTTCAGTATCGAATCATCAATTTTGTATTAAATTAGTATGAAGATCTGCCTTTCTTTTAGAAATTTTAGAAGATCGCATACATTTTCTATTCAATATTTAAAAAATACTTTTAGTATTAAACTTCTTTTGAAACCTAATCAATCAATCCAAAAGGTTACGGCAAATCACTATTTTGCTGAAAGGCAAATTCAATTTATGTTGTATATAGAACAACATACAACATACAACATAGTGATTATAATCATATAGCACTATAATTATAGCATAGAGTTGGCTAGATTTTTACTTTTAGAACGATCTGACATTATTATATACAACTAATATTTACAATTACACGATTACTATAGGTTCTGGCTTTTCGAGGAGGTGTGTGGGAAACGTTATTATGTTTTCTAAAAATCAAAAAAATAAAATAATACTAGCAACTTGATATCACAAGAAGATTTTCCACACATCAGATGTTCGAATTTTTGCAGATAATAATTAAAAATTGTTAAGTGCTAAAATATTTTGGATTATGAATATATTTGCTGTATAGTAGTGATTAATGTAGATATTTTAATTTTTGTTACAGATTCTATGAAGTTGCATATATATATATATATATATATATATATATATATATATATATATATATATATATATATATATATATATATATTTATATATATATATATCATATTTTATTCATTTTCTTGAATTAATATTAATCGGTTTTCAATCGTGCAAAATTCAAACAAGCCATTAGTACGAAATCTTAATTTTGTTCATGAGTATCATATGGCCTGCTAGCTAACAAAAGTAAAGACAAATATGGAACACCTTCAATACAGCAACATTACCATGTTTGGATGAGATAAGACCTTAATATTTCGGCAATTAATGAAAAGAAATTTTTCATTACAAGAAAAGGCAATGAAAGCAAAATAAAAAATACTATTGAAATGTTAAAAGAAGGCCAACACCGGTATGAAAATTATTTCAGTAACTATATAAAATTTCAAAATTTTACTGCAACTATCGAATTAAAATTTTTTTTAAAAGCTGCGGACAGGCGGACTAAGATGGCGTCCCCCCCCCCACCTGCCCCTATTTTTGTCCAGTTCCCGTGAAATCTGTCCAGTAGTGGCACCTATTTTATCACAAAACCCGTTTTTTTTTTTCTAATACCCTGCTGCGTGCATATTTTTTTCGAGATTTTTTTTGTTCCTACAAACATTCGTATAATGCAACACACACCTGTGCAACTTGGGCACGCTTGCGGTGTTGATTGCACACACTCCTTGCGGTGAATGAAAAAGAAAACGGGTATCGAAATTTAACGCCGCGTCAATTGCGACAAAATAGTTATTAAAAAAATTACTAACATTATAATTTTTAAGAATGGTTTACTAACCGTCAGTCATTTCACTTTCTCAACTATTTATAAAAAATAAGTAATGTATTTGGTAAAAATTTGTTTATGGAAATGAAATTATAAAACTATATCACAAAATATAGCAAGAGAATCTGATTATACAAAAGGCCTGAGATCAATTTGAGAAGAAATCGACCATTGGTCTACTTATGCTAGTTTGGGATTTCCAATGTTTGGGAATCCCAAATGTTTTGATGGTTGAAGGACTTAAAGCCATCTTTATCTGAGATGCATTAGGGGTAATGAAACAAAGAATATAAAATGAATGATTTACTGATTCTATGATATTTAGATAATAAATAAGAATAGTTTCGAACCTGAAAAATTTATCTCAAAATCTAAAAATAAGAATAATTAAAAGATCAATTATTTAGTTTAAATATTATAATTTAAATTCTTCAGTAAAGGAGTATATAATATATTTAATTTATTTTTATATACCTTTTTTTTAGCATAACTCCTCAAATTATTATTTATTTATACCTAACAATGTGCGACATGTTTCGGGAAATATTACATCTTCAGACTATTCTTTCCTGTAGTGTTAACACCTCGTCAATAACTAAAACTACTGTTTTAACTTTTTACTTAATGCTTTTTGTGATCTAAAAATTTGAATAAGAACCGTCACTAGAAGGTTTAGGAAGCAGGCACTCAACGAAGGCTATTTTTTTTTCTTTAAACAATTAAATTTTCTATTCAATAATCCAGTGATCTAAGGTTGGTATGTTTATTTGGGACACAATAATTTAAATTTCATGCACACTCGTTCTAGTTTTCTCCAATGAAATCCACAATCGACATCAGTTCCGGTCGATTCAATTCAAATGCCTAAACGATAATATTTTTTCCACAACGCCATTGTCGCAAGACGGAAATACGGCAAGACAATGCAATAATAGCCGGGCACTTCAGCGCAATAAAAATTTACGACTCTCCTTAGAGAAAGAAAATATTGGTTCGACATCCCACCATCTTAGAAAGAAAACATTTACGTATTTTTTGACAAATCCGAAAGCGTGGACCGTTTTTACAATCTGGATGGGGGACCGGTTTAGTGTATAATTGGAGAAGGAATCTGAAAAGTAAGTCCTAACAGATAGGGCCTGTATTTGGACCTGCCTGATTTGTAAGAGCTCATTTGTAATAGGGCTCAGCCTGCTTCCAGTCTTTTCTCCGCTCGTGAAATTTTAATTTTTTAAATTAATTTTTTTTTTCCTCGGGAGTCAGTAGCACGGAAGATAATCTCACATCTCTCACCCTCAGCTCTGCCTTAATGTCTATTTCGAATAAATACTTATGTTAATATCCCTTGCGCAATATGTAAATAACAATGTAAAGTTATGTAAATACACAACACCCGCCCATTCATAAAAGCCGTTGAGGCTTGTGCTCAATGAATTCTAGATAGATAGGGCAGTTCCCTGATGGCCAAAAACGGGACTTCGAGTGGGATAATTTAGGAGGAACAGTCGGTTAGTTTTACAAAGTTAAGTGCATATTTTAGTGAATAGTATCTATTTTTCTATTCGGTACTTAAGAATATTGAAACACATATTTTGCTATACAGTCTCTACTCCTTAAATGAGTAGAGGAAAAGAGATTCTATTATTTTATTTCATCCTAAAAGTGAATTGAATTAGTTTAAGGTACTTTTATTTTATTTTATATAAATACAAACAAAACTATAAGTTTTAATTAATAGCATAATGTCAATTACCCTTGTCAGGGCTCAGTATTTTAGAGTACACTATAACTTGATAGATTGTTTGGAGGGATTCCATCATTCAATTTAATTTATATATATCTTCTTCAATTTCCTCTAACAGCAATAAAAATAAATTAATTAAATTTTAAAAACACATGGAACATTTCTATATATTTGTTTACATTTAATACAATACAAGATTTGTTTCTACAACTTAATTTATTTAAATTTCAAGGCGTTATAACAATATGTATCATAGAAATAAATAAATCATATATGTAACTTACAAGAAAATAATACATAACTACGTATCTGTCAGTAGATTGAACACAATAATTAGTATGAAATTTAATATTAAAACTATGAGAAGTGATTATTAAATGGTTATTGAAATGACTTATAATAACTAAAAAATCCTTTGGATTAAAAGAAAATTAGGTATTATCACTTCAATGTATAACTTTATTAGATTGCAATTTTTTTTTTTTATTATTTCTTTGAAATGGTATTTTTATTTCAATACGACGAAAATAGATCAGCACGACATTTTTAGGAATTTATGCTCCCTTCTTCGGGCTCTATTAACATAACATTTTGACAATAAGATAAACATTTTTGAAAATATTTTGCAATTGCTACACCTGCTTTCCGAAATTCCCTGATATAGGTCTGACAATTCACAAAAGAAAATGGACTTGGGCAGGACACCTCGTAAGGAGCAAAAATGATAAATGGTCCAAGAATATTATAAATTGGTACCCCTGAGATTACTAAAGAAGCAGAGGACGACCACCAACCCCACGGGACCAAGAAATGAGGACTACATGTGGAGGAGCAACATGGCAAAGAGTAGCTGAAGAAGGAAAAGAATGGAAAACACTAGTATAAATATAGCGAAATTCTTAAAAGAAAAAAAAATAAACTCAAAAAACCTCAGCCATTAGCTCATTTTGTACAAATGTAAATAGCAAAAAAAATGTATTTATACATACATGAATTAGTATATGATTATGTGCAATTATTGTAGAAATATATAATAACATTTATGTAATAAGTCTGACATGACAATTGTTAAAAGACAAGAATGTTTTATAATTGCAGAGTTTCAGATTAGTAGAACCTAAAGATGAGGATTGTAGATTCAGAAACATGTCATGACTATCTATATAGAGAATATTTTATATATAATTAATTGACTTATATTATAAGTTATATCTTACAAATAACCTATCGATATAAACTTGTAAACATTATCATAAACCACCTTTGACTAACTAAACTAAGATTATATCACAAAAATATTATTCACAATATCCTCTTGGAAAATGAGTTTAATATTTAAGGAAAGACATTACTTTTCCTCATATCAACTGAAAATTTTAGTGTTCTCGGGAAGATTCAGGTAATCTTTTAATTGATAATAAATATTCCAAAAGCGTAATAATTCTTAGTTTATAGATGATTAAATTATCTTATAGTCTTATAAAATAACTTTATCAGATTACAAGACCTTTTTTATTATTTCTGTTAAATTGTATTTTTATTTCACACTTATTTTAAAAAAATAATTTTTACACTTAAAATTATTTTTCCTATCTTAGCGATAGAACCTTCAAAGTTAATCATAACTTTTCCTATTCTTCTCTCTTTATCCAATATGCCAGTATTCCTCAAGGTAGTATCTTAGGTCCTATCCTCTACACAGTGTATACAGCTGACAACCCAACTCATCCTACCACTTTCCTCACTACTTAAGCTGATGACAAATGTGTGTTATCAGTAAACAATGATCCCTTCATTACCTCTCAAACACTCCAATCCCATATCCTAAACCTTCAAGAATGGTGTAAAAAATGGAGAATCAAAATAAATCTAAACAAATCTCACCAAATAAACTTTACCCTTCGTCGTAAACCAACGACCTCCTGTCCTACAGTATCCTTTAATGATATTCCACTAATCCCTGTTGAACAGACACGCTACCTAGGACTCCACTTGGACAAACGACTAACTTGGAATCCACATACAAGACTGAAACGACAAGAAACTGCCCGTCGTTTCAGATTACTTCAACATTTACAAGACAAACGTTCAAAGCTCCCAATTAATTACAAAAGACTCATATACATGACTGTGATTAGACCTATTTGGACGTACGGAGTTGAGCTTTGGGGCTCCACTAAACCATCCAATTCATCTCGTATTCAATCCTTACAATCCAAAATCCTTCGTAAAATCCTCAATGCTCCTTACTTTGTCACCAATAAACTTATCCATAAAGATCTTAATGTTCCATATGTTGCTGATTTAGCCCACGCCAGATACCTATCCTTTCATAATAAGCTCCATAATCACTCAAATCCGTTAGTTTCTCAACTTGCTTCCCACTCCATTCCTGATAATCCTCCGAGGCGTCTGAAACGAAGATGGCCTAGAGACCTTCTAGTGTAAACTCTTAATAAAGTTCTACTGGTGAATAGTTCTTTCCAAGTTTTAACATGTTATTATCATCGTTTTCAATACATTCACTTGATGTATATATTCTGTACAGTTGTAAATTTCAATAAATGTATATATAAAAAAAAAAAAAAAATTATTTTGATAATTTGTTTTATATCATTTTATTTCATTTTTATTTGGCTTACTTACTTTTTTTAATTTTTATATAACGTACATACATTAATATACATACATACATACGGTTATATATTTCATTTACTACTTGTTTTTAATTTGCTTATTTATCTTCATTTTATGCATTTATGTTTATAATTCTTGATTCTGTCTATGAAATATTCTTTTTACAGCCCTGATGATGGCCACCAAACGTCGGAAATAATATTTTGTTATTTTTAACTATTATTATTTTCTTTGACTGGTCCCTCAAACATCTACAAGATTCATTGAGTTTATATACTGTTGAAACTCAAAAAAAGTTTAAATAAATAATGATATAGAAATCAGAAAACAATTTACAGATTAATAATTTTAGAAGTTAATAATAAACAGTCATTATAAGTTTCTAAAGGATATATTCAATTAACTATGTCATTACGATGTCACAAAACCAGAGTTAAACGCATGACCATTTACGGAAGCTCCTAATGATTCCATTCTAGATATGTCTGATAATTTTCTCTCGAAGCCTATATAGATCTTCAGGAAGATAAACTGAAATACACGCAGCGACACAGCTCGGCAAAAATGGTCTCCCGCTATCTCGAACAGGTATCCCTTGAAATGTCATAAATTATACATCACAAATATATAGAAACCTGATTTTCAAATTATCATAGAAATACTTTTTTATTCTGTTTATTGCAGCATATTGGAAGATGGGATGAACCAGAGGATAGCGCACTGGACACCTAAATTTCGGCCAGGGTTCGAACCCGCCTAAGGTAGATAGATATTTATTCTGTTATATTAGCCAAGGATCGTTATATGTCTAATCACTCCGGTCAAAAAAATGTACCTAATTGCTGATTAAACATTGAGTACTCATTTGATTGCTATATAATATAGTAGCATCCCTGTTTATTATTTTATGATTGAAAAAAAAATTCAAACATTTAATATTTTTCTCAAAAATCATAATATCGTGAGAACTTTTCAATCAAGAAAAAAATAAAATAAAATAAAAAATAGTAGAAATAAAAAAGTATTAAATCATAGAATTCAATAATTTTTTATATCTACTTTTATTGCCTATTTAGTTTTTTGTGCATTCCTTTTTTACCTTTATTACTTTTTTATATCTAATTCATTGCTTTTATTACTTTTTCTTTATCTACTTATTATTACTTTATAATACGTGAAGTTGTAAGAAACTACTTACCTGTTTATGATTCTTTGTAGAGGTCGTGGTTATAAGGCAATCCTGCTTTTGTAGATTCAGTATATTGAAGATCTTTCTAATTTTTTAAAGTTTTGCCCCAGTTTTCAATACGTTGGAATAGAAACACTTTGTATCATAACTTATATAACTTATTCACCTCCTTGACGTAGATATTACGTACTTTTAGTTGACGTAATTGTTTCTTTCACAGGTCACATCCATAAAAAAGCTTTGAATAATTAATAAATAATTAACTAGTTTACTTAAAAATTTAAAAATATTACAATCAAGTTAATTAAATATAATGTTCATTACATGTACTAAATATAGACTAGGTACGAACTAAATGTTTTCATTATACCTTGCAAAGTACTATTGCATTATTGGATATATATCTAAAATTAACATGAAATTGTGTGTGCATTAAATTTAACTCGCTCCATAAGAAAAATATAAATAAAATAAAAATTAATTTTAAAAATGGTGAAATCAGCCCTGCTGACAAGGTACATGACTTCATTATTCAAAACATGCATCAAATATTATTCGTCTTAATAATATAGCAGATTGTCATATAATTCTGTCATTTCGTAATAAACTTCTTTTTTAAATGGCACACCCAGCCAACTTATTAGTCAATCGGAAATGATACAACCACGCGCAGTCGTCTTAGGCGAACTATTTTAGGCGAAAAACTGGTTAAGAAAAAAATGAAAGGAATTAAATAGGATTTTATAATTATAATCAAATGAATAAATTCAGAAGACAGCGAGTTCCTCTCAGTTTATTTGCCAGAAAACTAGAAACATAAACACACAGAACAGACAATAAATGACGACGGACACGAAATTTATTTTCGTCATTCCTGAAATATAAAATCAACTTTATACATAAAATCTTATCGATATATAATCACCGAGGGAAAGTAAACTCAACGTTCATTGTAAAACTTTGTTAAATCTTTGTAGGTTTATGTGTGCATTTATAGATATCCAAGATTTTCATATTTTAATAAGTTATTTAATGAAACTCCACAAATACATTATTAGACATACAGACTGATTTATGAAAAATTTAATATTCTGGACCATTCCTAAAAGGAATAATTGCTAAGCAAATTATTCTAAAGCAAGCTTAAAATTGGCTAAGTTGCTATATTTTCAGTTTAATTGTTATACTTAGTTTAAATAATAATTCAATATATTTTTTATTTACAAGAATCAATCCAACTAGCTATTACAAAAGCATTAAATAGGAATAGAAGTTCTATCATACACCACATGTATTTCTGAAGTTATACAACTAAATATCTGTATTTCGTGTTATCCAGATTATAAAATTACAATCTAATTCTTAAACATAATAAACATAAAACATAAAAATAGTACACAATTAGTTTAAATTATTAACCCCCTCCATCTCACTTGTCATTCTTTGTGTTGGTTTTTAAGGACACCTGCACAACTGTTAAAAAAGCTATAAAAATAGAAGTTATTTTTACTCCAAATATTACAGTTTTTAAAATGTACACTTCATAAAAGATATATACAAGTTTAGCACCACAATAACTTAAAAATACCGATATATATATTTATCGATAAATAACTGCATGTGTTTTTAATATTGATCGATATTCATTTGAGATTAAAATAAAAGTATAATTTCTTTACAATTACATAACATTATACAAAATTATAATAGCCATTAATAAAGTGATAACAATTTAATAAGTACCTAATAATGCGCGAAACCCTCTAGATGCAAAGTTTCGAAAACACAATTTGGTAACAAAGGTATCTTAAATATATTATCCACTATAAATAATAAACACAAATAGCATGTGATTGATATTTTCTTTTCTAAAAACTTAACTGTACCATTGAGTCATCACTTACATATACAATGACCTGATTGCTTCAGTACTCACACCAGTTTTCGGAAAGACATGCTCACTAAATTACGAAACATGTGGTCATTAGAAACCAATTGCGTTATAACCTTATACAGGTTGCGTTTATAACCTAAGACAGACCCTGGAGGCGGTGGACAGATGGAGAAACCCGGATTTGCTAACGGTCGTTCGAGAAAAACGGAGCGAAACATCGGGACAAAAGGAAAGAAGCGCGATGGAAACGAGGGCGTTGCGCTAAGAGCACGGTGATGAAAATCAGCGGGACGTGAGACGTTCCGCCACTGGCTACATGAATATATATCAACCATTATTTTATAAAGAATATGTAATGGCCGCCACAGACAATGGACAGTGCCCGCAATTAAATGTAATTATCCCTGGGCGGTGGTTGTCCTTCTTGTTTGACCGCTCTCGTATCTCGCTTCCTCTGCTTGGGATGGATTCGCTACCAATTATTTGAAGTGATGAGGTTAATCGGACAAGTAGAAAAATTAAGCTCGCAGTTTTTCATAATGAAGTTAAAATACAGAAAAAAATTATAAATATTATGGATGTGTCCTCCGATTCTTATGATTAGAAGAATCGATAATCCATAGTAGATTCCGAGAAAACGATTTATTCCACTGAAGTTGATGATACTTTCGTTATTATACACTTCTTCTTCTTGCTAATGATAAAAAAATAAAATAAATTGAACCAGAATTTCATACTACCAAAGCTGAAGCACCGACAATATAAATGCAGCTAGGCATTAGTAACATTTTATTGTTCTTATTATTTATGGAAGATTTTCTTTATCTCACAGTAAACATTACATTACATTTCGTTACATGTTCGTATTGGTTTTTGGCCCTAAAAATATTAAAACAACACCCGAAAAGCCTACCGTCTGCAGTTATAAGTGAACGGTTTAATAGCATTTGAGGATTCCTGAAGTAATAAAAAAATTTCGAAACATTTGGAATATTTATCTTCTTAATAAGAATTTGTAAAACAAATTATTTGTTTTTCATTCTCAGGGTTTCAAGCAACTTATATCAATTGTAAATAACGAACACTATTTGTTATAACAAGTATTTGTTTACAAACTGTTTAATCTATACTATTATACAAAAGGACAAGCTATTTTTCGTTTGTGATCACTAACGACAAAAACTACTGAACCAATCTGAACCAAATTTTAACTACATCATCTTTATAGTAAGGAAGGTTTAGAAATAATAAAATCTATATATTTTTTAATTATATGTACGTTAAAAAGCGATAAATATGCGGTGCCCAGTGAAGTTTGAAAATCGGCTGATAGGTGGCGAGTACCATTTGGAAGAGGTGACAATGGTACGTTGTTACCTAAAGCTTGAAATTGATAATAAAATTTACTTATTTTCAATTAAATTGTTATTAAACAGAGATAAATATGTGGTGCGGCATGTGGAGGTTAAAAAACCGATCAAGGTATAGCTGATAATGTAGTGAATATTCTCAGTCTATCTGGTCTAGCAACTCTTTCATTAAAATTAATCATTAGATTTCCAATTATGTTTTATATGACCTTTAACCTTCTAATCTGGGCAATGATACCAGTTTAAAAATTACAGTTATGCGTGGAAATATCTTTGAGGATATAATTCTCACTTGACCAGCGACTGTAGAAGTCGCATTTATTTCTAGAAATTCATTGATTCATACGGATCTACCATTTAAATTCAAACGATTTAAATTTCCCATTAAAATTACATTTATTATTACAATTAACAAATCGCTAGGCTAGACTTACAAAAACGTTTTAGTGGATCTTCGGGCTCACTATTTCTCTCACGGTCAATAATATGTATTCTTTTTAGAACAGGAAACCCTATTTAGAATTATCTGTGGTTTTTACTTAATACTGTGGGCTAAACCGCATAGGGAATACTAGTCATTAATAAATTGATTGTTATTTTACCAGATTTCTTATGCTTTCCTAGATTTGCTGTAAATTTTGTTTATAATAAAAAAAAAATTATATTGAATTAATATTTTAAAAAAGCTTAAAAACAATGTATGGAACAAGTGCGACTACACATACTAGTTCTTAAAAAACGAAAATCTCAATAAAAAGTTATTGGAATAAATAAAAAATAGAACAAGAGATTATTTAATATAATTTGTTATAAGTAATCAACAGAAAGAAAAAAATAAAGAAGTAAGTATATTCTGTTGAATTGTTTTTTAAAACATTTATTTACATACATATATACATATATGCATACATTTTACGAACATTTATTTAGATGTGTAATACGTAAATAATGATACACATTTATTTTTGCATCAGTCAGACGTGAATGAATAAATACTCGTAAACACTGTTCCTTAATTACACGACAATGTATCAAACGGCGCTGTTATTAGCAATTTAAACAATGTCAATCTTAGTTAAGTGTACAAATATTCTTTGATTTAATTTTGAAAAATAATGAAGCAAAGATTTTCGCTGATAACAGTAATATTTTTTTCATTAATTTAAAAACGGATAACTTTTCCGACTGTTACATGTTCAAAACTTTTTTGCCAATTAATTTCGCGACAAATACAGATTTCAATAAATATTACTTTAATACGTTTAAAACGCCACATAAATAACTTCTGGTGATTGGATCTATGTTTTCACAATCGGAGAACTGATAAAGGGCTATTAGAAATATAAATCATTACAAGTATATGATCTGCATAATATACAAGTTCAACCAAACTGCAAAAATTGAATACCCGTATCCTGTATTCTAGAGTATTTTTATCAATATCTTTACCTAATTAACTAGTAATGTATATATATGTAAATATAAATGATAAATAATAGGTTAAATACAAAATTGTACTTCACAGCCATTACTTCATATTAAATGAATTATACCAATATTTTATTTATAAATAAACTTAAAAATTGTATTTTTTTATTGCTTTAATTACTGTATTTTATTTAAGTAATTTCCTTCCAGCAGTAATCCTATTGGAAGGGATTTTATTTATTCCTGTGCACACCATACTTTAAAGTATATTATGCACATGTAATTTTTTTATTTTAATTTTATATATTAAGTAAAGTAAAGAAGAAGAAGAAAAATTCAATTCAACTAAGCAACAAAATTATTGTATCACCATAAATACTTCAATAATATTTTATAGAGAAAAATTTACGAAATATCTAAATTTCAGATATGTTAAAAGTATTTTAAATGAATATCTTCAAGTTTCGAAATAGAATTTTTAAAAAATATTTTCAGTACTTCAAACATATTGCTCATCAAACATTGTTCAATTAATTAATATATTATTACATCTGATAATAAATAAAAAATAAATAATTATCAATTTATTAAATTAAAATACATGCAATTACATTTGATTTAACTTTGCGCAATAATGAATCTAAGATATGATTTTTGGTTATTCTCTATATTAGTATAAAAAAAGATAATTTGTCAATCGTAACGGAGTTAATTTTTTTTATATCTATATATTTATTTTTTGAAAACATTGATTACTATTAAATGTTATATTTGGTGTAATACGTGTTTATATTTAAATTAATATGTTTAATAGTTTCGTTTATTAAAAAAAAAATCAAACTAAAGAAAAATGAAAACTTTTTTTTTTTTTCGAAATCTTAAGATTAACATTTAAATTTTTTTTTCTTTAAGTTCAATTTAAAAAAAAACATATCCCAAGTAATGCTGTTCTAAGCTTCACAGAGACCGGAGAATCCCTGGATACGGGATTATTTCCTAATAGGACAGGCTGTTACGGCGAAGATCGTACCCTCGCTCGTCAGGTTCCTCGACGGACACTGATTTATCGCTCGTCCCCAGGATGTTGTCCTGCGATGGAGGACGAATTTATGAGAAGAAATTTATAGAGGACTGCCCCAGTCATATGTATGCAAATGTCCCTCCGTCTTGGACAGTCCGTCGGTCCTTATCTGTGCAGGTGTTCCGATCTCCGGTCCCTATATCCCTTACCTACTAGCGCTTCTGTTCCTCTATCTTATCGCCTAGGATTATTAATGGAAATAGAACAATGAAGCAATAGAAGTAGAGAAGAAGAAACTTTCTTTGGACAAATCAGTGGTTAAACAAACTTTTAAAGAACAGCGGGACTGTTAAATTGTTTTTTTGAAAATGGTTCTTTAAAGTGTCTTATCATACAAATGGAGGAATTCTTCGGTCAGTTTAATGGAATGAGTAAATCCTGTTTAACAGTGTCATAAAAAAACTACTAAACAGGGTACCTCAAAATAAATCCCATTTGACCAAACATAATTTTTCTATTAGGCACTATAAGATTTCTAATGTCTTAGTATTAAACTAAATATAAATACATGTATTTTATATTAAATTTTTGAATCATAAAATATGTTTTTTTATTTTAAAAATGCAATTTAATGTTAATGACTGCACATTAATTTAGAGAGCTAAATTAATTCTCCCCATTCATATTTGACAGTAATTGTAATAATAAAAGCAGAAATATTAAGTTCAGGTATGATTAATTGAAGAACACGTGTAAGCAAAGTACTATATCGATGCTTAAGCAACCACGTGCAATAAATCAGTTTTTGGCCAAAATTAGTCAGACCTTACCCAAAAATTCGCGCTAAACCCATTTCCGAGGCTAGATTATAAAAAAAAAAAAATAAATAAATAAAAAAAAAAAAATACAGCCTTTTTTCTCCACATGCTACAAATGAAATCCAGATACCATAACACAGTTGTTTTCCATCTGATTCATCGGCAAAATAGAAGCACTGGTAAGTTTGTTATTTTTTCCCACATAAATTAGAGCAATAAACTAGTTTTTTTGTTTGTTTTTTTTGGTCTTTATTTTTATGATAATAATAATATGAATACGTCATTTTTTATGTCTCCTGTATAACTGGGGAAAATGGCTAATGTCCTGTGGTTGTATAGGAGACGATTTGATATATAACCAACCTATGTTACTCATACAATTCTGCTATAATAAATAATAATGACAAAATACATAGAGAAATTCTAATTAAGGAAGATTGCAGCCAATCACATGTAGTCAGATATTTATAAAACCAAATATAGATGATACCAGATGTTTTGATACCAGCATTATCAAAGCTGTTCGGTTATTATAGTGTTTTTTAATCCTCTAATTCTGAAACTATTATCACCCATCTATCCCTCAAAGTTGAACAATCCTAAAATACCAAATAGATATAAATAAAGGGTTTGTGAATAATATTATGTTGGAAAAAAAAATATTCTCTTCTTTAATATTAGCTATATTTTAGACATATTTTTAATTAACGGTTTTTATTTTTTTATTGTTATTGTTTTGGCGTTGTTTGTTATTTTACTTAGCACGTAATTAGTTTAAATTATATAATAAACAACCATTGCATAGCTGTTTGTGTGAACTTATTATGTTTTATCGTTTGTTATTTATAAAAAATTGTTTTGAAAAAAATATGTTATTTACAAAAACAAAGTTAATTGTATTTATAAAATATTTCTAGTAATAATAATTAAAGTATTTATAAATAAAGTAAAAGTTAAGCGTCTAACATTTAAAAGTTTAATCTGAAATTTCTTTAAAACAATTTCCAATATACAAAAGGATTAGAACTGTGTAACTTTGCAATATATTTTAAAAGAAACATATTTTTACATAAAATTGTGCACGAAATTTCACATTAATATAAATACTTTTGTCAAACTAGCACCAGCAATTGGTCATCACGGTTTATTTATTATTCACTTATATTTTAAGTTAACTAAAATTCAATACATTATAAATGAAAAATGAAAGTATCTAAAAGGTTCACAGAAGTACGAAGTTCTGCACGTACCAGTTGCAGCTCTAATGCCATATATCACACCCCTTCCCCTAAATCAGGCCAAACAAAAAGGGGTTAAGAAAAGAAAGATTTAATCAGCAAGGCTTGAAGATAAGTTCTGGAAAATGTGTCAGCTAATGCCTTAGTTTATCAAAGCGATCTCGACCACACGCAAACTGTCGATAAGAATCACAAAAACGGTGGCGCTTTCATCGCGCGGCGTTATTGTCCATTTAATTCAATATTATATTTGTTGTATCGTTGTAATATATAATAAATCAATAAGAAAATACTAGTTTCGAAAAAGGTGACACAAATATAAATAACAACATTAGTAATTACATGCAATCATTTTAGAAAAAATAAAAATAATAGCACCAGGTTAAAAATTACAGCTATGCGTGAAAATATCATTGAGAAAACAATTCTCAAATCCAAGCTACAAAATAAGATTTTTACCAATAAAAAAAATGTATCCCTAACTGGGAAAAACAATATATCATAAATATGTTTATCTATAATCTACTGCTTTTCCCATTTTACATTTTGCTACTTATAAGATCAAATGACTTCAATTAATAAATAAGTGAAATTAGACATTTATCATTTTTTGAAATAAACTAAGTTGAGAGAAAGTAGGGTTTTGAGACGTGATTTTTTTCAATCAAACCAATATAGCTTTTAACCGGTAGGCCTTTGTGACAAACGATATTCAACAAAAAATAATCTCCATTTAATTTCTTTTACGGAAGATGTCGGCAAATTTTCGATCCGAGCAACACCAACCGAATTATAGCATGTCAAAATGTCACATTTTTGAGGGAGAAAAAAACTAATACAACGTAACTTTTTTTCATTTTAACCTTAATAGTTACTAAACGGTAGGTCCTAGCGACAAATTGTATCTACCAAAAACATATTTTCTAGTAAATTTACGACAAGGTAACTTCCGTCAAACTTTTTATTCGAGCAACACCAACAGAGCTAGAGCTTGACAATAAAAAACCCAAACACTTGAAAAATGTAGGCGAATTGCAAATTATTTCATTCCAAACAATACAGCTCCTAAGGGGTAGGGCATAGCGATAAATGTTATATAAGAAAACATATTCTCCATTAAATTTCTGAAAATGAAATTTTCGATTCAGGCAACACCAAGAGAAGGTGTCAAAATATTAATTTTTTTTAATGTGAAAACAACTTTAAACCAATAAAGACATATCCCAGCTGAAAGGCAAATCTACGTCTAAATTCATGGCATTATTTTGTTTATATTATAATATTGAAATATTGTTATTTTTCTATAAACATCTCATACTTTTTTTTTTTTTTTTTTTTTTTTTTTTGCTGTTTTATTATGTTTTTTAATTAATGATTATTTTTATATAATTTCTATTCATATATTCTATTTTCTGTTAAAAAATAAAAATATTTACAACATTGAAATGATATGGAAATTTTTTTTCTTTAAAATGATGTACAATTTCTCATTAAGAATCGCTAACAGGAAAACCTGTACCACTTACAACCCATAAAGGGTCTCGGGTTCAGTACTTAGGTAGGCTGTACTATTTCTGAGCCAACGGTTGTGAAAGAAGGTGATTTAGCCAGAATTCACGCTCAACCGCCAGGTTTTCCCCCAATTAAGGGTACCCAATTTTTAGGAGGCTGGGTGTGCCACAGGAGGGTCTCCCGACCTCTAATCCGATTCACGGCTGAAATAACAATAAATAAATATAAATTTTCTGCCTTCAGCCGGACTCGAACTCGGGCCCAGGAGCATGGTAGTCAAGCGCCTTACCCACTGAGCAAGAGCCTGACGCCAAACGGAAAATATTCTCAAATTAAATCTGTATTACTTGAAACGTTAGGAGTCTAAAATAATTTTTTGGGGGTTGTTTTTTTTTTGTTTTTTTATTATTATTATTATCAATGGTGCTGCATTATAACATATAATACAAGATAAATTAAGAACTAATCATATTCTCAGAAGTAAAGAAAATGTTTGTTTCAATGAATTAAAATCTCAGTTTAGTTCATTTTTATTAGTTTATGACTAATATTTTATTTTATCTATTAAGATTGCAGCATTTAGATTTTTTTTTTTTTTTCCAGTTTCGGCAGCCCATGTTCTGCTCAAGTCATGAGGAAAAGTTGAAATTGTCCATTAACTTGATTACATCATAATACAAATTGAAATGGATATACATATTTATAAAACAGAGCATATTCAGTTTTTTTAAGCAACTTTAAATAGTGTAATATTTTAAATTAAAAACAAAAATAATTTATATGGTGGAAATATTGATGACAAAGAGACCTAATATAATAAACGGCCAATATCAAAATTGAATAAAGTTTTGTGCAAAACGATTCAACCGGGCAAGCAGGAATTTGAAAGCATTGTGCACTCGATAGGTGCATGCTAACAATAAAGCCGTCCATCCATTAATTAAAAATATCCATTAATTAATATCCATCCAAATCTAAAACGTTTTATTCAATTGTTCTCTTATGACGCACTGAAAGCTTTATAACGATATTTGGAACCCCCAGTTATTCAGTAACAGATAACATTAATATCAACAGTTAGCAGTAATAGAGCCAGTTAGTTTTAATTTAACACCAATAATATTATTTTTGTGACTAAAATGTTTACTGAACAGTAGCTTTGTTACTTTTATTTTTTATATATTTTATGTAATTTAAAAATGTTAAATTAATATATAAATATTATTTATTCATTCATTGATATTTATGAACTATATACTAATTTATGTTATGCAATGCTACTAGTTGCTATTATTATTTATTTTATTATTTTTCAACTATATTGCATTTATGTAATACCTTTGCTGTTAGGTGTAAACATGTAACTTTTTCTGAGAATGAGTTTATTTTTCAAAAACCAGCTGTAAAACGTTCATTAATGTGTATATTTCTATGCATTAAAAATAAGAACAAAAAAAGTACATATATATATATTAATGACCATGTAGGTGAAAATGTCTTTCTTCGTAATCAATTTTAATTTATTTACTATTACTAATCATATAACTGTGGCTTTAATTTTAAATTTTCTTTAAAAAAAGAACATTTATCATTTTTATTATTTTTTTCAATGACCTTATTCAGTATGTATCCACTGTAACTATTTTATACTGGATTATATAAAAAAAATATCATACTTTATTAAATAACAATTACAATTTTTTGAATACGCACATATGAAATATTCCATTCGATTACTCGTAAATAATATATAAGAAAATTACTTGTAGGATCGATGTACAGTGGTGTTTGTGCCCGAACGAACACCTGTACAATTGTGATAACACAATACCACGCAATCATACAAGCTGGTAGAGTTACCTGTTGTTCTTAAATACTTTCAACATTTATACAACGAAAAAAAATATTAATGCCGTTACATTTCATTCTGTTCTTTTTTGTTTACATGGTTATTAAAATTACTTCCGATTTCAATTCACAATATTTCTATAATATTTCATATCTACTTACATACTAAACTAAGTCTAAATCATTTCATTGAGTTGTAAATTAAAATTATAAATTACATTTTTATGTAAGGGATAGTAAAATAAACTCATTCTTATAGGTATAATGTTAATTACTTTCAAACATAAAAGCAAAGAAAAAAGGTAAAGGTCCTCGAAGTATGACTATATTCATTGAATTATCGCCATATTAAGAACTTCTTTTTAACGTTACAACTGTTTACATGTATACTATTGTATAAAAGGATAAGCCATGTTTCGTTTGTGTTCACTAACCGCGAAAATTACTGAACCAATCTGTACCAAATCTTAACCATACCATCTTCATAGCTTAAGGAAGGTTTAGCAATATACAAATTTAAAGATTTTCAATTATATTGCCATAAAAAAGCGATAAATATGTAGTGCGCAATGAAGTTTGATAATCGATCCATAGCACTATTCGAGAGAGGTTACACAGGTACGGACGGAGTTTAAAATTTATGATAAAATTTACTTATTTTCAATTCAATTTTTATTAAAGCTATAAATAAGTGGAGCGTCATTTAGATCCCAGGGCAGTTTAAAAAACTAACGATTTGTGGCCATACTGCAACAGTTTTCAATGGTACAACTACTAAACCCAACTCTACCAAATATTAACTACATCTTCATAGTTCTAGGAAGGTTTATAATAATCAATTTCACTATCATAGTAATTAAAATTTATTGGTCTTGAGTCCCAGAAACGAGGGTTGCTAACTGTCATATACTTTTATGGTTTGAAATTAAAATCCAACCAGATGGGCTGATAAAAATATTTCTGCCAACTTGGATGTCTAATTATGGTTTTAAGCACTATTCAATCACCTCATCAATGCAATTTTAACCATGTTAAAAATTACTGCCATGCGTAAAAATATCGTTAAAGAAATAATGCTAAATTCCATACTTACAAACACAAGATTTATATCGATAAACGAATGAAATTCAATTATTAGTTAAAATAATCTAAGTTCTTTATTTATGAGAGCGGGCGAAGCCACGATAGGGTCTACTAGTTTTATATATTCCTTGTAATAAATATATTTCATTAATTAAGTAGTCATGTGAAAAATGTTTTGATATCGAATAATTTAATTGAGGGCCAAAAAATGCTGACATTAGGATAAAGGGGTTTGACAAGAAGTGCTTAAGTTGAATAATTAATATTTAAAAAAAAATTATTATCTACCATTTTTATGTTTTTAATTGAATATCATCAGCTCAGCTTAAACGCTGTTTCTCCAAGAAAAAAAAAATTGAGTGGTTATTTTTAAAAAAAACGAGCATATGTTTTTAAACTTTATTTTTCAACTCCCATGTGCCTTCAGACTAAAGCCAATCAGCAAATACTGTGAATAAATAAAAATAGACAATGTCACGTACGGCATTAGAAAGACCAGTGAACCATTAGTATCTTCTCATAATATTCTTCTAGATTATTCAATTATTTAAATATTACTTAAGGAGATCCCTCATCAAACTATAGCAATGGAACATTTCCATCATAATTATTCAACAATAATTTAAAAATTCTAATTTATTTCTTAAACAAAAAAAAACTATTGGAAATAAATATGAGCAATTTAACGGTGACGAACTAAATAAATCAATTATAAATATTTACGTATGTTTTTCATCTTCGACAATAAAACAGTTTGAACTTTTTTTTAGGTTTTTAGTTTTTATTAAGTTTAAACATTTCAAAGCCAGGTATTCTTTTCATTCTATATGATTCTATGAAATAAATGTTTGTCTTTGTTTTGTTAAATTAAAAATTAATACTGTTTTCGTGCTTCATTCATTACAATAGTTCTTTTTACCAAAAGGAATATAATATATTATATACTAAAAAATAATATAATGTTTTAAAATACTTCAAAAAATAAATAAAATACTTTTTATTTAACCGCTATATCCTAATTATAATACAGTAATCGATCACAGTACACAGTATAATACACACTTCACACAATTATCGCTATTCATGTAAAATGCTACTAGCTTTATAAGTATTTAACCACTTTTTTTTTTTCATTTTTTTTTTGGATTACGAAAAATCCATTTTTGTTTTTCTATAAAATTAGTAAAGAAAACTTTTTTCTACTTTAACTTTGCTATTTACTAAAAACTTTACTATTTGAAAGATCAAATACATTTTTCATTGTGAAAATCTTTCTTATATGTTCCGTCGATTACAAATTGAAATCTAATAACTATTTATTTTATTACTATTTTCCAATATCATGTAACACATAAACTTTTGATTAAAAATTGTATAACAACATAAGAAGTTGAGATAAATATTATAAAGCAGCACAGATATTTTTTTTTTTTTTTTTTTTTTTAATTAAAATATTGCACGTATTGTACATTATTGTAACTTGATTCGTAAAAGAAAATTTTAAAAAATACGACAGCATAAAATTTGAATTAACACCACGATAATAGGATTGGGTCTTTTTACAGTAAAACCAACCCAAATATCAAGCATATTATGACCAAATATTTTGAAATCTGTTGACAAAATAGTTATGTTCGATCCTAAAAATGGAAGAGCGTAAAGAATGTTTTCAGAAGACGGTGTGGTTGCACGAAGATATTACTAAGTTGATGGAGTACTTATTTCAAGACTAGTCGATCTAGATAATTAACTTCTAGGATTAAATATTGAATAGAAATATTGTTTAATTATAGTACACGAAACCAAAGATAGAATACAAGGAAATGCCGTCAAAGATTAAACAAATCAAACTTTTTTTTAATTGTATAATTTTGGTTAAATATTAAACTGAATAATGCATTAAACATATTAATGAATTATTTAGGTATGCGTTTGTATAGCAAAACATTGTAATATAGTTTTATAAACAAAAACATTTCTTTAGTTTGTTTCAGGTTTTTATGAAGCACCATATAGTCACTATACAGAACTAGTTTCTATTTCCTTATCGCTCTTTAAGTGTTTACGTACACGTTAAAATATTAAAATGTATTCACTAGTTTATGTCTAGGTATTTATTTTTGTTCTAATTCCTTTGTCTATTATACACGAATTAATGTATCCCCTACCACTATACGACGATACTGTCATTAAATCATTATTATTAAAGAATTGAATATTTTATTTCCAATGTTTCATCGCCAGTAAATATATAATTGAAATAAATGAAAAACAGGAAAAATTCAGAAACTTTTCCAATATGTTCATTTCATGACAGTAAAAACAATTTAATATCACAATATTAATTTAATATTGTGCGTTTAACAAATTAAATATAAAACCTATATGAATATGAATCGTAAGTATATTTTTAAATATTTGCCTCACATTATTTTCCTTCTAGAAAACTATAAATCCTACAAAACTATTTTACACTTAGGGAGATATCTTTGAGGGAATATTTATATATTTATAGTAATGTCTTTCAGTTCCTGGACTAAATTTGTTGCAATACACTGGATTCTGTCAAATCGTAACCCTTTCAATGTGGATAATCCTTATATTTTCACTCCTGGTCATATAGAGGGAGTATGATATGAGTCATAACAGTAATTTATGTTTCATAAATGGATGAATGCACCATAAAACATAAAGTAAATAAATATATTTATAGTATCCATCATGACAAAGAATAACATTCAATCTTCCTGCATATCAATTTCGTCCCACTCTCATGCCTCCCCTACCTTCGGCATAAAACAATGGATTATAAACAGAAGTAAACGACTGACATAGAGGAAAAAGAAATTAAAAAAGAACCTCCGATAATTCCACACAGAGTCCCGGGAGTCGATAATGGCCGAAGACAATGCTCATTGTTCGGCTGAGGTCAGAAATCTCATGAGGCGTGCTTGTGTGTGTGTGTGTGTGTGTGTGTGTGTGTGCGCGCGCGTGTGTGTGTGTGTGTGTGTGTGTGTGTGTGTGTGTGTGTGTGTGTGTGTGTGTGTGTGTGTGTGTGTGTGTGTGTGTGAGTATCTGTATGTGAGTATATTCCAGCGCCTCATTTCTGATGCTAATAGCTCATGGGTCGATTCATATGAGCTCAGGATTTGTATTTCAGTCATATAGTCGCTCATATTTTAGTAAAAAGTGCTTTGGATTGAATTATTTAGAGTTTTTAGTCCATTGTCTTGAAGTCCTAGATTATTGAGATATTGAAATCGCAGAAATGTGAATTAAGACAGTTATATTTTTTATAAAAAGACTTATTAAAAAATAACATATTTTCAGTTAATATTAATTAATAATAAAATATAATTAGTTAAATTAGTCAAAATTACATAGTATATCCTAAGAAAAGCATCAGAATTGAACATTTTTCTGTATATTAATAGTTCTGTTAGGATTCTTGAAAAATCATCTCTTTAACATCATCTACAACCCAAAGTATTGGTTTTCCGGTTTTACTCGTAAAACTATTATACTACATTAAGTAACACTGGGAACTAAAGGCATGTTTGCTAAAGGAACGGACCCGAAGTATTCAAATGTGTTCATTTTATATTTCAAAATTTCATTCCAACATAGCAAGTTATAAATCAGTTTTGCAACAGATTTCAACTAGAACTTCAGATGTCCACTTCCACAGCTCATGTATCAGAACAAGGAAAAACGATGCCAAATTGCAGCAAGTACCACCGGGCGCTTGACAACAAAATTCCCAGAATTAAGTTGTTTGCATAATACTTTATCTGTAATTTTGTATTATTTCATATATTGCATTTATATTTTTATTGATTTATTATTAATATTAGTTTTCCCTACAAAATGATGCTTTTCGAATTTTAATTATTACATCTTAATAAGAATGTAATGAATACGAAATCGGATTCTAGTGCCAGTGCATTCATAAAAATGACAGCCGAAAATATTTTGTCAGATACTTTAATTCAGCATTATTAATTGAGCTTTCCTATCCTAGATAGAGAATAACTTAAGTCCCAAAAAACAAACAATTAATTTAAGAAAAAACTAAATAGCTATATTAAAAATAAAGAGATAGAGAAATTAAAGATATTCAAATAATATAAATTATAAAGTACATGGCTTCTAATTACAGCCAATCTGATTGGGATTTAACAATCTAATTTAATTTTAAAAGGTATAGCTTATCAGTTATTTTTTACACATAAGAAGCATCCTTCTATTTCCATTACCTTATCTCTAAATTACCTTTAAAATAAATTACTCTAGAAGATGTATTGTAATGTTGATGGTCACAGTTGGACTATTTTATATAAATATTGCTAATAATAAATAAATAAAAACAGGAAAACAAATAAAATCACCGGAGAAAACAAACAATTAGCATATTTATTAAAAAATTAAATAAATAAAAATGATGCACTAAAAACAATTTTTAGTTTCTGTTTATTTAGAAAGAGATGTAAACTGCCGTTTAGATTAAAAAAAGGGGGACGAATTTAGAACTTGAAAACATGACAAAAAATTTGACAGACGCTTAGGTTTGTTCATTTACCGCGTATTATTAACGACAACTTATCAAATGAAACTTTAGATTTTGCTTAGAACAAACACTAAATTAAATAGCGTTTGTGAAATTGCAAAAAGAGGACATTTTACTTGATAGGGAGTTCAATACACACATATTACATATATTGTATAGTAACAATACAAAAAACAAAAATGGAAAGCGATAAAAAAAAAAAATCTAAAAAACCCTGATATTCCTAAAAACAAATCTTGTACACTGTTGTATTTTTTTCTTTATTCAAATATTTTATCAAGCTTTAGTTTATTTATAGTTCTTCTCAATAATTCACTTCTAAAAATCAAATTTTTAATGTACGTGTGTTAGCAGGTGAGGTTTAACTTAGCAATGGTTTCAATAAAGTATTTTCTGTATTTAATTGATTCTAAATAAATACTACAAAACAATGAATAACAAAAAACTTAGCTAGCAGTGTAAAAAAAAAAAATAATAATAAATAAATAAAAGCTGTAAATATATCATCAATTAAATTAACATTCACCGCGTTGATTTAAAGCCAATGCAGCTAGCGCAATTAAAACAACCAGTCTATATATCAACATACAATTATATTTAAATATGTAATTTATTCTATCCTTTGTAATTTTAGTCTAGTATTGACCTTTAAATCTTTTGAAATTAATTTTTTATTTAATGAAATTTATAATCGTTTTTAATACTGACATTTTAATAAACACTGCATATCATCAGATTATGACACAACTAAATGTCTGTTATCGCATATTTCTGATAAATCTGTTTTTTCTCTCTATTAAGTCCATAGAAGTAACTAACTCTTTCTTTTAAAACTAAGTTATGATTAATTTTTAATAATCATCATATCCTTCATCAGAAAACTTTTTATTTTTATTTTAATTTGTTTCAAATCTCAACTATGGATCTTACTTATGAAGAATTTTAATTATTTAGTTTATTTTATAGAAGGTGGTTGAAATAATATAAAGTAAAATAAATTTAGAATTATTAATAAATCTTAGTATTATTGTCATTTATTCTATTACTATTCAATCTTACTGTGTTACCATATAATTATGAATTTTTATCTATAATTATTACAATTTTTTTATTTTTTTGTGCGTAAAACATAGGTTCGATCGAAATAATTGTCATTACTACACACATAGATAGTTCGCATGGTACTTTAAATATAGTAGTATTATAATCGCTAAAAAAATCATACTTTACACGTATCCGCTAAAATGAGTAAATTAAATGTAGATTTGACGTAGATGAGTAAAAACTTATAATGTAGATTTGATTCGGGAAACAAAATTAAAATATTAATTTTATTACGCTTAAGAATCATTTATTATAATAGCATTGTATCATATCAGGAATTTGATATTGTATATTTTAAGAAAGTGTATTTCTCTTTAACAAAAAAATTCAACAATATGGTACTATAGCAAATGAAACCTCGTGGATCAAGAAACCTGTGACATTTCATAAAATATTTTCAAATCATCTATTTACACTAGATACACTAAATACCATATCACATTTGAAACGAATACTTTAATAATGATTGAAATACATATGTTTTAATCTTTCAGTTGCTCTTTCAACTAATCCATATCATTAGCGCACGAAGGAATATGGCGAAGTGTAACTTCTATCTTTTTGATCCTCAATATGAGTTGTTTCTGGAAAACAAATAAAAATAAAACGGACACATTTGCATAATTTTTTTTTAATTACTTGATTGCAAACAAATGAATATCAGATGAATCTCGAATAGGATACCATATTATAAGGATATTTTATGATATTGGATAATTAAAAGAAAAAAAGTATACATTTTACTATTAGGTACCATCCCCTTAATCATATGTTCCACATTTTTTTCAATATTTTTTTTTTTGTAGAAAATAAAACTTAAAAATTGTCTAGAACCGTAGGAAGAAATGTTAATAATAATATTGCTTGCATTAATTTATACTTATGTATAATCGTTCAAAGATACTCTTATATGTAAGTACTACATTTATAACCGCATGAATTATAATATATGTCGAAAAAATTGTAAGCCTCCAGCTATATTTAACTCTATGAATACTTTTTGTAATTTCATTTTCTGCCTACTTTTCTGCTATATTATAATGATAAAATTATTATCTCAAAAAAAAAAAAAATATATCTCCTGAAATTATTTTAAGCCCAATATGTCCTTAGAAATAAATTTAAAAAAAAAATGTTTTCTGGTTTCTAACTGGATTAAAGTAATTAAGCTTTATACTAACATGATAGCAAACATTAAATATAAATGTATTATAAATATTTATTATATAAGTATTCAAATATTATAGGAATTTGTTTTGACAGAAACCTTTTCAGTTCACAATTTTTGGCAGATAATAATAATAACAATAACGTACTATCTATTATTTATATTAAATAATCAATGGTTACGTAAGAAAATGTATCATGAGTTATATTTGAAGGCTCCTAGAGCGATTTCGAACATCGGGAAACGACTGGGGTAAAGAGTTGGGCAGTTTTTGCCCGGCCAAAGGTAGAACCGCGCTATCTCCGATCTAGGGGAGGCTTTAGGTAGAGAGCCGTATAAAACCAAAAAATAAAAAATTCGAAAAAAAAACGGGGTGTTGGGTTCCTCTGCAGGAGATATATGTACACGCCGATGTAAAAAAATCAAACGGTACCGACAGCACAGGTGCACTATCTTCCTGGCAGAAGATGCGCTGTTTGTCTCTCTGAATCATGTGTGTGTATGTGTCTAATACATATATATTATGTGCTTGTCTCTGTGTGTATGTTTGTGTGTTAGTGAGTGTTTTATTCTGTCCGCTATACACAGTGTCTATAGTGGACAGAAGTTAACGGACTGACCGACCACACCTGCCTTAGCCCCCCAGTTGAATGGGGTGCCATCATTCCCTTTCGAGCTAAAGCTTATTGTATGGAGAAGGTCCTATAATATCCTACAAAAATTCTAAATCCTGGAATATTATGAGTTTAAGTGCACAAAAAATTTTCGAAGCAGCATGTTCAATATTACATCCTAAGCTTCTCCGTGTCAATAAAGAAGGAAATCATTTTTATAACAATACTATAACTTCATGCAAATCATCGTGATTTTTTAAAAAATATATTTTTATTATTTATCGAGGTATAATTTTGGCATCATAACCATATAATATATGCCAATAATGATTTAATAAGAAAAATTAAATAAAAAAATAAAAAAATATAGCATGTTGGGATACTGAGTGATATAACATTGAGACACTCTATTTTCCGATATAGAGCTGCACAATAAAATAGTTTTATGAAAAAAAAATTTGTTGTACATTTTAAAATTTATCATAACTCATTAATTTCAAATTTGTAACATGTAGGTACTTAATGTAGTTTTAATGTAGTTGAGTTTCAGATAGAAAAGCGCTGTTAAGGCTGAAAGAGTAAGAAGTCCTGATTTCATCAGAGCTTATAAATTTTCTCCAATATTTTCAATAAGTTATATATACCATTTTATTTTATTGTTGATGTACCACACAATATTTGTGTGTTTGGCCAAGTATAAAACTAAAAATATAAGCATTTCAAAATAAATTACTGAAAGATTTATATATGTATAATAAAACAAATCTCTGATGGCCAAAAATGATTTTGGCCATCAGAGATGACCACAAAAATATACCAAACGACCTGGAAAACCAAAAAAATGTAAAAATAAAATGTTTAGTATCAAATATTTGCTCAAAACAGAGAGGTTATTGAAATCGGCATCAATCACTTGTTGCAGACTAGAACTATACGTTTTTTGGGGGGGTTTTTGTTGGATTTTTGTTTCTTTTTAAAATTATTGCTAATTTCAAGATTTAATAACTTTTAAAAGTTATGTTTTTAAGGTTTTAAGCTAATTTTAAGACATTAGTGAACATCTGCTTCAATAATTATGGGAAAACTTAAACAAAAAATAAAATACTGAAATATTATTAAAAGGTATTTAAAAAAATAATATTAATTAAAATAAGAACGTAGGGTTAGATATCTCTTTAAAGTTATCACAAAACAATCTCTTGGCAGGCTTTGAAATTCAAAAGTTTTCGAAAAATCAGTCTCCTAATTTTTGTATATAAATCCTAAAAAATTGTTTTCTCAATATTATTATTGATCAAGTTTTTTGAAGTATTACCCACACAATTACATTTTAATGTTTTTTTCTTCAAAACCTAAAAATATCCTAACTCATCATTTTTGAACTTTAAATGAAATTTATCGCAGTACCTAAATGATATTACAAAATAAAAATCTTCTTGCTTTTTAATTATAGAATACTTTTATTTAATTAAACAAAAAATAAATAAATAAACTATGGCTATAAAGTAGTTATTATTCGATACTTAAATAAATTGTTTAAACTGATCCAACAGGCAGTATTTTCCTAATCATAAACAGCGAAACGAATTTTTTTTTAAAATATGAGTTCAGAGTATGTTGTAAAACGGATAAATAATTAATAAACTATTCTTAACCGACGTTCTAGTTGCAAGATTCTGAATCATTCAAAGATTGATTATACTTTTTTATTTCTTTTTTTAAACACAGTATATTCCCATATACATACGATCCAAATTTCTACGTATTTAAATTTTCTAGACTGCAGTATTAAGAAATTAGAAAATAAAATATTAATAAATTGCTAAACATAAATAAATAAAGAAGTTTAGCAGTATTTCAGGGCATTAAATATATTAAAAATCCTTAGTAAACTTCATTTTTTTAAATGATGAAAAACAGCATTTCATTAGATTCTAAATTGATGGCATTGCATTCACAACACAACAATATATTTGTCTAGCATTATTACCGGTATTGTTGCATAATAATTTAAATTTTAATAAAAATTATAAATACTACTAAACATTATAAAAAGAATTTTTTTTTTAAAGTTGTGGAGTAATTTCTTATATTAAAAAAAAAAAATCAATCAAGAGGATACAAACATATTTGTTTATATGTTTTCTTATATAAATAATTTTATTAATTGAATAAAATTTTACAATGTTTGAATATAATAAATTTCTTTTATAACAGTTTTTTGTTTAGTTTTTTCCCATTACTACTTGAATAGACAATTTATCTTATTGTTATTATGCTTCATTGGCGAACATTAATCAAATGTTGATGTATTAACTTTAGTTTTAATTTTACATTCATTTTAAATAAGTGAACATTTTATTTTAAGAAACAATTTTAAAAATTACAATACTTAAATGATTTTCATCAAATAATAAACATTATTTAAGAGGTATAATTAATTAATTTCATTTCTTATTATTTGATTTATTTATTTACATTTTGGTACATGGCACCTTAATGTAAATAAATAAATAAGTAAATCAAATAATAAGAAATGAAATTAATTAATTATACCTCTTAAATAATGTCCAGGAGATGATTTTAAAAACTAAATATATTATTTTTAAAAAATCTAAGAATTATAAAACGGTAAAATGAGTTAAATATTTTTGTAATTCCTAAGTAACCATACCTCAAATTATTTTTTGTTTGAAAATATTCGTAAGTTTAAAATTATAATTATCAATCATGGATAGTTATTTAATTCATTATTCATTTTTTTAAAAACTTTCAAAATATGTAAATAGTAGGTAATTATAATATTGAAAATGTGTTTTAAATTTTTTACCACTAGTTAAGTATAATATAGTAGATACATCTGTTTTCTAAAAAAAATGTTTATAATTTCAGCTTATATCATTATTGGTAAGTTTGGTTTTATAGGCTTGTTGATTTTGAATTGAATATATTCTCCCTTAATACTGACCGCAATTGCTCACTAGTATAGCAATTTTTTTTTTTTAAATACCCAATACTTCTAGATTTATACTTAAAAAGACAATCAATTGTAACAAATCTTGAAATATATAATATATATATATATATATATATATATATATATATATATATATATATATATATATATATTTTTTTTTTTTTTTTTTTTCAAATAGAATTATGTATAGCAAGTAACATATCGTTTTCTCTTCCACAATTATCGACAAATCAATGATGAAATCGATATAAATAAACGGAGGACAGAATTCGATTGTTCACTCCTCCTCAGAATTGTGGTCGTAAAAAAAGAAAAAAAAAAAGAAAGAAAAACTACATCGTTGAGAGAAGGTTAACCTTGACAACGGGTTGCTTGAGAATTCCTAAGATGAACTTCTAGACCGTTTCTACAATATCTTATTCCACTGCATCACAATAATAAAATTTAATTTATTATAACAAAATACTATCGCCTTATGATTTACAATACTGTAAAATATAATTTAACGGGAATATTTGTCAAAGAGAAGAACTTAGTTTAATAACGAATTTCAAATCTTCAACCATTCTTAGTATATTCATAATAAACATTTAACACTTTATTTATGTGATTAATAATAATTATATTACCATAATAGTACTTCTTAATGATCTTTAGAAATTATTTAATTCAAAGATTTAAATAACTAATTTTTATTATGATTTAAGAAACATTAAAATGGTTGTTAAATAGTGAATAAATATCTTAAATTACTGCATAATTGAACGTTTACTTAATTTATGAAATTAAAATAATGTTTGCTTTCCAAGTGAAAGGGACTATCATTATCGTTGTTGTTTTTTTTATTACATGTTCAGAGCTCTTCAAAAAACGCAAATTGAGAAAGACGTGAACAACAATTAAACAAAAATACTAATGTAATGATATTTGAAATATGCGAGCTGAATAAATAGCATATTATTATTCATAATCGTAATTACGTAAATATTAATGAATTTAAACATTATATTTTTGTTAAATAATTCTCACTACTTCTCACTTTTATCCGGTTAAAATTAATTTATTTAAATTTTTATTGTCAATATGATCCACTCTTTTTTTTTGTTTTGTTTAATTTAACTATTGTTTAAATATTCTAAGGTTTTTTTTTAGTTTTATATTCTTAGAATGTTATATAAAGAATGAATAGAGAATTTTAAAATTCATAAAGGTCGCAGAATTATCTCTAATCTTGAAGATATAATGTAAAGTAGTATTGTATATTAAACAGTAGAATTAAAATATGAAAGCAAAGATTACCATTTTTGTTTTATTTTTTCTGTAAAAATATCACAACATTCGAATTATCGTATTTCTGAAAATAATTTTTACTCAAGTTAATAAAACTAGATCAATCGTAAAAATGTTTGCCCAAAATATGGATAGGTAAAAAGTACATACAATCAGCTGTATGTTGAATCCGAAGAGACACACAATCCACTCTAGAAACTGACTGAACGAATTAGAGACAATCTTTCGAAGTTAATATATGCCAATCTGTTATTCCATCAGAATTCCTGAGTCCCCTTATTATCACTATTAACATAATTACACATTTAGCCTAATTGATTCGTAATCTAACGTCCAATTCGAATTTAAAAAATTTACGTTCCTTTTTGTTTGTTTAATTATCTTATGATCCTAACCTTATTAATAGATTTTGAAGATTTTTTTCTTGAATAAATTTAATTTTTTTTTTAATGGTTGACCTATATATATGTATATTTTTGATTAATGAGGCATAAATTGAAAACAACAACCAATCAGTGTCAAACATTTTTATAACATTTCTATCAGAAACTTTTAAAAAAATAAACATTTACTTGATTTGAAAAATTTGAAAAACTCCTTTGATATTTTTGTATCCTGTTTTAATTTACTGTGACTAAAAAATAATAATTGCTCTAAAGCATGTTGAGGGTATATATTTTGAAAATTGACTTATTTAATTATATACTATCATATATTATATTGTAAATAACCTTATTATTTTTATTATTACTGGAACTGAATTTATAAACTCAAAACAACTATAACATATACATCTAAAGCTATGAAATTAATATTTTTGCACTCATTTTTTATTTTTACTTAAAATTTTTAAGTCAAATAATGATATATATATATATATATATATATATATATATATATATATATATATATATATATATATATATATATATATATATATATTAATATTGATTTAAGTAGTAGCTAGCGTTGCTTCAGTACTCAATATTTTTTTTTAACTACAGAATGACTGCAACTAATATATTTTTTGGATAAAATAAAGTCTTTATTAAAAAATATTCTTAAAAGTTTATCTAAAAAAACAAAACATTTTTAACGGATGTAGAACTACATTTTTTCAAGCTTTAAAACTCTGCTTAATTATTTACGTAATATTTTAAAACTAAGAGAACTATCTTTCTTTTATAGAAAGTAATAAGTTACAATGAAGGACAGTATATTAACATATAGAAATAAAACGATGGAATAGATCCCAAAAATGTTTAGTTAAAACTTAATCATTCATTACAAAATGTATTAATTTTATTTTTAAAAATACATTGTTTTATATTCATACGATAAAACATATAAAATTAAAATAGGTGAAAAATAATAATAATAAACAAACATAATGTCGGGATTTTTGGTAGCAGATTATTTTAAATCGGCTCAATATATTAAATTCTTTTTAGGTACAGACCAAACTAAAAAAAAAAAAAAATTTACGACAGTTGAATTAACCATTAAAACCTCTATAGATACATTTGCAGTTCCACATGATATATATATAGATATATTTAGATTTTATTGGACACTTAAAAAAAGTAATAAAAACTTTTTCTTTCTTTTTTTTAATGAATTTCAATCTAACAGTAAAAGATTTGCATTTTCATCTTTATCGCTAACTAGCTGTTTATATTAATAAAAATATATTTTAAGCTATATCAGTAGTATTGTTGTTTGTTTATGGTTTATATGATTTTAATATTAGTGATTTTTTTCGAAGATTTTGAAATAAATAAATGATTTATTTTTCAATAAATTCATCGATTTTCATGAGAGTTCTTTATTTATGTTAGTATTAAATAGTTCAAATTTAATTTATAGCATTCATGTCGGTTTAGAAATAAATTTTTTATTTGAAAAAAAATTAGATGCAATGAATTTGAGAAAGATATTACCGATAAAAACTGAAGCTAGCAGTGAAGGGCAAAAGACTTTAACGAATCAACTACCAATACCGAACGGCGGATACAATTACACACCAACCGGACACTCATCCACAGTCTCAAAAAGATAAGGAGATGGTTAATAGAATAACTATTTGCCCAGGAGATGAAAGATAGCGGGAGGGTGGAAAAGAATCCGGGCGACTGACCGTTTGAAATTCCGAGGGTAGAGGGGTTGGTATGAACACCTGCCGCCCTGTTTGTTTACCTTGCCCGTACCTTTAGGTACCCTCGAGAACATAACTGTCCCTGATACTATCACTAATTATATAAGGACAAAAAGTGTGTTCACGGGTGTCCGCACGACACTGTAATTGTCCCTAGTGATGATTCCTCTATTATATCATTTAATTACATCATTAGTTTCTGATTCAATGAAAAATACTAAATAATAACTTAAATAATAGAATTTTATCTAAATATAGAATTTTATTTCGTGATCTGTTCTTTAAATTTGTTTATAATTAATTAGCATGCATATATTTTTAAAAATACCTTATAAATTGTTTCTGTATGATATTTCATGCAATTTCTTCAAACACCTTGTAATGTCTAATATTGTTTTATAAGATCACATAAATAAATAAATAAATAAATAAATACTCCGATATTATGAACCTTGAGTAAATCTATCCAGGCTGAGTACAACCTTTGCGGCAGTACTAACCCGTAGACTGTGCCGAGTACGGCAGCTACCGACTGCAGCCCGCTCAAATTCGGCCTGAGTTGTAAGCACCCGTAAACGACACAGTCTAACCAGAGATCAGGGCAATATTAAAATAAAAAGTCAAGTTTTCACTTATTATGACAAAACACAAAAAATTTATTTCATCTTCATCATAATAAACCCCTCCATATCTCTACTTTTTACACAGGTTATCCCCGAAAAATTTGATGGAAAACAAAAACTTCAAATACACAATAATATTAATATAATTAAGAATATTTGCTTCACTAGCTATCTGTACAATAAAGGGGTTCTTTGCCGACTATATTATCTATATTTACATACGTATATATTGTTCACATATTTTTTTGTTATATTTTTTATATAATTTTTCTTTAAATATTAAAGTTCAATAATCAGTTCTTTGATTGTTCATTATGAAACTTCAAATCGTTTTTGTAACTAAGGTATCTTTGAGACAAAACTATAATAAAATAAAAACATTTGAATCAAACAATAACAATAATTATAAAGCAGCCTTCTTATATTGTATTCATAATATATGAATTTATATATCTCAAAAATGATATAAGAAAACAAAATAATTTAATAAATAACATTTGACTCAATTTTTTTTTTAAATTAAAATAAAATTTTTGTACAAAATTTCTTAGATGTTACGTGGAATGCCCAAAAATTGTTAACAGTGTTAAGACAAATGCCCAATGTACAGCATGCACTAAGTCGTCATGCGGTAAACATGATCTATCTGAATAATTTATATCGTTTAATTTATTCAAATAAGAAGCAACAACTTGTCTGTTACATATTAAAAATATATAAATGTAATTTGATAATGCATGATAATGATAAAATAAAATGATGAAAATGAATGCCACTGCATGCAATGACATGAATTGGAATACTAACAACTTTCGGCATTTGTCTTTTTGTGTTTCTGTAAAACTATACGCACTTAATGACATTGAATTAAATAAAAATAAGAAAAATCTATCGAGATCACAATCCACAAAATCAAGAAGATATATATGTATATATTATATATAAATTTGTATACATTTTAGTGTAACAGATTTGTCAAAAATAATTGGACACTATAAATTTATATAAAGCATGCGCAACCTACTGCAAATAAAATTCTAACCGGCAATATGATCCAAAGATTAGAGTTATTGTGACATATTGGAATAAATTCCTTAGAATGGGAGATGTTAACTTAGTCTCAAATTATCTAATTTAAAATGGGAGTCGTTAGAAGTTCATTTGCAGGGGTACAGTTAACAGATTGTACAAAGTAATCGAGTGGTCCGTAAGTTAGAGATTTATAAGAGAAAGAAAAAAATAAATAATAAAGAAAATGGATAACTCTTTACTGACACAAATCACATCGGTTTCCTCGGCCTGTAATCACTGGATCACTTGCACTATGAAACTGGTAAGAGGGACACTCTTGTTAACACATTTCATATATGGCTATGGCGGAACAAAAGCATATAAACATGTTTTGTCCTACCTTGGTGCTGCTGTCCCGTCCAGTCTGGTGCACAGTCCTTAATGGACACACTCTCTTCCTCTCTTCTATCTACAGTCTCCTACTCACCATTAACTATTTGTACACGGCATGGCGTCTTCAACTAATAATATATATATATATATATTATGTAACTATTTACAAAGAAAGTTCGACCATTTAGCTCATTAGAACACATAACTTCCCCAGTATATAAAATACACATCGAGTATATAAACAGAGTTCATATGTATTCCACCGGTTACTACACACACTGACGAAATACAAGACGGTATATTTACAATTTGAGAAATATTTTTTATGGCCACCCCCGCGAGTGGCCGTCGCTCAGCAGGATCTGAAAATGTCCAAACCTCCAGACTTATATTAATAATGTACACTCTACAATCACAGTCCTTTATATATGTATATATTGTGTCGAGGAGAGTTGGGAGACTAGATCCACTCCTCAGACATAGTCCCCTCTCAGCTGCATCTTGGAGATGTGTCTGGAGTATTCAATATCCCACTGGGCTAATCGTTAGTGTGCGGTGAGCGAGGTGTGGCTGGGCATCGTCTGTGGGCTCAGCATGGGCGGGCTGTGGCTGTGGCTGTGAGGTGCCATCGGCGAACCGTGCAGGTGGTCCTGGTGATGGTAGCCGTGGAGGCCGTGCGGGGTCTGTCCCATTTGGCTCTCCATCATCCCGTCCTGGGGGCCTCCCATCGTGTTCGGCGGTGTCATCCTCTTCTCCTTCTGCCGCCTGTTGCAGAACCACACCCGCACAACTTCTTTTTCTAGTTGTAGGGTGTCCGCTAGGGTGGTGATCTCTTGTGCGGAAGGTTTCGGCTGCTTGTGGAAATGCTGCTCGAGGGCCCCTTTGACAGACACTTCTATACTCGTTCTCTTTTTTCTTTTCCTACCCTGAGCTGCTATTTTATCGATACTAGTTGGCGAGCCCGTCGTCGAATCCGCCTCCTCCAGCCATTTCTGGAGGAGAGGTTTCAATTTACACATGTTTTTAAAGCTCAATTGTAAGGCTTCAAACCTGCATATCGTCGTTTGAGAGAAGACATTGCCGTATAAGGTGCCGAGGGCCAGACCGACGTCCGCTTGGGTGAAACCTAGTTTGATCCGCCTCTGCTTGAACTGTTTAGCGAAGGCTTCCAGATCATCCGACGTCGGGGCATCTTCTTCTCCTCCCGAGGGTTGGTCAGGGTGACTCTGGTGATAAGAAGGGCTGTGGTTCTGCATATCCCTCAGCGTGTGGTGGAGCTGAGGCGGCTGGTGCTGATGGTGGGCTAACATACCGTTCATAGCGGCATGATAGGCGGTGTGGTGAGGAAGTGGTGAACCAGGGCCGGTGCTGTAGTGGGCCGAGGAGACGACGGGCGCGTGCCAGGACGACGCCATGCCGTGGCTGGCCTGCTGGTGCCGGTGCATCTCGTGCGGTTTGATATCCACCTGCGGTGCCTGGTGCGGGTGGTGATGGTGTCCGTGGTGATTGTGAATACTCATCGTGGCCCAGGGGTCCGCCGCTCCTCCCCCGGGCTGTAGGCTCACCCATGGGTTGGCAGCGGACAAAGACACAGGATGACTGTTTGGTGAAGGCGATGTAGGCATCTGATGATGGTGATGGTGATGATGATGCTGACTTGGGGGCATATATTTCATTTCGCCATCGCTTCCTCGCGGCGAGGGGCTGGTGTGGTAACCGCCACCCCCAATGCTCGCGTTCACTATATTCATCACACCGACTCCACTTCCGTCCAGCTCGGACGATACGGCAGTACTAGCGGGCATGTACGTCGTGGTTGCCATTACACTCTCCCCCTCACTTCACTCTTATCTGAATTGTAAAAACCGTCGCGGGGACTCATGTGTTATGCATGTCGCACTGCTCACTACTGACTCGGCTCAGGCACCACACTCTCTGGCCCCGCTCCCCCCCACTACCTCTTACCCCCGGATCGCCGCTCCGTGACGTGGCAGGCTCCGGTTGGCCGGCCCCTTGGCCCCGCCTTCCACAGTTCCCTGGCAACGCGCGCCACCCTATCGATTCGCCTACCCCCTCCTCCCCTCTCACCCCTTCCCCTCACTGTCAATACATTACACCTACATTATTACAATTAAAAGAAAGTTTTCTAACATAAGTTAACACTTCCTCCGAACTGTTACTGTCCCGAGAGCGGGTCGGTTAAAGACGAAATTACAGGCGATTTTGTACTAAGCGGAACTGACCTAGAGCTTGTAAATCATTGTTTAATCCCACACTAGGTTTACATCGAGAGCAACAAGTTGCCTGTCCTTTAAATATTTAAATCGCTCATTGCCAGAGATGACGTCCTACCCCTGCCAGTACACCTGTCGACAGCGCCCTAATGCGGTAATGTGTGCTGATATTGTTAATTCTCGATCCGTTAGCACCTGAACATAAACGAAACAGTCGCAGTTCGAGGCAGTGTGTTGTGAATAGCGGCAACCGAATGACACCCTGTCATGCTATGCAAAGAAGGAGACGGGGCTATTGTGTCGGCCACAACTGTTGAATGCCCTCAATGAATAAACAAATTACCGCCCCCTCCCCACAATATTCTAGGCCGCCACGGGGAAATTATCACCCTCGGTCCTACTATTTGCTATGAAAGAGAAAACGGAAATGTTACGATTATTCTATCATAAAAGAACAGAGGGGAGAGCGAAAACATTTGGTTCCTGATTTTTCTTTTGAATTTGTGTCCAATAACGACCAAAATTACAGAAACTTTATGGATCCTAAAAATGCTACCGTAGAGTTGTGGATCGTCTTTTTTTGTGCTACTGTAGCTGGGACAGGGTCCTATTTGAATATCTGTGAATACTCAAGTAGGAGGTAATTAGAACCGGTCACAGTTCCATCCATCTTCTGCTCACCTCGGCTGCTCTCTATCACAGCTGGCCACTTCACCGCCTATGTTAATGTCTGCATAATTTCACCATTATTAGTCGCTTTTTTAGTATTTTGACTTCCACTCTCTTGGCGTAAACAACATCAACATCAAAGAAAAAGATTAAAAAGAATACATATATAGTTTTACGAAAGAAATTTAATAAGCATATAATTGTGGAGTTGTTTCTGTTCGAAATTAAATGAACTAAAACATAAATAGCATCCAATAAGCTTCAGGCATGAGAATTTTAATGACAGCTAAATATGAAAATATATGTATACGTTTATTATTTGTAAGTATTTTTTTTAATTTCATAAAGTGATATCTGTTATAGCTTATACATGACTTATACGAGTTATCGTCTTGGTTATAGGGTCAAGAGGATCCATAAATTTATTTCATAACATAAATATAAAAATGTCTACATATTAATATATTATTTAAATAATTAATACCACAAAGCTCAATTGTCACTCCGTACGCTGATTGATTCGAAAAACATTTGATTTTTTTTATTTTTTTTCTAAATATCTGCAATATTTTTGTAATTCAAACCACCGCTACTTATAGGCCAAAACCAAGAGATTCTGGACGAGTAATGCTTAGCAATTAAAATATAATTATTAAAATTTGAACGAATTAAAAAACAAAAATACTTACTAAATATTGAATATATGTTCAGAAACGAAGATCGTTATATTGGATATATTAATTTATTTACTTAAGAAATATGATTTACTTATTTAACTAATATTGATATTATATGCATAATAAGGGAAAATCAAACAAATATTATATACTAACGAACTTGGGATACAAGAAGTTCTAATAAATTACTTTGTGGCCTATTAGTTTCACAAAGCAATTTCTGAATTTTAACAGAACAAATAAATTTTTACTATGCCATTGAAAAATCATGGAATTGCGCTAATAAAATAATATATCGAATATGTATATCAATAATGTATCAAATCATATCATCAAAAGAATAATTTCAAAACATTATACCTATATATTTAAAAATAATTTTCTCGTAGCTTGATAATTTTATAAAAAATATCAAACGATTTCTCATAACTGAGACAAACACATAATACAGGAAATTTTTAGTTCGAATATATTCAAGTTGTCTAATTTCTTTTATCAATAAAAATAAAACATTCAGAGTAATGTTAATTTATGTTATGTTATTTAATTTATGTTAATGTTCCTGTACCTTGAACAGCATATGGAGTATTGTGAGTAATTTTTAAAGAGAAATGCTATTATGAAAAATATTTCTTCTAATCGACGAAATTACAATAATTTTAAGAACATTAATTAATTAGATAAATAAATATATAATATAAAAAGTACGTCAAAAATAATTACTGTAGGGGATTCGGAAAGCTTAAATTGGAAACCATCACTGAGCTGACAGTAGCTAGAGGACATTGACTTCCATCTAGCGAGAGAAGCTCAAACTAACGCCATGGATATTTCCACTTATTGCCAGTAGGGAACTAGTTTCTTCTGTTATTTAATTAATAACGGGTTACTTTCATACGGTTATGTTAATATAATTCCTTCGACAATGCTATAGTTTTCTTGATTAATAATTAAATAACTATTAGATTACTATTCCGGATTTCGGAATTTACGGTATTTATTTTCATAAGTAATGACGATTGAAAAAATTTGGCACTCAATTTTCAGAACCACAGTTCGAAATTTCTTTTACCATATCTGAGCATGTATCAATATTATGTTTATTTGAAAATAAAATTGCATTTACCGCCTCATAATACCTCTGAACTGATACACTGATGTCAGTTCTTCAGTTCAGTAAATACGAAGTTGATTCTTGAATTCAAATAATTACTTAAATTATCATGCCACACTTACATAAATCTTAAAAAGGGTTATGAGTTAATGCCATTGAACATACTGGTTAAATTCGAAATTCCAATGTTCCTACTTTAATAACGATTCGTAGTTATTATTCTTTAATATTTTCTTCCTTATTTTATTATTATATTTATGTTTAATTTTTTAATATTTTATTATCTGATATTGGTTTTGTGAATATTGTTAAAAAACCTAATTGTTTTTTAATCAACTTCCTGAGTTTTTTTTCGCAACTAATCATTATAATTAACATGATGATGATGCCTAATGGAAAATAATTTTTACGTTTTTATTAATTAACATATGGCCATTCTATATATGTACAATAAAAAAAAATATGAGACCGTTGATTGACTGATCAAGATGGGAACTAAAAATATGTCTTTTAAGTTCAATATTAATTTTATTTATCGACTATTTTTTTTTTTACGAATTAAATAACTTTAAAATTAAATTGAGGCTACAATGAAAACCATTTTCGCACATAAACATATTAATACAACATAAACCAACTGCCTCGCAACAAACCCTTTCCAACTGGTAACAAATATAATGGTGTACCTGTAGCACATAGGGGTGACTTCATATCAATAGGAGGGTCTGCCTGCGTGAAATTGGGGTTAATAAGGACTTATAATTTCAATTTGAATTTAAAATAACTTACAAATATTACCTCATCACATACCTTTAACATTGAACAATTATATCCAATTGCAATAAAATTATATCCATGTAAATTAAAACATATAAGTTACTATGATGGCAATGGTGGTGTTACAGATTCGAATTACATTTAATTAGAAAGACTTTAATAGGTTGTAAACAACAGTATCTTAAAATAAACTGAAATCAATTTTTATTACAAAACTATGCCATTATCATATATACATCGATTATTCTTCCTAACGATAAAAAACATAAGATAATTAATTTTAAGATTATTTTATATATTAAAATAATAGAGAAATTTTTCATATATTATATCTGCTGGGTAAAAAATTATAACATTATTTTGAAAAATTAAGCATTGCTACAACACGTCAAATCGTTGAAGATATGTATTTGCTACTGGTTAATGAAAAAAATGGGATTACTATTTCCAGTTTCCATTTTATAATTCCAAAATAATGATTAGTTTTAATTTTTTTAGATGCTCATACTGGTTTTTGAACCTAATATACTATTAAAATTGGCATCGATCTAAATATTATTGTATCGATGTTGTAGATAATAATGCTATTTGCTGTTTTTTATTTATTTCTTGCGTTATTATTATTTTTTTTAGTAAGATTTGGTATGCTTTTTTAGCTCTCTTGCTGAAATGTAAAATGTATTATGTATACATTTATGCTTATTTTATGTAACTAATAGTAATTTGTTTTTAACCGAGGTACCGGTAACAAAAATTGAAAAATTTTGATACCGTGGTTTGTAGATAAAAATTATTTTTATTATTTATTAATTTATATCTTGAATTATTTGCTACTGCAGATTATTTCTTAAAAAATATTAGCTACAGGTATCGATATCGAGGATTGAGAATCGATTTCCTTTTACCGAATTCTTAATCGGAAATTGAAGTTTTTGTACAAACTCATTAATTACCAATGAATATCTTCAATGCTGACTAAACTAAAATGTATGTTATCATTTATGGAGGATATCGTGCTATGTGAAGTTAGATAATAGAAAATGTTGGTCATGAATAATTGAAGGTTTTGGTGGAGAAGGAGTTATGTTGCGAAAAAAGATTTTGAGTAGCCTATGATTTAAGATTTTTTTATTTTACATAGCCCTGCCATCTTCTTCATCTCTTTTTTAGTTGCTCTGAAATATGCAGATTTTGATACATACAAATCTTCATGTAAATTCTTTATGCAATGAAGTAGATGTATTTTTTTTTAAATGTGACATAATCCTTTTATGCACCAAGCCCTTCAATTACCACAATAATAGCCAAATTTTCTTCTAACTTCGAAAAGAAAATGTAAAAAAAAAGAGAAAATAATATGCCAACATCTTTTTACGCAGCAATTCGTTAGGATGTCAGGTACTTTGCTTGGAAAACCCTAAATTTTATGATATAGTTTCAAAATTTATTCAATAATTTTTTCAAATTAAAAAAACATACTTTTTTCTGATATACTCATCGGTTGCATCGTTTGTCATAATCAGACATCCAATTGAAGCAAGTTAATTTTTTTTATTCCTATTTTGCATCAGATAATGTTATTAAATTATGATTTAAACCTGGAAGTTTTCAATTTTGATAAAATATCACAAGATACCCTTCTTACGATCTTCAACAAGTTGTTATCTTTATTTACCGATCATAGGCGGATAATGGGTAACTGAACTGGAGGTTTAGACACTTGTATTTTCGATGGCATATGTGTGTGTGTGTGTTTTATAATCGTACTTCACACTAGATCATTATAAGTAAAAAAAAAAAATTCAAAAATTATGAGGATGATAAAAAATAAAAATTCAAGATTTTTAATTTTTGAAAATGTTTAATAATTTTTTATTCCGTTCATGAATTTATTGTCAATTAATTTAAATTATTTATTTATCATATAATAATAATATTAGGTATTATTACAATAAATATAATTAAATGCTTATAATATTACAATACGTATCATTTAAATAATGAAATTCTAGCTTTTGTCTTGAAAATTCTTAGTGGTGCTTATCCTCCTCATTTTCTCACTATCCGTGCCTTTCTCCTGTGGTCAACTATGGAAAAATTTTATTGGTTTGTAAGGTATTGACATTTTAAACTAATTTAAATGTTTTACTTATTAACTTTATTTTTTATTATTATTTTTTTTTTCTTCTTTCAAATTTGTCTATAATTTGTACACGAACTGTAACCTACTTCTAATTGTAGGGACATACGTAAGCCCAACTTTCTATGAGGAGCTTGCTTATGGAGGAAGGGGCAGAAAAGAACCCATCGATCTTACATTAACCTTTGCTCGATCCACTTAACTGTGCTGACTCCTTACTTTTAAATCAACAAATTTTAGTACTTTAGTGACTGAATTGATCAAGCAAAGAAATTCTACAGCAAAACAAGTGGAATAAGCCATATGGTTTGAAATCATCTGCAAATTCTACTTTTGATACAGCTTCGACAACAAGCCGTGTCTTGTAGGATTCTGGAAGCAGCTATTTGATTCGTCAAGCAGAAAATAATCGTAAAAGACGCCGACAAGCGATACCGACAGGGCATTATCCTCCCATAAACTGCTGAAGATGGGACAGATAATTACACACCTACGCCGATCTAACGGGACATGGAGGTGCAAACCTGCGTTAGGAAGAAGTGCGTACAGCGGCCATCTTCCATCAACCAAGCATTGCCTTAGGCATGAACTCATGCAGGCGAACTGAATAAATCCTGTAATATAATATAATACTTTTAAAATATTAATTTTATAATTAATAAATTATTTTATATTTATATTTAGGTACCGTTTTGGTATTGCGTTGTGCCAAGGATAGAAATTTGTTTTTGATATTTTTTATAAAACACCAATCTTTTAAATAAATTAGTTTTCCTTTCAGGACTATCTATCCAAATATTTCTTGTATCACAACTTTCATAATAATCATACTGAACGAAGATTTAAGATAGTCATTAGAAAAAAATCTGATCCAAACGAACTATATAATCCGTTTATGAAATTGGTCACTGAATGATATAATTAAACAACATCCTTGCATCTTATTAAGCCTATTTATTATTTTTATTTTTTTTTATAAAATAGTCATATCACAAAATGTGATTTAATGGATCATTATTTCTTTCTATATTATCATATATCTTATATATCGAATTTAATAATATTCACAGCAGCGTCAATCCTTATAAAAAATAATATTGAAAAAAATAAGACCAATCGTCCTTTAGTTATCTTCTTTAGTTTGCAGTAAATGAATATGTCAAAGATCTGAATCAGTTAAGAGTTCAAGAACATAAAATATTTTTTTTATTTAAACTAGTTTAGCTAATAATGTTACATTAAAACCTTCGCTGATATCTTATGTCTATTGGTGTTTTTTTAATAATATGTTATTAACAATATTTAACTTCTGCTTTCAATAAAATTTGTTAATTATACTTTTTTTTAATATAAAAAGAAAAAAAATTATGATTCTGTTTGTTATAGAATCTTTATTTATAGTTTTCGATATTTAATTTATATTGTTTATAAAAATTAATAATCAGTATTAAACTTCATGTTTAGTAAAACATTTATTTTGTTCATGTTTTGACAGATCAAATGAAATTTTAAAATAATAATAATAATGCAAAAAAATGTTTATTTATTAAATTGATTTTTTTGTTATTAATATTTTATTACGATTTTTGCATTTTATTTATTCCTTAATTAAAATTAAACAGTAAAACTATCTTTAAATAAAATGCATTTCTTAATGTTTTTCTACGTTATCTTCACCATGTCCTAAAATTACAAACACAGTGGTAAAACTTAGTATCAGATAGCTATGTGATTGCAAATTATAGCACAAATAAAAAATTAATTAAAGTATTTTAGCTAAGTCCAGAATAATCATTAAATTCTGTAGATTATTTTACCCCAGAAATAAGAAGTTTGATGATATTCATGTTAGATCCTTTCAGAGCTCTTGTTCCAGATAATATTATTACTATCACACTAAAATCTAACAATTAAAACTTAAAGGGCTCTACTCTAGCGCAATATGTTACAAATTACACATTATTCAATAAAAAGAATAATAACGTATGTCTATCTGCGGTATTTAAATCTACATATAAAACAACGTACTATTCTTTACATCATATGTTCGAATTCGGTATAAAATTTTATGTTAAAGAAACATTATAATGTAATGAGGAATAATTCACCTCTTAACTTTAGAATTTAATATAATATTTTAGTGTTTTTAATATTTATTTTAAAATTGATACCTATGAAAAATATTTTAAAAAATCGTAATTCCTGATCTATTTGTAATTTCCGAAGTAATAACAGGAAATTATTAGAAAATAATTAACTGGATCGTAAACATGATGGAACTATCCTTATAAAAGAACTATACTTTTTAAAGAAATAATAATTAAAAACAAATTTTTCTTATAATAAAAATGCATTACTTAATACATATCCCCTAAATACATAAATAAATATTATAATAAAATATCTCAACACAGACCCGATTAAGTCGTCTGATCTAAAAAACAATGCTGCATGATACGAAAAGAAGGGGGAAAGATGGCGGAGGTAGTTCACTACTGCCCCGAGAGGTAGCAGCACTTACCGGGATTGTCAGTGCACCGCCAACGTTTTTGTATCACGCGCTCTTTTCTATTATCAATTTATTCACCTATTTAATTTCTAAGATTAATCTACTTCTCCATAAAGTACCGAAGATCTGAAATAAGTTTTGACGATGTATTTTTTTAGAATAGTTTTATTTTATAAAATATCTAAATAATTAATGTTGGAGAGACCAAAATCAGAGTTAGAGTAGGCAAATACTTCTTATTTCTCCCTCAAAAATTTATTGATTTCGCCCTTACAAGCTAGAAACTTGAAAGCAGTCTTTTTATACTTCCTCATTTTCTTTCCGGATACACAAAGCAAATAAGATAACAATGACGTAAGGTTTTATAAATAGATTATTTCATAGAGTAATTGGCCCGAATGATTAGTTTACTGAAGAATTAATTAACTATAATAATTCTTAATATATACGCAGTATACCGTGTACTGACATCGGTAAATGTAACTGAAGTAGTAACGACTAAAATAGAAGAAACACGTTTTTTGTATGAACAACAAATGTTGTTAATCAATAAATGGCTAAACACGGTGAGAAACTTGAGATAGTTGGTTCGGGATGTAGATGGAAGAATCTTTAAAATTATTATTTAGTATCTTTACGTTTTAGTATAGATAGGTAGCTAGAGGAAAATTCAGTGAAAGATTTAGGGCTGTTTATGATAATCATTTGCCAAGAATCACAGACGCATTTATAAATACATAACAATAGAAAAATCTGTATTTTTAGGAAAAAATAATGCACTTTTCAAATTGGCTTATGATCGGTGCTTTTGTTAATTAAAAACAAAAACGGGACAAAGTAAGTCACTTTTTTCCTCCAAAACCTGTACTGAAAGCGTTAACCACTTCATGTGGCAAATAGTTATGTTGAGCGGTTTGGTGTGAGCTAGCACTGTCATGGTAATAAAGAATGATTTGCCGAGACCAATATTTTTTGAAACTACTGATTTTGGACGACCTTGAAGACATTAGTCGGTCAGCGTGGTACGACCAGGATTCACCAATTCATTACCGTGACAGAAGATGAAGCATAATCACTAAAATTAGAAGTAAATTGATTGATGCATTTTTGTCATATTTATGCATTCTTGATTGTTGATATTCATTGGCGAAAGCCGTAAAACATTATCTCGCGATTTTATTTATCATTCCGATTTTTCATGTATCAGACAATTTTCAAATCACTGTAAATAATACTTCATTTCATCCGTACAACAAAAAGTTTCCTGCAAAAAAAATCGTCAATACTGTTAAACTTTTTAAAAGTTATGTCAGATTTTACCTAGAATATTGAGTGTTGCAAAATTTCAATATTAATAGAATAACTTTATCATATGATATGATTCTTCCCTAAGCTCATTCAATATTATAAGCAAAAAAATAGGTGAATCATTTCATGAATATAATTCTATACATGCTTTACTTATGTGTTCTTTAACGATTATGTGTTTACAATATGGAATTAGCTGCATTGTTTTTATTTTGTATATATTTTTTCATTTTTTCGTACAATATTTAAGTTTAATGGCATTTATATATATGTTTTTCATGATAATTAGAACATAAACATTAATCTGTTTTATTTTACATTTTAATTGATCTTCTAAACTGTGATTCTCATGGCCTCAGGTCTTAGTTAAAAAAATTTTGAATTTTTAAAGTTAATTATTTTATTATTTTATAGCTTTCTTTTAAAGTATACCTACTTTCTGTTTATTAGATTCCCACGTTGCATGACGGTCGTGAGCAAAATGTGACGGTCATGAAAAAACACAACACACTATCCATTTAACGAACTTTAACATTTAACAACTGAAATGGATAAAACCTGGTTTATAAACATATAAACAAAATTTATATACATAAAGTGAAAAACATTTTATTCAAAATTTGTTGTCGATTCATCAAATTGTTATAAGAACCCTTTATTAATTATAGAACTCGCAGTCAATTCTGGAAAGGAGTAGATACCCCTAAGTATTTCAAACTTTCTTAACACCTGCATAATATTTTTTATGTTCACTGATGTTATATCTTCAGTACACGGAAAAACGACGTTTCCTCCTGTGTTTTTTTCTCAATAATTCCCATCATTATACTTATCACATGGCTAATATAAAATCTCACATCATCTTTATTTGAAGACATCCTTACAAGGATGAAATCCCCGGGGAAGAGATCATTTGAGCCGTGGAGATGCAAAAGGGAGTAAATCCACTTTTTATCATTTTTAATTTTTTTAGTTAGCGTCCTCAATAAGGTGGTAAATCGTCCACCCTTCAAAGTATGAACCCATGATGACTTCGAAACACACATACACATACTCATACACTCAACCCAAACTTTGAAGGGTGGACGATTTACCACCTTATTGAGGACGCTAACTAAAAAAATTAAAAATGATAAAAAGTGAATTTACCCCCTTTTGGTGGAATACCTTAAAATTCGATTGAGGAATAATATTGAAATTATATTTTGAAAAAAAAAAAAAAATTCTTTTCATTCACGACCGTCACACCCATATGAGACACAAACTCACATATGGGTGTGACGGTCGTGAGGGACCTCCCATTAATTTAATATTTATAGAATCAAGTTGTGTACATCTGAAGTCCCTTTCCTTGTCTTCAACACTTTCCGTGTTGTTATAAATATATTTTTATTCATTGACACAGTACGTTGGCAGTTTTTGGGGGCTTAAAATAAAATTTGGTTGCATACATGGAGAGGAGGATATTTTTTTTCAGAGAAGAATGTTTTGACACAACATACTTGTGCCAGCCTGTTTTCTCTTTAAAACTAAATATTTATTTTCTCTTTTTTCTCTTTTATACCTAAATTGACATAATTGTTGTCCAAATGTTTTTAAAGGTATCATGGGATCTATTCAATTATATCTTGTGGTATCAGAGAATGTAAAGGAGAATGTTGGCCAAGTTCAAAATTTTAATAACACAACTATTTCAACTAAATAAATAACAAAGACATGGGTTAGTAAAGCAAATTTAAACATCATCTAACGGATTTTCTGAGGGAGAACGTGACAATGAAGTTGTGGTACATTTGACGAATTTTACACTAAAATTACTAACTACCAAATAGTAACTAAAAATACGGATATACGCAACAAATCATTAAAACACTGATAGTCCAGTCAATGAGTGCTGAAATGAGGGGTGTAGAGTGCAGGGGGGAGGGGAGAAGGTCCCAACTATGTTTTTCGATTATATCTCGAAACCGGTGGACTCTAGAAAAATATGTAGCAGACAAAAATTAAAGCTCATTAAATTTCCTATAAAATTAATTATATACGTATTTTTAGAAATTCCAACGGTTTTCGAGATATACGTTATTAAAAATCGACAACTTTAGAAATAAAAAAAAACGTTTACCTCTTTTTTAGTTAAACATTTGAAGCGAATACCAAAAACATATATATATATATATATATATATATATATATATATATATATATATGAAATTGAAGTAAATTTAATGCTCTACAATTTTGATTCTGGCGTTTTTTCTGAGAAACGATTGTTGAACGTAATAGAAGCAAAAGTTTGACATAAAGTGAGGTGACATTTTTTTTTTTTCCCGAGAAATACCTATTTTCAATAACGTATATCTCGTAAACGGTTAGAATTACGACAGATTTATATATTTTAAATGTTATAGTAAATTATAGTTTTTATGTTTATTTGAAACATATTTTTCTAGAGTCAACAGTTTTCGAGACATAGATGGGAAAACCCAAAAAATTAGAACTTCTCCCCTCCCCCTCACCGTTAGCTCACCCCCAGCGGCGGGGACTTTTAATATGTTTACCTTCTAACTATTCCAAACGAAGCTATGAAGTCAAAAATTATGGCATATTCCATGCACTCTACAATATGTTTATGCACTGGACTATGATCTGGCTATAAGACTATGTAATAATGATAATGTGAGAATAGAAGTACAAACGTAATAGTAATCTTAGTAACTCCTCCAAGCGGGACTTCTGGAATTACAAGAAAGGTGTAAAAGGCTGGTGCTTTGGATCACATTTTTTAAATTACAATTAGATAGGCAGTTAGTATGAACCTATAAAATGATGAGACAATATGCAAATAGCCACAGCTAATGAGGTAAATAAGATATTGTATTGAGAATTGTAAAACTAATTAGTGTAATTATATAAATTAATGTACTAGGAAAATATTTTAGAACCCTTAACATACTTATAAATAGACTAGGAGTTATGCCAAAAAGAGTTGTATCACATGTTTCTTCAACGCAGCAAAATCAACTATTAATATATATGCTTATATTTTGCTTAATATATGGTTGACAATAATATCGATCACTTTTAGCAAGTTATAAGTTATAAGCAAGCCATTTGTAGAAACTTTTAATTAGCGAGTTGCTACAAAGCAATAGATATGGAATAGCTGTTATGGCAAAAACTATTATAAATGTCAGTGTACTGGTGATCAAGTAATGAAAGTTTATACTTACATCTTCATGCAATTCAAAGACCATCGATCCAAAATGCTAATTACCCTGGTTTTAAGTATTTTTGCAATAGTCTAAATTAAGAGAGGGTAATCAGAATCAACAAATAGTGCTACATCGATATATATACATATAAATAAGACAAAAATATGACGCATAATATTATATTTAACATTTAAAATTATTGTATTGACAATTTAGATCAATCTTAGACTTCCTCCGCTGCTTACTCTTTGTTAATCGAGTTGATCTGCGTGTCGTCAAGTTTCCTCCCTCTCGATTTGGACGTAAATTCTTCTCCTTGGCCTTGTGTCTTCAAGCTCTGTTGCTTCTGGTCCTTCAGCCCACCGGAAACTAGTTTTGAATCGCCTTTCTTCAGAATGTTCTTCCGGATGCTGATCTTCGGCACTTGCCCCCGAAACGCAGCTCGTAAAAGAGATCTCCTCATTTTGGTTTTTTTTTGTAGTTTTTATTTTCAATGGTATAACACGGATATAATTTTATTCATAATGCTAAACTGAGGGCCATATGCAAAAAAACATATGATCACGTTAATTTTATAAGTAACTAATAAGTAGACACAAGACAAGCTTATCTTTAAACCAACAGTTACTAAATATCCCATTAACTTGCTAGAAAAATTAAAAAATAAAAAATAAAATAACAACAAAAATTATTCAAATTAAATATACAGGTTTGTTACATTATGAAAAACATTTAATTAATTTTTTAACTTACTAATCAATAATTTGGGTAACAACATAGAACTGCTCCAACCCTGCTTTAACCTATAATATATTTTTATTAATTGTTACCTTCGATATGCTTTGATATTTTTATCGCTACTTTCGAGACGGAAGGATATATTCCTTCATTCCCACAAAACACTAAATCCATGTTCAGACTAATGTCCCCTTCTGTTACTTCTCATATTAAAGAATTGGACATGAGAAAACATTAAAATATAACACACTAAGTCAGTGTTGAAAGTTAACTCCAGGTAATCTTTCTCACATTAAAGTCCAGTCAATAAAGGTTTATAGAGTTCGTTTTCTGTATCCAAAGTTTAAAACATGTTCAGGGTAGTTAGGAATTTAACATACTAACAGTTCTGGCGTTTTCGGGCTTGAAAACAGGAAGGGGAGGGGGGGGGGGTTCAAAGTTCAAAAAGTTCCCAATGTTTTCAAAGATTCCTGGTTTTTCGCTCATATCTCAAAAACAGTGTGGCGTACGCAATGCATTGCTATTTAATAAGTTAAAGTTAACTTATAATTAAATTCTCTACAAATTGTATATAATACACTTATTCCATATTCTGTAGCGTTTCCGAGATGTGAAAGTTTACGAAAAAGTGATTTTTGCCTCACGTTCTCTCTCTTTACCTTCTAAACCGTTCATCCTAAGACAAGAGGCTTTTAAATAACTGTAGAGTACTAAATTTACTTCAAAAAATGTATAAATATTCCAATTTATCTTCAAAATGTCAAAAAATACACAAATTTTAATGATTTTTTGGTAAAATGTGGTATTTAGCAGTGGTGTTATTTTTTGAAACTCAATGCCTCCTATAAGTATAAGTTACGTATTCTAATTAACCGTATGTAATGAACTTCAATGTTTCATTCTCACATTGAGTGTCCCAAAATCAATATAAGTTGCGGAAAGTCGAACTATTAATACCATCTGAAATTTCATTTTTTTTTTATCTATAAGGCTATTAAATTTACTATTAGATCCTATAAGTGTGATTTTACCATAAAACAACCATTCCAGGACTCTAAATGTGTATGTCTTGGTAAAATATGACGATTTTGGTAGGGTCATTGGGCTGGCATGGATGTTTCAAGAACTTATATCAAAATTTTATAAATAGCAACATTTTGGATGGATTCGATAGTTTCAGAATTATAGCAAGAAAAGCGTGAATTTCACAACAGTACGGAGCCGTGTTATACGGGCTTGATCAAAATTTCATATATAGGATCTTTTTTTTTTTTTTTAATTATCGGATTTCACGACCTTAGGTCATATTCCGAGACACAATGCATTGGACCACATGGACATGCATTGCGTTCTTCCTAATCTATTATAGGATCTAATAGTAAATTAATTCAGTTTCTAAATGAAAAAATGAAATTTTGGATGAAATGAATAATTTCGGAGAGAAGAGTACCGAAAAACATTTTTTTTTTTTTTTTAGGCGGAGAAATGCTTATAGGATTTCTATAAGCACTGCATTTTAAAACTTTTATGTACCCCCCCCCTCCCCCTTCCGGTTACTAGGCCGGAAACAGTCATGACTATATTATGCTTATAGTATGTTAGCTTCCTGACTACCCTGAACATATTTCCAAAGATAAACCTTGGATTACAGAAAACGAACTCTACACCCCATTTTCGGCCTTCATTGACTGGATTATTAGGGAAGGGGGAATGATAAGATATCAAACTTTTTATAAACTTCCTCACTTTTTATTTTTAGAGAGAAGTGTTTTATAGAATTAATATTACAATGTGCCCCAATTTAGGACGGATAAATAATCTGAATGACAAAAAATAATTTCTTAAAATATGTACAATGAAAATTTCCAACATTAGGGAAGAGGAGATAACAAAATATCAATATATAAATAAAATACTAAATCCATCACTGGTTCATCTTAGTAACTACATACAACCGTTCAGTTTTGTTTCATTCTCGATTCTGACAACTTGTAACAATGTTCTCGACAAACCGTGATTTATTTAATTTATGCTAAATCCTACGGATCAACAAAACTACATAATACTAAAGGAAGAAATCCTGGTTACCTGTTTTCTTGTTCCTATGAATAATTTGTTATTAAAAAACTGTTTTAACATTTTGTACTCACTTGAAGAATATATGGGTAGAATACAGTCACATTATGGATTTTTTTCTAACGTTGACCTTGAAATCCTCACTCAAACATTATTTGCGGGCCAAGTTAGGCGAAGTTGGATATCAATGGAACGTATTTCTCTCAATAAATATTTTAAAGAAAAACCAGTGAAGTCCATTGTTTGAAAACATTCGGAGCTTTTTTAAAACACACCTTGATGTACTCGAAATACCTTAAAAGTTACTCCAAATATCCTTGTTTTATCTGAACATAATTTTTTCTTATTATAAAACCATCACTATCAATTTCTTTTTAGTTTGAATGCACTTGTACGAATTAGAGAATAATTAATTATTTCAGATTATATCTCAAAACTTGTGGGAACAATCAAAATCACAAGATGCAATTTCGTACATTTTGATGTAATTAAAAAAATATATACATATTTTTTTTTTTTTAATATCGTTTTAGTAAAACCTTCCCACATTTTGTTATTTCAAATAATATATCAGATAGTGAATAAAAAAATTAAAATCCAACATTACATCTGGTGTAGTAGCTAGGCTGAGATCCTTTCGAACATCAAGTCCGAAGTTAACTATTATTTTCTTTTTCCTAAGTAATTTTTTTCAGCGTAAAATCCCAATGAAATTATCCATTCTGAATAGAACGAGACTTAATATAAGTCAATAATAAACCTCAGGTTATCAACGAATAGAAGGAAGCAGATGTCCTATCTTCTGCTCCATGTTACTGTGATTCCATCCCAGTTTTGATGTATTTTTTTTTCCTCGAGATTGGAATTTTCCATAATCACCTTTATTGATCTTAAGATGACTTTTTGAAGTGCTTTGGTTTCGGTAAAGACCAAATAGAGTTGGTATTTAGCCAATTCAACCAATAGCAAAGGGTTGACAAATCTGAGAAAAGCTTCACCTCAGGCTTCTGTTTCTCTTGGAAGTTTAAAGGACATAGGATCAATCGCAATAGGAGCCATCTTTGATCTTGTTTTTGCGATTTGTTAGTTACCCTCTCCATTTTCTTAATTGTCATAAACGCAGTGAGACTTGAGATAAACTTTAACAGTGAGGCGATGGAGAAGCCACATTAGATATATTTGCAATAACTATAATATACAATTTACATGTAAACAAACGATAGTCAAATCTATGTGTATATACAAGAAACTGTCCGTCTATTTCGATTTCTTCAATATTTACTAGACAAACATTCAAACCATTCGATTAATTAATGTAATTACAATGTAATAAGAGGTCCATTTTTATTATTAGACCTATTTGAACTTTCGGAGTTGAGCTTTGGGGCTCAGCCAAACCATCCGATTCCTCTCGTATCCAATTCTTAATATTCAAAATCCTTCGAGAAATCCTCAATGTTCTTTACTTTGTCACAAACAAACTTAACGATAAAGATTTTAACGTACCACATTTTGCTGATTTAGCTCAAATCAGATACATATCCTTTCATAGCAAACTACATAACTCAATTTGCTTCCCATTGTATTTTAGATAACCCTCTGAGGTGTCTGAAAAGAAAATGGCCTCGGGACCTTCTGATAAAGAACTTTTACTGAAGTACTACCAATGGGTAGTTGCTTTACAAGCAATTAATATGTCATTAACTTCCCATTTCTTTGATGCGTTTTTATTTCCTTGAAAATTTTAATAAATAGAAAAAAAAATCAAGATTAATAAATAATAAAATATAAACATAGAACTAGCAATTAGTTCTTGTTTAAGGAGTTATAACGTCCTTATGTACTTTAGCTATTGCAGGAAGAACGGGCTGTCATACTGGCTTCTGTAGCCAAAGTGAGAAGAAATAGTTACTGTAATCAATATTTTCATAAATGGTCTGAGAAATAAATATCACAAGATACGTCTGAATTCGTTTATTGGTATTTAATATGTACCTTAATAATAATCTAATCTTTGGTCGAACAGAAGGACTCACTCGGCTCCCCCGCTGTTAATAGATCTAATTTGGTTCTCGTCGGGCCCTTTCCTCCAGAACCTGGAAGGTAGATCAGAATTAAACGGAATGCTCTCATTCAATTTCTTCACAAACTGTGGCATCTCCATGCTTGAAATCACACTGGGCTTCTTGGCCTGGGCTTTCAATAATCCTCTACGGAAGCAGATCCTTGGTACATGGGGCTTAATCTTCTTAGCTGTGCATGCAATTGAGATCCTCATTTTATATTTTAAGCCTAGTTATTCAACACACACAATATGTTTTTTTGTTTTTTTTTCTTATCAAGGCGTTGAATTAACAGATGTTGCAAATATTATTTGAAAGGTTATTGATAAATTATAATTTCTCCCTGATAAGGAATATCAATAGATCATGTATGCGTCTGAAATCAACTGCTTTTCCTGATTTAAAGTTTAGAATTAAAAGGATCAAATTACTTAAATTAAATTACCAGTCAATGATTATTCAAAATAAACGAAGTTGAGAGGAAAGAGCGGCTTCAATTTAGACTTTTCTCGTTCAAACCAATCTAGCTCCTATACGGGAGCTCCTAGCGACAAATGTTATATAACAACAAATATTCTCCGTTAAATTTCTTATAAATAAACTTTTATCACATTTTCGGTACGAGCAGCACTAACAGAGTTAGAACTTATCAAAATGTTACATTTTTAAGAGTTAAAGAAACGTTCCACAAAAAAAGTACAAACCCCCAGTTAAAAGACATGTCAAAAAAGTTCTAAAATAATAAACTTTATTTGCAATAATATTAACAACCTTCTAGAGGTCTACTATATTGAGAACTGATTAAAATAAATATAAAGAGGAATGCAGAGCATTGAACTATAGCAAACATCTTGTTTCAAATCTGATTAGACGTAAAGTCTAAATAATGGAGACATACAACATAAATAGCAGTATTTTAATAAGATCTATTAGTAAGGTTTTATTTTTAAAATATCTAGACTAGTTATGATTTTACTTTGTGTTAAGTAGTGTTATTCTTAAGGGACTTTATCTCAGAATAAATTTTTTTTCTATTCTATTTTCTTATAAGGTGACTAAGGAGACATGATGGATATATCAGTCTACGTGTGCTAATTCTATTGTTCCATAGAACTGTCATTAATAAATAAAAAAATTATTAAGGGTTTGATTGAGTTAATAGAAAATCGTTTTGATTTGTATAAAAAACATGAACATTTATGTATTTACAAAGATACTGAGAAACCACTTATGGGATGCACCTTGGTTTATGGGTCTCACAATCATAATTTAAACAATAAAAGTACTATTCAGTAAAGTTTATAAAATTCTGCCTAGCAAGCTGTGTAGTAGGGTGGTAAAAAATGTTTATATCCTTTTATTGAAACGCTTTAGTGATTTTTGCGAATTTAAGTTGCCGACAATAAAAAAAAAAGAAAACGAAATGAAAAAAGTAACTATATTATTTTTACATTAAAAATATTACCTCCTTTTTTCTAATAGTTGCTTTATTTTTAAAATAACGTAGCACAAATTTATCATTCGATTATCTATTTCTTTTTTTAGGTAACGTATTGAAAAAACATCGTCCAAACGACCTGTAATTTACGTGGAGAGGTCGCACTTCTGAGTTCCACCCAAACTCTATCCTACCAAATCTTGGAGTTAACCTTTTGGAACTATTGAGAAATATTTTTGAAGCTAAGATTTGTACATCGAAAATTTCAAAATACTAGTAGATTTATGTTTTTCACTTAACCACAAAATAAACATAAAAAACTTAATATTTGATCATACTAAAGTTTTTGATCATAACTGAGGAGGTAAGTTTCAAAACGTATTTTGTCACAAAACATGTTTTTTGGGGTTTTTGGTATCACTAGATTTGTTTTTCAGAACTCTACAATATGTGATGAGTATAATCGCTTACACTGTAGTACTTTTTGACTCTCCAAGTGTTAAAAATGTTATGGAAGAGGATGAAACTTCAGACTGTTTAGAAAACGATGCCACTTAACAATCAATAACATGAAATATAAATAATGGTGGTAATACTAATCATGTAAGATTTTTTAGTTTGCTTATAAATAAATTAAACTAAATTTCACTTAAGGTACACTATGATGGTATGGAAGGAACAATACAGTTAGGATTGTAGAACTATTTGCCACTTCTATTGATTTTTTTTTTTTTATAGTTCCGATTGTTGGACATGCATCACCAAAAACATACCAACTTATCAAAACATGAGAACATTGCTACACAGATTTATATAATTTTATATCATTGTTTATATCGTTATTGTTTTTTTAATGTAAGACAAGATGTAGACCATGTTGACACTGACCTAAGGAAGCAAAATGATCTTATATTTTTCAGAATTTTTTTCATTTTATCTTCTTAGATTAGTATCAGCATGTATGATTTCTTGTCTTATATTTAAATAAATATATATTATATTACCTATAATATAAAAAAAGATATATTTTACGTATGTAGTAAAGTCCTTATGTTTTGAAACTACTGTATATTTTTAGAACTGATGATGAATATTTAACATCCATCAAAATAAAAAATAATAATAATATTCTAACAGAAGTACATATAATTTATCTATCCTAATAAACTAACAAGGGAACGTTTGCAGTTGTAACTCACAGATTTAAATATAATAGAGCAAAACTAGAGTTATAGCCGCCAATGGGCATTAAGAGCCGAGAAAAAAATTAAAATATGAAAATCACGTTTTATTTTTTTTCTCAGCTCTCAGTCAAGATAGAAAAATGATTCTTTCATGTATAATTTCAGTTATGTATGCTGTTTGGTATAAAAATACTTCCGCTGTACTCAAGACCCCACCCGGCTTTATGTTGCTCAAAAACTCTGTCAATCAGTGGAAATTTTTTTTTATGAACAACTCACCTCAAATCTCGAATTAACGCACCATAAAAACCTTATATGTGAAATTTTATCAAAATAAAAAAATATTGATTTTTTACCCCTTTCGAGGAGGTTAAAATTTTGAATTTGAGATTTCATCAACATTTTCTACCGGCCATAACAACTGCTGTGATCAACCGCAACTCGAAAGGGGTAAAAAATCAATATTTTTTTATTTTGATAAAATTTCACATATAAGTTTTTATGGTGCGTTAATTCGAGATTTGAGGTGAGTTGTTCATAAAAAAAAATTTCCACTGATTGACAGAGCATTTTTGAGCAACATAAAGCCGGGTGGGGTCTTGAGTACAGCGGAAGTATTTTTATACCAAACAGCATTTCGACAAAATTAAGTTTCTACATAACTGAAATTATACATGAAAGAATCATTTTTCTATCTTGACTGAGAGCTGAGAAAAAAAATAAAACGTGATTTTCATATTTTAATTTTTTTCTCGGCTCTTAATGCCCATTGGCGGCTATAACTCTAGTTTTGCTCTATTATATTTAAATCTGTGAGGTTGAACACAGCAGTTGTTATGGCCGGTAGAAAATGTTGATGAAATCTCAAATTCAAAATTTTAACCTCCTCGAAAGGGGTAAAAAATCAATATTTTTTTATTTTGATAAAATTTCACATATAAGGGTTTTATTGTGCGTTAAATCGAGATTTGAGATCAGTTGTTCATGAAAAAAAGTTTACACTGATTTACAGCGGATTTCCTTGGAATTTTGTCATTTTTGAGCACCCTAAAGCCGGATAGTGTATTGAGCATAACAAAAGTATTTATATATCTAATAGCATACATAACTGCAATTAGACGTGAATGAATCATTTCTCTATCTTGACAGAGAGCTACGAAAAAAAATAAAACGTGATTTTCATATATTTTTTTTTCTCGGCTCCTAATGCTCATTGGCGGCTATAACTCTAGTTTTGCACTATTATAGGTCCCTACTACCCACACAAAAATCGGCATTCAAATCTGTGAGTTACAACTGCAAACGTCCCCTTGTAACTTTCAATAAATTTTTAGGTTGCAGAACACTGTCAATCAAATTCTCTGGTACCCAACATAACCATCGTTATAAGATAAAATAAAAAAAATCATCATTTGAGACAGATATTCAAACTGCTGCTGTCCTTCCTGCGAAAGATGGGTCTAGGGCAGCTGAGGAAGAGCAACTTGTAGAAACAAGGCCAACATCTTCGGGCAGTTGGAGACCAAAGGTGGACAGAACAGTTGCAGCTGGCCGATTTTTTTTTTCTATTTTAGGTGAATTGAAACAGGTGTATGTTCATTCGTAGTAAAATAATAAAAATTAAAATAGTTTGTTTTCGAAATTGAAGGGGTTATAAAACAAATTAAAATTTTGAGTACTTCATGATGAAAATGCTATGGTTGACTGTATGATATAACAATAGAGAAATGACGACGTTTCGAATAATTCGAGAAATGAAGAAATAGACGAGTGTCGACATTTCGACCAGCGTGGAAACAATGTTGGCTGTGTCTTCAACCAGACCACAATCATCTTGAAGAAGACTGCAAGGCAGATCGAAAAGTCGGCATTCCAAATATAAAGTTTTTTAATTAAAAAACTTGGATGTGTTAATTATGCCTGGCTGCATCTCTGACTATTTCTCTACTACTGAGTAATCTATGTTAAAATATTTTGTTTTACACCTTCCTTCAGCAGGAAAATGTTACATAGCTCCTTCATCTTCTTCAAATATCTATTTTCTATTTTTTTTTAAATATTCAGATTTTGCTACCAAACACTTCTGCACACAAATCCTCCATTCAATGAACTAGATTGTCTTCAATAAAAAAAATTTTAAAAATAGGATACAACCCCTCAATTCTCACATTATGTATGTGTGCCTTTCTAAACATAAATATTTACACAATTTCTATGACAGATGGGTAGATTTCCATACAGAGATATTCTCATAATTCTTTATTGTTTCCAGTCGAATTGAACGTCCTTCAGAAAGGTTTGTTGTTGAACAAATACGACAATTTTACCACTCCCTGTGGTACTGGTCTGGATCTAGTTCTTGCAACCATAGACTCGGTACCTTTGCAAGTCCCGAGGGTACAGAAGACTCGTCACGCTATCCACCAGCCCAGTAATAGACGACACTGAGCTACCACCGCCCGAGGGTCCATCGTTTAGGACCAGAGGTTCATTACCGGCACGCCACGACTGTATACCACCATTATAGAGATGAAATTAAAACTTTTTATATATTCTGGATAAGTATAGTTTGCCGTTCGGGGCACGCATCGCCTATAACTCAAAACAGAAACGGTTGATTATATGTTTGATTCGTCAAACGTCTGTTACGTCTTTTATATTAGGATTTTTTTTTTTTTTTTTTTTTTATAATGAAAAGGAATTATTTGACCCCAATTTGCGAATACCCTTCATATCTCTTTATTACCTGAACTGCAGACAGCTCTAAAAAACGAGGTCGTGCAAGGGATAACTGCAACGTTTAAGAAAAAGTAGATTCTTCACAAAAATGTTTAGCATGTTAGAATTACTTTAATTTCGGCAATGATGCAGTTAGTACTCGAACAGAGGAATTATCACCAATTTATATTTACTCTATAATTTCATGGTTAAGATATTTGTGAAAAATGTACAATAATGTATGCACTGAAGTGTATGAAATACATATTTCGCATATGCCGATTGAATGAGGCACGTCTCAAAATATCAAATATAATGCTTATAAGCACAATAAGAGCTGCATATTTAGCAGCTTATTGGATTCTTTCCGTCCAAAACGTTATTGATAGATAAATTAATGCACCATCTATATTATCCAAATAATTTTTCGAGGCTCGGGACCCCCATTTTTTTTGAGTAGCCTCGGTTGTATTTCATTCTTTCTAGATGAAACAATTTTCTATTTTAAATAAATATGATTTTTACTTTGTGTCAGACATTAAAAATACACTTTTATTTTTCATACGCTTTTAGTTTTACACAAAACTAATTTTTTCATGAATCTATAAAACATGGATAATATATTTTACTATATCACTGAGAAAATGTAATAATTATTCTAATTTTTATAAATTAATGAAATTGCCCAGATAAAAAGTATCAGTTTTGTAAGATTCGATCACCCTTGGTCAATCGGTAAAACATTTTCACAGAGAATTTCAACTATCCAGTTGTCATCAGAACTGGAAAACACATAATTACATGAATGTTAACTTATTTCGTGGTTCAAGGTACTAATAATTCATGTATAGTGGAAAATTTATTGTTTGTAAGTGAAAAGAGTGGTACCTGAATTCCGCTAATAGTTTTTTAGCGAAAGTCCTTTGGACAATATCAAATTTTTGATATTTATATAGTTCGTCCAGCATATTAAGCATAAGTATTTGACCCTAGATTAAATATTAAAAAATTCATAATGTTTCAAACGTTGTTAATATAAAATATGAATTAGTGTCATATTAATGATTGATAATGGAATGATTACCTGAAGATAAAATTTTACAAATTATTACAATCTTATCAAACGATAAGATAACAGTACATACTTAAGTAAAGAATCCAACTAGTTGCAGTGGTACATTTTTTTTTTTTAACTATTGTTTAAACAACAAATTCCTGATCAGTTGTGTTCGTTCTTTTCTTCATCTCTATGATTTTTTTTTTTATTTTATTTATTCATTTTTTTTTTTTCTTTAACTTACTTTGTTTTACTACTTTTGAAATATTACGCGAAAAATATTACTTGATTTCGCACTGTATTGTACGTAATGTAAGACGTGTCCTCATTGTTTCTTTGTGATATACTAAGCCAAAAAAAAAAAATTAAAGCAGTAGCATTATTCCTAATTCATTTATGTGGCTTATTTTTATCACCGTACAGAGATATTGTTTCTTCAATACCAACAGCAGAAGAGTATTATTAATTTACTTACCTTTAAGGACTTAGCAGAAATCGGTAATTGTTGGGGGCTGTTGAATACTTATTAGTATTTAGTAACTTTTACCACAATAAGAATTAACTTTTACCAATTTCCAAGCGACAACCGTATAATTTCATCTGATAAATGTGCAATGTTTGTAAGGTACTGAACTACAAACTCCCGGACCTTGAAATATTTAATTAGGGACTGGTGCAGATAATAATTTACTACACACAGCCTCTATAAAGTGGGTAACCTTTCCTGGGGAAAAACTTGGTAGTTTGATAATTCTTGCCAAATATGATCCTTCCACAACTGTAGGTATGGAAATAGCACACCCTCAACAAATTACTGTACCCAACACCCTTCATGAGTTGTAGTGGGAAAGGTAAAGTATACTGTTTAACTCAGAATTACCTAAAAACGAGATTGCTTAAGTTAAACTGAAAATAACATGGACCGCTCTTTTCTTTTTGTTCGAACGAATTTCAAGACAAAAAATGCTCTCCACCCCTGTGCTCTTGAAATTAAGTCATCTCTTGAATGCCGAATTCAAGGTGAGTAAGGCAGATGCATTGAGTGAGTGGGCATTAGCTAGTCCAGGTGCGGCGAAGCAAGGTCGGCCGAAACGTTACCTACAGCATCTGATCTCTCGAATCAACATGTGCTAACTGCCAGCTTTGGGAGAGTATTAAGGATTACCATATTCGGTATCAGCTAAGGTTAATCTTTCAAAAGATGACATGTTAGTTTGTTAACAGATCGCAATAATAATAAATTTAAAGTAACAACAGGTACTATACTAACAGCTCTCATTTGTAGAGAAAATAAGTTAAAATATCCATGATCATTAGATAAAATAATGTATTATATATTTCGAAATGAAAATTGAGGAACTGACAACTTTATTTAACGTTAAAAATGAAAAAAAAAACAAAAAAAACACTTTTAAAAACTTGACGATTGACAAAATAGAAAAAAACCACTAACTGCAAGTTTTGGACAAATCCAGCATCAAATATGTGGACTATACCCCAACATTACACAACTAAAAAAAACAAAAAAGAAATTTTTACCGACGGTAGTAAGGACAGCGAGAAAGTTGGATGTCAATACAAGATTTTAATCAATAAACAAATAAAACTCAAATTATTAGTTCAAGTAATCTAATACTAATATATCTTTTAAGTTCTTTGCTTATAAAAGCGGGCGAAGCCACGACGGGGGATGCTAGTAAAAAATAAAATACAAACAAAACATTACTTTTCTTGTATCTTTCCTCGTACAAACTGAAGCTTCGTTAGTCTGAAATATCTCTTGTCTAATGGCAGGTTATATTAAACTACGGTTCAATTTAGACAAAGTCCACTAGTTTTATAACTATTGCAAAGTAAATGTACTAAACTAGAACTAAGTGTTGAGTATTGAAAAAAAAATTATGATCAGAATAAAAACAATAAAAATCAAGATACAATATTCCCTATCAGCACTTCACCATTATGTTTTATAGTCAATGAATAAAGAATCGTAACTTGACAGAAAATAATATGGAAAAAACTTTAGGTTGATAATCGACACGAAATAATAAAATAGTTCTTCAGTATAAAAATAAGAAGAAGAATATAGGTAAGTCTATAAAAAAAAAAAAAAAAAAAAAAAAAAAATTCATAAATTTCATGGTTACTAACAGACCTATCCAAAAGCTGAAATATTCTTATCATGATACATCTTAACTATTATAGTTTTTATCCATACGAAAACTAAAGAACCAATTTGTACTAAATGTTAACTACATAATCTTCATAGTTCTGGCAGGTTCAGCAACAGTAAAGTTGATTGATTTTCAATCAAAATGTAATTAAAAAGCGATAAATATGCGGATTACAGTGAAGTTTAAAAATCGACCGATAGGTGGCGAATGCCATTCTGCATGAGAGTATATATTGGTACGGTGTTATACAGAGCTATAAATATGAAATATCATATTTTAATTAAATTATTGTTAAGAAAACAGATAAATATGCAAAGCGAAATATGGATGCCAGTGAAGTTTGAAAATCTTGATAGATGGCTAATAATATTGCAAATATTCTCCGTCTATCTTATTCGCCAACTCATAGAGTAAATTTAAACATTGGATGTAAAATTATGTTTTTATGTAATTTTCAACCACCTATTCTTTGTGATGGTGTAAAAGTAGGACTTCGAAAAATTGGAAACCCTAACAATTTAATCATTCTCTTAATATCGGGAGGCAAAACGCGAAATGTAACTTATTCGGATGTCTTATTAATTCATTTTTCTTGTTATGTATGATTTATACAATACATGATCTTTATCGATAAATAAAAAAAACTTCAATTATTAGTTAACATTTCCCGAATTCTTTTGTTATGAGAAAAGCCGTAAATGTGAATGCTAGTTAGTTATAAATAAGTAAGAAATCGATAAGTTATCATTGGAATAAAACTACTTATGTAACTTTATGGAAGAACACTCACCATTCCACACCCACAGGCAGATGAAGCAATCCATAAGACAGAAAGATTAATAGCAAATTATCAAGGTCTGTGTTAACAGTTACCGGTAATCTCTAAGACAATCGGCGTGAAATAGCCACAGCTCCAGGAGGTAGGACACCTGGAGTTAGAAAGCCAACGTAATCTTACGCTATATCATTTATAATAACAACATTTAGGCGTCAAAAAATATTTCGATGCTATGTTCGAATAAAATAGAATGAAAAACATTACATTATACTATTAAATACGTGTACAATACTTGCTATTACTAGATAAACTCCACATAAATATTTCTATTCTACATCATCTTTAAGAACTTCCATTTGTCTATGTCCTACCGGACGGATGGCGAACAGATTATAAGTAGTTGTCATATATCGAAGTTCATTTGCTACATTACTTTCACAAAGAAATAAAAGCTAAAGGTTAGATATGTTTAATCTTACTCTGCGATAAGAGATTTATAAGTAGACCAGTCAATGAGTGCTGAAATCAGGGGTGTAGAGTGCATGGAATATGAGATAATTCTATTGTTAGAATTATCCATTTCCTTTCCATTAATCCAACTTCCATTAATATTGTTTCATTTGTAATTTGTATTTTAAATAAAAGTTAAAATAACTGTAAAAAATAATTAGCTTATGAGAAAACACTGTGGGAGGCACTAGAATCAAATGCTTGAGAAAAGGTGAGGTACAAATAATTTTTTTTATCGGAAATTATCGATTTTAAATAAAGTATAACTCAATAATCGTTGAAAGTAACAAAAATATGTATAAATACAATTTTATAGAAAATTTAATTAGCTTTATTTTTTATTTGAAACACTTTTTTCTAGAGTTCACCGTTTCCGAAATACAATCATAAAACCAAAAAAATGGGACCTTCTCCCCTCCCCTCCCCACCGTATGCTTACCCCAAAGGCGAGGACTTTTAGTATGTTACCTTCTAACTACTCTTAACCAAGCCCTGAAGTAAAAAATTATCGCATATTTCATTCACTCTACAGCATGTTTATTGATTGGACCAAAGTTATAATATCATTTGAGGAGTTATGTTTCAAAACTTATGTCCACATGTCCACATTCGGTCGATATTTTATTTTTTTATTTTCTCCTAAAGCCTTGCGAGAAACTACAGGTGCATAAAAATTTTGTATACACCTGTAGTTTCTACAAACAAAACCAACTTTCAAGTTTAGTTTGTTAACTTATGCGGTAAATCATCCATGCATTTACTCATATTTTACACAACAATTAGTTTACCGAGGAGGGATGGACCTCCCGTGAAAATGTATTGAATTGTCCAGTATATTGGACATCGAATGAAAGAAGTATTCATCAGTCTCTGAAAATAAAAAGGCAAGTATATATTGGGGAAGAAGTGGAGCTATGAAACAAGAATGGGTCTTAAATTAAAATAAATCACTGCTTTCTATAAAACATTAGATAAAGCTAAAAATAAAATGTTTTTACTTCCTATTCCCGTTTGAAAATGGTTATTCCGTTATGATTATTTTTTCAAATATTTGTATTGAATTTTTGATTTCTGTATTGCATAACTAGTATTTTAAAATTTTAAAAAGGTATAATTTTATTAGCATTTATGTTCCCCAATTAACTGAAGTTTATTAATAAGATATTATTTATGAAACAAAAGTGTAATAAAAAATAATAAACAAGAAAGAAATATGAAAAAAATGTGTTAACATAATTTATGACTTTAAATTTATGTAAGAAGTCTTGCTAGAGAAAAATTGATGACCCCTCCTCAAACCTTTAGTCACAAATAACGGACTTGGGGAAGAATAAATATTTGATTAGGCGAATAGATATGTTAATATTAACATCCTCCTGATTGTATAATGTTACATAAGTTTATACATTCTATACACCTGTTTATATTTAATAGCAGGCCCAGGACATGAATGCTATCTGCTACACCGTTTCCCTACACAGCTGTAACACCCAACACCTGACTCCTTGAATCGGCCTACTTCTGGGCAGGCATCTATTCTATAACCCGCACGAACGGCAACCTTGACTAAAGAATTATTCTAACATGAATGGATAACGACCTCCAGAATGGAACAGCTTCGGCTGCCGGATGAGGAAAGGCACCCCGGGGCCATCACGACCCTCTGCTACCGGGAATTACATGGGAACCGGAGGCTCCGGGGTAATTTCCAGATCTTGAGGAGGGGAGGGAAGGGTCATCCTCGGGGATCATTGGGACAGGTGGGTGTGCTGGGTATCTTGATCGTCGGTGGTGGAACTAACGAGTTGGAGAGGTTAACAGTGGAGGAGAACCCACGATCAGGGGCCATAAAGGGGATACTCCAATCATAAAACAAGAAAAGAAACATTGAAAACTAGTCGACATTCACACTGCCTAAATTCTCGGCAAGACTGAACTTCAGTACTTCCAAAGGAAACTTTAACCGATTTATAAAAGGAGGAGGTTGTCTATTCGACTGTTTTTGTTTTGTTTTCTTATGATTGTTACGTGATTATTCCGTTAATTATGAATTGATGTTGATGATTTTTATTTTTTTTTATCTGTAGATCGTACTTCACAAGTGGTCTCAATAGAAAATATATAAATCGAAAGAAAGCTAATAATTGTAAAGAATGTTTATTGCTAAGGCAGGATTTAACTGCCCTGGGACCGATTCCTAAAATAACTGATCATAAATTGTGGTGAATAGGTATATAAATATCATAAATTTCATTTATTTTCCTTTAATGCTCTTTGTTTTAGAGTAATTAAATTATCATATTTTTTTTTATTTTTGCTGTGTTTTTTTTCTCACAAAGACGCACCATCTTAGATTTATTTGAAAAAGAGAAGTATGCGCTAATACTCACACAATACTCCATATGTTAAATTAACATACCTATGTACATAATAGACTTGCGGTGAAGTGGTTGTAACAACAAAGCTAGATGGAAGACAAATAATCCATTAAATAATAAACAAAAAAATTAATTTCAAAGATTCCTGAAGATGATGATGAAAAAAGTCTTTTGTCCATCAAGTATTGCTGATTTAATGATTTGGGTCCGTATGGATACTTGTTTCTATATATGTATATAGAAATAAATCTTTTTAGACTATGCGAATATCATTACTTTTTCTTTCTCATTTTCACTCTTCTTTTTTCCCAGTTTCTCACCATTTCTGCTTGCCTTTACTTCCTATCTTTCCACCACGCAGTACCCTTCCGTTTTTCTTTATTTTTCACAAGAACCTTTCTTTTTTTCTTTTTTTTCTTTGCATTTTATTCATCTATTTTTTCCCTCCTCCTTAATTTTAACATTTTATAACCAGTTGTTCCTTCAAGTTAAATAATAAACAAAAACTATATGACAAACTACGACTAAATATTAATATGAAAATAATAAAATTATTAAGAAACAGTGAAAATAATTTTTTTTTTTTTTTTTTTTTTTTTTTTTCAATACCTAGATTATAAAAGTATGTTTTGCAAGAAGTGTTTACATACCTAATTATTACTAGGGAAACCATGCAATCAAAGTTCACGAAAAATTCATTTTCATTAGTAGGACTAGAATACGTATAATTTCAGATCTTCAAAACCTTTCATCGATTAATTACTACATTTACATCAAATCCTTAAAATAAAAGTTATTAGATCAGACAAAAAATTACATTGCGAAAAAATAAATTTAAAAAATTTAAGTATTAATTTTATTTTATTTCTTCTTGGCTTCAAATTATTAGAATACTCATACTTGGACCGTTAGATGATAGGTTTTTGTAAAGGGTTTATCTTTTAATTCTTCATTTCCTTTTCTTTTTTTAACAAAATGCACAATTGTTTCAAATAATATCCTTTCTTTGTGAATATCGAATTTGAAAGCTAGGTGCAATTATTTTAGGGAATTCAGGCAAACTTTTTGAATATATTTTTTGGAAGTCATTACAGAAAAAATAAACATGCTAATAGGGTAATTAAACATCTAAAGAGAAAATTTAAATAACAATTAAAAACCGGAAAAACTGTGAAGGACATAGACTTTATAAAAACAGTCACAGGTATCGATTGCACAACGCTCCTTGGCAAGTTCGCGAGTACATGTGGACGGATTTGATCCAAAAGGTTGTTGCAGAACCTCATTTTTTCTTTTCTTTTTTCAATAACGACTTAAAAATACGAGGACTTAATTGGATACAGCCATGTTTCTTCTTTAAAATAAATAACTTAACAAAAGCTTTTTTTGAAGCATTGGAATGGTAAATACCAGGTTATAGAACGCTCTGGAGGCTGTTTTTTAGTTTAAACCTAAAAGATTTGAGACAATATTGAACCATATTTCCACCGAGACTTTTAATTTATTAATAAACTAAAAAAATATTTAAATTAAACTAACGAAATTTTCTTGGTCAACAGCAAAGAGGATTTCGGATTTAATTCAAATGGATAAAAGTACGTTCATACATACGTAGATGACAAGGCAGCAAAAGGGGCTTTTCAAGGATCCTTTCCTTACTTTGTCATACACTCTCAAATACAAGGATCATTTAAAGCACATACTACACACACAAGCTACAGACCAATTGCAGACATGTTGAAACACAACTTAAAAGGCAAAACATCTACATCAATTGAGACTCGTAGATTGGCTTCTACACTACACGAGGAATCACAGGGCATGTGGCAGTGAATAGTTACTTACATAGATTCAAATTAAGAGATTCACTCTTATGTTCTTGAGATTTCACATAACAAAATATAAACTACTTCATATATGAATACAATCTACTCACTGACTACAGAATTATACTAGAGACACTAGGACATTGGCCGGTGGATGGGCAATGTTTGATGAGCAATATGTTCGAAGACCTCAAATTGTTTGTTGGTGTTTTTTTTTTTTAAGATCTATTTCGAAAATGAAGATATTAATTTGAAATACCTTTAAGATTTCTAAGATTCAGATTTTTTTCTTCTCCATATTAAACATTATTAATAATTATACAATAACTTTGTTGCTTGGTTTTTATTGTATTTTTAATTTTGTAGAACTTCTTGTTCTTTATTTTTATTTTACTTCTTTTTTACTTTTTAAATTTAACTTGCAATACATGTATTATTTATATGTGTAAGTAAAATAATAATTTAAACAAAAATTATACGTTTAAGTATGGTGTGTACAGAAATTAATAAAATCTCTTCCAACAGGGCTACTGCAGGAAGGAAAACACTCATAAAAAAAAAAGCTAAGAGGATTGAAGAACAATATAAAATTTAAGATATATTTAGAATTCATTAGAAATGGATTGTAGAATATAATTAGGTTATTGTAAATCTAGATTTTTCTTAGGTTTTTTTATTACCATAGGAATAAAATATAATTAATAAATAAAAAATATGAAACCGACTAACCTAGACACCCACACAAGATGACCAGCCAGTGGGCTCACAGATTCTTCGTGCAGCTGACCCACGACAGCTATTCGTGCCACGGCCTCTATTATCCCCAGTCAAATTCTTTTTCATTTTCCACAGCCTCCCCGATATAGCCCCTGGTCATCCGAAATTTGTCCCTATCTCGGAGGCTAATGCCTACCTGTCTTGGTGGGGAAATTACCCGCCGTTCGAGTAATTACGCGCCGATTCCATTGTGGCGGCTGAGTTTTAGGGGCTAATCTACGCAGCTCCCGAGGGCAATCCTTCTCCTTAATCATCCTAATTCGTAAATATATATTATACGTAAGAAAAGGAAGGAAAAAAAATGATGCGGTCTTCTCCTCATGATCCTGCGATGAACGGGATAGGAAGAGAGCGATCAGTGTTAGAGCGGTCGTTTTTTATATAAATGTAAGTAGCCCTCCTAGCTTCAACTCCTTCACAGGAATGTATGATATTTTTTTATAATCCTAACCACGATGATAAATAAGTGATATTAAAAATATAATAAATATACGGATATAAAAATAATTATTATCACAGTGAATAAAATAGGTAATCAATTCATGATGTATAATAAATATTTATGAGTAAATAGTAATAAATACATTTTTGGTGATGACATTTTAAAAATGAACTACGTATTTAATTATCTCTAGAAGGATAAACTTTTTGTTGATGGTGTAAAAATATATATGATGTAGTTAGGGAAAAAAAATATAATCCAATATTTGACGATAAAACAAAACAATTTTTTTGTTGCAGTACTTCTATCTTTTACTTCAGTCATTATTATTTTACTGTAAAAAATATAAAAATAGCATACATCTGCAAAATATACATATCCTTACGAAAAAGCATTTTTTTTCCAATTCAGAACTATTCGGTTACTATTTTTTATTTACACTTACGACAACATAACACTTTCATTCAAATTTCACACAAACAGAAACAGTAACAGTAACGACATCTATACGCAATGATTTGTATCATACAGTTGCTAAATATCCGTTTCTATCAAGATGTCGCTGCTAATGTTTTTATTGCTGTTGGAACGATAAAAATGGTAGTCTGGCATATAGTATTGGGGCCTCGTAGAGTTAAATAACAATAAGATTACGGAATGTTATTGTTTTGGAATTTGCAAATTTAAGGACAAATACAGTCGCTCCATAGATTTTGGTTTAGGTTAATTAAATTCTAAAAAAATGATTATATTTTCAAGCAAAGTACCTCTATAGATTTTTTTTCACACAAAAATTGACGTCAGATTTTAATTCAGCACCCTCAAAAACATTAAAAACCACTTATTCAACAAAATCAAAAAATATAATTTTTTTCACCCTCTTCGAGGAAAATGAAATTTTTAAACCAAATTGGTTACTTTTTAAATCGCCATTACTTTGTCACGAAATTCACTGGTTGGTACCGCTGGAAAGAGGAGAGTCTCAGCTTTCTTTTGATGTATATAAATGCAAAATTCGATATACAAAAACCTATTAAAAAAATTGGAAAATCCGAAAAACATTTTGATTTTTAACTTGAGTTTAAACCCAGATATGATGATGAAAACAAAGACATTTCAAGCGTATTACCGCCCTATATATATACCAATTAGGAGATAAAATAATTGATTACATTTTAATATACAAACAGAACCACATATAAGATTTGATCGTAATGTATTTACAATTTTTGTTTTATTTTGCAGTTGAACATGTTAAAATATGATTGTAGTTGACTAGAATAACTGCTTCACTTCCGTTGCTGGCAGGATTGTTGAACATAATGAAAACGAAATTGTTAGGTAACTGAATCTTATCAGTTATTAGAACAACCCAGTCAACAAGGATTACAAATCGGATAGAGATGTTATGTTTTGGTTTTGAAGAAGAGAATAAAAATTGTAAATACTTAACAATCAAATCTAATATGTGGTTCTACCTGTATATTATGTAAATATTAGGTTGTAATAAATTATTATTACAATAAATAATTAATAATAATAATTAAAGTAATAAATTATTGCTCCTAATTAGTATATATATATATATATATATATATATATATTTGTTTTATTGGTATTTATATATATATATATATATATATACATACATTTCCTAAGTTTTGAGGGAGCTGAAAAGGAATTCTAGGTCTAAAAAAAATTTCTATCACAATTTACTGTGTAAAAGCTAAAATTGTTCAAGTGAAGTGCATTCAATATATTTTTGTCAGAAGAATGGATTCAAATTCAGCATTCAAAAGAACCCTTATATACGAAGTTTCATCCAAATAGAAAAATAAAAATTCTTAAGCTTCAAAATTTGCCTGACCAAATAGGCAACTTTTGTTTAAATTCACAAAACCATGAATTACACCCAGGCGGTTAAACGTATTAACTTTATTTTTTTACACGGAATATAGGGCGCTAATATGCTTCAAATGTTTTTGGTTTCATCATCCTATTTGGGTTCAAACTCAAGTTAAAAATCAAAATATTTTTCATATTTTCCAATTTTTTTAATAGGTTTTTGTATATCGAATTTTGCATTTATATACATCAAAAGAAAGCTGAGGCTCTCCTCTTTCTAGCGGTACCAACCAGCGAATTGCGTGACAGAGTAATGGCGATTTAAAGGTAAGTAACCAATAATCGGTTCAAAAATTTCATTTTCCTCGAAGAGGGTGAAAAAAATTACATTTTTTGATTTTGTTGAATAAGCGGTATTTAATGTTTTTGAGGGTGCTAAATCAAAATCTGACGTCAATTTTTGTGTGAAAAAATCTATAGAGGTAGTTTGCTTGAAAGTATAATCATTTTTTTTAGAATCTAATTAACCTATACCAAAATCTAGGGAGCTGTATTTTTTCTTAAATCCGCAATCAAATCTTGGTGCAATAATCATCTCGATATCATGTTTTAAACTAGAGATATGAAATCAATTAGTTTAATGCTATATATTTTTTTTTTTTTCTCGGCCCCATTGGTCGGAAAGAAAAATACGAGTTTAATATTTTTTGACCAGGAACCTTAAAAAAAATTGCCAAGAAGATCCGTGAGAGACTGAGTGTGTCCTTCCCTTGTATGTTTCGTTTAACCATTAACAGGCCATGGTATCCGTATGGATATCTCAGCTTTATTTATTTTTCTGTTCAGATTGCCGCTATTATTTGAAAAAAATAAAAAGAAATAAGCGACGCCTCAAATAGCCTCTTTTGACTATAGTTGCATGCTACAATCCGCTGAGTATTAATACATACTCATACGTAATTAAAATGTGGATAAATAGATAGAATAGATAAAATAATAAAGAAAATAAAGAAAACGAAGTTATATTATAGAGCCGCGCGTCCAATTAAACTAGATCGATCCTAATAAATATTTTTTTATACACTGCATATAATTTTTTTTTTCTTTTATCATCTATATAAGTAGTTCGATAGCTCAAAAAACATCTCTCAGATATTTTATAAAACAACATAACAAATAGTTTTTTATTTTATTTTTTTTTTAGATATGGTAAATTATTATTTACTATATTATAATCATATATATATATATATATATATATATATATATATATATATATATATATATATATACATACATATTTATTTTTATTTGTATATTTATGTATATATAATAACACTAATAATAGTCTTGATGAGTCAATAATCTTTCTATCACTGCCCTTTCTACCTCATAAATAAACAAGCATTTAAACAACCCGCAAAGTAATAGTTATTCTTCAGTAAATTGCAGTTAATTGTTGACGCATTTTATCCACAAAATCTGCTGAGAATAACGCCGCAACCGAAGGATAAATCACTAAAGCTCTATCAAATATTTAATATTCCCTCAGTTCCAGAATTCATTATCAGACGCTGTTTAGAAATCCATTATTTTAAATTTTATCCTCCGCACCTCCCCCTGTTCGTTGGCAAAAAACCTGTTCAGGTAGTACAATATGTATATAAAATTTTATTTATATTTTTAGTTTTAGAAACAGTTTGTGATTGTGGGGGAAAAAATGTGCCCCAACATAGCGACATAATCGTCTTAATGTAACTTGTTTTAAGACAAAGGTGCTCTATCTTTACTTTTTATAATGTGTATAAAGGCCTACAACTGTAAATATTTCGTACACATAAGTTTCTATAAGAAATTAAAAAAAACTGCTGTGCTTCAAATTTATATGAAGTATTACGTTATACTACAAAATCACTAACTGAATGGTGAATAATAACTATCTTTGTTAATAATTGACTGACGTACTGTTCTTGTAATCCATTAAGGCGGGTAAAAACCTTTAATCTATAAATAAAACAAAAAAGTTTTTTTTTTTTCTCAGACCACATTTCAGGGGGTTATAAAATCTTTTTAGAAAATTTATGATTTCTTTCGTTATAAAAGTTATTTTCACTTTTATTTATAACCCAAAGTTTTTAAGAATAGTCGAACAACAAAAGAAACTATTTCAGGGTCATAAATATGAGCAGATGCTCAGTTGTTTTATGTCAAAGCAAGCACAGGTCGGAGCAGTGCGACTCTTGGCCCCTCTCGCTAGTTCACTTCTACAATCACTTATCTGTCGCACCTTGCATCACTTCGATTCCGTGTAATGATGGTAATTACAAGGAAAGCTGGCCATAAACCGTATTCAATTGTCCGGGACAACCCACAATTTGTGACGCCTCCTGCCAGGAAGAGAAGATCGTAAAAATTAATTTCGTCGCCTAGAAATTGATTCGAATTGTCTAGAAGTGCCCTATTGACAGGCCATTACTACATTAATAGCGCGTCAAGTGGCCGTCATGGCGAGCACCTGCCGTGAATAACTTTCAATTCATGCATTTATTTTTTATAGTCATATTCATTATCGCTTATCTCATCTTCACATCTCCAGTAGTGTGAGCTTAATCTGTGAAAAATGAAAAAACAAAATCCTTTCTTTTTCAATAAAGTATAACGAACAAGTACATACTTCCAAAATCATATTATAAAATGCATTTAAATGATGTTAGTCAAGTAATAATAAAATTTATTGGAAAATTGGTATAATGTTTTTAAGTCACTGAAGGATGCTAGAATCAGGTTTTCCAGGATCTAACATTTTTTGACAGCCGAAAGATATCCTTACCACTCATTCCCGACAAATTAATTTTACTACCTTTTGCAATGAATTATTATTTTTAGAACAGCTTCTTTTATCCGATGATTGACTCTTCTGTAATTTAGAAATTTGAAATACAATTTCATACTGTCAACACTACAATTGAATCTACTGTCCTTGATGAAGTTTAAATAACAATAAGATTATGGAAGTTTATCACTTCGAAATTTATGGACACTCCTCTGTAAGGTATGAAACATTTTTTAGTATTTATAAATCGGGAAAAAAGAGAGTCCTTTCAAAAAACAAAACCAATTAATAAATTAATTTTAAAAATACAACAATGACGGAATATCCTTTGACCTTCTAAAATCATCAGATCCTCGCAGATCTGGAAATATTATCCTTTAGTGTCCTGCTAAAAGGACTAAACGGGAAGAGAATTATTCTTTAAAAAAACGAAAAAACTTTATATTTCAATATAGCTTTATGAATATAACGAAAATTTATTGTTGCACTCTTTTTCCGTTTAGTCCTTTTAACTAGACAATAAAATATATTATTTCCAGATCTGCTAGAGTGAAATTTGAATGAAATCATTATGTGTTGTCGTACTTGAATTCAAAAATCTAAAAAAATAGTAATATTTTTCAGTCGGAAAAAATACTGTGTCGAAACTAAGTTTATATTTTGCAGAGGTAAGTATTTTATTATATTTCTATTGTAACTAGTTATTTAATCCTACAAGGCCCCTCAGTACCATATGTGGTACAACCATTTTTATCGATCTCAAAGCTATAAAAACAGTAGCAACGACATCTCTTGACTTCTAGATAGAAACGTCAGATATTTAACAACTGTAAAAGCAATTTTATATAGATGTCGTTAGTGTTTCTGTTTCTATGTGCTTAGTGTGAAACTTGAGTGAAAGTATTATGTTTGTCGTACATGTGAACTAAAAAATCTAAAAACAAAATAGTAATATTTCTGAGTCGAAAAAAATACTATGTCGATTGGAAGTGTATATTTTGCAGAGGTGAGTATTTTTTTTATATTTCTATAGTAAACGTATTAGCAATTATGACTCAAGTAAGTGACAGAAGATCTGAAATAAAAAAATTATTTTTCTGTCAAATATTAGATTATAATTTTCCCCTAACTACTAATACATCATAAATATTTTTTACATAAAAAAATATTAAAAAATAATTGAGCTATCTAGCGTTTAAGTTCCTAGAAGGCAATAGATTCAACAGTAGCAGTGAAATAAAATTTCTGAACGATAAATGAGTAAAACATCGGGTACAAGAAGCCGTTGTATAAAGGAATAATATTGGTTGCAAATGTATGCGATCAAAGGACTATTTTGTAACTGAATGGAGCAGGCAAAGGAAAGAAACATGATGGAAGTCTAAGATTATATTGAGCAGCCCATTCAGTTCTATTCACCGAACAGAAATAAAACATTTGAATATAAAATTACTTCTTCAAAAATGGAAGCCTCTGATATGAAATCTGTGCGTGTTGACTTATTAACAGATCTTAAACATAGGCCGAAGTCGAAGTAGTCGAACAGGCGATCCTGCAAGTTGCGCGGTGGTATGTAAATCGTTCATCCTCTTCTTCGCGTGTCTTTCGGGAGCGGCCTATATGTCTCGGGATGGTTATAATTCAGGGGAGGAGTCCAGGCGGGAATTATCCGACCAGGAAGCCTAGGCCTGTTATAATAATCGCGCACGATACCAAAGCGGGTCTATGATGCGCTCGCATGATGACAGAGAAATGGCTCTCAATTTGATGGAAATGAGGTTGGAGGGAGGGCGCGAGGCAACCCTCAATTTTCCTGTGGAAAACATGTCCCAGGGCACCCCCTCATCAAACTGTCCACTCGCCCGATTTACATTAAACGGTAGGGGTGCAGTAAGCTACACACTACCGTCTCTGCTCTACAACATCTATAGCCTTCAGCGGTCAGATGCAGGTTAATTTTGTTGCATGTAATATAATTTGAAGATTAATGTTTTAGAAAAACTATTCTACAATACGTAGTTTAAATATGTGGGGTCTACCATTTGAACGTAAAATGAAATTCAATAGGATATAAAGGCTAGATTAAAACCTACACCGTTCGGGCTAATTCTCCAGGATTTTTTTTTTTTTTTTTTTTTTTTTTTTTTTTTTTTTTTTTTTTTTTTTTTTTTTTTTTTTTTTTTTTTTTTAATCTTTTATTAACAGAAATTCGTAATGGTATTTAAAAAAAATACATACAGCATACAATGGAAAATAATGAAATGACTAAATTTTGTAAAGGAATTACCCACTGATATTACTCCAATGAAATATCTACAATAGATGAAGATCCCGAGGCTATATTTTTTTCAGAAGTCTCGGAAGATTGCCAGGAATGGAATGGGATGCAAGTTGTGAAACATGTGAATTTGGATGAGTATTAATTATTTATTATAAAAGAAAATGTATTAGTATGTACTAGTGGATTCGAGTGGGCATGGAGTTGGCGATGCAAGGATAGCTATCTGATTTGGGCTAAATCAGCGACATATGGGATATTACGGTAATTGTGGATCAGTACATTTGTGACAAAGTAAGGAGCATTTAGGATTTTTCGTAGGATTTTGGATTGGAGTAATTAGATGCGGAAAGAATGCGATGGTTTGGTCGATCCCCATAACTATATACCATGAGTCCAAATTGGTCTGATAATCGTTAAATAGATGAGTTTCTTGTAGTGAATCGGGATATTTGAACGTTTGTCAAGTAAGTGATGGACCAGTCAAAATCAACGTGCAGCTTGTTGTCTTTTCAATCTTCTAAGAGGGTTCCAGGCGAGTCTCTTCTCCAGATAAAATTAAAGGTATCGTATTTGTTCAAAATTATTTTACGGTACTTTATTAAAGGAAACAGGAGGAAAGGATGAGGTAGGTTTTCGACGCAGAATAAAAGTTATTTTCTGAGATTTGTTGGATTTGTTATAACTTTCTAGTTATAAAGCCATTCTCCAAGAGACTTGATATGTCATAAGAGTGTCCAGGAATTTGAAAATTAGGATATATAAGACTATAAGATTAAGATATATTATACTACTTTTAGTTGTAATAGCACGTCGTTATAACAGCAGATGCAAAATGTGGCCGCTTAAGAGAAGAACAATACCTTAAAGTTTCTGCTTAGAATATTTGGTCTGAAGAAAGGATGAACATACGAGAGCTTCTATTGAAAATTAAATATGCAGTGCCTAGTTATTTGTTGACATAATAACGATTTTTCATTAAAATTTAAATTGATTAAATTGTCCTAGATCAGTGATGGGCAAAGTACGGCCCGCGTGCCAAGTGCGGCCCTTCATTCCAACCCGCGACATGGTCACACACCATCATACATAAGACAAAATTTATTTTCTGCAAAGCTAGGATAGATTGTTTTCTTCTCGTTCCATTCTGGATCTTCTACCGTTGTACCATGTAAGTTAAGTGTATTGAGATAAACTCAAAGATAAAGTTTATTGGTTGTGAAACTTTGTTTTGTTCAATTTTTTCGGCCTGCCTAAATGTTTTTCTATTACATCTGGCCCTCCCCTTAAAAAGTTTGCCTATGTCTGTCCTAGACTAGTGATGAAAACAATAAAATTATTTAAAATCATCTTTATTAAAAAGATTTTTAATATTTTTTTAAATTATGATATCTGCTACTCTGATCTAGTTGAATGGATTGGGTTTGTCAGTTCAGAAAGATACTATGGTTTACGGTGGAGTCGAAAATTACGTGGAAAGAACAGCCACGAATCGAATATCCTCTTTAATGAGCCAGCTATAGTATGATTTATTTGATTTGGAATATTAAACCCTTGGGCTGGACACTTGACGAGGTTTGATGAGCTCAAGCGAATTAGAAGATTTACGACGTGATAGCGAGGCGATGCCCAGACATTTGTTTGCTCAGAAGGCCTTCACTCGGCTCAGTAGTGAGTGGTTGCAACCCTGATAAACAGTTAAATATGATACCTATTTACATAATAATTTTCTAAGATAACTTCAAACATTTATTTATAATTTTTTAATCCGAAACATTATTTCATCACGATCCTTATTATAATATAATGAATTTTTCGATATTTAAGGAAACATAATGAGACAGTACAGTTGCTTTGAGATCTTTGATAAAAAGGGTAACTAGCCCAGAACAGAAGAGGAGTGTATTTTTAAAATTTAGCTGGCGTGGATATTTTACGGAATTGAATCAAAATTTCATTCACGAGGAGAAGCGTTTCAGCGCATCAGTTTTAAAAACACACCTGATTATGTCATTTTTCGCTAAGGTTTCTGACCAACTAAGTGCAATTTAGCTGTTGTATAAATGTCTGCTGTTCAAACATCAAACTTTAATTGGGAAATCAAGATATTTCGTTCTTGATCTGAAAAGTGCTGAAAGTTGCGACTTGTTCAATATAAATTAATATATAATATACATTCTTGCAGAGAGTATTTGATACACATTTAATATTGTAGAAGTTTTATCCTGATGATTTTCCTCTAAAATGAACGAGTGAGGATCTAAAAAAACAAAAATATATGAAAAACATGAGTGAAAAACATCCGATTAGCCATAGCAGCATAAAGTGACGTTAAACGAAATAAAAACAACATTTTTTTTTTTAAATAATCTTTTTTTTAAGTTTTATTAGAAAACGGTCTAGTTTTTCGTATAAATGTATCCAATGCAAACTTGTATCAAATTTAATAAGTTTTCATTTTGTACTAAAAAACTGTTTTAATTCGGGGTCACCTGTGGTGTAGTGGTTAGCATAGCATCCTACTAAACCCAAGATCGCGGGTTCGCAGCCCGGCAGATGATCTTAGGATTTTTTAAAGGAGGTAAAAAATCCTTAGTTATTCCGTCCTTCGAAAGGGGCGTAAAATGAGGGTCCCGAGCCTGTGCGATGTCAGATCCCTATCCTAATTATACCTGGATATGCAAAATTTAGGACTCCCACCGTAGCATCGTCAGATTAGCCATAGCAGCATAAAGTGACGTTAAACGAAATAAACAAACTATTTTAATTCAAGGTACCGCTTTTGAGTTATAAGCGAAAAACTCAAAAATAGAATATTTAAAGCTCCCCTATCCCCGAGAGGCACTGGGTTTTGGCGGGGCATTATTTTTTCTTGTTAAGAGGATCCTCCCCTACACATTCCTGAAAAAATTGGAACTAGTATTTTTGGTTCCTTTGGTTAATTGCTCATTTTTGGTCTTGGTTGATGGAACAATTAGATCATCCTAACAAGTTTGTTTTCTGGTAACGATAATTTCATAAAGAACATCATGATTTTAGTCTATAATTTACAATACAGGATAATAGATAAACAATGGTAGCTGAATATTGAAGTGAGCAGTGGGCAGCACAACTATCGTGGTGGCTCCCTGCAGCAGTTTATTATAGCTCTGGCATCAGCTCATTGTTTTCTGAGCGGTTTTTGCACTCAGTTAAAGACAAATAGAACTGCCTATTGAAATTTAAAACTTTAAATTTAGATATTTCAGGAAAATGTACGGATAGACTTACAAGTATCTTCTTATTATTTATATCCTGACCGTAGCTACCATAATTCAACATTATATATTATACGAAAACCTAATTATCCGTCCATCAAATTCTGAATTGCACAAAACAGGATTGAACTGATGACAATTTCATCAGTTAATGAATCATGTATATGAACATTTAGATGTGAAACACATGTCCTTCGGTAAGCCTCGATAAAAAACCAAAACCAATATGCTGACAACGTAAAGTAAATAAGATTAAAGAACGATGACTCGATAAAATTCTTTAGTATCGACATTATATAAATTAATCAATTAAATCTAGTAAGTAAACAAAATTAATACTAACAAAGAATTTATTAAAAATACCAATACCTGCTCCTTTGCTCACAAAAACTTAGTTTGAATTGTAATGCCAACACATAACTATAAACAATATATTATACATATTTATTAATTTATACAGGTTACACATATTTGTAACAAAATACAAAAATCGTGTCTAGATAAAACACCATTTGAGTACAACTAAGAAGGGGACTAAGAAGTATTATCTGTTAGGAAATATTAAAAAAATAAAATTGTGAATAAAATTTCTCCTCAATTCCATTTAATTTTTAGAAACAAACAACCCGAAAATATTTTCAAAGATCTAGCAAAAAAGATAAAAGCTTTAACAAGAATATTATGGATAGACAGAGTGACTAGACTGCAACAGAGGAGAGAAAAACGTTTATGAAGATGACTTGAAGCTTCTTTGTTGAAACCGTAACGACTCGTATAAATAGAACAAGATTATTATTTTTGTAAATAAGAGTGGAAAGAAAAGACAAATATTTTAGACATAAAACAATATTCGTATAAGTGGTTTTGAAAATTATTCTACATACCAGACTTGAGAGAAAAGAAACTGCTCACCGTTTCCGACCACTCTAACATTTACTAGACAAACGGTCAAAGCTTCCAAATAATAAAAAAAGACTTACTTACATGACAGTAATTAGACCTATTTGGACATACTGAGATGAGCTTTTTGGCTCCACTAAACCTTCCAATTCTTTTCGTATCCAATCCTTACAATTCGAAATCCTCAATGCTGCTTTTTATATCACAAACAAACTCATCCATAATGATCTAAATGTTCCATATGTTGCTGATTTAGCCCAAATCCTTTCATAGTAAACTCCATTCCCACTCGAATCCACTAGTCCCCCAACTTGCCACACATTCAATCCCCTATAATTTTCAATTCTAGAAAGATGGCCAATCCAAAAAATTGAGAGAAGATCCAAGCCACCATAACTCGCATGTCTTATCTACATACATGATTAAAGTAATGATTCACAGAGAAGAATCTTCAATATAATTGTTTAGGCATGGTATATTCACTTATAATATTGTAATTTGATTGTATTAAAACATCAACTTTTATTTTTATTTACTTTTCCAGTTTGAAAAAAAAAAAATCTTTGTAGTTCGGAGTTTGAAATTGTATTTGTGTTAATTTCTAAATATTTAGTCTCATTTATTTCATCTTCGTCATTTAACAACAATAGCCATAAAAAGATAAGCCGCTATTACCCACCCGTCTGGACTTAGATAAGAGAAAACCTGAAACTAACTTATAAATTATCAGCAGTCTGGATCCAAATTACTATAGGTGCGTATTCTTGCTATTGGATCGAATAAATCGATAGAAGATTTTTTGTTGGAGACATTTGGTGGTGGAGGAATTCCCTTTATTATCAGTATTTCGTTGAAAGTCGATGTAATGGAAAATTCATTGAACAAGAGCGTAAATCATGGTTTCGCTTCGTGATTGCAAGATTCGTGGGTTTTGACTGGACTTGAAACCGGTCAGTGTTATAACATTATCAAATTGTAAATTTTTTTGTTAGTTTTCATGCATTTTTTTTTTTTTTTTTTTTTTTTTTTTTTTTTTTTTTTTTTTTTTTAAAGACGACTCAGTGGAACTGGCTGGAAATGAGATAGGAATAGGTGGACAGTAAAGGTAGGTAAACTTCTCTTCCCAAAAATAATTTAAAATAAAATTCCAAGATTACATTCTTGTTCTTATATCCACTAAACCAATTTAAAATGTCCTACAATGGGGTAAAATGGATAGATTAGTATTATCTGTTGTACGGCATAAAAAAGTTTTGTTTTTTTTAGAGGATAATTCCGACAAGAAGCCGATTCAAGTTCTCTTCTTCGCCGATAGATACAGCATCCAATTATTGGAAAATTATCTTACGATTATGGGTTTGAGGCACTAAAAGCTCAGACATTAAAGAGCTCTTCTTTGAGAGCAATGTATACTTTAAATGGAAGAGGAGGCAGTGTCATTGAGATTCCAGTGGCACTCCAGGATTTTAATCTGTCTAAACGCCAGGGCAGAGAACCACCTAATTCCAGTGTTCCAGGTGATCCTGGAAGGACCTTTAGCTTCCTATTAGATTTTTTTGTCCCGATGAGCCGATCCGGTAGCTGGCTGGTCCTTATTCAAATGGTCAACAGCCGAATCCTCTGTACAGGCGGTCATTACAGATGCCCGATGCTACCGTTGCCGCAGCAATGATACACCTCCAGCCTTTGTTTAAACAGATAATTCCAGCCCTCGATGGAACATTATCTATGCTAATGGCGGCTCCCTATCTCGGAGGCTGTGCTTCTTATTTTCGACAAACACCATGGCCTGAGGCCAGTACTGAGCCCATCAGTCCTACAGTAGCTACTGTGCCCGAATTATACGCTGTACCGGTAATAATGGGTCTAGGGCTGGCGGCTTCTGGTAGTCTTCTCATCCTGTCTGGTTTTAAGAAATAAAATTGCCATTGATATAATTCATTATCGTCAGTTATTTCGCATCATTACATTTTGAAATCCGATAGCAGAATTTTGAATTCCTTATTTATGTGTCATCATGTGTTAATTCCACTGATACTGGCTCGATTATATAAAACATTATTGAAAAATTAATCTCTACATTGCTAAACAAATTTCAATTTTTAAGAAAACTTCTAAACTTTGTCATAAATACTCAATTATTCAAAATATTGATTTGAAACTTCTATAACTTAAATATAATTTTATTATTAATTAATCTTCTTTGAAATCACCAGCTAATCTTCACATAATTTAGCTAGTTCTTTGAAAAAAATAAATCAATATTTTCAAACGGTTTTAATGTTTATATTATTTTAACTACCTATTTATTGATATTTACGCACAAATACAATAAGTAATTTAAGAAAATCATTACAATGTCTTGTCAATAACATGTAAAAAAACACTCACCAATAGTACTTCAATAAAAGTTCTGCATTAGGAGGTATCTCGGCCATCTTCCTTTATCTTCTTCTCTCGGCCTCGCAAGATTATTAAACAAGTTGGGAAACTTGTTGATTCGATTATATAAACAGAAGTTAGCAGAAAAAATGTTTTACACCAGGAATGGATGGTAATATTTATACATTAAAATTAACTGTAAATTGTCCCCCGCTAAACCAGTACCTAGAAAATTACTTGTTGAGAGTCATTCACAAAAAAACAGTCTTTTGCCTCATATTAGAGCCATAATAGCAGTGCGGTGTCCACGTTAACAAAATATCTTTGTTATTTCCCTTACGATTCTCTCTCTTCGAAATGATATATCACTGGTGATTGGACAAACAGACTTAAGTCATCATTTTTATAAAAATTGTGTTATGAAAACATAAATTAATAAATAAATAATATTTTGTTTAATTTTGTATTTTAATATAAAGAACAGACCCTTATAATATACTATAGTGATTCGTGAATAAAGAAATACACAGATAGGATTTAAACCTTTGGAAAATCGTCTTATAAACATCACACTCCAAGACTGAAGACCTTTTGACCAAACTTCAATGATATATAATAAAGAAGCTTTTACTCTTAAATCGTCATTCTCATAAATCGAAATCTTCATCCACTTGACTGCCATTCATACAGCAACATATTAACAATCATTGCTTGCTAACACCCAATTATTGGCACTCTCCCAATCAGAATAAGCCAGTGTGTCACTCTTAATACATCCAAAACCAGTTGTTCCTTCCAAGAAGAAATTGTGTTTTAAAAATTGAAAGAATTATATTATGTCTTTATTTATTATTTATTTTAATACAAAACTTTTTATTAAATTACATTTTCACGTGTTTTCTTATCTTCTAGATTGTGTTTTTCCACTTTAAAACTAAATTTATAAATTTTATTAGTTTTTTTTTTTTTTTTTTTTAAATACAGGAGTTTACTCCCTGCGTGAACCTAAGTGCCAAATTAAAGTTGCTGATAACAGCAGGGACCACGTATAGTGTATAAAGAAATGCTTAAGGAAACTTATAGATGAAAATATAAAAATGAATACTTAATGCTCTTCAAGAAAGGAGAAAAGTAGGGGGAAATGATACTAAAACTAATAGTGCATCAAAATACCCAATTTATTTATTAGAATTATTAGAACCATCTAATTTTATAAAAAGACTGTTTTAGCTTTTCAAAAGTATACGGTATATTCACTAAAACAATAGATAAATTGTGAGACCTAAAAACTACTGCCACAGATAATAATAGAGATTGGCCAACAAATCGGCTACTTCTGTAATCGGTGATTAATCGACAAAAAGTATCTGAAAAATAGATTAATTGAAATATGACCATGGCTTTTATTTATTATAAATTCTATTTTAGATTCATCTTTACACTTCGCTGTTTATTCCAGAAATAGAAACTCTGATAATATAAAAAAACAACAACATAAATTCGATAACTTCTACAATACTAAATACAGAACTTCCGTAACCTACCATTTATTTCTTTTTATTCACAATTTTGGTTTGGTGTTATAATAAAAAAATGTTTATTATTTATTGAAACGTAAAGTAAAGGTAGAAATTTACATGCGTGTTTATTTACTATTACCTGCTAGATATTTTTGTATTATGAAATCTAAATATAGCCACAGTTCGAGTATGACTGAATGAAAGGAGAACACTTATTTTCTGATCCCAACAATCGATCCCATGCGAATTTAAAAAAAATAAATAAATTTAAAAAAAACAAGTTACACACCGGTCCATTTGCAAAACACAAAAGAAAAAAGATAACATGTACAAAAACCTGTTGCTTCGTGTAAAGATGACTATAAAGCTATCAAGCCTTCTTTTCAGCCGACTTGTTGGCCAAAGTCATAGACTTTATCTTTAATAAATAATTAATAACTTTAGATATATTTTTTTTATCTGTTGAGCAGGATTATTATTTATTATTATTGATAGGAGAAGAATAGTTTTATTTCTATTTGGAATAGAATACAACTTTATTAGTAATCGTACTAAAATTAGGTTTTTAATAATGTTAAAAAAGGGGCTTAGGAGGCTTAAGGCTTTCAGTTTAAAATCTTACAAATTTAACCCAAATAGACATTCACCTGGATTGGATCAAACACCAAATATTAGTTCTCTTTCTAATATAAACAAATACAATACCACCATTGCTTAGATGTATGAATTGATTTAAAAAATACATAATGAATCCTTGTCACCAATTTTTTTTTAGAAGCCCAACCACCACAATTCTAATAAAAAGACGTTTATTGAAATCACCATCGACCAAAGACGGTACATCACGAGCACAGACGCAGGTATATACGTAAGTGGATAAGAAAGTGGCAGCAAGCTTAGCGATGCAAATGCCACCTCGATCTGTATACATAAGGCACCAGCTGTTTACGGCAGAACATCGACCGAATATTTGTTAATGTCGGCGATCTGTTTTCTCTCGTTTTGTCAAGATTGTCTATATGTCAGGCTGCTCTTGAAATTTAAATTCATGAGGGCACCAACCCTTCAAGAGGCTGGCAACTGTCGACCTATAAAAATTTTATAATATGTATATGCATATCCATTAAAGAACTAGAGAATTTTTGAGTATAACTTACTTGTAATAAATTTTGAATTAGTTTTTATTAATGACTAAACGACCGATCAATCATCGAAACTTCCGTATTTAGAATAGCGGCTTAAATTAAGGTTGCAGAGAAGTCAGTAACGTTATGTACTTAAGAAGAACCCACACGATCCACAAGTATAGACAGATCTGGCTAAACTAGGAGAGAAATGTTGATGCATTGTCAATGTTCAATGAAACGCTCTAGAGTGAGATGTCCCAGAAGGACGTAGTTAGAGCTATAGATATTGCAATCGTAGTTCTTTATTAATCATATTTTGAACGTTATTTTATGAATGGCTGTTATTATTAATAGCTATGCTGATCATTAGGTTTCGGATAATTATAATAATAATCGTGTACCGATACCAATTCCTCAGTGTCCACTAATAACAATGTTTCCCACAATCTCATTCATTTATTTATGTTGGAAGTTTTTATTTTGCAACAACATTTTTATTTATCGATAAAACACAAATAATAATAATAAACATTATAATTAATAATTAGACAGTCAAGTCTAATTATTATTATATAGCCTGGAAATATTTATAGGACTTTTAAAGTGTGCAGATAAGTTATTACGAAAACTCTGCTAATAAGATAACAATATATATGTATATTTTATGCCTTAAAAAATAAATAAGCGAGGACCCGGTGGAGAGGAGACACCACAGAAGCCGGCTGCTATCTGGGGATCGGATCTTGGATAGGGGACATCGGCTACCGCGGCATCTCTTCTTCTCCCTCGGCCGGTTCTTCTTCTGCATATCCTCCTCTTCGGCGAGCTTTGAGTCGGCTCTCAGGGTCGGAGGCAATAAGGTTCCACGCTCACTGTTAAGTTTATTTGCATAGGGTTCACTCCTGCTTTGGCATACCAGGAATTCACTTGATATATGGAGCTTAGAACTTTAAGACCCTATTTACTTCAAAGCGATACAGAAAGTTAATTATTAAAGAAATAACAATGAGCTAATCGTAATCTTAATTAATTATTTGACAATTGGGGTTACAAATATTATGAAACAATAAAGGAAAATAAGATTGTTGGCCCGATCTCCGTACCACCTAGTTCATACAAATAATTATTTTTTAACTTCAAAATTTTCATTCAATCATGTAAAATAATTACAATTAGTAAATATTATCATACGTAAAAGAAAATCATGGCGCGAGTTGGCATGAGGGAGAAAGCACCCAGTGGTGCTCACTCATTCATTACCTTCTACTGATTGATGTTAAGCTAGATCTCTCATCCAACTCCTCTTCAGCCTTCAACATGAGACATCAGGAATTTCTGTAGGCGTACATTATCGTAAACTCGTTAGTAGTATTTCTGAATATATTTCGTGAAAGTTAAGATACGCAAGCCTGTATGTAAAGTTTTGTTAGAAAATTTGGGAGGCGAGTCCGTTATTATTCTTAGCAGCTTAAATTGAATTGTTGGTATTTTCCAAATATGTGTCTTATTGGCAGGTAAATAAATTAAGATAAAATGCTTTTTTCGCTGAGTAAATCATGTTCATCTGATCTTTCATATTAAATATTAATTTGAAATGTGATTGATGGTGCGCTAAAAAACTAGTAATGTATTTGATTTAAATATTATCTAAAAAAAGAATAATACTATATTGATTTTATGTAAAATTCAAAACTAAAAGTATACATAATTGGATGGTTTTTGGTAATTGGATAGTTCGAGGTGGACTGGACCGTAAACACCTGGAACCAGCCAAAACTAATTAAAATCCATGTGAAGAAATGAAAGAAACTAAGATAACTTATTATCAAAATTTAAATTTATAATGTCTAAGTGATTACAGATGAAAACGATATTAGGATAGTTGCACACACACACCGGTTTTGGACGGCCGGTTTTTTACCGGTCGTCCAAATTTCAATAGTGAACAAGTCAAATAGTAACCTTGCGCACACGCCGACTTTTGGACGACCAGCAAAATGCCGGTAAGTTGCCGGCGCCTGCCACTGCATTATAATTACACTTGTTCGAGTTACTGAATCGAATGAAACAATATCAATTTGTTAATCAGAAATTGTTAAAAGTTTTAAGTCGAAAAGTCAAGAATTAAAGTAAAATTATAGTTCTACTAATTGTTTAACCGGTAAAAAACCGGTGAGTGTTCAAGCACTAGCACCGGCAAAATATCGGTCGGTTTTTTGCCTGCCGGCAAAAAGTCGGTGAGTGTGCAACTAGCCTTACAGATTGTTGTTTCAAAAACAATATTTAATTCAAGTTAAATAGAGGAGGGTTAGTTTTCATTATATATAACGTTCCATCTTTTATCATTTTCTTCTGGTATCACAGCGGTATTCTCTGATGTAGTAATTGTTAATACATGTGTGTATGGAACAAATGAATTATGTTAACAAAAAAATATAATTAATTAATATAACAAAAAAATATATACATAAATATTTGTTTGATTACTCTATAAATCTTGTTCAAGCTAAAGTTTAAAAACGCTCGGCTATACCATTGAAAATAAGATGTCCTTATGAGGAATATACAGGTAATGACTACAGCAAAAAAGAAGAGAACAAAATAGATGTTTTGGAAGAAAGAAAGAAAAAAAAAAAAAAAAAAAAAAAGGTCCTCCCGGTTATTAGAGAACATTAGCTGGCTAAAAGGGCAATTAATATTTGGAGCCCAGGCTACAAACAGCGCACTAGCTCACTGCTACTGCTACTGCTACTATACTGCTAGACTACTAACAACACAGTTACTGTTCTCACTATAACTACTAACGGTCAAACGCTTTGTCCTGCTTCTGGGAATTACGTCTTGTTTTTAGCTTTATCTTGTTTAGCTCTAAATGTATTCAACACAAGGTTATATATGTACTATTATATAAAAGGAAAAGTTATTTTTCGTTTACGATCACTAACCGCGAAAACTACTGAACCAATCAGTACTAAAGTATAACCACATCATCTTTATAGCTCCAGGATGGTTTAGCGATAATAAAATCTACTGATTTTCAATTAATTTGTTATTAAAAATGCGATGATATGTGGCAACAGTCAAGTTTGAAAATTGACCACCAATCGGTCAATTGATTGAGCGAGACTCAGTAATTCGAGTACCGATTGTAGTTGGTTCGCTTAGTCTGAATAGAGTAGCCCATATCTAAAAATCAAGATGCAAAGAAAACCAAACGCAATCGTGAATTCCATTAATTGCTTTAATAAATTACTCCAAAAATTCATACAACAATGACTTCAGCAATGTAACTAATGTCTTCATCGACAATCAACCCATAACACAGACAAATAAAATTCATTGCTTAGGACTTACATGCGACAGAAAAGTGACTTAAGGCACATTAAACAAAAGTGTCTCAGCCTAAACAAGTTACTAAAACTCTTGTATCCAATCCTTCATATACGGTCGACATTACTCCGACAACGAATAAATAAATACACATAATTACTTAAATCCATATGGACATATACCACACAAATATACGGGACTCCTTAAAACAAGCACCTTAAAAAATACAAATATTTCAATCAAAAATACTTAAACTAATTACGAAATTACCACAAACTAAGTACATTTAGAACCACACACAACAAACATATATTTAACCTTTATAGACGATTTCACAACAGATTTCCTGGATATTTTAATATACTCATTAATGATCTGGCCACAACTGACATACCTGGGAAATAGTCTCAGAAGGCTAAACAGATGCTGGGTGAGAGATTTGCTCAAATAAATAATTTTTTTTCTTGTTTTTCAACCCATGCCAGGAGAAGGTACTATTGAGTGATATCCCTCACGTCTAAAAGGTCTATATTTTATTGTATAGTACACTACGAGCGAATTCACTTATTCTTACTTCAATTAAAAAATGGAAAGAGAAACAGTTATTTACGTTTTAGCTTCAATTGGCGATGTTCTGTTTCTTTATAATTACTTAAATATAATTCACAAATAAAATTAACATTTTTATTTTCCTAATGGTTGATGTAATGACTAAGTAACAATACCGGAAACTAATAGCCCTTCTTCCACTAACGGTTACGTTAAACCTTTTGGTAGCATTCATTGACACAAAGCCATGGAAGAAGACAATTGATATTGGCCCATTACGGGAACAAAGAGGCGGAACCCCCAAATAATCCTGACTTATGCCAAGCTGAGGGTAAGATATGAGCTGCTATACATCACTCAGTGGGTACCTGAACCATCGGCACCTCTCCTGCTCTACAGTACCCTGTGCCTACGGTAACTGAGTAGATCTCAATCTCAGGACGGCAGGTAGGCCCTCCTCTTCTCGCCGAAATTTATTGCGACTCCTCTCAGTCACAAAAAAAAAAAAACCTCTCAGCCTTTCTTCTGTTCGCCGTCGTCGACACACCAAATAATATATGTCCGCTTCATTAGTGAGTGATTATCCTTTCCCTCCTGAAGGAATTCTTTTAACGTTTCCTACTTTTTTAAGTAAAGGCTTCTTTCGAATCAGAAGGAAACAATGGTATAGGCAGGAGAAAGAATCTCAACCCTTCTGACATATAATTAGCAGCGTTTTTGAGAACGTTTTTTTATGAATGCGTAATAGAAAAAAAATAAGCCAAAAATACATCTGAGTTACAGTGCCTTGTTTTTTAACCTTAATATATTTTTGGTTCGGATTCTTGGTAGAATCTGAAGATATTGATACCTACATAAGTAAAATATAAAAATCATTTCTTAATAAAAATGTTAAACGCATTTGAATTGAAGGGTTGGATTCCTTCAATTGTAGGATCTCAACGTTTTGATTTGATTTGAAATATAAATTTATAATATAAATTTATTTGAAATATAAATGTTAATAAATAAGTATACAAATGAAAACTTGTTTTGTTTCTTTTTTTGTGACTTTCTCTAAAACTAAGCAAAAATTAGAAAATCTCTAAAGGACTTTTGGTCTTAGTTTTTCGGTCCCCTATAAGTTCCTGAAGTTTTGCCATTTAAATTCGGGACACCCTGTATATACGATTCTAAAAATTAAACATCAATAATTTCATAAGGTATTTCATTTTTTAAATATTAATTTCGTTTTTCGTCTCGTTTCTACTAAATAATACATTACCAAGATATCGGATAAAATATAACAGAATAGAAAGAATACTTTATTCATGGACAATGTCCCTAAAGAATAACATTACATATCGGAAAGTGATTTCATATCTGGCCAAGAAATTTTCAAAATAAGACGTGATAAATAACAGTAAATAGAAATTTACATAATAAAGGAACATAAAGTAAACTAGATACGGACTAGAAAAAAAAGAAAAGAAATATGAATATAGAAAAGTAGCCATTATACGATTAAATATTTTATAAAATGAATAATTTCTGGTATTTCTGGTATAGTATACAATAAAATATATATATTTTTTCCATAATCATAGTTTCAGTTATATATTCATTTCATGTTTTTATTATTTATATATAAATTAACTATGCACATGAAAACTCTATTATAAAAAAATGCCCAGGAGTACTGTTTTATTTTAGCTTTACGATTATACTTTGAATTGTACTGTACTCAGATCTATGGGCTGATTCTTTTTCTTTACTTTGTATAATTGTTTACACAGTAGTACTGTTTTTTATTTTCTTTACATTATATAACTGTTGCCCAGTTGGGCTGATTCTTTTTCCTTTTCTTTACATTGTACTGGTTTAATTGTGCACCCTGTTTCCTTTTCTTTACACATTGTGTTATTGTGCACCCATTTTACAGCATTTATTATTCCTTTTTTTTCTTATCTCTTTACTCAAATGAGCTTTCTTTTCTTTTATTTTATTGTATAAATTTGCTGCTGCCGCCCTCCATTTTCATTGTATAACTTTGGAATAAAATTGGGCAACATCCCAATTTTGGTGGGCGGTATGTTCGCGCCGATCGGCGCTTTTGTGTTAAGGGGAAAGGGAGAAAATTGTAATTTAGTTCAAGTGACGCCCTCTACCGACTTCCCTCATTAACCGGCCCTTTACTTAGTTTTCCTATTGCCAACCAGAGGGCAGTTGACTTTATTAACTCTCGCAAAGTTTAATATGCGGGAGTTCTAATCGCAATCTTAATCCCCTCAGGACCATTCTCGGCCACTCTGTTCCTGCACTCTGCCCTGGATGCACCTACTTTTGTCCAAGACTTCAAAGTCTTCCTAGTTTACATGCTCAAGGCTCACATAGCCTTCCGAGAGTCTTTCCTATGTTAAAAGTGTTTTCCTTTCGTGCTATAACCAGCAAAATTTTCCTTTTGACTTTAATGAGTGGTGATAGCAGAGGAGGAGAGTTCGATCAAGTTTTACAGGCCACAGGGAGCGTTCGCTTGTCTGTGAGGACTTCAGGGGCCCCGCGAGAGCTAGAAGGCGATCTCAACCAGGTGAGTGCGCTTGTCTGTATTTTTTGGTTGAATTATTTTCCCGCTAACATCTCCCCAAAGTTGCAGAACCTCGTTTTGATTAAATACTATACAGTCCATTTTTACTGCGCCGAGGCGAGTTATTCGCACCGGCAATTTTCATTAACAGGAACATAAAGTAAACTAGATACGGACTAGAAAAAAAAGAAAAGAAATATGAATATAGAAAAGTAGCCATTATACGATTAAATATTTTATAAAAAGAATGAATAATTTCTGGTATAGTATACAATAAAATATATATATTTTTTCCATAATCATAGTTTCAGTTATATATTCATTTCATGTTTTATTATTTATATATAAATTAACTATACATATTATTATAAAAAAATAGTAATTTAGGCTAATGTTTTATGTTTTAGATGACATTCATTATGAAACATTTACGTAGTTAAAAACCCTTAGTTTCGAGAGAGAGAAGGTAGTGGAAGAGGAGTGTTTTGAATATTACAATCCAGACTGAGAATCTGATTTATTGATGTACTAGGTAACGTTACCATGTTTCACAACTTATTTATTATCAAGTAGAAACCTTTAGGGCAGGTCGAAACGTTGGCACGTTTCGTTCCTCTTTGACTACATCCCTCATCATATTCTTCTCACTTTATTATCAACTTCGTAGATTCCCTGTTTTTAGCTGTGTAGGACCTAAACCAAAGTTTGGTTATCATTATTTTTGGATTAACAAAAATTAAACATTACATAAACATTATATACGATTAAGTATGGCGTGTACAGGAATAAATAAAATCCCTTCCAACAGGGTTACTGCTGGAAGGAAAACACTAAAAAAATAGAAAAACAAAACAAACACGGTTTGGTTATTTTTAGTAATTGTTTCTACTGATTATTGTTCGTTTTGAGTTTTGATTAAGAAAGGAACAGAGGTAAGCAGTATTTAAAAAAAAATAATAATAATTTTATAAAATAATAAATGTATTTATTTTATTTTTTTGTTATTCTTAGGAAGCTCTTCAAAGATACAGAGTGAAGATCAGAGCTTGCATTTATTCCCCTATCTGAAATTCTTTCTATTTCATAGCTATTTTAAATATTAAAACGGATTATTGAAACATCATTAATTTTATTACGCAATGAGTTATTTGTTTAAATGACAGATAACTGCTATCATTAAAAAATCTAAATTCCCCTTCGTCTTGATCAAATTATAAAAAAAATTAAAATATTAATTACGTAGATTACTGCACATCAGTCCAGTAAATATGGTAATTACAATGCAAAGTAATGACATGACAAAGACTTGAAGAGGGACTACACAATGGTAGCACTGTAGAAAGTTCTACAATAGAAGTCCTGAGACCATCTTCTTATCAGATGCCTTGGAGGATTGCCTGGAATGGAATGGGAAGCAAGTTGAGAAACAAGTGGATTCGGGTGAGTATTTAGTTAAATGAACTTCATAAATCAAATATTCTATTATAACTATTATTTAAACGTTAAACAATGACAAATGCAGCAACATAGACTAGGAATTTGTGAAACAAACGTCGAGACCGGAGAGTCTAAGCTTCACCTCTGAATAATATTTTTTCTTTTTTTTTTTCCTGCACACAACTGAACCATGTAATTGCAAATTAAATTGATTTTCAATCTACTAGAACCCCTCATTAGAAGCCATCAGCAAAGCAGTTATTACAACCACCGTCACAATGTTCTTATTTTGACTTCCTGCGGATGTTCCCGGAGATGGCACCTCCTGCCAGTACCCACACTCCATTGTTTTGCCCCCATATCCAATATTTCACCATCGTTACTTTCGACCGAGAGAGGTGCCCCCTCCCAAAACCAACAGGTGACCTCCTCACCTGTTCCAGCTTACATATTCATAAGAGAGCGTAGGCGTTCCCGACGCCGAACAAAAGGAAATCCACCCACACGGTTCTGATTTATGGGGTTATGAACTTTGGCGGCTGCAGTCAACACACTATAAAATCGTTTAGTATTTGCTAGTAATTTATTTGGTGTATGACCTCGAGAATAAAGCCTTTTATTCTACTACCTAAGTACTACCTTCTCTATCCCTTTCCAACAAGGAACCGATTTCTGAGAATCAAGATGTGACTAACCCCAGCAAAAAAGCAACTTAGGAGTGATAAAGATAAGTTGTGGGTTACAAAAATTACAAGATCGAGGGATGACAGGTCAACCGAATATTAAACTTCATGAAAACTGAAAGAGGTTGATCCAATATGAAAAAATCATCTTAAGGAACTAGACTCGTAAAATCCAGAAAGAATAAGAATCATGCACCGAACAGGGCAATGAATAAAACACAGTGAACTCCCTCTTATTCTATGTTACGTTAACCGTAACAGCCGGTTAACGTAACATTGAATAATTTTTTTTATAAATGATTATAAAATTTATTTTAAAAAAGTTAAAATAATGATATTTTACATAATATAATAAAATAAAATGAAATTTACTGCATAATTGTAATATTTAGTTATTAGTTTATGTGCTGTATTATTTATATATTGACGCGTAATTGCATTTACTTATTGTTTTGTGAATTACATCAATAAATCAAAAATAAACAAAAACAAAAAAAAAATTAAAAAACCTTGGAATAACCATTAAAAATCTTGGAATAACTTTCGATCATTATCTTTTTAAAATAATCATGTTTCCTAAATCACCACTAAATCAATTTTTATCCTAAAGAAACTTCAACGCTTCCGCGATTCATTACCACATAGTACCCGTTTTTTTCCATTTAGGCTACGGATGCATACAATATGGAGCTGTTTGGTGAGCTCGATATGAGATTTATATGAGAGAGAGCAAGATATGGACAGGTTTACCCTAATTTATAATGTAAATGATTCCTAGATGCACTGATATTTCAAATAACCCACCAACATTCATGACCTCCTAACTCTTCGCTTTTCCATCCACCCCTAAAATATAAGAACCCGGTACACTCATCAACCGGTACAATCCTGCGCATTGAATTGCATCCTTCAAAATATATTATAGCATCCGCGCTTTCTCGTTATGGAATTCCTTGCTCATCTCTATACAAAAATGTTCCACTTTAACTTCCTTTAAACATTACCTATTTCTTTACCTAATCTCCAATCATCCGAGCAAATGTCAAATATGTATATTTATGTTGTAGATATAATAGTAAATCTAAGTAGCACCTCTTTACAAGATACCTTCTTTATTCTGTAACTTGTAATGTTATTAGTAATCAATTATCGTAAGCATACGATTGCGCTATGTATTATAATCTTATGTTATTCTTAGGGGACAAGTTGTTCCAGTTAGAAGGTTATTTTTTTCAGAAGTAATGGAATAATTTAAAACATGCTACTAATACTAAAAATGTTTCCTATGAAGGAATGGGTGTTAGGTATGCCTATATATACATTGGCGGAATTTAACAAAAGAAAAAAATACTAGAAAAGGTTTTACAATGAATTCTGTCAGCTTTGCAAAAACGATACTGTTTAATAAATATTAGAAAGTAATTAGTGATTCGATCTTGAAGTTATACGAAAAACAAACATACAGAAACTACTCCTTAAATATTTTTCCAGTTTTATTAGCCAAGTATGCAAAAATTATAAAATATATTGTGAACACTTTTATAAAATGTAGACTATCTGGTTAAAATGAAAGGAAACAAAACTACAGTAATATAACTCTTTATGAGGTACAAATCACCTGAACTTTATGGATGGCACAACAGCCAGGACTGACTTAATCTTCCAGTACTAAAAACAGGCGAAGACATTAACCCAAACAAATATATAAAGACATATGACGAAGACGACAGTCCTAATTATTCAATCCATTGTCTGAAGAGACCCAGTTATCTTTGCAGACGGGAACTGATAAAGTCTTCGACGCCCACACATGCCTCCTCGATATTTACGATGTATGTCTTGTTGGTACCCCTGCCTCTTCTTCGACCAATGGGATTAACTGCCGCTCATAAAGTGCGCCAACTCCGAATGAGTCCGCCATTACTCAGCGCTCGTTCATATTTCGGCCTCCCACGCGCCCAGCGGTATTAGTTTTTCGAAACCAAGACTATTTTGAGGAATATTTATTTCTGACATGTATTGCTAGTGAGAGCGACCGCTTCTTAAACATCTTATGATTTATTAACAGAGCTCATGGTGAAATTTGAAATTATAATCTGAGTGTATTTCTTTTATTACAAATATGATTTTGAAATGAGTTATTGTACTGACCGGAGGTAATCTATAGCATTACAATACTATCACGTAAAATATAAAAAGTAAACATCATTTAGGGTTGATATAAGTGATTACGACCATCATAGAGGATGGGAGGTAGAGTCTAACTGGCTGAGACAGCAGTTCTATACTGTTCTAGATTCTGTTAAGGTTCGCTCTAAATGTAGGAACATTTTAGTTTAAGAAATAAGAAAAAAACAAAGTCTTTACAATAAGGATAACTTCTTGTGTTATTCAATTATAAACCGGAATGATCATAGACTTTCATACTTACATGTGATGCATCATGCAAACGAAATCACCGATGATTGATTTTTTTAAATGTATTTCAAGATCGAAAAAAATACTAAGTGCACAGCATGAAACCAAAGAGATGGGTGCAATGAATGGTGCTGGAAGTCAAAATGGTTTTAATTTTCATTAGGTGGAGTTATATTTTGTATTTACGATAGTTCAGGTTTAATAGCTTCATTGGAACCAATACCTCAATACAATTGAAAATAATTAAGGTAAAGACTATGCTTATAGTCGCGGTGCTCTTTTAACTGTAGCACATACCAGCTTCCACTATGGTCTGTCATTTTTCAGTAAGCTTAGTTCATATTTTTTCGTTAAAATTATTTTTTTCACTGAGAACAACAATTTGTCTTTACAGAATTTAAATATTCTTTCATAGGTTTAGTAAAGTTTTGCAGACAGAAAAATTATGGATATGTAGATTTTGGAGAAAATTATCTCTATGCTGACATCACAAGAAAATATAAACAACAAAAATATAAAAGAAAAATAGAGAAAATGATGAAAGTAAATAAAAAAATATTTTGATTTTATTTGTAAAAATAAATAATGAAAAACATATATTGAATGAAACGTCGGCATTAAAATGAAGTCTTGTCAAATTAACAATACATAAGATAAAATCTACTTAAACAGTACATTGATACAATAAATAAAAATGTAACATGTGATAAAAAATCACACGATAAAAAAAAACAAAAAAAACAATGGCGACTGTAAACTATGCTAAATTGTAGTTAAGAAACGTCCAAAGAAGGCTGAAAATGAACTGGATGAGGGATCTCCAGAGCTAAGTTGAAAAGAAAAAAAAAAAATCATGTTAGGTGGAGGTAATACTGTATTCGATCCGATTTACTGATTTTTTTATTACTTCGATAGACATGTATGACTACATTCAGTTAAAAAACAAACTTTTTTTTCAATCGCATTGTTTAATAAAAGTTCCAAATGATTGAAATTATTTGTTTTGGTCTCCTATAAAATTACAATTTTTTCAGTTGTGTCAGGGTTGTTCAGAAACTGAGACATGTAGTCTAAAATATTATTAAATATTGTAAAAATAAATATTGTTTATTTTTGTTTGTTTCAGAGTGTAGCTATTTGGTCATCTACCACTGTATTATTTATTTTATAGTTGTTGCCATTAAAAATAATGTAACTGTGTTAAACATATTACCTACTGTCTCAAACACAGTCTGATCAAAAGAGTATCATAACCATATGATATTCATCATCATATTTTATAATGGTATATTTGAAATAAAGGATAAAATTATTGGTAATTACAGTAAAATATTTTCTGTGCAACTTAGTTTTCTGTGCAATACTAAGCAAGATATTCGAAGTATATACAACAACAAAAGTTCTAAAAACTCAAGATCCAAGAAGACTTTCAACACCCACGCATGCCTCCTTCAGCGACCTGACAAGAAGTCGATGAGCGTGTCCGATCGGTAGCTACTGCCTCGCTTACACGGCGAATAATCAGAGCCCGTCCAGAATGCTAAGCAGTCCCAGAGACTGATGGCTTCCATTGAGCCGTTCCGAATCTCCCCCGGCCTACGCCTGGAACACATCATCCTCCAGGCATGCGATCTCGCAAGGGTGTGACAACTTGAGTTCCCTGTAATCACGTCAAGGTAACCGGTCAAACTAATTGCAGGAATGCCAGCAATTCGACCTCACCTCCCTCCCCCATCTTAATATTATTTTTGTAATATATCACTCAGACGGAATGGAACAGCTGCAACTCAAATAGTATATGTTATCTAGTCCTGATATTAGAAACTTATGTTTATATTTAGAAGCTGTCAGCTGGAGTAAGCACATGCTGAATGTTTCGTCCTACAACAATTACTGCAAGATATATAAATGTGTATATTATTTTAGCCCGATAATTGCCTCTATAAAAAAGGTTCAAACAAAAATAGGAATTTTTTTCCATTATTTTAGAAGTTAAAAATAATTAAAAAGTTGAAAAGCATATTACTAGGTGTCTGCGCGCATGGTACAGATTCCCCAACTTGGTGGATAGAACCAAACTTCAGGGTGGGCCCACAGCACAAATCCTGAACTTCTCACTCTGACTAGAATAGGTAGGTGAAATGTAAGATAACCCTTCCTCCCTTCCCTAGTTGGAGTACATTAGGACGTAAGGCCCTAACAAATAAAATATTGTATAAATTAATACTATTTTTTTACCCTTCAATCCCTAAATGAGTTCATTCAGTGGATTATATATTTATTTCTTTATAAAATATAACTAATGGAGCAGCCAAAATTCGAACATATAAAAAATCTCGTTATACTACATAATCCTCACCTATTAAGTATAAGTGAAAGGATTATATTTAAGTCAATTAAATATTAATATACGTTCTTTTATCTAAATATTGTGTAATAAAGGTGACCCAGTTAGCTCTATTATTTAATGGCGAGGTTGCCAAATAAAATAATTTGAATTTATATTGAACGATTCGAACATACATTTAAACCTCTGTCAAAATGCGTCAAAAAACGAATTTTGATTTCATTTTTTATTCAAAGGGAAACCTGCCCAAAAAAAACAACAAAAAAACGATATGATATTGATATACCGCCACATAGTACAATTTATCAAGATTCGTTGACTTTGTGGAGCTGGGAATGGGGCTAGAATGAATGCATATGAGATCCCTACAAATACTCTTGAGGAGAATATTCAGTTTAAAAAAACGACAAAGGCAATCTAAGCTGCACTTGGCGGACAGTCTAGCGACGGATGCACGATCGTTGCAGGGAGTTCGAAGCTGGAAGAGAGCAACTACAAAACGCCGGAATGACTTCTATAGGCCTTGATACCTCGCATGTAAAACAGCCAAGAAATAAGAAAATGACAAACCAAGATTACGAATTTTATTCATTTATAATATTTTCAGGAGACGCAGTAGCTCAGTGGGTAAGGAACTATACTTTGTTGGTAAAGTTCGCGGTTCCGAGTTCAAGCCTAACTGAAGGCAGAAAATTTATTCTGTTATTTCAGCCTTATCGACTTAGAGAATGAAAGACCCTCCAGGGGTACATCCAGCCTCTATAAAGAGGGTATCCTTAATAGGGGAAATACCAGACGATTGAGCGTGAGCTCCTTATTTTACAACAGTTAGGCCAGTAACAGTACATACTCACCTTAGTACCAAACCCAAAACCCTTCATGCGTTGCAGTGGTAATATTTTAATTTTTTTTATTATAAATTCATCTTCTTGTGATTTAAATATGATTAGATGTATTGGATATTCAATGTTTTTTTTTTGTTTTTACTTTACGCCATAATATAAATATGTGATTCAAGTTTATACTATCATGTTTAATCAAATGTTGCACTCTTTTATTTGCAAGTAATTCATCTTTTCAGGTTATTGTCTAGATAAATAATACTTACTATTCGGTAATAATAACAATTTCACAATAAAAAAAATAAAAAATCCTAAGAATCGTTGCATTGCAAACGACTATCCTCATAGGCGTTTAGAGACAGCTTAGAAGACCATAATCTGACTGTAATTGATAATGCAGCTCATCCCAGCGACAATGGCCCACCGCTGAAGAGGATAACCGTCGAGGCACTCCATCAGTGTCACATCTGTCTCCGGATCACACCAAGTCAAGCCAAAAGGCTACCCGTTCATAGACGGGAATGGTGGATGTAAAGTTCTCTAGATCAATTAGAGGAAATAAAATATGCATATTTAATTAATAAATAATGGCATATTTTGAATAAGTAAAAGAAAAAAATACTAGAAAGTAACGAAAAAATGTCCCTTTGTTCAGTCATTTAGACGTAGATTAAGTATTAGCTATTCCATACACCTGCTAATGTTCTATTAGAAGAGAAGTGAGAAATTAACCATATTAAAAATAATAGTTCTTAACTAGTATTTTCTGATGAAGGTTGAACTAAACTTTATAAAAGCAAAACCAAGCCTTTCTATTTCAGTCTTCCAAACTGAAAATTGTTGATCAGGTACTTAAATTAGATCTCTTTGTAAAGCTCTTATAACAAAAAAGTATTGCTTAAAGTATATAAAGTTGCATTCTATCCTCATAGCAGTTCTGATAATAAAACGATTTTGAACCAACAATTAAATCTAAACCAATCCACTTTTTCCGAGGCTTATATGATTACTTTCATTTCTTATTATAATAAGTATATTTTATGAAATCTCTTCCTGTCATTATAAGTCATTATATACTTCTTATTTATTATTATTGGCGTATCATTAAGACTTCTATCTCTGTCCTATTTGTCCTAAACGGGGCAAATAAGTATTCAATTTTAGACAAGATTGGTCATGATTAATAATCTCCATGAAAAAATGTACCAATATAGTAGTGTTCTAATGTACTGCAAAATGTAACCCTATCTGGAAAGTATAAAAAACATATGATATAATATAATTTAACAACTTAATTTTAATTCCAATTTACTTATAAAATACTTCACAAACGTATTTGAATAACTTCAAAACCGGCGCCAAAATACGATAACATTTTTTTGTTCTAGATTAATTATTCTTGAACCTTTTGAGAGATTCCATACCCTTGCTTCACATTCCAACCAGTAACTAGTAAAAAACTCCGGGAGTCACGTCTTCCAGGAGCTACCTGATGTTGACTGCACTACGAGCAGATACAGGAGCACCGCACCATATCATCATCACAACTCATTTCCATATTACCTGCTACCACCGCATACTTGGAACAGTTTTTTTTTTTCCCAAATTCATTTTTTTTTTCTCTCCGCCTAGACGCGATAATGATGCGATGGTATCTGGCTATGAAAAGTGAACTCCTTCCGCCGATTTGTCGACGGCTGCGGAGATGTGATCTGTGACTGACTGTATAAGATAACAGTAGCTTAATGTAGGCGACAACAGCTGACGGAATTTGTGATTTAGATAGGCGTTTGTGAGGAGGTCCTATCAATATGTAATTCGTACCGGCGGTACACATTTGTGAGAGCGACCAATCAAACGCTGAAGTGGACAAATGCTCTCTAGGATGCGATCTGTCCTCGATGGCTGCCAATAGATCACGGGCCACAAAACAACTACGCATGGCTCCGCCGTCGCTGTCTGCTACTGTCTCGCACTACCCCACAACAAAAAAAATAAATGAAACAAGATAATTTATGTTTAAATAACTTATATGTTGAGAAACAATCGATTAGATGAAATGTATTCTAGTATTGAATTCGAAAATTCAGACGACTTAAAATCAATAAAATCATTAATTGTAGAATAGAAATTGACTCAAAAACCTTCTAATTTGCTCATATTTTCATCTGATCAGCTAATTAAAAACAAACGGTTTTGAATATGTGGATCGTTGACAGTTAAAAAAAAATCACATGAAATGGATCTTACTTCAGTCACAATTGATCTAAGTAATTGGATTAAAAACGAAAGATAGAATTAATACTATTCAAAATAATACATCTCAAAGACTTTATTAATGTAATATAATGGCACGAAAGTCATTAAATATATTAGAAAGTTTGTTAGGAAAAAAAAAATCAAATAAATATATATATATATCTAAGTAATTGGATTAAAAACGAAAGATAGAATTAATACTATTCAAAATAATACATCTCAAAGACTTTATTAATGTAATATAATGGCACGTGAAAGTCATTAAATATTAGAAAGTTTGTTATATATATATATATATATAATGAAATGCAAATGCCATCAAAATTTATTTTTATATATATATATATATATATATATATATATATATATATATATACATTTTTGTTTCCTGACTGTTAATATTAAAGGTTTAATACGGTTATTGTTGAGGTTCAGTCAATGAAGTAAAAACTATATTATTTATGTCTACGTTTAAAGACTATGTTGTTCAAAAAAAATAAAATAAAATTATATAAGTAATTTAAAGAATAAGGTAAACAAAAATATGAATAAAATACATGAGTTAGAATATATAATTGTATATAATACAAACTAAGGAGGTGTATGAATCTAAATACAATGTTACTAATACCATGAAAATGGGTACAGACTGAACTTACAAACTGTAACTGTAGTCTACAAACATCAAAGATAGAACTGAGGAATAGGTGAGGGTTTGGGAGTAGTTAAGAGTCACGTGGTTATTTTTTGAGACCTTACATTTTTTTCCAGACCTTTAACTTTATTCTTTAAATTACCTATATAATTGTACTGGAACCCGTTTTTTTTTCACTGTAGGGTATGATTATGACAACGATATAATCTCTAAACGTCGTCATAATATATAGTTGTTACCATACTAATTGAACCTCAAGAAACATATATATCTAGGCAGAGAGAGACATATGAGAGAGAGAGAGAGAGAGAGAGAGAGAGAGAGAGAGAGAGAGAGAGAGAGAGAGAGAGAGAGAGAGAGAGAGAGAGAGAGAGAGAGAGAGAGAGAGAGAGAGAGAGAGAGAGAGAGAGAGAGAGAGAGAGAGAGAGAGAGAGAGAGAGAGAGAGAGAGAGAGAGAGAGAGAGAGAGAGAGAGAGAGAGAGAGAGAGAGATTGAGAGAGAGAGAGAGTGAGAGAGGGATAGAGAGATTTTTTTAACGCCAAGCAAACAGGATAGCATCAGAGACACGCAGCAGTCATTCGAATAAATGCGAAACCTTCCAAGTGAAACGTAAAAATATTATTAACCGTAAAGAAATTTTACAGCCAGGCGTTGAGCCTCCCTACAATGGGGACTAACATATTAAGCATTTCATTATATAAAGTTAAAGTGACTCCAGAGGACAACGGGTGGAGGGGCGGTTGTAAAAGGGCAGTAAAGTCACTTTTTGGAGGGTACTTAACTTTTGGGAGGGAGTGAGGAGGGATGAGCCTAATGAGCCAAAGAGTGATATATATCATCGCAGAGAGAGAAAGAGAGAGAGCGCTGCTTGTATTCGCTATTGGGAGCCAATGGGACGGCAACTGACGGGGGGATGTCTTCTTTATATCCTGCGACAGTGTCCTGGGGTGAGGGTTCTTGCTTAATGTCTGTCTATTAATAACTGAGGATCCAAGCGCATCAATGAATGGAACCAAAAAGGATTATATTTTGTTAAACGTGTGCGACCCCAAACAGAGCCATCAAGCAAAATAAAATATACTAATTTATTTATTTTGTTCTGAACATTAGGTTTTCGTTAATTTTTGGAATTATAATACACTTAAAAATAACTCGTTTGCATTTATGATATAAATTTAAGACCATAAGCAATTTACCTTCTAGTAAATAACAGTCACCAGTCTTTCATTATAGTGTTAAAAACTTGACGATTTTAGTTGAGTTTTTGGAACTACTATGCCAACTGTTATAAAAGCATTAAACGTGGCCAAAATCAAGCATAAAAGCCACGTCTTTTCCCCAATTACAGATACCCACTTCAAGTCAACTAAATGTGCCCCAAGTGGATCTACCAACATCAAGATCAATCCTCGGCTAATACAACAGAACAATTATAGACCTCAAAAATCGAAATCGAACCGAAGCACCGAGATTTCAGTCCTTAGCACTGAGATACCGCTCCTCAACACAAACACTTATCTGGCTTTTTTGTTTTTAAGTTATTAAAACTTTTTTTGTGTAATTATTACAACCTGCCTCAAATGTGCTCAAGATGGCTTTATAATTACAATCACACATAAAGTACAATAAGAAATAATTGAAAAAGAAGAAGAAAACAGAAAACAACTATGCTATACAAAAATAATATGAACCACACAAAATATATATGAAATACATGAATAAAAAAAACAACATAAAGTTAAAAAATATATAAAAATATTAATAAAAATTAAATTGAACTAAATTTGAAGTTAACAATACAATCATACTTTATATATAATATAGAACAGTCATCCTATGGATCCCCGAAGCAGACCTGTCCCTCCATTTATGGAGCTAGGTCCAAAGAGATCCCATCTCTTCTCTTTCAGCTGCGTCACTGGTGTAAAAAACAGTAATCTCGCTAAACATAACTATTTTTTATCAGCTTTTTAAGAATAAGAATTTGGCAAATAAAAATAATGAGTAACTGATTTCCATGCAAACATTATTTTTATTCCATGCTACTTATAATCCTTTAATCGATTCCAAGAAATAAAAAGAAAATAAATAAATAATGCTGTGAAAATACGGACATTTTAATTCCAACATTCCTAAGATAACTAAAATCACTGAGGTATAGTAATTAGTATTCATTACCTCACAATTAGGAGAGAGATCATTTCTGCACCGCCTAGAAAAAAAAAAAAAAAAATTTAAATTACAATTGAGATAGAAACAGAAAACATACTGAAGGTAATAGGATATATCGTAGATCAAGCGGTAAAAAAAAGCCAAATACTAAAGACTTTTATAAATATTTTATAATAGCTTATTATTAATCCGTTGCAATACTTCGGAAATGCTTCAATGTTATCTACGTCCCATTTCACCAAAATATATTAAATAGGTATATACTTAAACAATGAGTCTTTTTTTTTTTTTCCCCCTGCGAATCATTTTACTAAAACACATCCATTTTGGTCCAGACTAATAGTTCTGTGACAAATACCTGAAAACTAATCACGAAAATGCTTATTCATTGTTCTTTTCCTTATATAATTATGAATAACACACAGAATCATAATAGTCCACCAATATTAATCACCCGTACCCCTAAATGAATTAATCATTAGTCACTTGAGGTACACATGATGGTTTAAAAGGATAATGTAATTACGACTGATTTGAGTTTTAAATGTTAAACATTCATCATTAGTTCTAAAAACATTTCAAAACATCCGCACTCTATTACAAAGATTATATACATTAAATATTAGAAATGTAATACAAGAAATCAAACATATTGATATTCACTTAGGGAGACAAAATAGAAAGGCAACTAAAAGCTGTCAGAAGATAAAGTAGACATTTTATTTAAATTAGAATTTTATTGGGACATAGACCATTAAAGACGAATTTTATTCATCACTGAAACGCCATTTTTATGATGGCGTTATAATGAGAAAGATTAATTATGACAGAATTATTTCCTATTGAAAAACATTTCGTAAAATATAAGTTCTCAGTATTTAAACAAAAATTCAAGGAAAAAAAAATGTTTATCTTAATCTCAAAGTATTGGATTGTTCGGAAATTAATGCAGGATTTCATGTTTAAACCAAAACCTGACGTTATTATTAAAGGGATTATTTATCTATTTACGACAACCAAAACTTGATACATTACTTTTACTCTACGTCGCAGTTTCGGCCCAAAAGTCCTATTAGATAAGATCCCATTACCCAGATACAGTGTGCTATCTCGGTTTCATCTTGCAAGGAGACGTTTTGACATGTAACTCATAGATTTGAAAGCCGATTTTTGTGTGGGTAGTAGTATATATAATATAATAGTGCAAAACCAGAGTTATAATCGCCAATGAGCATTGGGATCTGAGAAAAAAAAAAATGTGAAAATCACGTTTTATTTTTTTTCTCAGCTCTCAGACAAGATAGAGAAATAATTTTTTTCACGTAAAATTTTAGTTTTACCACAACAAAAACCCGTTGTCCGAAAATGTATGCAGGATTTCATGTTTAAACCAAAACCTGATATTATTATTAAAGAAATTGTTTGTCAGGTTTTGGTTACGGTAAAGAGATAGCATAAAAATCTACAATTTTACGTGAAAAAATTATAGTTTTGCACTATTATAGTATATATACTACTACCCACACAAAAATCGGCTTTCAAATCTGTGAGTTACATGTCAAAACGTCTCCTTGTAAGATGAAACAGAGATAGCACACTGTATCTGGGTAATGGGACCTTATCTAATAGGACTTTTGGGCCGAAACTACGACGTAGAGTAAAAGTTATGTATCAGGTTTTGGTTGTGATAAAGAGATAAATAATATCTTTAATAATAACATCAGGTTTTGGATGAAACATGAAATCCTGCATTGATTTCCGGAAAACCTAATACTTTCCTTAAACTTCATATTCAAAGGTTAAAAAATCGCAATGAAAAGAAGTCGATCCACACACCGATTAAAATACTGTCAGCTTATATAAATATTAAATGGTTTATAGCACTGTAACAAAGTAGTATCATATAGAATGCAACTTACAACGTAAATTATTAATGACTTGAGGTACGCATGATGGTATAGAAGGATCAATACAATCAGGATTGATGAATTAGAAGTGGCAATTAATTCATTAATCCTAATTATTAATGATTGTACACTGGTATGTTCACGGAATACCGACAATGGAGACCAATGTATCTGATTGTTCATGTAGTGTTATCATTATTCTTCCTTAAATTCCCGGAGTCAGGTACTGAAGTCGGCCTGAGAAACTAAGGAGGCAGGTAAGGTACTCAGGTACCTGTAGGGTACCTCTTCTCATGTTCGAGGAGGAGATTGTTTTGGTAAGGACTGAGAGTTTAGTAGTAGGGGTGCAGAGGAACTGTCATTTACCCTGTTTGTGTCCAAAATACTATCATCATCCTACAAACAGTGAAGCTAGTACCATAAACTGTGTACCTGTGTACAATATCTTCCCTCTACCTTTTTTTTTCCTCCTATTTACTTGAATTAATTTTCATTGAACTCCAACCAAATGCAGCGTCCTTATTGTTACGAGATTCATAATCTGGTTTCATGAAGCAGAACGAATTGAGTGGTTATGATATACTTTCACAATTTTTAACCTTCTTACAGGCCCACCTTTTACACCAACAAGGACGGATGCGTATCTCACAGATACCTCTTGTTTGTTATAAGCATATTTACGTTTTTAATCTCCATATCAATATTAAATACATGTTTAAAAAGACAGATATGCTAAATGGTATAGTTTAAAAGGTACAGCTCAAGGGGTAATAAAAAAAATATATATATAAAAAAGTTAACTTTTATTGAAAATTTTTTTATTTATTTTTTTAATCGATGTATATACACGTAATTAATAACATAAGTCTATATATAAAATTAATTATATACTTATGTATGTATATGTAAATGTATTTAAAAATGAAAATGTTATGTTTTTTTTCTTCGCAGCTTCTCAAGGAACATAGAAAAAACTATAAAATTATTTAATAACTATTTTGCTGATGGGGATTTTATTATTTATACAAGTCTTTTTGGCATAACTCCTATTTTATTCCATATGTATGTTGCAACATGTTTCAGGACCCTTGTTCCATCTTCAGGCTTCTAAAATATAAATATACTCCATTATCTGTTGTTATTTGTACATTGTCTTATCATATAGCCAATCCATTGAATAATGTTCAACATTTATTTATTTGATAGTTTACTCATATCAACTGAAACAATTTAAGATAGTGAATATATTATCTAATCAATTAGATAAATAAGATATTGTATGTGAATGGAAAAGATTAGATATATATATTATATAATTAGACAGAAAATATACTCCATTAGCTGTGTTATTTAGATTATCTAATCAATTAGATAAATAAGATATTGTATGTGAATTGGAAAACTGATTAGTATAATTATATATATTAAAGCATAGTAAAATATTTTAGAACCCTGAAAATGGGACTATATATTGCAACCAACATGCACATGAATAAAATAGGAGTTATGCCAAAAAAGACTTGAATAAATAATAAAATAGCAGTTACCTTACCTTACCTACAACTTACCCCCCTGACTATTACGATTCAATAATGTCTTTAATAATTCTTGAAGGTTTCAGTGATTTCAATAAAAAAACAAGCTATTTTAGCGTACGGTGCGAGCCTAGATTCGGATCGGTTCTAGATTAACTATCATAACACCCCATCCTTGTGAAAACCAGCGAATTTTTACAATAACGAATCTCATAATATAAGTAATTACAACAAAAAATCATTTCAATGAACAGTCAAAAATTATTCGCTACAGACAGGTATTAAACAACATGGGTAGGGTAATAAAATATATAGAAATTCAAAATCGCGGCTTCGCCCGCCCTCATAACTAAAGATATCTGCATCTATTTAAATTAAAAAGTTTTATCTAAACTTCTTGTATTTTAGCATTGTGGTTGACGCAAATTACTTTCTTTCAAGATTTGTTACAGTTTAAAGCCTACTAAAGCCGACTGATCCCAGGTCTATGAAAAAATAGAAGCACCGCATAAAACTTTTAACCTTAAATATTTACAAAACGAATGGGATAAACAATACAAACTCTTGACGAAAAACTGCATTATAGTGCTTACGACAAAGGCCCATGTGAATCCATATTTTTACACCGATATACAAAAAGCAAAGGATCCGACTTTGAGTTTAGTAATAATTTGTATTCGACAGAAAAAAACTTTATTGATTTGATCGATGTTGAATATAAAAGTATCATGACAGTGTGGCAAACCTCGGTCCTGGCCTCTCCCAAAATTGTACATTTAAATTTTAGAATTTTGTTTTCCTAATTTTACCATTGCAAAACTTCCTAAATTATAAAAATTATTTATTTAGACGGTACAGATAGGTTCAGTTTACCATTGATTAACTTATTGTGGAATGGCTCTATACACAATCGGTTGATTCAAGCTTCACTGAGATCCACATATTGCACACCTATTTAAATTGCCTAAAATATTTTCTTGATAGTTATTAAGTGAATTTTAGCATCGAAGCAGCTCTTTTCTACCTTCCGGGTCAATCCCCACAATCGTCAATTTTCATACTGCACTGTTGTCCACAAGGTTAACCTTTTTTCAATTTCAATCATAGATATTGTAAACCGTCTTAATTTTATTGAATCGCCGGTTATGAAAAGAGTATTGTCCTTTGTAGTATAAGTTAATTATTATAGTAAATTTTTAAATCTTTCAAGCAGCATTTAGTTATGCCAAAAAAGACTTGAATAAATAATAAAATAGCAGTTACCTTACCTTACCTACAACTTACCCCCACACTATGATTTTAACTTTATAATTTTTTTCATTTTATGTGTTTCAAAAAAAAAAAAATTATAACACGCGAGAGAAAACGTAATTAAACAATATAAAACGACCGAAAAAAGATAAGGAACACGCTACGATGTTGGGTAGACCCCCAGATGAAATAGCTTGTCAGCATTTTTGAGATAAAGCACTCCGCACCGGAAACATTTCTTTCGGCTTAAGACAAAAAAAAAAAATTAATATATATATATATATATATATATATGGATAAATTTCTTGACTATTACTATTAAATGTTTAATAAGGTTATTGAGGTTCAGTCAATAAATAAAACAACTATTTTGGCGACGTTTCGAGACTATATTGTTCTCATAATCATGCCCTACAGTGAAAAAACAGGTTACAATAAAATTATATAAGTTATACAAGTTATTTCAAAACATAAAGTTAGCTACAGTACAGGTATATAACAACATGTGTAGGGTAATAAAATATATATAATTACAGAATATAGAGGATTATGAAGCTACTTACAATGTTACTAGTGGATATGAATAGATTAGCAATTCTAGTACACAACAAACCTAGGGAAGTGAGTTTAAACAGACAGTTAACAAGGGTTAGTGGGGAAAACCCTATTTCTTAAAAATTAAGTTAAAAGGACTGTGTGGGTATTCTGTGGTGGGTATTCCCAAAGATGCAGGTACAAAAATATTTTAGTGTAATATACTAACAATTGGAAGAATGATTTGTATGATGTATATAAATGTTAATGTATATTATTGGTCTGAATGTATTAAGTTGGAATAACAGGTGTTAAGATTTAAAACGTCTGATTTTTTTTTTTTTTATTGCGCGGTTTTTAAATTTTTCTATGTTTATCATTTCTTTAATATTTCTTTTAAAATTATTTTGTTCATGGTGAATAATTTTGGGGAAATCAAATTTAAAAGTATGTTTTGTTTGCCTGTAATGTGTGGTGAGAGCTGTTTGGTCAGGTTTCTTCGGGTTTTTATTTATAGACGTGCAACTGTATTTATGTTGATACACTCGTCGTTTAAGATATTGTTCCGATGTACCAAAATAAGACTTTCCACAACTATCTTCACACGGAATTTCATAAACAATATTAGACTGTAACTCTAACTTATCCGTATTTTTGGTTTTGGTGAATAATTTATTAATGGTGGAGGTATTTTTGAATGTGACCGTGTAGTCAGTTTTATGGTTATTTGTGAGTGTTTTCCTGAGCCTTTCTGATAGTGTTTGTATATATGGGATGGTGTAATATCCTTTATTCATATTTTCTTATTGTTTCTGTTGAGTATTTGTTTGTTTGAGTAAGTTACAAATGAGTCTATGCGGATATCCATTTATTAAAAGAAGGTCTACTACTTTATTTTTCGCGGTTCGAAACGTCGCCAAAATAGTTGTTTTATTTATTGACTGAACCTCAATAACCTTACTAAACACACACACACACACACACACACACACACACACACACACATATATATATATATAAATTACTTATGTCTAATGAAAATAACTAACTAATATGTGATATAATAACAAAAAAAAGTTGAATACTGATTAATGTAATGAGTACATGTAAAACATTATTTTGTTGGTTTATGTTGTTAGGGATGTTTTGTTGTTATTATCGATTTTTAAATTATATAACAAAAGGAAAATATATTTTCCATCCAAAGCGGTTGAGTCAAGTATAATACCTTCTCTTAGTATGATTTTCCATTGCTCATGATAAATGTTCAATTAATCAAGTTTAGCTATAAATGTGTTCTGAGTGATAGGCGACGCCCCGCCGATCAGTGGGGACAACAGAACACAAGAGACAAAACCGACTAACGAGGACTACGCCCCAGGACTGTGGCCCCAAATTGCCAAACTAAGTGGTCCCCTACTGGTCGACTAATTGTCGGATTAACAAAATGACGACAAAGAATATTCCACTCATGTCGTCGATGGATCCTTACTCTTCTAGTGTTTGTTGTCTCTCCGGGCTCTAACGAAGCTTCTTTTAATCTTTGACGAGAGGTTTCATTTATCTGCATAATGGAGTGGTAGGCGTTCAATTGTTATCGTTATAGGTCGTAATTGGATTGAAGAATCGCCCATCTTTCTAAAATCACAACAATAGGGTAAGAATCCTCTGATTATTATAACAAATTATTTTTTTTTTCTCAGATATCAACAAAAATGCTTCAATTTTTCGATTGTTATTTCACACTATCCAAAATCCAAAATTATTTTTCAAATCTAACGCCATTTTTCAAATATAACAAACAAAATCACCTATATTCATTTCATTTTATTGTTGTTGATTTGATCCGAAATGGATAGATATACGTCCTTCCACAACAAACTCCAAAGCCAATCCAACCCACTTATTCTAATACAAAGCTTAAAAAGTTGCTGGAGTGCCAATAATGAGTCGTGTCTCCACAAGTCTTATATTTATCTGCTATCTTCAGTAATACAGTTTAAATTTTCTTAAATGAGTTAAAAAAAATTGTATTCATGTTTAATGTGTTCAATTAAACATCAATTATCAATTAATGAATACACCTTTTTACAAATTTTGTCAACATCAAAATCGCTTAATAAATTTAATAAAATATCACTGAAAATGATATCAAGATAATATGAACGTTTTGAACCGATTAAATAAAATTATTTAATTTAAGATATAGCTGGAAAAGTAAATAAACCAAATAGTAATGTGAGAATACTACAATGAATCTATGCCCAGAGATGTTCTTAATTCTTCTCGTTCACATTTACTACAGAAATCTGATAAAAATTATTTCTGCTTTAGAAAGAAATATTTTTATCAGAACAAAATCTGTAGATATGCAAAACATTATTATAATTTTGTTTTGTTTTTTGTTTCTCTCATAGATAGAGAAAATCAGTCAAATGTCTTAGGCGCTTGTGAATAGTCTGTTAAGTGCGTTTTGTGCATTAAATCTTTTTTGGACATATTCACATGACAGCAATTAGACCCATTTGGACACATGAAGTTGAGCTTTGGGACTCCTCTAATCCTTCCAATTCTTCTCTAAACCAATGCTTACAAAACAAAATCCTTCGTAAAATCCTCAATGCTCCTTATTATGTCACAAACAAACTTATCTACAAAGATCTTCATACCTAATCTATCATAGTAAACCCACTCGAATCCACTCGAATAGTATCCCAAATTACCTCCCACTCCATTCCCGATAATCCTGTAAGGCGTCTGAAAAGATGATGGCCAGGAGACCTTCTAATGAAGAACTATTGAGGTACTACTAGTTAGTAGTTCTTTACATGTTATTGACATTTCATTGTAATCATTTTCCTCAAATTGAGTTGTTGTATATATTGTGTTGTAAATACCAATAAATAGTTAAAACAAACAAAATTATTTTTTGTGAATTTTAAACCATTGAAGTATCACCAAAAGCTATTTTTTTTTTTTTTTTTTTTTTTTTTTTTTTTTTTTTTTTTTTTTTTCACAGGTGCAACAAATGTAAGACCAGAGAATTTATGTGTCGCTTATATAAAACATATAAAAAGGACTTAGGTTAATGAATGCCAAGGATAGATTACTAAGTATATATTGTTTTCTCATGAAGGAAGAGGACCTATCCTGAAGAGGTCTTTCCAGGATGCGACTGGATATTACCTGGAGGGCTCGGCTTCCTGGAAACTGCGACCCTTGGTCACCAGGTCACAGTGACACCTTCTTAATTGCTCATTTTCCCACACCTGCACCTAGCACAGTAAAGAAGCTAACTTATGATATGTCTTTCAGGCGGGCGGGGACAACGGGTCGGAACTTTAAAAGGTAGGTATTTTTTCGCACGGCAACATTTAATACACGGGAAAGGATGGTTTTCAATTGATAATTTTGTAGATTTAGGACACATTATGATTATAATTTTGAAAACCAGTATATAATCTAATAAATTACTGATATACCTACATAAGACCTGTATTGAACCAAACTGATAACATTAGTCAATCTAAAGTTTACCTTCCACGTTTATATTTGCTATATATAAAATATATTATCTTATTGGTAATTACTAAGTTATCAGTGTGATAAGTTTCCTTTCTGCTGGAACACCTAAAGAAGAACGGCTACAAACTTGGAGACCGCAATATATTTGGAAACAGACCATAGGAATAGACTATAACTTATAGTTTATAGTAGTTATAAACTATAACAACCAAATTACGTAACTCCAATTTTATTAGAAATGTTTTGTTTTTTATTTTACCATTCATCATATATTTAGCCATCTAAGAAATCATTACCCGCATAATAGTTTTAATTTATTTTCATTTTATTTCGTTCTAACCTTTCCTCGTAATGTATGTAAAACTTTATATTATGGATATATAAATAACACTATGAATGCGTTGATATTTATAATTATCACACTAATAAAGCATAAAGTTTGTTCTAAATATACAAAAGAGAGAATTTTTAATTTCCTGTCAAATTGTGTATTTGTTGGTTATGATGTTTGGTAGTTTAATCATCAATATCTAGCTTATTTTACAAACTCCCTTTAACACAGCATCATTCAAAAGCTCTTGTATTGCCAGAGAATCTGATTTCTTGAGCTTCATCTCCTCCACATTCAATATATTTAAATCTAGCCTCTTCCTTTACTTACTAAGCATTCAATCAAATAGTCTTATAGAAGAAAATATTCATTATAATGAAATATGAATGTTCAAAGCATAATTTTAATTTTGTTGTAGTATTTTTTCATAATTTATCATAACTTAAATGATTATCTGATTATGAGATAATAATTTTTTTTTTAGATAAAATTCGTTTTTGATCAAATTATTGTATCTATAATGGTATATGGTTTAATTGAATTGAAACCTTAATTTTTATCTCATTAACTTCATCTTTGTACTTTTTTTTTTTGAATTTGAAGAATTATTTTGTTCTTCATATAAATATTTATGAGTATTGTTAATATCATAATTTAATTTCTACCATAATAATTCACCCTCAAAAATGTAACACGCAACCCATTTTGCTGGTATAATTCAGGGCGAAAAATTGATGAAAATTTCCTTATCTGAAATTTAATGGAGATCATTTTTTATTGTATAGCATTTGTCGCCGTGACCTACAGTTTAGGAACTATAATGGTGTGAATGAAATAAATCACGTTATGAACTTCTACTATCTCTCCAACTTTGTATATTTCGAATAATCATTAATTTTTTTTTTATTTAATTTATAACTTAAATAATTTGAGCCTTTTAATTCTAAAATGTAAATTGATCAAAAGTTGGAAAACGTCGAGAACGATTTTGGTTTGTCTGTGATAAAAAGACTGTTGTGTTGAGTTCAGTTCAGTGTTCCAAGTTCAGCAGTAGATTGTAGATAGGCATATCCATGATCTATTGTTTTTCCTAGTCTGGGAGAAAATGATTTTTAATTTAACATGCAACATACCATTAATTAAAAATATCAAATACCATAAAATAAATATTATTTTATAACGGTTTACACTGTATTAATTTTATTGTTAGGGTAATAATTAATTAAGTAAATCTTAAAAAGAAAAAACGTGTCCAAAAAATCACAATATAATTTTTTTTTAAATATATAAATTAACATTAATAATGTTAATGATTAACAAGTGCAAGGAAAAATGAAGTTTCATTACACCCATAAAACTCCCCCTGAATTAGTTTGTATGTCCTGGTCTTATAAACAAAATCTCATGGTCATCAACCCTCGATTTTTCTGGGAAAAAAATTCGAATAAATAAGTAAATCTGGATTTGTTCTAGAATGAATAAAAACTCAGCTTCTGACTTTTCTGTCTGAGTTAGATGCTATTTCAATAAACATAATGTCGTGTAGTCAATAAAATTCCTTTAAGCCATCAGGCAGCGGCAATGAAATAAAAAAAATAAAGATACCTCCCAAAACATTAGGAAAGCAATATTAAAACTTTTACACAATATAGGAATGGAGAGAAAATGAAAGGGAAGCAGGCTCAAAAATATTCAAAGGCTATGAATGCTTTGCTGCTATATCGGATTGAAAAAATCAAAACGTTAATCAAATTAAAGAAGTCTTGCAGTGTTTAGACCCTGAATTTGGGAACACATCGCCAAAAATAAAAACTACCTTACTGAGACAAGAATCTTTGATCTCCCCCCCTGAAAATTCTTAAGTAATATTCCAATGTTGAGAAGTATAACTGTTTTTTTTTTTAAATTCATTACATTTTATAGATATTTTTTTATGGACTATTGTTAAGGTACGAAAAGGACAGACGTTTATTGTCCCGGATGCCACAGTTATGAGTTATACAGGATACCGGGACGAAGTACAATCGCCACGACTATGATGTACGACAAGAGGCTAATAGGGCACCAAGAGGACACCGTGCGAAACCCCCTTCACAATAAATCCTCGGCGGTGTCATCGAGGTCCTGAATTAAGCCTTTAAGAAGAGGAGGATTCCACCTGCCCCAGGATTTATAGCGGCTGAAGATAATAGACTCGTCGCCTACCATGGAGGTGCACCGCGGGTTTTTACCGATGCGGGGGTGGATGGCGACCATCCGATGCGGCCTATGGTACAATGAAGGCCCAACAACCCTGGGAACCTGGAACCTGTGATCGCCCCTGTGTGGATTTCTGTCGGAGGTGTCATTTTTAAATTATATTTTGAAAAAAAAAAAATGTAGAATCCGTTATAGTGGTCTGTTAGGTTAGTTTAGATACGGTTTCAAAACGTGGGAATTCGAATATTAAAACCTTACAAATAATATTAGGAAAATTTTAACAGTGATTTGTAAAAAAAGTTAAACAAAACCTTATAACCTTATAAAGTCTACAAGTACTTGAACCAGGGATGTGTCGATTCTAGATTAACTCAACATCGGTTTAACATTCTATTATCCAAAGTCAATACCTAGATACCGATCAATATTATTGATGTTAAAGATAGTTTTGTTATACCTAAATATGTAATTATTATAGAATAGAAAGAAAACTTTATCCTGGAACAATGCCCGTGAAGAATAACATTAAATAACAGAAGTAATATTATGTCTGACCTTATCCAATCTTTACAATCCAAAATCTTTCGAAAACTCCTCAATGGTCCTTATTATGTCCCAAACAAACTTATCTATAACGATTTCAATGTTCCGTATGTTGCTGATTTAGCCCGAACCAGGTGCCTATCCTTGCCACTCATATCCACTAAATTCTCAACTTGCTTCCTACTATATTCCCGGTAGCCCTCCGAGGAGTCTGAAAAGAAGATGACCTATTTTAGTGGAGTGCTACTAGAGAGTAGTTCTTTACATGTTATTGGCATATCATTGTCACATTTTCCTTAAAAGCACTCGTTGTATATAATATATACAGTTGTAAATATCCATCAATAAGTATAAAAAAAAAATCTGGCTTGGCGAATTTCTAAAATAAGACATCTAACTAAATAAGAGTAAATGCAAAATTTCATTCATCGATTCTGTTCCCTAATGATAACAAAAGAAAAGTTATAAAGATATTTTTTTCACCTTCAGTAACCGAGTATTTTTCTTGTATCAGCTCAGTGCAGAATGTACAACGATTCTCTTCAAATATCAAATATTTTTATTGCAAGCCAACCGTCAGATTGTTAAAGATAGGTACTAGCTACTGGAAAATGAACAAATAGGATTATAAACTTCAAACTGCCGAAGCAGTAGCACAAACAAAATAAATGGAGCCATACTATTTTTTAACTTCTCTGAATCGTAAGATAGTTTTGTATTATATGATATAACTAATAAATGCTACTTGGTGATTAATAATTAATAAAATAATTATAGATTTTTTAATACATTTTTGATACTATATATCAATTTATTTTTATACTGAAGTATCTTTTTCGAGAATCCCAAATTTAAATGTATTTATTAGCTGACTAGCAGACCCTGAGTAAATAGGAAATTATCTTCGGTTCATAAAATATTTACGATAATGTTGTTCTGAAAAATTGGATTTAAAATGAATTATTTTTGGCCTCAGCTAGATGATTTTTAAACTTTCATTTTGAGGACTAATAGTAAATGTCCAAAATGATCATATATTAACAAGTACAAGTAATAATAAAAAAATAAAAATAAAACCTGTTCAAAGGAGAGAATTATGTTTATTTCAAATGTTCCTTCATTTCCAATAATTTATTGATCAATATTATTGGATACATAATAATTAAAAATTGCATTTTACCACACTATCCATCTGATATTAGGTATCAAATTGACCGAGTAGCTGTTAAAAGTTACCAACATTACTGTATTTTGGCAAAAGTTCAAAGGACTATAATGAATACCTGATTTATCACATGTACTCAAACTTTCAAAATACTAATAGTAGCACTAAAGATTAAACTAGAGTATGGTATCAATAATATTAACAATATACACCATAGTTAATATAATATAACAATATATTTAGTTTCAGCCTGAAAGGCTCAACATAACCGAAACTTAGTCAATTCTATCAAACATAGCTGCAAATCGATTAATAGATCGATACTGTATATAGATTATAGATAGATGATGTTTTAAATAATTTAAAGGACAAATATATGATTATTTTTATTTTTAATCATTTAGCAATAAATATATTTGGCAAGATTTTACATTTTGATATACAAAATATTTTATGACTGCAAAGAGGCGGTGAGAATGTTCCAAAGTTTATCCACTGGTGGAATAAATCCGTTAGTAACTATCGTAGTGAGTAACGACTCAGGGCCGAAAATTGGATTCTAATATACGATGCCAACCTCCATAGCTGGATAAATACCATTCTCCAAATAAAGAACAGATCACGCCACAATATTATATAGCCGACCATATTTCACCAGAGCTAATAGTTTATTTACAAGGAGCTTGTAAGGATCCGTTCTTGTAAAAATAAATTGAAGGCGACAAAAGGATTTATGGTAGTTGCGCCTATTCAAAGGGGAACAAACGACCAACAGTAAATACAGCGGAGGAAACCCTAAATTAGGACGGAAACTGTGTGAGTTGTGACGAGCGGCCATGTTGCTATACAGTGGGCAGTGGATTTGCGATCTAGCCGGCAGCGGGTGGTCTTCGTAGCAGTGCCTCCTATATCGTCCTACACCGGCTATTATAGAGGCAGTGCTTTATGGAATGGTGGCCATTCAGCGCGTAATTGGACCGTCGTCGTTATGGATGGCGACTTCAAGTTCTTCGCCGGTGGCGTTCTTGATTATGGTTCAGGACACCTTCAAGTATATAGCGCCCAGCAAGCAGACCTCAGGCACCTTCATAGCATGATGTAACCATGCAGAAATACTGATTGCCAAATTAATTTCTAATCTGTAACTCGCAATGGCATGACAAAACTACATGTGTATTAATATTAATTAATATATGCATTGATATTAATTCTCAATAAAGATAGTCTTTAATTTCAAAGATAAAGAATACTAATGTAAAAATCAAACTACAACCTTTATCAAAATTTTGTAGGATAAAATATAAGCATATTAATTAAATTGGAAAATTTTGAAAATGGCAACATTTGAACAGTATTTGCAATATTAGTATAAAGATTACGGAATAAATAAAATTTCTAAGTCCATACAAGCACAGATATCAATAGATCTCCTTCGTTACTACTCGCATATGGTTGAACGATTTTTATGTTTATTTATTTATATATTTTATTAACTTTATATTCCAATTCACATCCCTTCTCTAACTTAAGGCAATGAACAAATGTGTTGAACTCACCAAATAGAACCACTGGTTGGGAAACCTTTTGGTATAATCCAATTGACATTCTTCCTTTCTTTCTTCTTCCAATAGCCCCAAAGACCATTCCTGATTCCTGGCATCCTCTACTACGGCATCAACCCATCTGAGATGGAGTCTTCCTCTGCTTATGGTTCTGTGTATATTTTCATTTATTATTCTTTTGAGAATCTCATCCTCTGACATACGAGCCACATAGGCAGCCAACCTCAACCATCCCAGCCTGATATTTCTCACTATGTTTGGTTCGCTTAAGAGATATATACTTATTAGTTAGTTCTTGTGTAATATGTTTGTCCGACAATCACAAATATTTATTAAAGCTATGTCTTGTATATAATTGTATAAGTCTGTTAGGATGTGCATGAAAGTTGTCGAAAAATATTTTATAGATCGTTTTATTCTGATGTTGAACTGAGGAACCTCTGCACGCCGTTATTTGTCACTAATGTACCATTGCAATAGTATCAGAAAATACCTCAGTGTGGCTTCTTTAATTAATAGTTTTCGTTGACCTTAAAGTTTTCTAAAATAAAGTAAATGTAAATATTTAGCCCAATAAAGAAACTTTGGGGCATTATTACACAAATTTCAATTCAGGTAAAAGTAGTGTGATTGTTATACCAAGAATTCGATGAGACATGCATGACTGATCTTATAGATTTAGGTATCGATAGGGTGAAGTGTGTAATCAAGGATTGCTGGTGGTGTTGATATCGTCTTTGTAATATTAAAGTAAGTGCTACGTATTAATAGCAGCTACAGTAGTAGCCCAGATGTGGGCAATAGGGTGTGCCGAGAAAACACTTCTTTTTTTTTTCGAAACTGTAATATCAAAATCGGTTGACATCTTCCGGTCGCGAATCGGCTCTAAAGCTTTACAAAATATTTAAAAAAACCTTAATCTTGTGTATAGGTGTTGACAACGGGCATCGTACTCTTCAAATTGCTCTAAATTGAAAAGCTCAAATATTTAAGTGGCAGTATAGTTGTTAGTGTATTCTGGAAGCCAGAGTATTGATAGTTAGATCTGAAGAAGTGGTTCTTCTACATGGTTTTATTGCCTTTAAAATATTAAATTGCTGAACGAAAGCTCGTTTCTTTCTGTCAGATGCCCGTTGTTACTGTTATCACCTATCGTCGAAAAGGACTATCTTTTCTATCTATAGCATTGGGTTCATAGTTAGACCGGGAGATTTAATTTACTCAAAGCATAAAAAAACACTATATTCTTTTGGACAAAAATAAAAATACTGGAACTTATACGATTAGAAAGTATATTAAAGATACAAAAAAAACAACTCGAAAAAAATTTGAAATTTACAATATTTTGGAGCTTACGTGCGACTGGAGGATATCAACTGATCCAAATTTTAACTCGCTGCTATCAATATTTTATTAATTTTGTACCCTTGTTCCGTCTTCATTGTTTGCTAAGTGATCTCACCTAGTGGCCCAAGCAATGGATTGCCTGCTATTTATGGTACAGCTTTTTAATTGTTATTTATTTTACGTATATGTTTTCTCAGCCTTTCAATTAAATTCTTCACACCAAATTTTAAATCCGTAAAAAATGTATCCTTACAATTAAAAATTGATTTAAATGCATATATGTCTACACCTTATAACTATGAAATAATATATAAAGTTTTAACCACATAAATAGCAATTATTTATTAATAATTATTATTTATTTGGCTCATAAGCCAGTAACGTGTTAAAATAGCAGTAGGATCTCCTAGTAAAGTCAAACCTCACATGGTTTGAGGATTTTCGGTCTGAAAGGAAAGCATAAGTGTTTTAAAGTTTTTTTATTTATATTCAACTGTTGTATCTATTTATTTGTTCTTATTTTTTTAGGTTTTTAATTGTAACATAATGGACATTTATTTTATAGTAATATCACTGTGCGTTATATTTTAGATTTGTTAGTAAATAGGGAATCAACGTCTACAGCACTATTATCTATTGCCACTGGACTGTAATATTTGTCAAAATAAATGTTTTTACTTTAGATAAAAAAAACTTTTTAACAATCATTTATCGAAATTAACATGTATGCCCATCTTTCACACTTTTTGTAGCTGGTTATAACTAAATCCCCCCATCCGCTTGCTCATCCGACTTGACAAGTATTTTTAAAATACTCTTCGAAGGTTGTAAATACTAAAACAACATTTCAGTGTTTATTATAAGCACTTGAAAACTGATAAGCCGGACCTAGACCAACGTACTCTAAGCAGTAGCCCGACCCTTCGACTAGGGGAAGACAACTGGAAGTAATAACGTCAGAAGATAACTTCCGCCGGCAATGACGTTAGGTCCGGACATTAGGCCCCTCGTAGTTTAAAATACTGTTTTTTGTTTTTTTTTTATATTCAAGTGCTATGGTCTATAGGCTGATGTATTAGGCGACAACAAACACATCGAACAATGGCAACACCAGAAAAGTATGTTTAAATGACGATTGCAATTAATGTTAGCATTTAAATTTATGCTGGGTTATGAACTATATTTAGATTTGTATAAACTAATTTAATATTTGTAATTCTAAAATATTTATTTTTGAAAATTAATTGAGCTATTGAGTGACAAACTGTAAATTACAGTTAGTGCCAAATATATTTCTTTAAATGAAATAATAAATTATTATTTAGCAATGAACTGACTTCCACCACATTTTTTATTTGAATGTTTAGCAACATTGTATATATATGCTTTAATAGTGACTAAATACGAGAATAATACCAATTTCTTATATAAATTTTCATGCATGACGCTAAATCGTATTTGAATATTTACATAAAAAAATAAGGCCAGCATTTTTTTTTTTTTTCAAAACTCGTTTAGTTCTTATCTTACATTTAAGTCTCAAAATTCTAATATTAACATTATTAATGACCATAAATCTTTGCTAAGTCACCTAAAAATTATAATCTTCAATCTTCTAAAAGGTTTAAGTCCCGACTCGAGTCCCGGTTCGAACCTTATGGAAAAAAGTGTACATGTGTAATATCGCTATGTTTTTTTTACTGAAAAAAAGAATTTTTATTAAATGTTAAAAACAATTGATAATATTGCTAAATAAATCCTGTCCAGCATGTATGATATTCACATAGCGGAGTGAAATATTTGTTCAATATTTTTTTTTTTTATTTATTTATTTATTTTTTTTTTTTTTCATGAATTGATTTCAATTGTTGATGTTTATGATTTTTACCCTCGCCATCTGTGTCATTGCATTACAAAATTAAAAAAAAAAAAAAATTAGTTTTAATAAATTGTTGTATATTAACATAATATTTCTAAATTTTTATTGAGTTTTTGTGAAAAAAAAAAACCTAACAGATTTGTTCGTCGTTTGGCGATGTACCTTTTCAAAGAACAAACTATATTGTATTGTACTATATTTTTAATTTTTTTTTTTTTTTTTTTTTTTTTTTTTTTATATTGGTTGATTCGTAAAATTTATGGAAAGTGGAGTTTCCAGGAAAATGATGATTTATTTGATTGGGAATCCAAGATTCACTTCATAAAATTTACAGTTATAGTAGAAGGCATCATATTCTTTCTCTCTATGTATCAGAAGCTCTTAAGACTCATAAAAAAAAAAAACGCTGATCTCATATATCTATAAAAACCTGGACATTTTTCCGTTTATTATATTCGGACGTCTGAGAGAGGCAGGGCATGCTGCTAGAATGAGCGATAGTAAAATTCCCAAAAGGCTCCTAGATGAAAAGATATTTGGACCTTGAAAAGTGGGGAGACCTCGGTGGATGGATTGTGTGGCTGCAGACGCGGAGAAAATTCTAAGAATAAGAAATAGGAGAGCAGCAGCACAAGACTAGGAAGTATGGCAGCTCAGACTACGCGTAGTGGGCGAAAATCACCTTTTAGGTGGACAAAATTCATAAAAATATTTTTATAAATCGCCAACTAAATATTGTCCAGTATGAGTTGGAAGAAGGGAAAATGTAAATATTAACTTTCTTGGATTGTCAACAAGAGCCGGAAGGGACCATTAATCCCACTATACCAAAGAGCACACTTTTCTCAGTGTTTATTGCAGTCCTGTTCTTGTAATTACTTTGCCGTTCTTTGAACAGAAACCATACTTGATTATTTAAATTTCATGTGAAATGGATACCACAGAGACAAGTAAGTATTAATACTTCACTATTCGGGGTGTTGCATGGATATAGTTTTACCTATGATAAACCATATCATTAGATAGAACATTTCCACATTTCAATAGAGAATTACTTGCAGAGGGCCAAGGAGTGCCAAGCTAATTCTTTCATCATTATTTCATTCAAACCATATATTTTTCATATTCACATAGTTTTTTTTGCGATTTGAGGAATATTGACTGATTTAAGATGGATTTCAGGTTTCGGGCACACCATTCCAGGAAAAGTATTTGTATCCGAATGGTTGAAATATGGATCAAAAAATATGAATAAACATCTCTTAATCTACATTTTAAAACTAGGAAATAACAACAAAGATAAAATTACAAACAATAGCAAAATTAAAGACGCCATAAAAGATTATTAAAAAAAAATCAGTGGCAAGCGGGGAAAATGTCATCGGAGAGCTGATGTTTTTTTAAGGACATTTTCGCGTGGCTTGAAGGGAAGGAGTTTGAGTTTGAGTTTGTTTCTTATATTGTTGTTATGCTATGAAAATGTTCTAGAGAGGCCGCAACTACTAAGATCTTCTCATGATGCTCTAAGTTTCATCAGACCCGCCTTCGTCGCCAGTTTTCGGAAACGTTTGCGTAAAAAAGCAACCAAACCGTTTGATGTGAATGTAGTTAGCCTATTGAAATGTAGTTTACCATATGATCAGCTTCAAGAACTGCCATTAGAAAATGAGGCTGACGATACTGACTCGACAGAAGAAAATACTGAAGGATGTAGCAGTATTGAATCATGCGATGACTGATGGCTAATTCATTTTCAGTGCATAATATAATAGTATATATTCAAAAGTATAATCAGAAAACAAATCAGTAAAATGATATTTTTCTATGTTTTTTTTCCCCCATTATTTTCGTAATATAGGCTTTGTTTTCCGATGTGTGTTATTTATTTATGAATATATTATTATTAAGTTACTACAGAAACGTTCCATAGATCTACAATTTTTTTTTCCCAATTTTTATCCATTATGTCCAAATTTATGTGTGTGTGCAACATTAGTTTGTTCGATATACTAAAAAAAATGGGTGTAAGAATTTTTTAAAGATTTTTCCCTAACTCGGTGACCTCAAAAACATCGAACAACACAAAAAAATAATTTTGTCCACCTAAAAATGGATTTTTGCCCACTGTGCTACGGAAGCCCTTGATATGACTCTTCTGGAGTTGGACAGACAGCAAGGAAGAGGGTATCGTTAATCTTAGTGCCTCACATGTTACGTTTAACATTACATTTATATCCAGCCAAACATTCAGGTGTTTGTCAATTTATATTTTGACAGGTTCTGATAAATAAATAAAATTAAAAAAAAAAAAAAACTACTCATATAATACATGTCATGTTAATAAAAGTCTCAAACCTATATTACTTCGGGAAACGTTGCAATAGAGACCTGAGAAAAAGGTATACAATTATAATAACTAAATCTTCAATGCAGTCGTGTTGATCAGTGGAAGAACACTAATGGGTAGTTGGTTTCCAAAAAAAAAAATGCGGATTCACGATTATTTTTCCAGCCTCTAGAAAAATATTAAAAATGTTTGACAGTATTTACAGAACATACCGACACAAATCTTCAAAGACTCCCTGGATAAAGTAGATAATAAGAATAGTGAGACAAAAAGAAAACTTTAAGAGAGTTTAACGATAAATCAAAGAGTTAATAAGATCGTTATAGTGAGCATTACTACATTAGAGGGAGGAAGGTGTGAGCTGGGGTCCCCCGCGGGGAGCGGCAGAGATTTATCTCGCGGGCCTCCTCCAGCCTCTTTGTAATCCTCGCTCTGTTCCTCCCCCGAGCTCGACTATTTCCCTGGCCCGATCATCAGGACAACCGTGACTGTGGATAGTTCCAGTCTAAGTGTTTTGTCATGAAACACGTGAGGAAATAACAAAAATCACTCAACTCCCCATCCAATGACTGTTAGAAAAACAACAACATTCAATTAGATTTTTGAATCTGGTTTTAAAGTTACTTCTTCAGCAGTGTATTTATATAATAACTTGTTTCTTTTAAGGTAACACCATAAAAGGAGTTTTTATTGTTTACTGACTAGCAAGGGCACGTTTAGAGTTGTAACTCACAGATTTGAATGCCAATTTTTGTGTGGTAAGTAGGGACCTATAATACTATAGGTACTCTACGCAAAACTAGAGTTATAGCGGCCAAAGGGCATTGGGAGCCAAGAAAAATATGAAAATGACATTTTTTTTTTTTTCTCATCTCTCTTTTTGCATATTGTAGTTTTGAATGTATTTTGACATAAAAATACTTTCGTTATGCTCAAAACACGACCTGGCTTCAGGGTGCTCAACAACTCCAAAAAAATGACGAAATTCCAATAAAATCCGCTGTAAATCAGTGGAAAATTGTTTTATTGGAAAACTGACTTCAAATCTCGATTCAACGCACCAGAAAACCCTTATACGTAAAATTTTCTCAAAATCAAAAAATATTTTTTTTTTTTTAACCATTTCGAGGACGTTAACATTTTTGAAGTTGAAATTTTATCAACAACTTCTAACGGCCATAGCATTGCTGTGTTCAACCGATTAAAATAATATTGTCATAACTAGAATCAGCGTGCATTCACCTTTCTATTTATGTATATAACATTTACTCCAGATTTTAGTGGACAGGTTTCAGCCTAAACCTGATATTATTTTTAGATTATTCTCATTGATTTTAGTGTCATTTATTTTAAATAATTACTAAACACCGTTATAAATAGCACATCTAGAAATAACTTAACATTAACATTTAAATGGGCATTTGGTATATCCAGATAAGTCTAAAGGTCGTATATACTTAAAAAATTTAAGTTTAGAGACAGGCTAACACATTTTACCTGGCTACTCTTCATCCGCTTCAGCAAATAGATGGTCATAGGTGCCGCATATGGATGAGCTGATGTTTTTCATATTACCAAAGACGACTTTTAAATTCAAATCCACCCCACCCCCTCCTGCTACCTCCATGACACCTTTCACTTCCTATTGATTTACTCGATACTCTCGGTCAACCAAGACTGGATCATGTTCATTCATAGGCGGGATGTATCGGATTATATCGGCGTCTCGTCCATTGTGAATGAAGATTGGTGTAGATTTATGAGGTCGTATGTATAAGTATATTAAATCAAAATGATAGCGCATATGAAAGACATATATTTCTTCATAGAGTGCTCAGTCACACTTAAAATTTATTGTTAGCTCTTCAGCAAAATCAAAGCCATTATAGAATAGGTAGATGTTTTCGGTCTACAACGAAAATAATACTTCGCAGGCCAAAAATCGAAATAAATCTTACCAATGGAAGTACCTAGAAGTCGTTTGCTAATTCAACTCAAAAATGGATCAACTTAGCTGCTAATTACTTAACAGCTAAACAAAATATATAATTGGGACTCGATTGCTGGGCGAGGGTCTCAGCGCGCTTGGTACTGAATGTTGTGGGTTCGAATACCACCTGGGCAGGTTAAAATTTATTTCGAAGCGGACCTACGAAATGAATCGAATTGATGATGAATCGGGAATTAACCTTCCCACTATGGCTAGAATAGGTTGGTAACCTGTAAGATAACCCGTCCTTCCAGCCCAAGTTGGAGTACATAAGGACGTTTAGCCCAATTAAGCAAACAAACAAATATATATTTAAGAGTATATTTTAACTAAATCATGAAAACATAACTATTTTCACCATAATGCAAATTTCTGATTGAAGTTACTGCATAATCCAAATTTCAATCAGCAATTTGTCTTAAATATTTATAAATATTGAGGTATCAAAACGTAATTATTAAAATTATTTTTCCAATTCTCTTCTAGAAGCTAAAGTAAAGTCAGAAATCAGATGAGTTTGATTTGAAAAACAAATTTGACACTTCTTTCTAACATTTATTAAAAAGAGTGGGTGCCCAATACAAATAAAAAACAAACAAAATAAATTATATTTTGAAACAGTAGTTGAAATAGAATCTTCAGAAAAAGTCCAGAAAATGTACAAACACACACACAAAGTTGAAGTCTTATAGATTAAAAAAGAATTACATCTATGTAGGGGAAAATACAAATACAAATTATTTAAATCACTGATCATCCCTATAACATTTGTAAGATTTTTTCAAACTATGATGAAATGCCAAATAAGATATGATTTAAAAAATACTTTTCAGTTAAAACAACTAACTGAACTGCATTAGTAGGACAGAAATGTTAACGAGTACACTTTATTTTGCTATAATCATATTATTTTCATGGCTTTCTCCAATTTTCAATGCTGATAAGATGTTTGAATTATTAATGAAATATATTTTAATTGAAATAATTAACATTTTGAATCAACAATTTAGTTAAAGTACAAAATGACAACCCCAAAATGACAAACAATTGTATTCTAGACCACTAACTACGAAAAAATTAAAAATAAGTGAAATAAATGAGCTTATAAAAATAATAAATAAATGAGCTTGCACAGAGCAAAGGTTGTCTGAAAGGGTTTTCATCTGACGAACTCAACATATCACTGCGACAAACACTAGAAACGCTTCAACACAGTGTACATATAAAAGACTGCTTTGACAAGAATGAGTGAACCTGGTGAAAAGCATAATTCTGGTAGGAGACATATTACCGCTTAAAAGTTCTGAAGTATAAGTACGAATAAAAGACAAAATTAATTAACTAATTAATAAAAAAATAAATTATCTTAGAAGCTGATCTGGAGCTTCTTGGAGATCTCTTGAAGATCGATTACATGGGGCTGAATACGTTAATGTTTCTAGTTTAATTTTTAAACATATTTCGAAAATTTTCATTAATTTTTAAACTATTTATTGTTAGTTTTGTTTGTCATATACATTTATTTTTATTATATAATTTTGTTTATTCAATTATTTTAACTGATTTTATTATTATTTTTTTTTTTTAATAATATTTTATAAAATGTTACCACAGACGAAGCATGCAGTATGCTGCTAATTGTTTATTTTATAAGGTCAAAGAAAATCGAAACCAGATAGAAATATATATTCGAGGACTTAAAAAGAGAGATTTTACTCTCGATGCGACGATAATGTCTTTTAACATGATATACTTTGCGTTTTATCACTGGACTTTAAAGTCTATCATCGTAAACTTACAGCTCCCTAAATCCTTTACAAATAGCCCATTTATACCTTCTGAACGAATCAGATAACTTGAGCTTCATCTGGACAAGAGTCTCTCTTAGTAATGAAATTAATTTTCTTGTTTGGCGAAACATAGATTCTTATATTTATAATACATAATACGAAAAGTATAGTCCAAAATTAATTAAAGCCTGCAAACCAGGTCGGAACGTCAGAAGTCTATAAAAAGTTTTTTAGTATGTATATGTTTTTTCTATCTCTTGACTGAATCTCAGACCATCTTCTACGGTTATTCTAAAACTTCCATCGTGAACTTCATTACACACACTTTTCTTAGTGCTTTTAACCAATTGCCGATAGTTCTACAAGGTGACTAAAAAAAAAGATGGCTTCGGAATCTTCTAACGAAGAAGAACTAACAAGTTATACTTATTGTAAATGAAATATTATAAAATATCACATATATTAAACCATATAAAATTTAAAAAATCCTCACTAATTAACAAAAAAAAACCTCTTCGTGGAATATCGATACAGTTTATTATAAAGTACAATACCGTTTTCAAGATGATTATAGAAGATGGTATAAGATGGTATTGGTTTACATAAAGTAATGGCAGTATTTATTCCTTTTATCAGCCCTTTATCAGGACCTTCCCCTACCATCTTAGGAGTGGATACACCCTGGAGGATACATCTTCCGCCCTCGGAAGCTCCAGCAGATCGGCAGATACCCTCCTGAGGACGGACATCGTGACCACTACCGGCTTTATAGAAAATTACCGAAAGGTGGTGCGGTGCCAGATATATGAATGCAGGGAGGAACAATAGCGCCCTATGGTAATGCCGCGACAAATCCCGTGTGCGCCAAGGCACGACTCTCCGTGACCCCTTTGTTCATATTCTTCAATTGCCGCTAGGACAAAGCTACCGGGCTACTCTCTTGTCTTCGGCCCTTATTTAAAACTACCTCTTGCCGCAACCACGTTCCGCAGCGACTGTGAGGGCTCAAATGGATACTCAGTTTCAGCTACACTCTCGGTCTAGTATAATGTAATATTACAGGTACCTGATAACTCAATAAAAAGAAGAATTGATACAAGTATTATTTATTCGCAAAAAATAGTTGCCTTTACCCAAAATCGACATTTTCATCGATCAAAACTCGTGAGCTACTTATTTGTACTTTCTAAATAATTGTTAGAATCAGCATAAAAAAGTTTTATTTTATTTTTTTTTTTTTTCCCCCTTTCATAGTAATACTAGAGACGTGTATTTGATAATACATCAGGCTCCATGGACTTTGCATATTACCTGATTTGCTTGTCTCAATGAAATGTTTTGTAATGTACATGTCGTAATAATTCTTTAAAATATGAGGTAACATATTTAAAAAAAAAAAAAAGAAAAAAATAAAATTATAAAAAAATAATTTTTAGAGAAAAAACAAAACCGACTTCATGATTAACCCTACATATACAAACTTGAACTAAAAAATAAAAAATAATATTTTAATTGCTTCAAAACAAAAACCATTAAATGAAAATCAACGAAATTATAGATACTTTTATAACTTTTCACAATTTATGACCAGTTATCTTTGGGGTCGGTGCCAGCCAAGAAGGGCAGTTTAATCCTGCCTTTACAATAAACTTTCGAATGGCCGGAGACAGCGGTGTGGCGGTGATGAAACAGTGGGAGGATCTTTACGATTACAATTTCTTTTCAAATTCTGTTTGTTTTTGTTGGCACCGACTCCAAAAATAACTGATTATAAATTGTGAATAGGTATATAAGTATCGATAATTTCGTTGATTTTCATTTAATGGTTTTTGAAGCAATTAAAATATTATTTTTTAGTTTTTAGTTCAAGTTTGTATATGTAGGGTTAATCATGAAGTCGGTTTTGTTTTTTCTATAAAAATTATTTTTATTTTTCACTTTTTAGTGGTGAGTATATTTTTGTTTATACAGTCAATTTTCGATCTTCAAGCTTCCCTGAAAAATGGCTTGACTTACTGAACAAAGACTTCGTTCGAGGTTATCATTCACTTACCTTCATGTAATTGGGAAAATTGAACACAAAATCGGAGTTGAAATCATTACGTATATTTTTTCATTAATGGGTATGTGTATGTTGTTTGCACATACATATAAAATCATTGATACAGAAAATTAAATATCTGGTACCAATTTATCATTAACTTTCAACTGAATTGCGCTTTTTTCTGAGGGTGCCTAAAAGTAGACTTACCGTCTTCCACCAGTGGCGATCTTTTCTTTATTCTTTAGGACGGTTAAACGGGAACTACGCGGAATTCGGAATTCACTAGCAACAAACGCCCAACTTCTTTCTCCTTTCTGCACTTTGCAAATCAATTTTAACTTTTCGTTAATATTAACTGTTTTTTTTTATTTTTCTTAAAAAGTGCTGCGTTGATTTCAAAATATTTTTTATGGGACTACCTCTGAAGTATGCCCTACCGATCTATAAAAGAATCATCAAAATTGATTCAGAATTGATGGAGGTTCTCAACTCGTCTTTATTATTTTTTTTTTTTTTTGTTTATGTTACGCGATTACTCCGTCAAGTGGATCAATAGATCGTAACATATTTTGAAATCACACCACACAAAAAAAAAAATAAAGCTCATAAAATAACTTAACTGTTTTTTTTGTACAGACGAGTTGAGAACCTCCTCTTTTTTGAAGTCGGTTGAAAAATAAAACAGGATAAAAAATAAATACGATGCAAAATAAAATAATATATAAATAAGATACAAAAACATATTTAAAAGAAAGTTATAAAGAATAAAACGACATAAAAAATTGATATGATACTAAATGAATAAGATACAAAATATAATAAATATAAGTACGATAGAAAAATAACAATAAAAAAATTAAACTATGAAAAATAAATAAGACGCAAAATAAAATTCAATATAAAAACAACACAATACAAAATACAATACATATAAATACAATAACAATGAATACATATGAAAAATAAACAAAGGTTCTTTTTCAGATCTTATCCTTGTCAATCCTTTTCATTTTTCTTCAGGTAAAGCAACTGAAAGTCAATGTTTGTGACAATTATTTTTAACTCCGGTCTGTAATTTTTATATATTTCCCTCCCAGGGAGTGCCATTTGTCACCACTCATGACTATACTCCTGATCAAACTGTATCTGCCCTTTTCAAATGAGGACACTCGTATAGACTGTAATTAAATGTTTGTTTCGTTTGTGTTTCGCAGAACATATTGAACTTAAACTCATTTTCCTTATGGTTCTTTCTCTTCATCTCCCAAAAAACTCTTAATCCTCTCGCAATGCTTATTCTTCCGTTCATCTGTCCTTCGTCCCATGTTGTCGCGATATTTGTAGTACAAAACTTTGCATCTTCGAGATTTTTTATCTTGTATATATATATATATATATATATATATTATTGTTTCCCTTCCATAGTAACCCTATGGAAAGGTCGTTTATTTGATATTTTTACAGGTTCCATGCATATTTGCATACTACCTGTAAGTAACAGGTGTAATATAATTTTTAATTGTGATGAATTACAAATTGTAAAAGATCTATATAGAAATTAGAACAAACTGGGGGAAAAATAAGAAAAGAAAAAAAATCATGAACAAAAAAGAACAAGTAATAGGCATAATTAAAAAATAAATAAATAAATCTAAGACAATAGAAAAAAAAAAGAAAGAAAAGAAAAGAAAAAAGGAAAAAAAGAAGAAGTATAACGAGTAGACAAGTTGATTTTCTGACGTGTCTTTAAGTGTTTTTCTTAGTTTTTGATGAAGGGTGGTCTTCTTTCTTCACTTGTGAGGTCTAATTGATGTAACAAATTTAACTAAAGGGTTCTTGAATTTTTTATATAGCTTTGCTTCCGGAGAAGGCCATGTGTCCCCATTCATCAATACTGTCTTTATCAGTAGGTATCTGTTGTGTTCGTAAAGGGTGCAGTCATATAGTAAATGATGAAATGTTTGTGGAGTCTGTCCGTTGCATTCACATGTATCTGTGTTTTTCAAGTGAAATCGTTTCAAGTAGTGATTAGTTTGTCCATGTCCCGTTAGCAGTTGTGCAAATTTGTGATGAGTAGTTTTTGGTGTATCGTGATTTTGTAGTGTGATGTTTGGGATGTATTTGTGCAAGGGTCGTCCTTTTGTTGAGTTGTTCCAAAGTTTGTCCTATTCAGTAAGTTAGTCTGTTTTAATATATTGCTTAATAAATGAGATAGGAATGCGGTTGTAGTCTATAGCTAGTTCTGAATCGTTAGCAGCTGTCTTTGCCAGTAGATCTGCTCGCTCGTTCCCTTCTATTCCACTATGGCCTTTGATCCAGATCAATTTAGTTGGTGTTCCACGGTTCATTAGTTCAATCAAACTTGTTTTGAGTCGATGTGCCAGTGGGTCGTTGGATTTGGGGTTATTAGTTAAGTCTATTAATGTCTTGCTGTCCGTGTAAATGGTGTATTTGTGTCGAGAAACGTACGTTTGTCTTAGAATATATTATGTGGCCTTAACTACAGCTAATTTCTCTGCCTGATTATTAGAGCAGTTTTGGCCTAGTCTGTATTGTTCATCGTAGTAGAAGTTGTTGTGGTATAGAGTTAGTGCGCACCCTGTGTGCTATTCGTCTTTGCTTCCATCCGTGTAAATGTCAATACTTCCTGTTTCTATGTCTGCAGCTCCTGTGTCTGTTATGTACGGTGTTAGTTTAGCGTGTATAGCAGGATGTATCCAGTATTTAGTAACTAGTTCGTCTTCAATGTCCCTTGGCTCCATGTCCTTGTACTTTAGTCCTCGTTTTTTTGTTTTGTATAATGTCGTTAGTCCTTTAATTTTTAAATGAATTTATTTTATCCCTGCAAGGACACAGGCAGCGTCGTAAGAGACATTGCGGTATGCTTTGCTTATCCTTATTCCCATCAGTCTCTGAACCCGCTGAGGCTTTTTCAGATTGATTGGTTTGACTGCTCCCGATTCTCAAACGGGTATGGCGTAAAGGAGTTTTGGGGTGATAGCCCCTTCATAGATAATTTTTAATGCCTCTGTATTTATGCTCCATGTGTTTCTTGCAGCGATAGTTAATCTGTTTACTGTTTTTATTGTTTTGTTAACAAAGTAGTCTGTGTGTGCTTTCGAATTTAGTTTCCTGTCGAATGTTACCCCTAAATATGTCATGGTTTCAGTTTGTACAACTGTTTTGGAATAGAGTCTAATGTTTAAATTTGGAATAATTCGTTTCTTAGTAAAAAATATGTATTTTGTCTTGTCAGTATTAAATTCGAGTTTATTATATGTTGCCCATTTTTCTAAAAAAATTAAAGCTTGATTGGTGATTAATTGTAATTGGGGGCAACATTTACCAGTGACGAGAAGTAAAATGTCGTCTGCGTACGTGGTTATCTCTACATTCTCTGGAAGTACTAAATCGAATAAAGAGTTGATCAAAATATTCCAGAGCGTCGGTGAGAGAGAAGAACCCTGGGGAGTGCCAATAGTTAGTTTCTTTGAAACTTTGAAGTTATTAGATCTGATTTCAACTGATCGATCCTGAAAGAAGCTTAATATCAACTGAAATAAATTTCTTGGGCATTGGTACTTCCTCAGATTAAACATTATGGCAGGTACCCCGGCATTATCAAACGCTCCCGATATGTCGAGTTTCAGCATTAAACATTTTTTTTTAATGATTTGTTGCTGATTCTATAAATGAATTAGTATAATAGAGAGCATCGACAGTACTTTTTTGGGGAATGAATCCAAATTGGTTTTTGTTGAGCAAGTCGTTTGTAAGTAAAAAGTGGGTAAGTCGGTTGTTGATTATTTTGTCTAGGACTTTGTTCATGATTGGGAGGATTGTAATTGGACGTAACTTGTTAGAGTCTCTCTTTGTGTTTTGAGCCAGATCAGTTGATAGATTTTAGTAATTAAGTTTGGATAAATATTTGTAACTTGTTTTATGTCCAGGTGTTTTCTTTTTATTTAAGTTCTCGATACAATGTAGGATTTTTTTTCGTTCAAGGAGATGGTCATTGTTTGAAGGAGTGGGTGTATTTGCGTTAGTCCTTATTGTAACCTGTTCTTGAGTAATGTCAACCGATAATATATATATATATATATATATATATATATATATATATATATATATATATATATATATATATTCTACATTCCCTATATTGATAATGTTTATAAAATTAGTCAGTATATAGCCAGAGGGCCATAGGGTTTAGAATAGCAGGCCGTAATGAGAGGGCACAGTGAACCCAGGTATAACCTATAATCTAGGCATTAGGGACAGTTACCGAGGACCCTAAATGTCGTTTAATTTAGCCGGGACAAAAAACACGAGAGCATGTTAGCCGTCGATAAAGTGACATTAAGTAGAGCAGTAAGTGGTCTCCGAAGGCGGTCATTTTGGAATTAGGTGGATATCATTATAGTTGTGGGCCATGTCATTACAGTGGGCCGTACGGGAACTGCGCAGGAGGAGAAAAAAATCTGGTGAGGACGTCGCAGAACGGGGAATTATACGGTTCGAAAATATCTAATAGTCGATGGCATGGCAGGCGGATAGCGTCGCACGATGTCTGGAGCTAAAGAAAGATTCCTCGATATCTGGCATGAATAACCATTTCCACTCGGAAAGAGGTATCTAGATCGTTCCGTAGGGTTTACAGATGTCAGGATTGTTATAGAATCTCGGGAATATGGTTAGTCGAAATTAATAAGTGATATCTGAAGAGAAATTTTTACAGAATGTACTAGTTTAATTCAAACAGATATTATATTATCTATTATTATAGGGAGGGAATATGTACGAAGTAAATATTGCTTCAACAATAAAGAAAGACATCCTCTCGATTTATTTAATAGAATATTTCCTTTTGGCAAGCGTACGCCATCATGAACTATCAAATCGAACTAAAAAAATTTTAATACAGATGGTGTCTACCAATTTCAGCTATCAAAATTCCCGACTTTTTCAAACAAATTTTTAGAAATTCTAGCCAATTGATATTTTAATGGTGTTTCAATAATAATCTAAACAAATCAATCTATGCATACTTTGATACTTAACATATCACAGTTAAACAATATATAAAAAAAAAGCAATTGTTTTTATTTTTCAGATTACTCTAGATAAATTTCAAGAAACACATCAATGTCGAGTACTGCCATTCGGTTGGAAAATAGTTACGAGGTTGCACGATGCTGTCGGATAAAACATCTCCAAAAATATATTTCCGATCAAAATATTCTTTTTTTTTCCATCAGAAACCTGGTTAAATTTACTATGAGACCTCATATATGAACTTTGATCAAGTTCCATGATATACTCACGCCATCACGCTGAGGAGCCCATACTCTTGTGAAATCCACCATTTTTTTTTTTTTTTTTTTTTTTAGTATATTTCTCGCTATAACTCAGAAACTATTTACGAGAATTGTACTGAAAAAAGTGTTCTTCACAACGGTATGGGATTCTCAGCGTGCTGGAGTGGGTATTTCATGGGATTTAAAACAAATTTTATAAAAAGAGTACCGACAAACGTGTTTTCGCGATGTGTTACCGCAACATAGCCAATCTTTAGACATTGGTGGTGGCCAAAGTGCTGAACCGATTTTTAATGTAATATTATTAAAAAGTAAGTTTAGTGTGACGTTTTACAGTTTTCAACAAAATATTGTATTTTTCCCTTCCCCACTATTGACAGCGCAAAAAAATGTGTCGATGTCTAACTTTGAATGATTATTTTTCTACATTATATAATTAACTTTTTAATTATAATTACTTAGTACATGTAGATATTTTCGTTATTATTGTGTGATTTGTAAAAATTTAAATAAACGTTTTAACTGTAAAAAATGTTGAACTATACATCCAGTTAAAAATAAAGTAGCAAAGTTATACATAAAATTAAATTAAATTAATGCTCTATCAATTTGTTTCTGACTAGTCTTCTGAGAAACGGTCGTGGCCGGCACTAGAAGCAAACGTTTGGTGAAAAGTGAGGTGAAAATGATTTTTTTCCGAAAATTATTTGCAATAACATGTATCTCAAATACCGTTAAAAGTATGACATATACGTATAAGAAACGATTTTGAAGAAAATTTAATTAGCTTTAGTTTTTATTCAAATTATATTTTTCTAGAGTCCACCGTACGAGATATCGAAAAACCCAAAACTGGGACCTTTTCCCCTCCACCCCACCGTATGCTCACCCCCTCATGGGTGGAGACTTTTAGTATGTTTATCTTCTAACTACTCCTAACGAAGCCCTGAAGTAAAAAATTATCGCATATTTCATGCACTCTACAACATGTTTATTGACTGGACTAAACTGTACGAGGTCCTCAGTGTGCTGGCATGGGTGTTTTACGGAACTTGTTTAAAATTTCATATATTGATCGGATAGTAAATTTAACCAGCGTTTGGACGAAAAAAATAAATTTTTAATCGGACAAATAGTTTCGGAGTTAGAGTAAAAAAAGGACAGAAAAACGTGTTTTCGCGGAGTAGTGCGTCGTCCCCTACAGCTTTAAAACTATTGATTTGAGAAAAAAAAATTCATAGGATCAATTTTTTTCCAAATGTACTACAAATAACTAATTCCGAGTTATTTGATCAAACGGCTGTGAACTTATGATTTTCATCCCTTTCCCCCTCTCCCCCATGCGATGACCTGAGGTATACGATATATATATATATATATATATATATATATATATATATATATATATATATATATATATATATATATATATTGTTTGTTTAAGCTTTTTACTATGTAGATATATAAAACAATGTTCCATGATGACTTAATTCCTTATTATGTTATCTTTTTCTTTTTCATCATTTAATTATTTAACAAAACAAAAATAAATAAATTTCTATTGATAAATAAACCATAAAAAGACAGAACAGTATTTTCCCCCAAAACCCAATTTTAACTGTTTGTTGTTATCTATCGTATTTGAGAGAACCGCTGGGCCCACAGGTACCATTCTGATCTTAAATGATGTATTTCAGGAGATATTTCACAAAATAAGGGACCGTATCGAAAAAACACCACTTTTTGGGGGGAAAAAATGGCCTCTTTTCGAAGATAATATCCCTGTATCTTGGGAACCAATGGCTATATAGAGCTCACCCTGATCTCAAATTGCAGAAAATTTAGTTTACTTTAAAAGTATGTAGAGTGACTGAACCAATCAGACGCTTCGTTAACAGACATATTGAGCAAAAACTGAAAAAATCTGAAGCTTTAGCATTAACGACGACTTTTTACCGACTTTCGTAAATTTTCAGTTGATTCCCGACTTATTCCCGAATTTTTCCCGACCACAAGAAATTCCCGCGATATTCCCGAAATTCCCGACTAGCAGACACCCTGATTACAATTTATGTTATTTTTGACGTCGGTGCCAGACGTTGACGGTTGTGCCTAAATGCATATAAATTTTGATGTACTTCTTTACAAATATTAGCTTTATTTCGATTTCTGTTCCTTTTGAATGGCACTGATTGCAAACATAATTGATCATAAATTGTTAATAAGGATTGCTAATTTCGTTAGTTTTCATTTAATTTTGCGCGTTTTTTTGTCTTTTTTTTACATGGTTTCCTCAGTTGGCATAATCCATTGAATGAAATAAAACGTTTTTTAATTTAAAAATGAAGGGATTTTCATTTAAAAACTGAAAAATATAAAAAATACAATAAACTTATTACTATACTTAAACTATACTATGTTATATGTACATTTATACGAAAACATGTCTAATAAAAACTAGTGAAGCTAGTTAAATTTACTGTAAGATCTTATATATGAAGTTTTGATCAAGTCCCGAAAAACAACCATGCTATCACACTGAGAACCCCGTACTACTGTGAAACTCTTAGTTTTTCGGCACATTTCTCGATATAGAAATATATAGGATATGCCGATATATTTCGGCAAAATATAGGACCGATCCCTAATTTCTTTTTTCCATCTGAAAGCTGGTACTATCAGATCTCATATACTAAATTTTAACTGAATTCCGTGAAATATCCATTTCACCACACTAAATTCCGCGTATGGTAAAGAACAATAAACTAATAATACAATAATAAAACCAAGCGGCGCGACAGTCATGTTTTTTCATAACATACACATTTAGCGTATATTTCATATATAGAACCTGATAGGTAACTTAAGTAGCTATGAGATGGAAAAAAGAAATTTTGGATGGGACCAATATTTTTGGAGTTATAACAGGAAATCTGCCGAAAAAAATAAGATTTTCACAATAGTACGGTGTTATCAGCGTGTTGGCATGTAGTCCGGTAAAATAAGGCTCCAAAAGGCCGTTTTCAAGAAAAAACTGCGGAACTTTTATTCTCAACGGATCTTTATTTTTTTGAGGTGCTGAATCCGAATCTGAAGTTTGCTACCACGGCAACAATCGGCTTCATATTCAAAATCGCAAAAAACCCGTTATTATTAGTTTTTTATCTATAACACGATAACCAAGCTTTTTTCAAATATTAATTGTAGCTGGAACTAGTACCTACATAATGAAAAAATGAAATCCGAAATCGGACCATTTTTCGCGAAGTTACGTTATTGGGAAAAATGGAGAAATTGGCCAACTTGCCGTCAATCCCACAGCTCCGCAAAAACACGTTTGTCGTACTCGTTTGGCTATAACTCGAAAACTATTTGTCCGATACAAGATTACTTTTTTTCATCTTAAAGCTGATTAAATTTACTATAAGAATCTATAAATGAAGTTTTAATCAAACCCCGTAAAATGTACATGCCAGCCCGCTAATAAAAGCATACTGTTGTAAAATCCAAGTGTTTTTTGGCACATTTGTCGCTCCTCAAATATTTGTTCAATCCCAAAATTCTTATCCGATCCAAAATTTAATATTTTTATCTAAAAGCTGGTTAAATTTACTATATGACGGCCTGAAGGAGATAAATATGGTACGGTTCCGAGTCTCCAACTTCAAAGAAGATGGCGGCCCGGTTCAGTGTAGACAATGCCAACAATACGGCCACAGCATGAAGTACTGTGGCCGCACCTGCGCTTGCCCATGGTGTGGAGGACCACACCTCATCGAGGAATGCCCCAAGAAAGCCTCAGCTGATCCAGTCTGCGCCAACTGTCGGGGACCTCATGCCGCTTTCTCCAAAGAATGCAGTTACCGACAGGGGCTCATTCGACAGAGGAGGGCCAAGACCAGCAACGCCCCGGCCAATGTACCAGCTCCAGCACCGGCCCCGACGATGGACGAGAGGAATTTCCCTCAGCCCAAACCTGCACGAGGAAGCCGCTCCTTCGCGGAGGCATCTGGAATGGACAAGCAGCAGCAGCAGCCGTCGACCTCTTCGAAGAAGCCAGCCAAGCAGCACCGGGTCATCATCGAGGAACCAACTGAGGTGACAACATACACTGTTCCAGTAGTGGATAACACCCTGCTATACAGAGTCATCGGTCGCATGGACCAGATGATGGATGCCATGACCAACCTGATGGGTCTCGTGTCAAGACTTCTTCAAAAACAAGATGGGTGAAGAAATCATCTTGAACTTTAACATCCGAAGCTTCGGCAAAGGACATGCAGAACTGGAGGTACTCCTGTTACAATACAGACCGGCGATGGTGGCCCTGACCGACACCATGCTCTCCCCAGCGACCAGACTGCACATCACAGGATACAGCGTCTACAGGGAGGCCGTCAGGGATGGTGAACAGCAGGGAGTCGCCATCTTGGTGCGGAAGGACCTGTCATCGCGACTCGTCCAGAACCCGGTGGATTGCTGTGATGGCGTACACATGATCACGGTGGATGTGCGGCTCAAGCACAGGTACACGTTTGCCTGTGTCTACAGGAGACCCCGGGCGGCAAATACACCTGTTCGCGACCTGTTGCTTCACGCACAGTCGCGTAGCAGGTTTGTCGTCCTGGGCGACCTCAACGCCAAGCATCCGGCGTGGCTGTGTCGCAGCAGCAATCCGCTGGGAAACATCATCACCGGGATGCGACTCCAGGTCTACCACCCTGGCGTTCACACTTTCCGCGCGGACATGGACCCGACTAGGACATCGACTCTGGACCTACTGCTCACCAGGGACATGCACAGCGTCACCGAATGCCGAGCACTGCCGTTCAGCACCTCCGATCATCGCCCTGTACTCTATATCTTCGAGGGTACTCCAGCCACCCCACCGGCCACGAAGTACAAGCTGCAACAAGCTGGCTGGAAAGGGTACAGGGCCTTGATCGAGGAGTGTCTCCCTAAGGTGACGCCTTGCCTGACCCCTGGTGAGATCGATGCAGCAGTGGAGACCATCACAACCACTATCCTCGATGCAGCCGACCTCAACATCCCGAAGTTTGCTCCTCAACCGAACTACCTCCGACCTCCACCCCAGCACATCCTGGAGTTGATAAAGCAGAGGAACAACCTCCGAAACATCTTCCACCGCACAAGGGACTACGGTCTGAAGCCGTCTATCAACGCCATGACCCGGCAAATCGCCAGGCTCATGAGTGATTGGAAGACGGCCTTGTGGCACGACCAACTGCTACGGACTCACAACGACTATGGACAGTTTTGGAGGTTGGTCCGAACCTTTGTCAGCAAAAGGAGCGGGGTTTTCCTGACCGATGGGGACCGGTTGCTGACACCTGCTGAACAGGCTGAACATCTAGCCCACGCATATGCTAACATGGATGCTGAGAGGACGAGTGATGCTCCGCAGCCACCTCCTGGACCTCTACCCAGCCCCAATGAGACGCCCATCTTTTCAACCTACAAGGAGCTGGAATCAGTCCTGCGCCGCATCAAAGGGAAAAAGGCACCCGGGCTGGATGGTATACCCACCACGCTGCTGACGATGTTACCCAGGAGGGCCAAGGCCTTCCTGCTTAACATCTTCAACTCATGCCTCCGGACTGCCTACTAGATCGTACATATATAACTTCTAATTAACACCGTGAAATAACCACACCAGTCTACTGAACATGTCCTAATTTACATATTTTGCCAAAACATACACATTTAGCGTGCTAGCTTGGGTAGTTTACAGGATTTAATATAATTTACATATATAGCATCTGATAGCGAATTTAATCAACTTTGAGATCGAAAAAAGAAATTTGGGATTGAACAAATATTTGAGAAGTTAGAGCAACAAATGTGCCAAAAAACACTTGGGTTTTACAACAGTACGTTTTAATCAGCCGGCTGGCAACGTGTTTTCGCGGAGCTGTAGGACTGACGGCAAGATGGCCAATTTCTCCATTTTACCCCAATAACGTTACTTCGCGAAAAATGGTCCGATTTCGGATTTCTTTTTTTCATTATGTAGGTACTAGTTCCAGCAACAATAATATTTGAAGACTTTCTTCGAAAAAAGCTTCGTTATCGTGTTATAGATAAAAAAGCAAAAATAACGGGTTTTTTTGGCATTTTTTTGAGATTTTGAATATGAAGCCAATGGTGCCGTGGTAGAAAACTTCAGATTCGGATTCAGCATCTCAAAAACCATAAAGATCCGTTGATAAAAAATGTTCCGCAGTTTTTTCTTCGGCAAACCCTTTTTTTTTTATTTTTTATGTTTCATGGGACTTGGTATTGGTCCGATCCCAAATTTCTTTTTTCCATCCCAAAGCTACTTAAATTATCTATCAGGTTCTATATATGGAATTGTGATTAAATTCCGAGTAATATCATAATATAATATAATATAGTAATTCATTTCATAAACATATTTTCGCTAGAGGCAAGAGTCTTCGAGTTATTAATGAAAAACTGAAAAACGCCATTTACAATTTGTTACTTTTCACCATAACTTTTAAATTTTTTTACATATTAAAAAATAGCACAAAACATGATATCATGATGACCATTGAGCGAAGACATAAATCAAAATCAAAATAGGAAAGTGGGTGTGAAAGAATCTCGTTTTAGGTTTTATGTTTCTTTTTGAGAAAAAAACATCAGAAATTACAGAAGAAATAAACCAATCACTAAAAAAAGATGGCTTACACATAAATCTACCTTATACGTTTAAGGATATGATAAAATTACATCATGTGTTCACAATGGAGATTCTTTGGAAATAGTCTAGTCAATGAGTACTGAAATGAGGGCTGTAGAGTGCATGGAATATACGATAATTTTTTACTTCATAGCTTCGTTAGGAATAGTTAGAAGGTAAACATACTAAAAGCCCCCACCCCTGAGGGGGCTGAGCTAACGGTGGGGGATGGGAGAAGGTCCCAATTTTGTGTCTTTTGATTATATCTCGAAAACGGTGGACTCTAGAGAAATATGTTTCATATATACATAAAAGCTGATTAAATTTTCGATGAAGTTTATAAATTTGTCGTAATTCAAGGAAAAACAAATGTTACCTCACTTTTTGTCAAACGTTTGCTTCTAGTGCCTTCGACAATCGTTTCTCAGAAAACACGGCAGAATTAAAATTGTAGACTATTAAATTGACTTTTATTTCATATATACATGTTTGATATTCGAAGCAAACGTTTAACAAAAAATGAGGTAAACATTTTTTTATTTCTTAAATTATCGATTTTTAATAACGTATATCTCGAAAACCGTTGGAATTTCGACAGATATGTATATAGTTAATTTTATAGGAAATTCAATAAGCTTTAATTTTGATTTGTAGCATATTTTTCAAGAGTCCACCGTTTTCGAGATGTAATCGAAAAACCAAAATTGGGACCTTCTCCCATCCCTCACCCTTAGCTCACCCCCAGGGGCGGGGACTTCTAGAATGTTTACCTTCTAATTATTCCTAACGAAGCTATGAAGTCAAAAATTATCGCATATTCCATTCACTCTACAATGTGTTTATTGACTGGAATAAAAGACAAAGACAAAAAAATACATAAATAACTCGGATAAACTGATCTGCCAATAATAGCCAAGTCATGCTTAGTATTTTTTTTTTCTTATTTTTTTGATCAGTAAGTCTTCCTTTTTTTAAATATTATTGAAATATATGGACAATCTGCCTCAGTTAAGGGCAATAAGTAACAGTGCTAATGATGAATTCATTCGTACCAACACATCATACAAACACTATTAATAATAATAAGAGGTAAAAATAAAAGAAATAGTCATAATAAAAATAAAACTAATAGTTACTTGCTAAGTCTTCTAGAGTTGTGAAATCACCACCAAAAACAATCGCTTAAATTCAATTAATGTTTGTTTAAAATTGAGATGGATATCTATTGCAATTCTAAGGCTTGAATCCAAGTTTGAATACATCTTTCCTGTTTTCAATATCAGTTAATATTCAGTTCAGAAGTTGGGAGAGACAGATACATAGACATTAAAGAAAAAAAATCTCCTAAAGAGGCTTTGAATGAAACATTTGGTCCTTTATTGGACAGGGAGAAGTGCGTGGTGGCTGAGCGTGAAGGCTGGCCATATTAGTTTCTTTTTTTAACCTTATTATAAAACAATTATTTATTACTAAGTATTAAATCGTTTGGTTTTTTCACTATTGCTATAGAAAATTAAAATTGGTGTAAACATAACATTTCTTAGTTGAACTCCTTCACACAAATTTAATGCGAGGATATGATCTAGCACCGACTAGACACACCAGACAATGGTGATCGATGCTCATACTCCGATCATCGGGGAAATCACGTGTCCGCCTACTTTACAATTGAGATGGCCCCAGAATTCGGGTCCTGCCGAAACGTACCAGACGAATGACAACGAGGCGATTTGTCTGCCGCTCAAATGGGATTAAAATTTCAAATGACACCTGATCCTATCACCGCCTACATACATATATTCATTTTCAGGTTTTTTCCAGCATCTTTTCATTTTTTCTTCCTCCTCGAAGACTCTCCATTCTTCGGGATCTTGATCATTAGAAGTCGTCAGATATGGAGCGAGTCGCAAAAAAATCTTCACATTCATTAATGATTCCGAAGCAGCCTTGACTGTTGCTACCTCCAGCCATTCATTCAGCCAGAACCCTACGATCCATCTATGGTGTCTCAGCATCTTAAAAAGATAAGACAGGTAGGAAGGTATTGTATAGTAAAGAATTGTGAATATGCACCCCACATAAACAATAAAGACATTACAAAACATATTTTATCTGAACTGTTAATATTGAAATTTATTTCGTCAAACACTAGATACATCAATACTTGTTATCTTATAATTCATACAGTAATCTATATAATCCTTCTAATTCATTTGGACTAAGATAAGTGCTGAACCTGATAAAAAGCATAATAATAACTTACACTACAAAGGTGGGGAGGTCGACGGCCGAGCGCGTTAGGGCGAGGATTTAAGCGCGCCTGGTACAAAAAGTTGTGGGATCGAATGCCACTTGGGCGAATTAAAATTTATTTCTTGGTGGACCCACAGAATAAATCTTGAACTTTCTCAGTCTGGCTAGGATAGATCGGTAATCAGGCTTTCCTGCCCTAGGTGGATTACATAAAGACATTAAACCCCAACAAACAAAGACAACTTATCATAATCTAACAAATCACCATTATAAATTTCTGAATTCTTTAATTCTTAAATATATGGCGGACAAATACAATATATTTTCGGTCTGCAGCAAACTGTATAGCAGCTGAGGTCGCCCGATGATATTTGACCAACTGGTCCAACTCTTTGAAGTATTGCTGGAGGGAATGAGCTATTATAGCTCGAGAGGCAGATCTAATGTTGACTAGCACAGTGAAATATAATAAAGCCGTTAGCATAGAGAGCAGGTGAACCATTTCGCAGGCAGACAGTTTCCTCCTGAGGGCTTAACAAAAAATTAATCAACAGATCGCAGCTATCCACAACTGTGACGGCCAGCTGCTATTCAAAAACTGTGATTCAATTACAACCCACTGCCTCGGGTGATCAATGTCGGAGCAGTTTCGAATCCAGAGCCGATTAGATGTTTTTTATTTTATATATATTTTTTTTAATTTTGAAATGTATTTTACAAAGAGTCATCGTTTCGAGTACTGTCTAACAGTTATTATATGACCATCAAACGTTGCTGAAGCAACTTGACCAAAAATTATAGCCAATAGCAAAACCTAATTTCAGGAAAATTAAATTTATAAAGACTTTTATTAATCAAATACGGTTAACTCAACGGTTTTATTTGTTTTTATAAAAGTACTCCATAATTTGAAAAATGAATAAAAATAATATTCTAATCTCTATATGATCTATAGATGAAATCTATGAGGATGTATGAAGTTGCAGTAATGAAATCTTGCCTGCCAATATGTAAAGATTTCATCAGAGTCCATCTCTGTGATTTGTTTTTAATCAATTAAATTAATTTTTTTTTAATTTGCTTTAAATTCTTGTAAGGAATTTTCCCTCAAACATTTTTCTGGACGATTTCGGTGGATAAGTTATCAAATAATCCCTCTTCCTGGATTGACAACGCAAGCTTTTGAAATTAGCCATGAGCTGAGAAATAGTAATAATGTGTCCATTGGATTTATAGGTTTTTTTTTTATGGATTTAAGGGCATTATTAAATTCTAAGAATATTAAATGTATTAATAGAACGCAAAATTGTATACAAAAACATTATTTACTCAAATTTTTAAAATAGTTTTAATGCAGGTATGTTTTTATAAATTTAATAAACACTTGTACACCTTCTTGGCGGATAACGCTCTAAGAGCTTAAAGGAATATAATTAATTTTAACTCCATAGAATTAGAGCATGAAAAAGGATTTGGGTTTGGGTGCTTCCTAAAAAGAGTGGCAATATTGTATGTATGAGTGCATTTTGTTTTTTAATTTTAACCTTAGTATGTTATTATTTATTTAAATTATTTGATCACTCTCCTTAAATTGCGAGATCCGTAACGCCTCTTCTCTTCGATACATGTAGTATTATTTAGTATTACTATTTTTCTAATAATTTTTATTTTGTTATTTTATTTCTTGAATTCATTCATGCCTGTTATTTACCACATACAGCTATTATGTAATGCCCAAAGTTACAGACTGTAATATTTGTCAATAAAATTTTTTTTATGTTTGCTGTAAGGTCTATAACTTGCACATTCTTTGAATCCTGACTCAAATCCAGAAACTTTCAAGATATTCAAGTAACTAAGCTTCAAAGGTATAGTTCGTATAAATTAGCTTATTTCTCTTCAATGACTCTTCAGTAACTGTAATCAATAACCATAATTTCAAAATCTCCCTCCAGACAGCTCCTCTCAAGAAGATATTAGAGCCGAAATGGAAAAGAAGACACCCCGCCTGCAGGATCTCCAGGAACAGGAAATTGAGCTGTAGATTTATGTCCTTCGAGTACGTTCTATAGAGTTATGAGCCATCAAGACTCATGGGGTCCTCTCAAATTATCATTAGTAATAAAACTAATCTGATTTATAACTGAGAAAATAATAAATTTATTGTGCATTAGATGATATGATGTTTGGTTTCAATAAGGTAATGTTGATACTTTTGCAAGAAATAGAACCAGTTTGATCCAAAAATTGCAATAAATCTATTTTCTGTCACGAAATCTTTAATGTGAAATATGGATGATATATCGTAGACATGTGCATGTATATAAACATAATATATTTTGTTATTGGCATAACAGAGTGAGTAATGAGTCTTAATCTGGTAAATCTTTATTTTTTGATAGTGTGCCTTTCAAAGTTATGACGCTTAGGTCCATAGTGGGTTTATTAACTAATTAATAGTTGAAGATTTACGAAGGAGAAAATTTTTAATACGTTTCTACTTCACGTGAAGGCCCCAGGTCTTTCTGCAGTACATAGTCTAAAATAATAGTTTTAATACATATGATTATTTGAATTAAAATATCCTGGTCATAATGACTCGAAATTATTACATGTGGCGAATATTTGATGAGGCGTAGATGTTTGTAATATCTATAGACGATAATGCTGTTTCCTTGACTGTCCGATCTGCTGTTTCATTGCTTTTGATTGACAACAATGTTTGCCACTGAGTAACAGAGCGAAAGAAGATGGCGGGAAGGAAAAGAATGTTTTAAAAAAAATAAAAATAAATACTTAAATAAAAAATAGATATATTTTTTTTATGTTAAAAAAAAAAGGAACAGTTTTCAAAATAATAACAATTAGTTTGTCGGGAAAGAGAGGCCGAAATAGCAGAGATATTCGGCCGTCAAAAGTTGTTACGTTGGGTAGAATCCTTCAGTGACTATAGTATCATAAAAAGTTGAAATGGTTAATGGAAACTAGTAGAAAAAAAAATCAGTTATCATATCATGATAAAAATATGATTTATTGACTTTACAAAATTAGGAATCTTATTTAATATAAGAAAGGTGTATTTACTTTTTCAACATTCAAACATACTAACAGATAATATATTGCATACATAGGTACCGAATAGTGTCTTATCATGGGGAAGTATGAAAACCTTTAAACAATGTTAAAATAATTGTTATTGTCTTGATTTTCTTTCATATTTTTTTAAAATAAAATATTTATAAATTTGAATTTATAAAATTTACTATGAGATAAGTAAAAAAATATAAAATCTAATATTATAGTCACTTAATATTTAGAAATGCTACTATTTCTATATATTTAAATGCTACTGAAACGGACAGTTGGCACCTCAGTATACAAAAGTAAAACATATCACTTGTGAGGAAAAGGATCAAGTTTAGATCAAGGATCAGCACAAGGAAATGGCACATGTTTTTCAGATGGTTGGAAAATACACCAAGCCTATACAAGAACCACTTCACCTGTTGTATTGACTTTACTATATGTACCTTTTAATCGTTCCATTTTTAGCGATTGGATCTATATAGCGTAGGCGATACATGTATCGGAAATAATCAACAAAATAATCGATCAATCAGGCAAAATTGGGGATTTCCTTTGTGACGCATACAGCTAGTAACAACCGCTAGGTGATCAAATATATCAGTTTTAGTTATACATAAGGAGATATAACAGACAGAGGGTTTAGCTAATCAGTTAATCATCCTTATCTCAGCAAACACTTCTTTTTTTTTTTCTTATCCTCCATTTATTAATTTTGAACAAACAAGTAATAACCATTGAAATCGAACGATCTTATGTTGCCTTCAGCATTTTAAGATTTGTTGCTTCGTAGATCCTGGCGTTTCAGTTGACAATTGTCTTCCTGTTGTCTTGATCGGGTGAGGAGTAATCACTCTGCTGGCTATGGTGTGAAATGGGTCAGTCTAAAAAGCCTGAACCCCTTCCCTAAGCAAATACGTCGGCTAAGGGGGTCAAACCTTGCCACCTACCAGGCCTGGGAGAGTAAGGAGGTAGTTAAGGCGGTACGTTTTCTGCCGAGCAAGCATAATCCTACTTCTCACATGAGTAGAGAAAGTAAGGTGTCGTTCAATGTAAAACCTTAAATTAATAAATGGAGGATAAGAAAAAAAAAGAAGTGTTTGCTGAGATAAGGATGATTAACTGATTAGCTAAACCCTCTGTCTGTTATATCTCCTTATGTATAACTAAAACTGATATATTTGATCACCTAGCGGTTGTTACTAGCTGTATGCGTCACAAAGGAAATCCCCAATTTTGCCTGATTGATCGATTATTTTGTTGATTATTTCCGATACATGTATCGCCTACGCTATATAGATCCAATCGCTAAAAATGGAACGATTAAAAGGTACATATAGTAAAGTCAATACAACAGGTGAAGTGGTTCTTGTATAGGCTTGGTGTATTTTCCAACCATCTGAAAAACATGTGCCATTTCCTTGTGCTGATCCTTGATCTAAACTTGATCCTTTTCCTCACAAGTGATATGTTTTACTTTTGTATACTGAGGTGCCAACTGTCCGTTTCAGTAGCATTTAAATATATAGAAATAGTAGCATTTCTAAATATTAAGTGACTATAATATTAGATTTTATATTTTTTTACTTATCTCATAGTAAATTTTATAAATTCAAATTTATAAATATTTTATTTTTAAAAAATATGAAAGAAAATCAAGACAATAACAATTATTTTAACATTGTTTAAAGGTTTTCATACTTCCCCATGATAAGACACTATTCGGTACCTATGTATGCAATATATTATCTGTTTAGTGTTTGAATGTTGAAAAAGTAAATACACCTTTCTTATATTAAATAAGATTCCTAATTTTGTAAAGTCAATAAATCATATTTTTATCATGATATGATAACTGATTTTTTTTTCTACTAGTTTCCATTAACCATTTCAACTTTTTATGATACTATAGTCACTGAAGGATTCTACCCAACGTAACAACTTTTGACGGCCGAATATCTCTGCTATTTCGGCCTCTCTTTCCCGACAAACTAATTGTTATTATTTTGAAAACTGTTCCTTTTTTTTTTAACATAAAAAAATATATCTATTTTTTATTTAAGTATTTATTTTTTATTTTTTTGAAAACATTCTTTTCCTTCCTGCCATCTTCTTTTGCTCTGTTACTCAGTGGCAAACATTGTTGTCAATCAAAAGCAATGAAACAGCAGATCGGACAGTCAAGGAAACAGCATTATCGTCTATAGATATTACAAACATCTACGCCTCATCAAATATTCGCCACATGTAATAATTTCGAATCATTATGACCAGGATATTTTAATTCAAATAATCATATGTATTAAAACTATTATTTTAGACTATGTACTGCAGAAAGACCTGGGGCCTTCACGTGAAGTAGAAACGTATTAAAAATTTTCTCCTTCGTAAATCTTCAACTATTAATTAGTTAATAAACCCACTATGGACCTAAGCGTCATAACTTTGAAAGGCACACTATCAAAAAATAAAGATTTACCAGATTAAGACTCATTACTCACTCTGTTATGCCAATAACAAAATATATTATGTTTATATACATGCACATGTCTACGATATATCATCCATATTTCACATTAAAGATTTCGTGACAGAAAATAGATTTATTGTGACAGAAAATAGATTTATTATTTGGATCAAACCGGTTCTATTTCTTGCAAAAGTATCAACATTACCTTATTGAAACCAAACATCATATCATCTAATGTACAATAAATTTATTATTTTCTCAGTTATAAATCAGATTAGTTTTATTACTAATGATAATTTGAGAGGACCCCATGAGTCTTGATGGCTCATAACTCTATAGAACGTACTCGAAGGACATAAATCTACAGCTCAATTTCCTGTTCCTGGAGATCCTGCAGGCGGGGTGTCTTCTTTTCCATTTCGGCTCTAATATCTTCTTGAGAGGAGCTGTCTGGAGGGAGATTTTGAAATTATGGTTATTGATTACAGTTACTGAAGAGTCATTGAAGAGAAATAAGCTAATTTATACGAACTATACCTTTGAAGCTTAGTTACTTGAATATCTTGAAAGTTTCTGGATTTGAGTCAGGATTCAAAGAATGTGCAAGTTATAGACCTTACAGCAAACATACTCCTGCAGGTGTACCATTTTGCGTGGTTTCTCTGTACACAACGTATCCTGGTGAGAATAATCAGTTGACAGGAGAGATTATGATATCAGTCAAAGCCACGACCGCTGGCCGGTGCTGCAGTAGTAGGATCTCTAGTTCAGCCTGCTTTGAATTGAGGCCTCGGGTATTGTAATTTAGAACTAGGTGTTCAAGCATCGAATTTCACAAGCAGTCTGGTCACCAGGGACAACAAATTCTGCACTGTGCTCATCATAGAGTCAAAGCGGGAGGTTAGATTGTTAATGCCCTCGCTGATAGAGTCCCAAGGCGGAAAACACAGGGCTGGCTGTGATGACTGTATCAGCTGAGACTGCTGAATAGGTAGCTTGGGTTGAGAATGTGCTCCACTAGATGCCCGGGAGTAAAAATTCTGTTGGGTTATGCGGGCCTCTATTTTCTTGCGTTCTGGTACTACACCTTGAGAGAAGATTGTGTTAGCTCGGGTTGGGCGGGCTGCTGGGAAGTTAATATCATTCAACTCCGGAACCAGAGCTGGTGCTGGAATTGTGGCCGTCTTCTGCCTTCACTGCGCAAGGAGACTCTGGTGGTACGGACAATCTCTAGAGGAGGCTGAGTGAGAGCCCTCGCAATTAGGACATTTAGGCGTAGTATTGAATCGCTTAGGACATTCCTCGAAGAGGTGGGGGTCGCCACATCAGGGGCATCTATATGTCCGGCCACAGTATTTCATATTGTGAGACCGAACTGCTGACATTGTCGGCACTGCACTGGTCCACCGTCTTCCTTGAAAGTTGAAGCTCTGGAGCGAATCTGATTCACTACTGTAAGCTTCTGGATTTCTTCCAATTTAGTAGTATGTTCAGTAAAAATCTGTATTCCCTCAACGAGATACGGTTCGCTGTTGCCCTCTCTTCTGGTAAGCCTTCTCGCCAGTTTGAATGCGGGTAGGCGGCTTTTTAATTCCTCAGCTATTTCATCGACAGAGTGATCAATGTCGTAGCCGTGAAGCACGTACTTATTGGACCGCTTGGTCCCCCTTGGAGCGAAGGAGGGAAATTGTACAGCTACATCGGTCCGAAGGAGGGGGGTGGCTTTGCCATGATCCATTTCTGTGTTGCAGTAGAGCCTGGTTTCTTTCTTTGAATTGTTAGCCGAAAAATCAGTGATACCGATTGCTCTTAATCTCATCCTGAGGTTTGTCAGTGATATAGGGAGGGAGATTATAATTGGTGCCGGTGGCTTTGGTCGGGGCACCTCTACCACCTCTACCGGCAGCTGGGTGAATCTGTTGTTTACTTCAACAGGTGGTCTACTTACTTCACTTTCCTTTCGTTTCTTCGGGGCAGGTTGGAATCCCCCCGCTAGGGCGCGCTTGTCTGTGTTCTGGTCCGATCCTGGGTCGCTGTCTTCGTCTCCCAACACCATGTTGGAAGACGCCATCTCACCACGTTTACTCTTCAGTGCTCTTTTTTGAAGTAAGGGGGGACCTGAAAAGTGGGTTGATGGAAGTGGTTGTCCAAGTCACAACAATAAATTTATGTAGAGAACTAGGCTAGATCTGTTCGATACGGACCGAAGTCCCCTGTAGCTTTTTTTTTTTTTTTTTTTTTTTTTTTTTTTTTTTTTTTTTTTTTTTTTTTTTTTTTTTTTTTTTTTTTTTTTTTTTTTTTTTCCTAGCCCCTATTGGATGATTTCTGGAGTTGGATGGAATTTAGGAATCTCTAGGGATGTTTGGCTTTTTTCTGTACTGGGTACACAGGAGGCCAACAGGAAGTTCGTGATGATATCTTGAGCTGTAGTTTTCAGAAAGAGAATATTTAGGTGATGGGGCTCACCTAAATCATGTAGTAAGAAAAACTTAAAACTATTTACACTTACGACTTAAAAGAGAAAATGTCTTTGTGGTCACATTTCTGACCAGTGGCCAGTGGGTTCTGATTTGCCCGTTGGTATGTCTTGGTTACGGTCCGGTTGTTAGTTGTCAACGGACCGGTGGTGGCGCTGGTGTCAAGGTTCTTAACAGGGGGTTTTGTCAGAAACTGAAGAGAGTCCAGAAACTTGACATGCCGGCGCTTGATGAATTCCGGGACCGTCGGGAGGTTGAAGATCTCGTGTAAGTCTTCTGGTTTCTTTTTCTTCAAGGAAGTTGTTTTTGCAATCTCCTTAAGCATTGAGTCCTGGAATCGCTGCAGATGCCGTCTAGTTCCGTCAGAAAGGCGGGTGAGAAGAGGGGCACCATACAGGAGTGCAGGCCTCAACATGCTTTTGTATATGCACAACTTCAGTCGCAGGGAAAGTGCTGGAGAGGAAAGGAGGTGGTGGAGACGGTAAGATCTTTTCCTCACCTTGCGGTGCGCCCTGTAACAGTGAGCTGAGAATTTAAGCCCTCTATCCAAAGTGACTCCCAAGTAGACGATAGAGTTTGAAGGGGCAATGGTGGTGTCTGCCACTCGCAGGGTTTCGGCAGTGTTGTCTTTTTCCCACGCTGGTGTGAGAACACTACGCAGTCCGTTTTAGCTGGATTCACTTGGATGTTGAGTTCAGCTGTTAAGTAATCTCTAGGAAAACAGTTTTGGCCTGGCGTAGTGCTCTTGTGGGGTTCATGCTGCTGCTGGTAATGGCAATATCGTCGGCAAAAGCCGCTACTGTCGCCCTTCCGTAGTTTTTGCCAACTATTTTAGCAGTGTAGATGTTGAACAACACCGGAGATAATACTGCTCCTTGTGGCACACCGCAAGTAAGGGGTACTGACTTTGAATGGGCATCACTAACCCGCACAGCGAGATTTCTCTCACTGAGAAAGGAGACAATGACTCTATATAGCTGCTCAGGGCATTCCAGATCTTCCAGTTTTCTGCATAGGATCCCGTGAGATACGCAATCAAACGCCTTCGTGCAGTCTATGGATATCAGCGCTGTTGCAGTGTTCCTGTTGAAGATTGTGCATGCCTTAGTTTGCAGCTTCATCAGGTTGTGTTCAGTACTGAGACGTGCTTGGAAACCCGTCTGTTCAAACGGAATTACTGAATTCTCCTCGCAAAAGTCTCGTAGATAATTGAGAACTATTTTCTCGTAGACTTTCCCGAGGTGTGGCAACCGGCTGATTGGTCTGTAGTGTTCTGGCTTGTCTCCTGTTTTAGCCGGCTTGAGGAGTGGAAACAGTATAGCATGCTTCCATTTAACGGGGAAGTATCGCAACCTCAAGCAGGAGTTGTACAGGTTCGTGAGGTGCATCATTCCTTTTCTGGGGAGCTGCTTGAGCAGGACTGTCTGTATCCCATCATATCCAGGAGCTCTGTTTCCTTTTGTTCTTCTTAGGATTGTTTTCAGCTGTTTACGGCTGATTTAGTTGTTCTCCTGGGTCTATAGTCAGCATCTGTGGTTCTGTTTGTAATATCCTGTCTATAGTACGCAGAAAGCAGCTCCGCTTGGTCGGTGGGGGTGAGGAGTCGATCTCCGTCGTGCAGGCGGATCCTAGTGGTTTTCTTGACAGCTGATCTTGTTAGTTTCCAGAACTTCCGGTAGTCATCATGCGTCGCCCTCAGCTTGTCCTGCCAAGTGGAGGTTTTCCATTGGCGGAGCAAATTTTTGATCTGGGTGGTAAGGGAGTTGAGGGCTACCTTGATGTCTGGATCTCGGGTTCTGTACCATTTGTTTTTAAGATTCCGCCTGCTCAATATGAGAGCCATAATATGAGGAGGGAGTTTTTGAAGATGAGGTGGGGAAGGACGGAAGGTAGGAATAGAGGAATGGGCAGCCTCTAGAGTGATGTCAGAGAAAATGTTGATGAATTCGTCAACTTCTTCCAGGGAACGCAGCGGTTGTACCGATGGTAGTATATGGCAAACTTCGGTTTTATATTTGCCCCAGTCAGCTTCTTAATATAGGAATTTCTCTGGGGCTAGCTCGTCCCTCCTTCCTTCTAATTCGTAAATTACTGGTCGGTGGTCTGAAGTGATGAAGTCAGTCACCGTGCAACCAGTAATTCGATGAGGTTGTCTCGTCAGAAGATCAATGGTAGATGTATATCCATTGGAGTAAGAGCAGTAGGTATGAGTGTCAGGGTGGACCACTGTGAAAGGGGTCTTGACTAACACCCTGCCCGCCGCATTTTTCCGTGAATTGTGCCATAGACTATGCCGGGCGTTGAGGTCTCCGATCACCCAGCGGTTGGACTTTGTCCCGCAGGTGTATAGGAGGTTTTTCAGCTCCACAAGAGAGCCCTGTGGACGTCGATATACCCCTGTGATGAGGGTTGGCTGCCTCATCAACACTTGAACAGTTAAGTGGCTTATGCGTTTGTCCGTAATTGCCATGGGTTCGGGCATCTTCTTCCAGGATATTCCATTGCGGACAGCGATTAGGACTCCTCCATGAGGGTCTTTAGAGCTATCCGTTGCCACGGTGTATCCCTGTAGAAACGGTGGTGGTCCGAACACTCTGGTGTCCGTAAATACGACCACGGTAGGCCGTGTCAGGACCAGCAGTGCCCGAATTTCTTCTATCTTCGGGCAAAGTCCGTTACAATTGAAGTTCATGACGGAGAAGGAATTCATTGCTGATTCTTCTTCGTCATGATTTGTACCAGGATGGTCATCTGTTCCGCTAGGTTCTGGAGGGTTGCTTGCATCGCGACTGCCCAGGGAGGGGGGATGTCATTTCAATGCTGTCTAGTAGTAGATTGAGAGACTAGAGGAGGTGCAGGGAGGGGGCACTGCTGAGTTAGTGGTAGAGGTAGTGGGGGGTAAGATCTTAGTGGTGGGGGAGGAGCGCCTTGTGAAAGGAGTATGAACTGTGGCGTTGCAGCTGTGGTAGTGGTGTTTCCAACTTGTTCCGCCTGTCGAGCTCTTTGATTGGTCGGTTGGGTGGGAGCGGTGGTTGGCTGCTTTCTGGCTGCCATACGTTTTGCCGCTAATTCTTCTAATTTCTTCCTGTGCGGGCAGTTTCGAAATGATGCCATGTGGTTTCCATCACAATTTATGCATCTTAACTGTCATGCCCACATTTGGGCAGTTTTTGATGTTATGAATTTCGCTGCAGCGAACACATTTGGGTTCATACCCGCAGTACGCCTGTATATGGGCAAATTGTTGGCATTTGTAGCACTGGGGGGGTAGAGAGTCTTTTGGAGCCTTGTAAGATACGGCTGTAAATAACACTCTATTTACTTGGCATATCTTTTTTACGTCATTCAAGGTGACGCCTACAGGAAATGTTACGATTATCGGTGTTAGGTCAACCTTTGATCCATCTGTCATGGTCTTCCGAAGCCGCCTAACCTTTGTTATTTGGAGGTTATTAAATGCCTCCATGACGTCTTCGGTTGTAAATGTGGTTGGTAGTCCATTTAAGGTGTAGTTTACTGTTTTTGGTTTAGTAATTCTGGGAGTATATGTATGGTGGCCAATTTCTAATAAGGTCAGGCCGCGGATTTTTTTTTTTTTTTTTTTTCTAACCTCCGACTAAATTACGAGTATAAATACATGCAAAGGAAATTAGGCTATTGGATCTTTTATTGCCTTTCGGCATTTTAAGACTTATTTGTAGCTCTGCCATCTCTGGAGGGTCTTAGTCTGCTGGAGGCAATCCGTCTACATGTCGAGTGCGGAGGATACACTTTGCCGGCGATGGTGGGTCATATCGGGTCAGTCCGTATGGTCTGAACCCCTTCCCTCGGCGAGTACGTACGCTAAGGGGATCGTGCCTTGCCACCTCCCAGGCCTGGGAGGCGGGGCTATGTCCCTGAAGAGAGGGTTGGCACAGTAGCTCAGCCCGTCAAAGAATTTGACGTGCCGGCGACTGATAAAGGCCGGGATCGTGGGCATCCTCAGCTCCTCGAGGATCCGGGTTGTTTTTGGCCCTCTGAAGGCTGGTGCCGCGGACGATTCGCCGAAGGACGGTGTTCTGGAACGTCTGGAGGGCGCGTAGTGTAGTTTCGTACATATGATGCAGCAGTGGAGCACCGTGGAGGAGGGCGGGTCTGATGATAGACTTATAAATCTGGAGTTTCAGCCGAAGGGATATCTGGGGTGAGGTAAGGAGGTGATGGAGGAGGTATTTCCGCGCCCGGGCCAGCTTTATCCTGCTTCTAACATGCGTCGAAAAGGTGAGGTGCCTGTCGATACTGACGCCAAGGTATACGATGGAGTTGGAGATGGTCTGCTCGATGCCATCCACTGTAAAGCTCTTCGGCAGTTTTTGATATTTGCCGCGCTTACTGAAGGACATCACTATGGCGTCAGTCTTTCTAGAATTCACCTTAATGCCGCATGTCTTCAGCGCCTCTACGATGGTGGAGGTCGCCCTCTCAGCCATCTTGAGGGCCCGGCCGGGGTTGAGGCTGGACGCGTAGACCGCAATGTCGTCAGCGTATGCAGCCACTACCCATTAGGTAGAAGTATTGTTATTTTAGATATGTGAAAGGAACAGACACGGTGTGATAACACCATGGAGAAATAACTGTTAAAGGTAATATTATAATGATATGTAATGGGCTAATTAATCTAGGAGTTGTATTGATTGATGTTAATAATAGAATAGTAGTGTAATTATAAGAAATACTGTTTTCAGTCTGAGGATGGGACAAAGTTTTCCCGAAACATGTAACTTAATAGAATAATAATAAAGAGGATTGATGCCATAATAAGAGTGATATTTCAATAATTGTTGGCTCCTTCATTGAAGAATTTAATAATATATTAGATTTATAAGTAAACACTTTTTTTTTTTTTTTTCCTAATCCTCCATTTATTAATTTAAACAAATGACAAATAATAACAATTGGAATCGAATGATCTTATGTTGCCTTCTCAGCATTTTAAGATTTGTTGCTTCGTAGATCCTGGCGCTTCAGTTGACTATTGTCTTCCTGTTGTCTTCATCGAGTGAGGAGGAATCACTCTGCTGGCTATGGTGTGAAAATGGGTCAGTCTAAGAAGCCTGAACCCCTTCCCTAAGCGAATACGTCCGCTAAGGGGGTCAAACCTTGCCACCTACCAGGCCTGGGAGGTGGCTCTATGTCCCTGAAAAGAGGGTTGGCACAGTACTTTAGGCCGTCGAAAAATTTTATGTGCCTTCGACTAATGAATGATGGGACCGATGGTATTTGTAAATTTTCAGTTATGACGATGTTTCTGGCCCTCTCGAGGTTTGTTCCGCGGACTATTCGTCGGAGGACTGAGTTCTGAAAGCTCTGAAGTGCTTTCAGTGTTGTTGCATACATATACTGAAGAAGTGGGGCGCCAGGAAGTAGGGTGGGGCGGATGATGACTTTGTACAGCTGAATTTTTTAAGTCGAAGAGACAGTGGAGGAGATGTAAGGAGGTAGTTCTCTACTCACATGAGTAGAGAAAGTAAGGTGTCGATCAAGGTGAACAACTTGGTAGAGAATGAAGTTAGATAGCGTCTGATTCTCATTGTCCACAGTAAAATGGGTAGGCAATCGATTCTTCTTCTTTTTTTGATAAGACATTATAATGGCGTCGGTCTTTCTAGGGTTCACTTTGATTCCACACGACTTGAGTGCTTCAACTATGGTCTCTGTTGCCCTCTCAGCCATACTAAGAGCCCTTTTCGCATTCATGCTAGATGCATAAACTCCTATGTCATCAGCATAAGCAGCCACCACCGCTTCAGGATGTTTAATGGCAACTACTGGTGCAGTGAAAACATTGAAGAGTATTGGTCCGAGGACCGAACCTTGTGGCACTCCACAAGTGGTGGGAACAGGTAAAGATAGGCTTTCCCCTACCCTCACTATAAGAAAGAAACACAGTCGAATGCTTGTGAGCAATCTAGTGATATAAACGCCGTAGCTTTATTCCTGTGCATCTGGTTAATGGTATGCGTCTGAAGTTTCACCAGAGGATGATCAAAGGCGACACCTCGTTGGAACCCAGTTTGTTCGGGAGGGATGACGCCTTAAGTAAGATATCCGAAAGCATGAATTATAGGTATTTAGGAGGTACGCCTTCCTTTTTCTGGATAACATCTTCAGAAGCACTGTTGGGATGCCGTCCATTCCAGGTGTTTTCTTGCCCTTTGTGCGGCACAGTAGTTGCTTGAACGTTGAGAAGATAGGAGTCTCGTTGGAGTTTGGTTGTGAGCCAGGCGTAGGAAGCGGTGCGTTAGCCGTCCTCTCAGCGTCCTTAGTGGTATAGGCCATGGCCAATAATTCGGTTTGTTCTTTAGGTGTCAGCAGCTCGTCTACGCAGGTTAGATACACCGCTTTCCTCTTGCTTATGAATGTCCGGATTAACCTCCAGAACTGACGATGGTCATTGTGCGTCCGCCGTAACTGTTTATGCCATAAGGCTGTCTTCCAGTCGCTCATGAGGCTTGCAATTTGGCGTGTCATGGCGTTGATGATGGGCTTAAGGGTGTCGTCCTTCGTGCGGTTAAATATATTTCGTATATTGTTTCTTTGAGCTATCAATGCCAAAATATGCGGCGGTGGGGGCCTCTGAGAATTTGGCAGTGGGGAAAATTTTGGTATATTTTGGTCCGCAGCTTCCAGTATGGAAGTAGTGATGGTATCTACCGCTGCATCAACCTCGCCTGGTGTCAGACAAGATTTCACTTGAGGGAGCGTTTCATCTAGGCTTGTTTTGTAGCCCTTCCAATTCGCTTTATGCAGAAGATACCTCGTAGCCGGCGGCGTGACTGGTGACCCTTCAAATTTGTAGATTACAGGGCGGTGATCCGACGGTCCAAATGGCAGTGCCTGACAGTCTGTAATGGTGTGGAGGTCTCTGGTAAGGGTAAACACTTATCTAATTATTACCAGTTTATATAATTTTAAAATAATGCAGTGTAAACGAGAAGAACTGTACAACAAAAATAAAAATGATATATCTGTATTTTTTTTATTTAAAATCCGTTTATCATCTACTTATATTTTAAACGTGTCTAGTGAGGTATATATAAATCCTTGGTTGATTTATTGGTTCTCAGCAAATATTTTACCTAAATGTTTTATGGTAGTAGTAACATCGTCTGTTTATTTCTTTCCTGAAGAGTTAATTAACGAGTCTGTTTTAAGGAAGGCCTTCCAGGTATTGTGATGTATTTTACTTCAAAAGTGCAATTTATATATTTAAAATGACTTTGGACTAACAGGCCAATAACCAACTTAATATAGATCTGAATATTAAAAAAAAAAAAAATTAGACTAATTTAAAAGGGAGAATTTCTGAACACTTTACATTTTTACTTTAAATGGTCTTGGTCTGTTTCATACAACACTTTTGAGAATTGGCTGGTATGCGAATACAGCTAATAATTGTAATTCCTAATATTCGCAAATAGTATAAATACAATCTTTACTCAGTGTATTCTCCCGCTATTTTAAAATTATGAATATAAACATCAACTGAACTTTCCATTTGCCCTAAATAAATAATTTCATTTAAACAGTTAGTTGATTTACTTTTTTTTTTTTTTTTTTTTTGTTAAATTATGTTAAACATAGTAATGATTATTACCTTTTAAATTAATCATCATAATGAAGTAATGCGTGAGTTTTATTTCACTATTTACTTCAACGAAAGCTTGCACTAATGTACCAATCCTGAATTTAAAATATTCTGTTCATAAAAAGATGAACGCTTTCACACAGCAGGAATATGGGAACCACATTCACTGAAATTCAAATGATATGGATTATCTTTAGTTGGAAAATTGATTTATGTACTAGATAGTAATAGAAATATAATCCATTTATGTTCTTCCAGTCGATAAACAATAATCCATCCGCCTAAGGGATTGATAAGATGTTTGTAAATAACTACGTTACTGAAGTGAAGTGATTAGACTCAAGAATACTTTGGGGTTGAGTAAGAATCACATAGAATATGGACTCTTCACCAATAGTTGTTCTGTTTCTTCTGATCTTTACGGCTGCTCATGAATTCGATGGACCGTTGGAGTACACCCGTGACGTTGAATCTTCTGAAGAACATCAACAAGTCGGTAAAAGTTCATGGAACTTATAGGTTCGAATGATAATTTATTTTTAGCCACTAGTGAATGTTGATTTTTTTTTTTTATTATAAATATTTTCAAGTTAGTGCCCATAATGATGGAGCTGACTTAGGCTTCGAAAGAAGCATTTGAAAAAGTAATCATTAAATTAGAAGCACCCCAATATATACTCACTATCTATCAATCAAATGCCGTGTGTGTAAAGTAAGCGGAATACTCCTGTTAATATATTTTTACCACTATATTCATCAAGTCGCGTATAATGTAATTTTTCAAAACATATGTATATTACCATCATCTATTTCATATCATAACTGGAACCACTTTGTCTTTGGACGTAGTGAACTGGCTGAAGGTAACACCTAAGGGGAGTTACACACTCAATCTTCTAGCCAGGATCTTGTTGGCAATTTTTTGGAGGTTCCTGGTCAAAAAATATTGAACACGTTTATTTATTTATACGTTGCCGATATTGCCGTTCCAACTAATCGACTCTTGAAAGCGAGAAAAAAATTAAATAGCATTAAACTATTTTATATCTTGAGATTAAAAAATGATATAGAAGATTATTTCACTAAAAGTTTTATTATTAAGTGCAAATTTAAGGTATTGATTATTTAAGTAATCATACCGCATCGTAGATTTTGGTTTAGGTTAATTAAATTCTAAAAAAAAATTAGATCTTGAAGCAAACTAGCTTTATAGATTTTTTACTCAAAAAATGACGCCATGTTCTAATTCAACCTTCCAAAGGACCTTAAAATACGAAATTTCATTCAAATATAAAAATAAAATATCGTAACCTTCAAATTTGCTTGACCAAATGGTAAGCAATTTTTGTTTTTTTTTAATTGAAAAAACTTGAAAAACGATTAGGCGGTTAAATGTATCAATTTCATTTTTTTACCCGAAATATAGGGTGGTGATATATTTATCGTTTCTACTACCTATCTGGTTTCAGACTCAAGTTGAAAATCAAAATGTATTTCGGTTTTTTCAACTTTTGAAATAGGCATTTGCACACCGAATTTCGCTTTTATATAAATCAAAAGAAAGATGAGATTCTCCTATTTTGTAACAAAGTAATGGCGAAGAGTGTGAAAAAATTATGTTTTTTGTATTTATTGAATAACTTTTTTCAAAGTTTTTGAAGATACTGAATCAGAATCTGACATCATTTTCTGTGTGAAAAAATCTGTAAAGGTAGTTTGCTTCAAGATCTAACCATTTTTTAAAAAATGAATTAACTTAAATCGAAATCTAAGAAGCGGCGGTACTTTTGTTGAATTTGTTAAAACCAAAATTTTGGTGTAAGAATCATGTCGATATCATTTTTGAAACTCGAGATATAAAATAAATTAGTTTAATGTTAAATAATTTTTTTTTTCGGCTTCTAGGGCCCATTAGCCGGAACGGCCAAATACATATCTAATATCTTTTGACCAAAAACCTCCAGAACAATTGCAAACAAGATCGGTGAGCGATTAAGAGTCCTCCCATTGACTGTCAAACGATATACTCAGATACTATATTTAATTTTAAATACATTTCATTTCAATGAATTATCATTACAGATATACTGGGATGGGATTGAAAAAAAAAATTAATATTTATTATTTTTTTACTATATGCTATATTATTGCCTGCAAAACATCATTATTTCATCATTGTACTACAATCTAAAAAATCCAAATCGCAGTTTTCAACATTTCTCTTTATTATAATTATTCTTTTTTTCTTATCGGCAAGCTTTTTCCTTTTTTGAATTAGAAATTTTATTAGTGCTAATTTATAGTTTATTAATTTTAGAATGTTAATAATTGTTTATATATTATTAATGAACATTATTTTATCATCAATAGTGTTAATTTAAAGTTTATTACATGATTGACATTATTTTATAGCTTTTCGCATATATCCTCTCGCTTTGACAATACACTCCCAGAACGAATAGGGAACAACTCGAAATCCTCAACAAAATGGTAGGCTAAAACAATGATCATTCGATCTAGCATTACCTGTTGTGGAACAGGAGAAGTGCTTCAAGGTATTTTCATGCTTTTTATTTTCGTTTAAGTTCATACCACTTTATTATTGCCTGATGCGATTTATCCTGAGCGTGGGCCATTAGCACAATATGTTCAGATTACATGTCTGTATTTGAATACTGACATATAACATATAGTCACATACTGACTACAGTTTAATCAGTTCTTCATCTGAAATTTTCTCATACACCCCCATTCAGTTTAAAATTATCATATTATTGATATCTGATATCTTATACTTCTAATATAATTATCATATATTTAATATATGTCCAGGTGATTATCAAGCAAAAGATGTACTTCGGTTAGGATTAAAACGCTGTATCGTTGCTGGTTGCTGTCCACTGAGGTTTGATTGCTGCAAGCACTATAACTGTTGCGGTATTCGTAATAGGTAAGGATAATGGATCAAACAAATATTTCTAGAATATTTTCAAAGTACATACCTACTTGATTTAAATTCATAATAACAGCATGTAATATATTTTTTTAGCTTTGCTGGTTATCGAATATCGTGCTGAAACTATAGGACGGTTGAAATGATATAGATCACTACCACTTTCAGTTAAAATGACAGCTTTGGAAATCTCATTATATCGTATATTTATTTCCACTTTAGAAACTAAGAAAAATATAATAATTTGCTTGTAGTAATTTTGAATAAAACCCTCTCCTCTTTCCAGAAACACAAGTGTCTACTATAAGGAATATGTTTTCCAGACAGACATTTTCCGTACCATAAATCATACACATACACAGGATTACTAATGTAGACAATTAAAAAATAATAAACTGATAGTGCTAAACTCTGATTTTACAATGTTATACTGTTTAAACTAAAAAGGCCTCTACAAACGGTTGTAAAATTAAAATTTTCAACAAAACTATGGTTTTCTCTTCTTCCTCTAAGTTCGGCTAGGAAATAATTCCTCACAGTATATTTTTTATTTTGGTCTAATGTCCTTATGTACGTTTTGTGGAAAAAAACTGAAGATAATTAAAAATTCCAAAGTCAACTGTAACTGAGAAATCTCAATAAGGAGAAATCCTGCGACCTCCGGATTTGGGCTAATTGAAACTATGTAGTTTTAGGGCTTATAGATGACCTTAAAATTTGGTTTTAATCGGTTACGAAATGTGTGAGTAGGGTAAATCATTTACGTTTTTTTTTTTTTTTTTTTTCAGAAATTGACCTTCTAAAATCCTACAAAATTTTAGGGATAAAAAAATTTAATTTTTGATTTTGACGAAATATGGATTCTACATGTTTTTTTGAGATAAGGAATCTGAAAATATCAGTTTTTAGTTTAAAAATTGTTCTCACCTATATTTGTATTTCAAATAGCTTTGAAACCCTTAGATTGACGAATAATCTAAAAATAATATCAGGTTTTGGTTAAAAAAAAAACTCCGCAAATCTATGTTTTTAAAAAATGGTCTTATTTGAATTTTAATGAGTAAAAAGTAAAATAATAATATAAATAGACCATTTTTAAACGTTTTATTAATATAATATAAGTGAGGAAAATTTTTAAACTAAAAACTGATATCATTTTAAGATTCTTCATCTCAAAAAACATGTAGTGCGCTAAATCGAGATTTGAGGTCAGTTTTTCACGAAAAAAAAATTCCAGAGATTTACAGCGGATTTCATTGGCATTTTGTTATTTTTTTCGAGTTTTTTGATTACCCTTAAGCCGCGTCGTGTCTTGAGAAAGTATTTGTATTTTAAATAGCATACAAAAACTACAGTTTAACGTGGAAGAATTTCTCTATCTTGACTGAGATCTGAGAAAAAAAATAAAACATTATTTTCATTTTTTTTTTTTTTTCTCTCGGCTCTCAATGCTCATTAGCGGCTCTAACTCTTGTTTTGCACTATTATAGGTTACAAAAATCGGTATTCAAATCTGTGAGTTACTAGTCAAAACGTCCCTTTGTCAGTTCAAGAATTTCCAGTGCGGAAAATAAGATATTCGTTTCTCAGTAAGGTAGTTTTTTTTTTGGCGAAGCTTTACCTGATTCAGAGCCTAAACACTGTTTCTCTATTCATTTTTCCTCCTTATTCTGAATGCTGCTGAAAGATAACCTTTTCAGAAACAAGCATTTCATTATAGCAACTTTTCTTTTATTATGATTTAACCCAGTTCTGTTTCTAAATCCTTACATTGGAAATATAAACGGTACCTATATATCTATTTTTTAAGTGTTTTCTCTGTCCATATGAAATCATTTATATATATTGCTTGATAATAAAAATTAATCAGCAACAGTTCGTATCGAAAACATCAAAATATATTTAGTATACTTTCGTGTGTATATAATAATTTGCAAATATAACATTTTGTCCCTTTACCTCATTATGCAGAACCTAAGTTTTATTATTAATTTTTGGAAAAAAAATTAGTTAATTTTTAAATCAATTCCATATAATCAATAATTGATATTGTTTCTCGTCTATGTCAATAAACAACAATAATTATCACTTTTTTTTCAGTTCCCTTTCTGCAAATATTATTTATCTTTATATTTTACTAGAATTATGTAATATTTTTAAAAAATAAAAATATTAGTATTATATTTATAATAATAAAATAAATTAATCGTTCAATGAATCCTCTATATATTTTATTTTATTATTGTTTCATAATCTAGACATTTATTAACTTTTAATTATATTATTTTAAATTCTCTATGGACATAGAAATAGAACATGTTCTATTATTTTTTTCTTTTTCATGTATATTAAAAGTAATGATCTTGGTCTATTTAATAAAAAGTGTACATAATCTTTATTGCTAACAGAAAATAATCTATTAGGATCCTTTTACTGATACGTACATATTTGAGATAATCGGGGAAGATAACAGGTTTAAAGTCAGAAACTATTACAACCAAAACCCCTCGATTTTATGACTATCGTTTTGTCCACCATCGACGAAAAAATAGGTTAACTTATTTCATTAAATAAATCTGGAAAAGATTTTTTTTTTTTTCGTTCCTTTATCCTTTTTAGAGAAGAAGAAGGGAAAAATAATAAGAAAATATTATAACTAATTTATTTGTATCTATTAATTATATATATCTGATTAAAGTGCTAATTTAAAAGTTTTTTAAGGCCAATGAAATACAGTCAAAAAAATTAAAAATAGAACACTAAGGAAGATTACGTTAATTACACCAAGTGATAAAGAGAAGACTATTAAGAAAGTAATTTACAATTTTTATCTCCTACATGGCCGAAGTGATTGATATGTTGAAAATAGTGAAACGTAAAGAGATTATTACTTCTAATAAAGAATAAATTTCTATCAACCCTGGCATTTAGTCAGCTCTACAATCTCTTGAGTCCCCTATGAGGATCTTCACCAAAGTGAGTGAATTCAAGTAAACAGATTCCTTTTCCAGCACAACAGGTTCCTAGTCACAAAGGTATATCATGTAACGTAAAGCGTACCAAATAGCTTGAAAAAGTTAGCAACTCTAGAAACGTTATTAGAAATTTCTTAAAAACATGAAAAAGTGGGTGTATTGGATTTGGAGAGAATCTGTTAAGGAATGATGAAAACGAAACCCGGATCGTCCTACTGACATATTATTTATTACTGAGAGTATTAGATAGCGGTGGATCTTATTAGGGGTGGGAAGATTCATTTTTGAATCGATTCATTCACTGAAGTCAACCGATTCTTTTTATCGATTCCTCGATTCGTTCACCCCCCTTCGCCGTTCGTTCATCCCCCCCCCTCGCATTTTACTTATATATACTTATACATTTTACTTATGTATAAATACGAGTATAAAGTAGAACACATTAATTTAGTCACTTTTTTTACTTTACTTTTAAGTTGGTTGAAATGTTTTCATAATTTTAAAAAAGCATTTTGCGATCGATTTTTAAATATAATTAATTTTTTTATAGTTCAAATTTTAATTGACAATTATTAGTATCTCTTTTTATTTTACTATAGGTGCTAATAGAAAAAAAAAACGTACCTAACTTGTGAGGAATTCAGTGATAAATGTATTTTAATAAAATTACCAATTCAATGAATCAACAACTAACCGAAGAAGCGTCGGTTGGTAACAAGCAAGTGAACGTGAATCGTAGGAGGGGTGAGAATAAACACAAAAGAACCAACGTTAAACACAAAAACCAAGAACGTAGGAATTGAACGAATCGTGGAAGAAAAATTCATGTTGGCGCTGCAACCGAAACTGAACGAACGAACGAATCATTAAAAAAAAAATAAAAGAATCGTGATGACGTATGAACTGAACGAATCGTCGAAGAAAAGAATTATGGTGGCGCTGCAACAGAAACTGAACGAATCGAAAAAAAAGGATCGTGAACTGAACGAACGAATCGTACTTGTCAAAAGTCTCTGGATTCCCCCCACTACCCACTACTAAATTGAACCACGATTCTTTTTAAGGAATCGAAGGTCTATTCCATTATTTTACTGAATCGGTTCTAGTGAATTGATTCACCGTTCACTTACCCATCTCTATTACTAAATAACAATTACCTCTACCCCTCTTCACCTATAGTCATAACAAATAAATAAAACTATAATGTCGACCTTGTTGCTTCCATAAACAGTAACATAACATTTGATAAAGTAAAAGAATGTTCTATAGTTATAAAACACTGGATATAAAGATCTAATTCTGTCCACATTATCCTGTAAACTAGAAAATATTTAAACTGATAGCAGACAAAATTAATCCCAATCATTAATCAGTAATCTACATTCTCTATGGAAAAAACTGTTATTGACGTTATAACTGATTTTAATCTCATTATAGATTTTTTTTTTTTTTTTTTACATTACTATATAACGACATGACAGATAAACATGAATGTAGATTTAAACAAATCAGTGAAAGAACATGGAACAGACCACAAGGATCCTTCTTGTTTTTGTAGTTTTGCACCTAGTTGGAAATGTTGCATCGCAAAACATCTCTCTTAGCTCTGAAGAAGGAATCGATGGTAAGGAAATAGTTATCATTTCTGAAACTCCATTGCTTAATACAAAAATCGAAAATGGACGGAAATATGTTGAGTATTGAAAAGCTCACAAGATTGAGATATTTTCCCCTTAATTGTTGTAGATTCTTACAACATAGTATTAAATTTAAAATACATTGTGTTATTTTATCTTGTACACGTAACATAGAACCCTGTTAAATAGTAAAATAGTTCTCGTTCTCCAATATATATTACACAGCTTCATTAGGAATTGACGATTTTTTTGAGGCTGAAGGACATCCTTGGCCACTATTCCTTCCCCATTTAGAATTGGTTTTCGTCCATAAGTATAATATGATGAAATATTTCAGGATTTAACAGTTTTTAAGTTATCCGATGGATATTCCTCCATTGTTGTCCTTAAAGATACTATTTGGAAATATTCGATGAGTTTACATACAATTTTACAAAAAAATATGAATTTAAGAAAATTCATTATATATTTAGGGTTTTCATAACACAATTAATATTATAACTTGATAAGGTTTCTAATTTAAGTGTACAAGATAAAATAACGCCATGTATTTAAATTTAATACTATGTACAGAATTTACAAAACTTAACAAAGAAAAAAAAAAAAAATTGGAATTGACTCTTTTTCTGCTTCCAAATAATTAACAGGAAGTTAAATTTCGATGGATTTCACATTCAATCTGTCCTGTGATTTTCATATATAAAGATAGGTAAATAAACTACTGAACCTTTATTTATATTATTTGCAAAATAATAAACAAGATGGTTTTTGTTTCGTCGGTCTTCTTCTTTCAAGTCTTGATACATTGGGGAAACAACCTGGAAAGTTTCATCATTTTTTAAAATGGTCAAGCAACCACCCCTAGATAATTTAAATGGAATGACCAATAGTCTCAAGTACCCCTTTGACCCAAAAAACAATCAGCTTTTCTCTTTAATTCTTCCACTGACAATGCCAATATAATATTACTATATCTAACCAAACAAATAAATGAAGCCAGACAACAGTATCTTTTTATTTTTTCTTAATCTTATGTCTTAGAATAAAGATTTCATTTGATTACGTGTTCATACTAGTTTTCGAACCTTTATACCCAAATAAATATCAGTGCACGTACAATTTTTACTCAAGTAGTAATTTGTAGCATTTTTTAGTTCTCGTGTGGATTACATTGCAATAGCGATTTATTTAAAACAGAGGTATCGGTAACAAGAATCGAAAATTTTTAATTTTACTTTGGGAAACGAAAAATAGTATTTAAGACCGAATATCAGATTACACTGGACAACAAAATTTAACTTTTTGTATGTTAAATGAATTACAATGGCTGTTTCTTTTATAATTTGGTGCTCTGATTGCAAATTTGAAAAGCAATTTTGTCTCAGGGGCAAGGATTTTGAGTAATTCCAAGATTAAAAAAAAAAATATAGTGTTAAAACAACCAATTTTATTTAATCAGCTTTCATACCGCAATTTAAATCAAAATGTAGCCATTGATGATTTCCTGCTTTGTTTTGCGGTTGGTAAATCCCTTTTCAAAGACCAACAATAGTCTGCCAACATATCTGGATTCCACCCTCTCTGGTATCATTTCTCCAGAGTGGATATTTCTCGGTGGAATCGCTCACCGTGTTCATCACTCACAGCCCAGGATTGTCAGGAAATAAATCCAAATGCGAGTCAATAAAATGTGTTTTTGGAGACATATTACATCCGACAGCCTATAATGTTTGTAGAAGATCAGAAACTAGCTCTCAGTAGTGTTCTGCTTTTTTATTTCCAAGAAATTCTTTCACAATATTTTTAAAAGAAATCCAAGCTGATTTTTCGCCTCCATTCATGCATTCCTCAAAGTTTTGATGGTTCATAAGCTCCTTTATTTGTGGACCAACAAATACACCTTCTTTTATTTTTGCATCACTAATCCCAGGAAATGTGGCTTTTAAATATAGAAATCCATGGCCACTTTTATCCAGTGCCTTAACAAATTTTTTCATCAAACCGAGTTTGATGTGCCATGGTGGAAGATAAACGTTTTCTGGGTTTACTAGTAGTTCGAAAAGTGCATTTTTTTCTCCAGGTACAAGATTTCTTTTGGGACATTCCTTCTTTATATAATGATTATTGCGATATCTGCTGTCCCACTCATACAGACAACAACAAAATTTTGTATATCCTAATTAAAGACCTAACAAAAGACACTTTGAGGTCTCCACACATATTCCAAGAATGCTTCTGGTATTGTATCTCGGACAGTAAAATCTTCATATTGTCATAAGTCTATTTCATATGGGCTGCATAGGCAATGGGGATTGAGGGCTTGTCATTGCCTATATGAAGGAGAACGGCTTTTAAACTAAATTTGGAGGAATCTATGAACAGTCACCATTCTTTCGAACTATGATTATATCCTAATTCACCCATTAATACAGCAATATCTGTACAAAATATTAAATGATCTTTTGCAGAGATAAAGCGATGGAATTCTTGTTCCCGTTGGCGATATTTAGATATTTTTATTCCCTTCTTAATTAGGTTCCAACCTTTTAATCTAGATGCCAACAGCTCGACCTGGTTTTTTCATAAGTTAAGATCTCGAACTAGATCTTTGAGTTCAGACTGATTGATTCTGTGAGATTCTGGAGACGCTACAGAAAAATCTGGATCTTGAGTATCATCTGCTTCTGATCTTAAAGGTGTACATTCCTCACTAATGTTTTCTGAATGTAAACTCCAATTTTCAGGTGAGAGAGAGAGAGAGAGAGAGAGAGAGAGAGAGAGAGAGAGAGAGAGAGAGAGAGAGAGAGAGAGAGAGAGAGAGAGAGAGAGAGAGAGAGAGAGAGAGGAGGAGAGAGAGAGAGAGAGAGAGAGAGAGAGAGAGAGAGAGAGAGAGAGAGAGAGAGAGAGAGAGAGAGAGAGAGAGAGAGAGAGAGAGAGAGAGAGAGAGAGAGAGAGAGAGAGAGAGAGAGAGAGAGAGAGAGAGAGAGAGAGAGAGAGAGAGAGAGAGAGAGAGAGAGAGAGAGAGAGAGAGAGAGAGAGAGAGAGAGAGAGAGAGAGAATTCGGACAGTTATTTTCATCTCTCTTTATTTTTTTTATTTGTTATCATTTAATTTGTTAATGATATATATGTATATATATATATTAAGGTAAATCTTTGCTTCGGGTTGTACCGCTTGGCTATCACCGGTGTCCTGGGACATCAAGCTGTTGCAGAGGAACGCTCACCTGCTGTAAGACGCGTTACTGTTGCAGAATGTTGAGGTCCTTAATTTTTTGCACACTATTACCTTAACCAATAACTGAGTTATAATTGAAAAAGAAATAATAACCATTCAAATTATTCCAGGATGGTAACCCCCACAATACCCTGCTGAGCAGATACCGGCGAAGTTTGATATTCCTAACATAAAGGCTTGATCGTTATGCTGTAGCTGAAAAAGACTTCAGTATAAATAACCGATAGGTAATTTTTAAGCATTGGTTGTAAATAAAAGTTTATTTAAAAAAGTATAGTGCTTATAACTATTAAAAAAGTAATAGTGATAAGCACTGTTGTAAATCCTTTGGTTTAAACCTTATTCCATCAAGAATTTGATAAGTTTATCAGTTGTTATTGTCCTGTCATCAAACTTTGTTCATGTTGTATAATGAATACTGACCAACTACTCAAATAAATATCAATTCAATCTTACCATACCTAAATATAATCCTAATACACACATTAACACATAAATATGATAGCAGGTTACATGAAAAACTAAGACATATTATTAAATAGTCATTCATGGAGAACTAGAGGATACCAATTCCATTAAAATTGGTTGTTGAATAATATCAATTTAGCGATATATAGTTGGATATATAAATTTGAGAAATTGTCAAGGTTTCATTGATCTTTAGAGCAGACTAAACAATATATATATATATATATATATATATATATATATATATATATATATATATATATATATATATATCTTTATATATACATATATGGGTGTGTGTGTGTTTAGTAAGGTTCTTGAGGTTCAGTCAATAAATAACAAGAACTATTTTGGCAATTGTTATAATTCAATAGTCGATACCATATCCACCAATAACATTGACATGATTATGAGAACAATATAGTCATGAAACGTCGCATGTAGGGGTATTTTATAAATCTAGGCGGCCAAAATTATTTAATCCCAGTTTACTGTCAAAAATATATTTACAAATCATAAGCTAAGAAAAAGTTATTTTCAGGTTTTTTATGGAAAAGAAGAAAAGAAAAAAAAAGAAGAAGTTTATTCAATATACTTAAAAATTCCTGGGAAATTGTCGTGTAAAATTCTGACTGTATAGCTTGAAATGTTAGTAGTGTGCCTCAACGGCTTCTTCGGAGAGCAACCGTTTCGGCAACAGTGCTTTTTCTATCGTAACTGCATTGTAAATAAAACTTTTATGTATCGTAAGTGGATAAAGACTTATTTATAATTTTGATATATAATGTCGCTCTTCAAACGTTTGTAATGGATCTTGTGGCCACTTGATTTCACTTCAATCATAACTTTAAATAGGTATAACAAATAGAAACACCACAGATATATGCATCTAATCTAATATCAATTGTTTTGTCAGTATCTGTTGATAGCTACCACATTTTTTCAGGAAGCTAGTATGAGAGATGCAATATTCTTTTGAACATACAAATCCTGGCGTACAATATACATAAACCAAAAAAAAGAGCATCGGCATCAACATAAATTTGACTTTTTTAAATTAAATCATTGAATTCCTTAAAAGTTACGCCACAAATGTAAGACCTCATGGTCGATGTTAATGTGCCGGCATTACACAAATTTGGATCAATCAGAGTAAATGGCAGGAAATGTTTCACAGTATAAGGATTGTTTTCCAGTGTGAATAAGGTGCTTTTTAAGAAATTTAATTAATTAAAGTAAGTATTTTAAATGTTTGTAGCAACTAATCGTCTTTTTTAAAGGATTTTTTTTTTCATTTTATCAGCTTTCTTCCATCTCTAATTATATTTATATTCAAACAGGAAACAGGTACTTCTTTTCCTTTAACTGGTCATTAATATAGTTCCCAGTATCTAAAATATGTTTTAATTTTATATAATTTTAGTTCAAAATTGGGAGGTTTTGCTCCTGTATTTTTTCGTTCAGTGATTTCCGGGACACTCTTCTTGCTCCTGAACCAATGGACAATACAAAAAAAAATTGAAGATCCCGTTAAAAGAATTGTAATATTTAATTTAATATTTTGTAATTTTCTCATCGTCATGTTTGGATAGGTGCGGCTGATTTAAACATTATTATTTTACAAAAGGTCCAATCTTTCTAAAAATTTAAAAATAACAGCCGGGACGCACCCTAAAGCACAACAAAAACACTAAAATGTGGTTGAAAATAAACGAAAAATTCAGTATTTTTCAAACAGCCGAAATGGCACTGATACATTAATTGATAAAATAATAACCACTTCAAAAGTGTATGTCCTCACCTGCAGTTTCAAGATCAATAATTCTATTTATGATGTATACCTTCTTTGGATTTTATAAAATCGACTTTTTACCGCCTAGATTAGTCAAATACCCCTATATGCGTCACCAAAATAGTTGATTTGTCAATTGACTGTGTGTGTGTGTGTGTGTGTGGTGTGTGTGTGTGTGTGTGTGTGTGTGTGTGTGTGTGTGTGTGTGTGTGTGTGTGTGTGTGTGTGTGTGTGTGTGTCTGTGTCTGTGTCTGTGTCTGTGTGTTTCGGTGTGTAAATATATATAATATATAAATATATATAATATATATATATATATATATATATATATATATATATATATATATATATATATATATATATATATATTTATAATGTTTCTTTTCTGAACATATTTAACCGCAACACTTCGTACATTTAGATCGTGGATAATACATAAATACAATTACCACTGAGAGAACTCGCGTGCCTTAGGAACATCCTTCAACAGAACGATTTTGTTTGCCCACAAGATGGCGGCTGATAATTGACTTGTAATAACCTCCAGCTGATTTATCGGTTTATTTATTGGTCGGAATCAACGAGCAGGGCTACCACACCCTCGTATTGAAAAGTCCGGCCGTCTTGAATTATTCTTGTGCCACTGTTGGATGCGCATGCTAAACTAATTGAACTACATAGCCTTTTCTACATTCAAATGTTATTTTATAGTAACTATATACATTAAGCAATTAACAGTGTTTTGTTACAAAATTTCTATATTGTTTGGTGATCGGTCTTGGTGTTCTTAAGTTTCAGTATATTTTATGGTCTTTTTCTTTATTCCCATAAATACACCGAGTTACAAAAAAAGTGGTACACCCAGAAAATATGGATTTGCAGGTATTTAACTATACCAATAAGGACAAATGTTGCATAATAATGTTGGTATAAGGATTTTTGTTTATTCAGTGTACAGAAGGCTATTTTAATCCTTTAGCGTTATTCTCTAAAATGAATTAACTTGACCAGTAGTAGTTGGTGATTGGTTCTTTTGCAATTCTTACCAATGCTTATTCTATGACTGAACTTTTAGATTCAAACACCAGAAACTACAGTGGAAAAAGTTGCCAAGGCTACTCCGTCCGCTAAACAGCTCATTCTAACGGTTCAGAATTAAAAAATATAATACAATTGTAACTAATTTGAATAAGTATTTCATTTTATTGTTTAATAATGTTGACAACGCCAGTGCAGATACTTTACATCATTTTGTAAAATTTAATTTAACATTATTTCATTTTAGTTTAACTTCATTTCAATAAAATGTTGATTCCATTATTTGATTTTCACATTTTTATGTCAATTGCTTTAAGATAAACTGGTTTTGAATGGCTCATAAGAATTCATTATTTACCTGCATATGGAAAGAATGATGGCTCACTTTATTAAGAATAACGGCTCACTTTATTAATTAGAGTGATTTGTTACTTATGGTACGGTGTTTATTTTTTAGTTTCAGGCCTCATGTATGTTATGTATGGATCTGAAGATTATAACAGCTTAAAATATACATACATACAGAGTGCAGTGGCTGTACGGGAACATTTCCTAGTAAAGTGTATGTTGACCATAGTACTTATGGTATTTATTAATAACTAACTCATAGCCAACTTGTGTTATTTAACAGTTTAAGAAGGATTTCAGGAAAATATTATTGATGTATTTCCGGTGCTACTGGAACCGTATCCCTGGTTTCCAAAATCAACTTTTATCCGTAATTCAGTGTTGGATCGTTTTTTATTCGTTCCTTTGCGGCTTCATTGATTGGGGTAGTAGTTTTGATAGTTCTCCAACTCCATAAATTTAACTGTAGCATGAAGTAGAAAAATTCCCAATTTAACTGCTTCTTCTTTGCGACACTCAAGTTAACTTAACCCTATTAAATTAAAACCAATTTCAATTTTTGTATGTAAAGAGGAAAAAAAAAAAACACTTATTCATTGTATCACTCATTGAAGTTATCTAAGCATCCGATACCAAAGTATACTTCCCGAAAATAAAAGCTAAAGTTTATAATGATCCTTCACTAGAAAATACCTTATACATCTGAATATATATATATATTTTTTTTTTTTTTATTGGTCTCTATGAGAATATCCATTCTCTTTGAGAAGAAAGTAGACTGATAAATATTTAAAATAATAAATATAATAATTAAAATAATAATTATTTAAACATACATAGAGACCACGAACATACTAATCCCAACTTTGTAAACAATCCTTGTTTTTATGTACTGTTGTCATCAGTTGTCAATGAAATTTATAGGGTTATTAAGTAATAGTATAAGCTTCATAAAAATGGTAATTTTTTACAGAAGCTCAGCGGAGCTTTTTTGTAGGACCACACATGTTAAAAATCTCTGGTTACTTTTTCCCTCTCACTCTAATATATTTTTAATAATATATTTCATACATTGGACCAATCTAATATTTTTCCACTTCTTTTTAGTGTTTGAGCTACAAGTTACAGAGCTATATCTATAAAAATTCACTGAGAACCAGATTGTAGCTCAATAGAAATAGGCCACTTTAGGATGAATTAATATTGTCCAGCTTTAGAAGGCTTCAGAGTAGCAAATAAAAATTAACAAACTGGAAAAGTTTGCACCAACTAATAATGAATACAACAGCCCATTAAACACTACAAAAATAATAAATTCATTTTTAGAGTTTTTTCCGTGTTTGCCCCACTGTACGGCATGCCATGCATGCCGCGACATGGGCTGGCAATTCATTAAATGGAAAAAAATTAGTTTTAAATTTTAGATGGATGCAATTAGAACGCTAAATCATGCACAACAGACACTCCAGGACTTCTTCGTCTTATTTGCACCATATGGAGGAGATATCTGAGCCTGGCGAACAGAGAAAAAGCGGTCTGAAAGAAAAGATTTTAAGATAAGGTAGTAAGTGTGTGGTAGTAACGGTTTCAATTTTACTAGTAACCCCTGGTGCCATACTCTATCAAAAGCCTGGGAAACGTCCAAAAAACGCCCCAGAAACGTAAAGTTTTAGTTCTAAAGCAGCGGATATGTAATCTGTGACTCTATGTAACTGTTGTGTTGTTGAATGATATGAGCGGAATCCAAATTGGTGATCAGGTATTGTATTTAATTCAGTCAGTAATTTAGTAATACGGTCCAGTAGTAATTTTTCAAGTATTTTAGAACAGAGCGGTAAAAGACTAATAGGTCTGTAGGAAGAAGGTGTGTATTTGTCTTTGTTCGGCTTATTAATCATTAATATCAAGGAATATTTCCATTGTAAGGGAAATTTTGTTGTTCTGAGAATAGCGTTATAAAGGGTTGTAAGAAAAACTAATGATTTTCTGGGTAGTTTTTGGAGTACCTCAGCTGTGATGAGATCATAACCAGGAGCTTTATTTTTTGGTAATTGCTTGATATGGTTTTGCACTTCAGTAGGAGTGAAAGGTTTGGGAGGAAGTGACATTTGGTAGGGGTGAGTCTATGATTGTCTCTAAATGTTCCTCATGGAGTGCGTCAGTTAAGTCATCATGTGGTCTAAATACAGTTGAAAGATAATCGGCAAAAATTTCTGACTTTTCTCTGTCCGAGACAGCCAGGAACCATCATATTTTCTCAGTGGGACCGATGGTTCACGGTGCTTCAAGAGGCGTTTGGTATGATTCCATAGACTGTTATCATCGGTTGTCAAGTTTGAAAAATAATTGTCATAGTTATTTTGTTTAAATTTTCGTATTTGGTGTTTAAGGTCATTATTGAGTTTATTATACGTCTGTCTGTCAGAAGGGAATCGGTCTTTTTGCCATTTTTTGCGCGCTTGTCTCTTGGCTCTAATAAGATCCCTAATATGTTGAGGGTAGTTAGGTAAATGGATAGTTTTTCTTTATACCTTGGTGTTTGCGAAGACCATGCAGCTTCTTGTACTGATGTTGTAAAGAGTTCAACTGCCTCTTCCAATTCTTTTTCTGTTTTGAGAGCAGTTGGGATGGACAGTTTAGAATTTAGTTGCTCTCTAAATTGGTCCCAATCCATAATACCACCTGTTAATGAAGGCCTCTTTTCCTTAAGAAATGTTTCGACGCCCATTATCAGGTTTACAGGGGAATGATCAGAGCCAAGATCCGCTTCGGTTTTCACTGAACAGGGTACGGTCCTTAATCTTTTCGTCACAAATATGTCTAATATGTCAGGCTTCTTGTGTCTAGAATTTGGTAAGTAAGTTGGTTGGTTTGGACCAAGCACGTCTAATGACAGTCGATGAATAACAGATCTAAGGTTCCTACCTCTTGGAGTGCACAGTCGCGAACCCCAGTACTGATGTTTTGCATTATAGTCCCCTCCAGCTAAAAACGAATCACTGGGGATAACTTCATTTTGAAGCACGATAATGCAAGTTCTCATCGTTGCCAGGTGTGTTAGGGAATACCTACAGAAAGTTAGAATCGAAGTTATCTACTGGTGTGCTTGGAGCCCTGACATGAATCCATTTGAACACACCTGGGACGTACCAAGGAGACATGTTATATCGAGATTTACAGTTCCTGAGACCTTCATTTACCTCATGACCGCGTAAAAAGAATAATAAGTGAATATTGGCAATGTCATTAAAAATTTAATGTTATAGCTTAACCAGCTGGATAAGAGGTTTATTGGCTGCGAGTGGAGGAAATGCACACGCTACTGTTACATAGTAAAAAAAAACATGAATTTTTAGTATTTTAAATTCTTGAAATATGATAATTATCTTGATAAGACCATAACTTCATTTATTATTTTTCAAAATTGTGCTGTTCAATGTTTTTTAATAAATTTGAATAATCGTTATAAAAAAATTTCTAATCGTTTTGAGTTAAATGTCAGCTCAATTTCAAAAGTTCAAATTAAGGGTTATTTTAACTCCAAAATGAGTTCATAAATTCAGCAAAAGACAGGTGAAGGTAACTGAAGTGATTGACTTGTAACCTAGCAGTGTTCGAGAAATCGTGGCCAGAACAGTGTCACCTATTGATAAAATACAAAGTAGAAATAAGAAAATTTTATTTATTTATCTGTCTTCCACTTACAACTTAGTGGATCGGATGAAACTCGGTACAGTTTGTAAATTAGTACTGTAGATCAGCATTAATTACACGATTCAAATGGAAGCCTTTCCAAACTTGCGATCCAGCAATTACAGGAAATAAGTTCGACACCTTCGTCCATGATATCCAAGCTAAATTATTAAAGGCAATTAAACATTGGATGCCGTTTCCAACCCGTAGCTACTTATTAAACCTCCCACTAGCACATACAACACTCCACATATCCTGGCGGCCTCCCATACGGAGACAGGACGTGCTGTAGGCAGGCCCATACTTATTGTAGGCTCGGACCAATACTTAGAGCGTGTTCCACCTTATCAGAGATATCTTATCAATATTTGTTTTCGGCGGGAGATTATCGGCCGTAGATCCATCAGAGTCCACTCCTGGCTATAATCACAGTTAGCGATACCAGTGATACCATCGCATTCGAAGAACGATGTTGGAAGGAGATACAAGTTGAACGGCGAGGTATTAATAACAACTCTAGCTGAGCGGAGAGTTATATCGTACATTGATACAAACTTAAGCCTTTAATACCATAAAGTATCTTCGCATTTATAAGCACTTTTAAAAAATAAGAGATAAACTACGTACTAAGTTTTAAAAAAAATAAAATATATTTTCCTTTATATCAAATTTCAAATAAAATCAGAGAAATGAAAGCAGCAGCTATTATGAAACCTACAATATATGATAACAGAATTTAAATCTGAAGTTCCTAACGGGAATTCCCGGTTGGTATGATAATTGAATTAATAAAAGTAATGAATAGTATTGCTTAATTTAAATCATTCAACTATAAAACGTTTCTGTGGCATTCATACTCTACGTCAAAGGACCACTCTTCGTTCAAAATTATTGAATATACCTCTACTAGTTCCTTTTTGATGTGTCAAACGAATGTAAATTTGCATTTCAAAATATAAACTGCAACGTAATCGTCTCGAGGGAAGTCAATAATAGGTATGCTTAGGTATGGACTTACAAGTATAGCGAATACTGATATTATTTTAGTTAATTTGGATTATATTTATTGCCTATTATTTTTTCATTCGTTAATGCGTCAGGGAATAAAAGTATTCAAAAATTATATAAAAAAATAAATAATTAAATCAGATATTCTATCTTTGCTATAAAAGAATTTTTAAATTATGCACTAGCATAGATGGTTTTAACTGATAATTTGTTGCTTTATCGATAAAAATCTTGAGTTTAATTTTTCCATTGAGCATTAAATATTTCATCAATGATATTTTTACTCATAGCAGTAATTCTTAACCTGGTACCATTGTACAGATTAGGTGATTAAAGTTTGGAAATAATTTTAATTTGGCAGAAATAATTTTATTGGTTTTATGTGTTTGGATTTTAATTTCTGACCATAAATGTGTATAACATTAGGGACACAGTCAAAGAGGAACACCACGTCTAAGTAAAAATACTTTAATACGTGCCGACGTATTAACACGTTGGCACGTATTAAAGTATTTCTACTTAGACGTGTATAAAATTAATATGAAAATAAGCGGTTTTTGCATTCGATCTTTTGCGATTGGTTACATTGATTTGACATAATCAAATAGTTTGTATAATCGACCCTTCGACGGGGTTATTCCTCCCCTTTACAGAGTCAATTCAGATTTGAGAATTCCTAAAAAGTTTATCAGTCCTAAAGCAATTGAATACAAAATGTGTGTTTTTTCACATTCAATGCTTTGCAGTTGTAGGAACAATATTATCGTTCTTTTATTTAGTAGATTTTATTATTGCTAAACCATCCTAAAACTCTAAAGATGATGTGGTAAAAATTTGGTACAGATTAGTTCTGTAGTTTTATCTTGTTCCTTTTATATGATAGTTTAGATTAAAGAGCATAACGAAGGGGTCGGTAGAGAGCATAGAGGACTCCCAACCTCAACAGAGCCAGCTAACAATCGGCCATAAATAATATAAAATACAATTTATAAATATCGGAGAAGTGAGTAGCAAATAATTTAGTAGCGATAAATCACACCGTAGAGAGGAGAGGTGGTGCAATTAGCCTCCCTACGGGGGGTGGGTGCACCCAGCCAACACCCAACATCCTCATCGCTTCTAATGCCCGATGATGGCTGTAGGAAATGGAAAACCGGATTTACGACGGACCCAACAGTTCATTATTGATGGCTCTATCGGTTCCCAAATAATGCCTGCCTGATAATGACTTCCTGCCTAATAAACATGGTCCAGCGGTAGTTCACGGCCTGTATAGACGTACTTAAATACTTAATAGTAAAAGCAATATTTGAATCCCTCCAAGCCTGTTAATTATTAACAACACTGGAAACTTTTAATTTTTAATATACCGTTATTAAACAATATTAAACAATACCGATAACGGTATCAAAAAATATTCTCAATTTTCGGTAGCTATACCTAAGTTTAAAAATAAATTACTACTGCAAAGTATAATCCAATAATCAGAGCAAACCAGATTTATTGAAAAACAATAATTATTAAGAAATAAATTAGCTAAGAGCAAGTAGTGTTTATAATCTTCAACGGATAATATATGTGAAACCTTACGGACCTGACTACAAAGGTACAGACTGTACAAAAAATACCTGACTGGGAAAAACAATAGATCGTGGATACCTCTTTCTATAATCTACGGCTCTTATATCTACTGCTTCTGATGAGGAAACTGTCGGCAAATTTCCGATCCGGGCAATACCAACAGAGCTAGACCGTGTCAAAAAAACTAACTTAAAAATGTAGGCAAAACGTGACTTTTTTCATTCAAACCTCCTAAACGGTAGGTCCTAGCGACAAATGTTATGTCACTCTGTCATCAAATCTTCAACTTGGGAAACACCAATATAGCTAGGATAGAAAAAACCTATGAAAAATAAATCATTTTAAAAACTTTTATTTGAGTTTTTAACCATATTTAGTTATATGTTCGTAACCTCAATTCTCTTGTAACAAAAATTCCTTTAGAATGACAAAACAGAACGAAGAAAAATTGGTCTGTTTATAGAGATAAAAGAATAGTCTTTATAACACATACTTTTTTTTCATAAGGAAGTAAAAACGATTTATAGTAATTAAATATTTAGATATCACAAAACAATCGAATAGATCAGTCCCTAGGACTCGACTTTGGACCATTGATTTTCCAAACTAATTCTTTTGTCAAGAGTCGGTGAAAACGGGAATCGCCACATCTATAATATAAATTAAATTATGCAAATACATAAAATATTGAAATTTATAAATATTACAATTTTCAACACACCACAAAAAATACGTATGTAAATACTTTAAATATAGCAATATGAATTATAATGAAACAGTCCTCAGGAAAAATTACAGAGTGCGCATAAACTTAAATTTATCAACTAAAAAGCTAAACGATATTTGGGTTTATTGAAATTCAAATAATCGATGCTCCAATCAATTATTCATAATCTCAAACTGATGAAAACTCTTTGAAAAACTTTTCACTATAGTAATAATAATAATATGATTATAATTATATCTGATCAAAAAAAATTAATCATCTCAGGCTTTGTTCACTGATCTAATGTGTTTCTAAGTGAAACGATTCTGGGAGATGAATCTATCAATATTTCCTTTGCCACAGAGTCGATTTGTAAAATGTTGACTAACCAACACTAAGAATTTTATACATAGATAATCTTTATCAATACCAACTAAATGTTAAGACTACCAACTATCGATTATATATCACTGATATAGATCTCGAAAGACAGATAATTTATCAATACAAATAACAATAAATACATTCCTGAGGGAAGACGGATAGTGGGGAGGAATTTTCTAATTGTAACGTCATGATAATTTATGGGAGATAAGGGGCTAATAGATTAATTACAGGTGATTAGTAGCAAATAAAGAAAAAAAATTCTGACCAGGGCCTTAGCAAAAAAGGAAGAGAGATGGTCTATTGTTTTTAGGGTCGCTATGCTCCGGCCATCCTTGCCTCCAATGTCAGGCAGTCCATAATACTGTAGAACTTAAAATATCAACCTCGATATGATAACATTTCATGTTAGGCAATTATCTATTTATAGAAATTTAAAACTGTTTATAAAAAACCATACATCCAATAAATGTGATAATAACATATATAACAACATGACAATGGCTTTTGAAGAAACTACCCACTGGTAGCACTGCAATTAAAGATCTTTACGAGAAGGTCTCAAGGTAATCTTCTTTTCAGACGTCTCGGAGGGATGGTAAATTTAAATAAACAATTTTGATGGTCAATTTTTTAATGATTGAAATATGAAGATAAAAATAAATTGTTAAATAGAAACGAATTACAGCTCACGCTCTTAAGTTTTCGCTACAAATCGAAACCCAACTTTGTCGGTGAACAGAGCTGTAATATCATTAATCAGTTAGGTATTGAATATTAAATATCATATTAAATTGGTTACTCAGACAGAGCTTAACACTTTGGTTAGGAATCTGCGATTAACAAAAGAAAAAGCTGAACTGATTGGATCATGAATAAACGAAAAACTTTCCTTCATATATAGGAAGAGATTTTCCAAGTTATTTGAACAAGGTAATTTAGTACCCTCCTCTGACAACTCAAAAACCAAGGGTGATACGAAAAAAACTAAGATTAAATTTGTATTCAGCTCATAAAAATCAGCTATTAAAGTTAAGACATTTTCTATTTTTTTATTTTCCCAAATACTAAAATGTAGTTACTAATCGATTTTTTTTTTAATCAATACCTTACTTATTCTCTACGTTTTAGGGTCTAAATATTTCGAAAAAATGTTTATTGTACATTGTTCTGTTATTGTTGGTCTCTTCATTTTCTAAAGAACCACTCCTCTTTAACGAATGAAAACATCAAATATAGGACAGAATATTGTCCTTAGATATGGACATTAGATGACCACTACTCAATAATAGAACTGGCTAAACGCAATAGAAGATAAGGGGACAATTGGGTTGATACCGCAAGACTCTATAAATTAGAAGGACTGAGGTAAGGATAAGTTAGAAGAGCGGCGTGCCCTACCTGGGAATGCCCAATTGGGATTAGCGTAAGAGAGGCTATTCAGGTCACGTGGCTGCTTTATTATTTAAAATAATATTTATTGGAATCACGGCTGGGGGAGGAAAATAATTGCCGGGGACCTGGGTGCTCGCTAATTTAGTAGCACCAGATAGCGCCACTCTTTAATTGCTTACTATATCACCTTCTTAGCTCGCTGGAGGTGCAACCTCTCTACATCACTCCATCGCCAAGAAGTGTCTTGAAAGCAGCTTACTCCATTCGTCTAAGTTTAATCAATACACCAAGTGTTAAAGAGAGTTTGCTATAGCACTCTGCTTCTAGAAACCAATGCTATTATTCTTCAATAAAAATTATTTAAAAATAATAAAGCTTTACATGACTAAACCCCTCTTCCTACCTCTGCTGCCTCTAAGTCGTGAGACCAAAAGGTTACAATACCTGTGTCTTTGCCAAGGTTCCTTCGGATGCTGCACTCACAGGTACGTCCTCATTCGTTCTAAACTTTTGTTTACATTTGCACATCTCGTCTGGGGTTCCTTCCTCACCCAACCGTACCGTTTGTGTCTAAATATTACCGCCCCCAAAAAACTAATTGCATTTTTGACTCATAATGACATATTTTCATTCTTAAACCTATATTATGATATTGTACATCATGAATATTTCGTTTTTTTATTATTTGACAGCCAAAGTAGTCCAATTTTTTCTACTACGTACTCTATATCTTTGCTTCATTCTAAGAATATAAATATATACTGTGAAGTCTATTCATTTAACAGTTTTCATTTATTTTATTTAGTTTTCTTAGAAAAATAATTATCTTAAAATATTAGGTTAAATAAGTTACGTGATTTTAACCTTTGTGATACTTATTTTAGTTTTTTATAATTTCCTTTTCGCAAAAAATATTTACTTATACAAATCATTTTTTTTTTTTTTTTTTTTTTTTTTTTTTTTTTTTTTTTTTTTTTTTTTTTTTTTTTTTTTTTTTTCAAAATAGTCTTATATAAGTAATTATATCAAATTGAATTTTTTTTTAAATTTGAATTTATCTTATTTATTTTTTGAACAATGTTTATAGAGCATTATTTTATTTTTCTCATTTTTTAAATTTATCTCCCTCTTCTTCTCTCACGTAAACGTAGCCTCTTGTAATTGTACATGTAAATATGTTTGTATACATACAGATCTGTTTTAATTTTATCATTTTTATACATTTAAATCCCTTCAATTATATTAAATATTGTACCTATTCAAAATTTATAAAGCCAAACAACAGTTGTCATTTTCCCTCTGGATTATTCTTAGGGGACAATTAGTCCCAGAATCCTTGGTCATCCGCCCACAACCCTAAGATTTTTTTTCTTATCTTTCGTCATTTTAAATTGTTTAAAAATTACAAAAAACATTTCATAATGGAATTGGAGGACACTAAGTATATACTAAAATCAGAAGATAAAATGAAGCCACCTCAACCCAGAATATAAACATGAGATGTGAGATCCTCTTCTATATTTCCTGTATTAAAACTAACGAAAAAAAAATCATTATTTTTATAAACTATTTATTAATATTTACAACTGTATACATTATATTCAAGTAAATTTGAGGAATATTATCACAATAACGTGTAAAGTATTACTCACTAGTAATACTTCAATAGTTCCACATTAGAAGGTCTCCTGGCCATCTTCTTTTCAGACGCCTCGGAGGATTATCGGGAATGGAGTGTGGGACAAGTTGGGAAACTAGTTACTTTTTTTTAAATATGTTTCGAATTCTGAAACCATTTTTGCTTGCTTGTTATTTTATTGATTCTTAGCTTATATTTTAATTTTTAAATTATGGAATCAATGACTCAAATAAAATGAAGACAGATAACAACGAATGGTTCTTCAACACTGGACCAACAGGCTTGTTCAACGTTCAACCAAAAGCCTATTCCAGTATCCTGAGGCAATAAACACCATCTCCATTAGGAAACTGGTCGAGCAGTAACGAACCCATCGCCCGAAGAAGAAGGTCCGAAGAAACTAATTACTCACATTAGAAGAAGACAAAGCAGATAATTTGTTCGAAGATCGGAAAGGAAGAGCAACAATGGCTTTCTGAAAGGGAAACTGGTGGAATATAGCCACCGACTGGAAGGGCTATAAATATTCATGCTCTCCCCCTCCCCCCTCACTCCAATCTCACCAATTAGCAGCTACAATACATCCTCTTCCAGGAGTCCTCTTCGAAAAATTCCAATCTTATATGTCTATTATGTCTGCGGGTTGTTCTTTCTCTTTGAAGGATGCTTTCAAAGGCAGCCTTAATGAACTGAGGTACGATTTGTTTTTTTAAATTAAAAATTTACATAGATGGAATTGACTTTTTTTTTAGATATCAATAGGATTTAATTATCAACCATGACCGGTAATAATAATATTATAACTTTTAAAAAGCATATTAAGTTTTAAAAACATGGCCTTCCTGAACACAGGTTACTGTCGATAAATTGCACCCTTACCCCGTACTTTCGCATTTTAGTCATAAATATAAACTTACATAATATTAGACATCCATTCGAATTTAGATTGTTGTTTAATACAATATTCGTTACAATTTACCATATCATTTATAATAATTGAGTAAATATGGTGGATAAAGATTAACATACTTAGACGATTATGACAACCAAAAGACTTTTCTATTCACTTCTCTCCAAACATTCAACTCTATAACACTTATACTCACTTACTAAAACCTTTTTGGACACACACTTCGAAGATATGAGCAGCTGAAAAGATACATATTAAAAAAACTCTAAATCTTCCAATCATAAACATTCAGGACTATCACAAAAGTACCATGGTACTTAAGCAACATAACTTTACATACTGACCTTCACAGCAGTTAATGAACAAATACAAACTCATTACAAACGATTCCACGAAGCATTACATAGACATACCAAAACACTTATAAACGACATGGCCACAACACACAGATAAGGTTGGAAAAGAGCTGGGTGAGGAGCCTCTTAAACTCAAATTTAAAAACAAATCAAGACAGAAAGAAGTGACGCAGGGTTCTGATCACATCAAGCCTGTCACGCTATGTATACTTTCTCACAACAGATTCACTGTCTGTCTTTATTATAATTGACAAATGTAAAAAAATAAATAAACTAAAAAAATTAATAAATAAAAACAATTAAGAGGTTGAGAAAATATTTTTTAATATAGATCAATATTTTTATAATAGGACAGCAATACAAGGCTTAAAACTATGCGAAATTCAATAGTCTTGTGCTTTAATAACAATCGTATTCTCTATTAAATTATAAAGTGTCATTTCAATAAGTATTTGATTTCGTTCGCGAATGTGAAATTTCGGTAGTCTTCTTAGATTCGTTTGTAATTTCCGAAGCGTTTTTTTTTTTGTTTTTTTTTCATCGAAACAGAATTTGATATATTGTGGAATGCGACCATATCGCGTAGTGCTAGGATGAAACTCATTATAACGTCGGTTTAACCAAATATTTCAGTCCCACCCACTACAAAAACAAAATAAATAAATAAGCCGACCCTCCTACCTGCTGTTGTCAAACCGAGATGAGCCCTTTCATTAATTACTTGGTGTTTTTTACTAGTGCAGCGATATAGGCTCGGATATCTAGCCAGCAGTGACAGGTGTAGAGTCGGGGGTGCGCGGGAAGAAAATTAGTTTAAAAATTCAATTTCAGTTGAAGATGGAACCATTTAGAAATGGAACTACATAATTGGTTGATTTATGTTAACACAAGATAGACGATAATAAAATTTAAATACAAATTATTTTGAAAAGTTAAAACGAATATATTTAAAAATAGCCACATATATTATGCTTTAGCAATTATTTCATCTCAGTCATGAGAACCGAAAAAGATATTATATAGTCATTAAGATAATCCTTTACTTTAAAGTAAAATAAAACTGTTTTCACGATTTCACAGCTCGTTATCCTCTGAAGAACCAGAAAAGTACGCTTTGGGGGGAACCCTTCTTTTACATTTACAGCATAAGGAGCATCATCAACGTCCCAAAGGAAAATTTTTAAAAGCGGGAATTAATTTCTTCAGCAGAGCAACCCCTCTCTTTTTTTTCATTTTGTCACTCAACTAGTATAAATAAGTTTTTAAAAAATCATTAAGTTTTTAAAAAATCATTACATTTTTTAAGGAAATATTCCAACAGTCTTTGTAGTAAAATATCGAAAGAAAAAATTAAACAAGGGAATTATGTAAGCCATCTTTTGTTCCTGCTATATATGGATAAGACAGCACTTATATGCAAGAGCGGGCATACTTAGGACAATAAAATAAACAGTTTATTGTAATACAGATAGGAGCATCAGCATAAGCAGATGATATATGTTAACTGTTTAAAATAAACAAGGGTATTGCCCAATTTGTATTGACTTTGATTAGTATTTTTATTACAAGCTTTTAAAGCATTGATATTTATTAGAAATTATATTTTTTTCCTACAGAAAAATTTAATTAAGGGATTTTGAAAACTAACTAAATAAAAGGTTTTAGTCTCATATTTAAAACAAATTTTATTAGATCCAATAGTTTAGGAAACTATTAATATTTTGTCTACTTTCCTCTATTAGCCAGAACTTGTATTCACCGATTAGGTACTGTTGTTATCTATTTTAAAAATCGATACCGAATTTCTCAAAAAGAGCAGCTTCCCCTTTTAAGTTCAGTGCGTTTGGGGCTTTAGCACCCCAGCCTGCATCCACTGACTTATGAACCACGGCAAAGAAGAAACGCAGGATCTCATGGGGATCTGCCTTTACCTCAAATATGGAGAGAGGAACAAATTCCAGAGTCCTCAGCCTGGTTATAAATAACTATATGTGATGTATAATTATTATGAGAAAAGAAGAAAATTATTTAAAATAACATAAAATTGAGAAAATTGAAATACATCTTTAGCATCGATATTTATAAACAACATTTTGTTACAGAACACTAAATGATGGAAATACTCTCCAGAGATCTTTGAGCACAACCTGACCTTTTGTAATATACCTTTTATATATATATATATATATATATATATATATATATATATATATATATATATATATATATATATATATAATGACAACCAAAAGACTTTTCTATTCACTTCTCTCCAAACATTCAACTCTATAACACTTATACTCACTTACTAAAACCTTTTTGGACACACACTTCGAAGATATGAGCAGCTGAAAAGATACATATTAAAAAAACTCTAAATATATATATAATATATATATATATATATATATATATATATATAGATATATATATATATACCTTATATATATATATTAATAATTCTTGAGAGAGAAAATAAAGTCATTATTTTTATTTATTTTTTTTTTTCCCCCACGTAACTGCCTTAGAGACCACGCGAATATCATTCACTTCTTACTACCTCTCTCCTTCCTTCTCTCTTCCCACCTTTTCTTGATTCTTTCCGATTACTCCTTCCTTCTTTCTTCGGTCCACGCTATTCCTTTTCTCGCATCTTTCCTTCCCACAAGAACCTTGATTACATTTAGTTTTTTCCTGTATTCATCCCTATCAAAACAGTCCTGGTCTGTTATTCCCAGTTTCTGTTTCCTCTTTCATCTGTTTGACATATCCCCCAGAACTCTTGTATCCTCTGATTTTATAGAAGATTTCTCTATTTAATCTTTCTGGGCTCATCCTCACCATATGCCCATAGAACTTTAATCTCCTTATTCTTATGTCTGTTTCCAGATCATTTATATCCTTGTAAATTTCTTTATTAGGTCTCAACCTAAAGCCTTCTTCTGTCTTCTTTGGTCCGTGAATTCTTCTAAGTATACTTCTTTCTATGGCTAACAATTTCCTTAGGCTGGGGAGGGAAGATGTTTCCATTCCATATATATAACCGGTTTGACGACTGTATTATAGTGCCTTATCTTAGCGTTTATTGAAAGGCTTCTTTTATTATAATAAAAGAAGAAGAAAATAAAATAAAGTCATTATAGTTTTTTTTTTTTTTTTTTTTTTTTTTTTTTTTTTAATTCTTATCAGCTATTATACCATGGCCTAATTAGTTGCCATTTCTTGCTATCAGCTATTTAGTCTACTGTTACTTATTAGCTGTAGTTTTAATATATATTATTATTTTAATGCTGATATTATTTTTGTAATACTATTTTATACTTCATATTATTTAACCAATTTGTACTTTTCTTTTTAAAATATTTTCTTGGAGTATTTCAAATGAAAATTTTATTTTGATTGAAATCATTTGGTGATCCTTTAAAGTTACCAATTGTTGAGCATAGTATTCCTTAGTAATCCATTATTGATGGTGGCAGAGACAGGAAATGTGCTAGAATGCTTTGCTCAAAGATCACTTTTAAAGCCGCCAATTTTTTTAACTGATATATAAATATTTTCGTAATTATTTTAATAACAGAGTATTAACTAAAGATAATTTTAGAAATATTCAATTTCAAATCAAGAATACTTCCAGTTTCCAAATTAAATATATTGTTTCCTCCTTTTATACTTATATATTTACCTTCTTCCATCTCAGCTATAACTTGGTATTTAACTTATTTTTTCTTTTCTATTCATTTAACTTCTGCTGAAGTGAGGAAAGTTAGTCTCAGCATAATAGCTGAGCATATTGAATATAACTTCTACTGTTCTCATTTATAAAGAGTCGACTAAAAACTACAATATGATAGTATTCTAGAAGTATAAATATTTCTGTTTTTGATGTGTTTTATAAACTTTACTTTAGCATAAATATTATAATTTATAAATAATTAATAATATTTACTAGCATATATAATAAGTCACAAGTATATATATATTTTTAGAAATTTTACTTCTATAAAATAATTAATCTAATTGCCTTTGATCATATTTATTTTGTTAAATAATAACAATATAGTTTATTTCAATATATTTATAGTTTTTTAACTTTTAATCAATTATTTTTCTGTAATTTTAAGAATTACTTGTTAAGAATGGGACATAACACCTAATGACACCTATTCACTAATTTATACAAAATTATGTTTAAAAATACTTCAAAAATGTACAAGAAATTCTAATATATAAAACTATGGATGTTCAAATTACATAAATTAATATACAGGGTGTCCCGAATTTTAATGGCAAAACTTCAGGAACTTATAGGGGACCGAAAAACTAAGACAAACAGTCCTTTAGAGATTTGCTCGTTTTTGCTTAGTTTTAGAGAAAATCGCAAAAAAAGAAACAAAACAAGTTTTAGTTTTTATACTTATTTATTTACATTTATATTTATGTTATGTTCTTTTTAATGTAAATATTGCTCAAAATGTTGTCCTCTTGCACCAATGCAAGCATTACATCTAGCACTAACTTGAAAAATTGCAGCTAAACATTGTTCTGATGATATTTGGTGCACTGCATCTATGATTCGGTCTCTTAATTGCTCTCTTGAGTTGATTGACACCGATTAAACTTTCTGCTTCAAGGTTCCCCATACGAAGAAATCCATGGGTGTCATATCAAGTGATCTGGGTGGCCGAGGTACTACTCCTCCACGTCCAATCCATCGTTGTGGATAATTTACTTCCAGCCAAGCTCAAGCAACTCTGCTATAATGAGCTGGACATCCATCGAGTTGGAACCACATTTCAATCCGCTGCTGTAAGGGAATGTCATCTAAATAATTAGAAAAGTTGTTCTCCAAAAAATGTGTAAATGTGATACCATTCAATCTTCCAGGTAAAAAATATGGTCCCACCAGTAATCCGTTCCAAATTCCAAGCCAAACGTTAATAGCAAATTCATGCTGAAAACTATTCTCTCTAATAGCTCTGGGATTTTCAAGAGCCCATACATGATAATTTATTTGATAAACAATTCCTCCTCTTGTAAAGGTAGCTTCATCGGTCCATATAATTTTTAATGGAAATAAATTATCATCGCGGATTTTGTCAAGAAACCAGTTACTAAAATTCAATCTCTTAACATAATCTTGAGTTAATAAATTCTGAACTTTTTGAAGATGGTATGGGTAGCGATTATCACCTTTCAAAGTTCGCCATATTGCTTGCCGCCATATTGCTAATGCAGCAGATGCTCTTCAGATGCTAGGTCTCAGGATTGTTATCGAAGTGGCGTTGGACACAATTTCTTCTCCGATAATCTGCTTTTATTGCTGCCTGGAATTGGTCGCCTTCATTACGTATTAAGAATGACCCAGTCTCTTGTAGTCTATTAAAAGTTAACGAAAGACTCGTCCATTAGGCACTCTTCTATTTGGAAATCAGCGCGCATACTCTTGCACCAAGAGCATTACCGCTACAGAAACCAACCAACTAAAGCATTACCGTTACAGAAACCATACACAAAAATCATATCAGCGTATTCAACATTAGAACATGTATGCGCCATTGTGGCTGATGCTATTCACACAAAAATATCTGATTGTGAGTATCTGACTGAAGACTGATTTAGGAATTATAATCCTAGAAGGAAGCCAAAATGTAAACAAATAAAAGAATGTAAAGGATAACATCAAGTGTTTACATATCTCACTGTCTAGCCTGACGAACTTTGAAAAGTGATAATCGCTACCTGTAAAATTTTTGTTTTGTTTCTTTTTTTGCACATTTCTCTAAAACTAAGCAAAAACTAGCAAATCTCTAAAGGACCAGTGCATATTTTAAGGAATTTTGACTGGGCGACATACGGGACTGCAAAAGTAGGGGGTTAGGGGTGGGGGGGGAATGGTAGGATGGGGGGGGGGGTTGTAGGGTGGGGGGATAGGGTTGTGTTGGGGGGGAGGGTTCCGGGGGTCCTCCGGATTTTCAAAATTAAGTGTCAAATGACGCCTTTTTAGGCCGTTTTAACTCTTAATTAACATGGTCCTTGAGGTTTTGAATACCGGGAACTCCCTACTTCAATTGCTGATCCCAGGCTCTTCCTAGAAGAATGTAGTATTTTGAAAACCTTATTTTGATTACGAGTTTTTATATATTTTAATTTCTTAATGTACTTATAAGAATATTTTCTTGGGAAACCAAATATTTGTTTTAACTTATCTTTACGATAAATTAACAACGATAAGGTTTAATTTTATTTTTACTAGAATAACTAGGCCATATTATAATTTACATTTGGACCATATTACAGCTGTATAGAGTCAAACCAAGGTATTTTACTGATTTGGACATGGGGATGACTTCTCCGTAAGCCGAACGTCAGGTCCGAGGCGCGTGGAGGGGGAGCACTTCTCCACTAGTTTTCTAGAAGTTGCTTGCACAAAGTGTATAGCAACAAATCTTCCACTTTTAGTTGTCAGCTTTCTTTGGTATTTACCGACACTCCGCGGGAAACCAGAATTTAGTGGAAGACTTGACTCTCCACAAGTGGAAGACAGAAAAGGTTGCTGTATTTAGTAGAAAAAGCAACAAATTGCCGCCACTTGTGGAAAACTGTCCTTCCCACCATGGCTAGAATAGGTTCGTAACCTGTAGGATAGATAACTCGTCCTTCCTGTCCTAGTTGGAGTACATAAGGACGTTAAGCCCAAAAATAAACAAACAAACAAGAATAATCGGTTAAACATTGCTGCAAGGTTAGATAGTATCTTGTGACAAGTATATTTTGCGCGGGAACAGTGTCAAGTTCCCTAGAGATACCGAAATTTCTTTCTCTAAGTGTTGAATCTATTTTAGATCATAGTGGTATAAAAAACAGGAATAGGATACGTTTCTATGTATCTAGTAGTAGTAGGTTTCTGTAGTGGAACCTTATAAACTGTATCATTATTTCTTAATGATATAGTTCCAATAATTCCAAATCTTTCTGTATATTTAGCGAGGAGTCTATACTTTTTCATATTTTGAAAAATACGACTTTACTTATTCGACTTTTGTATTGGATATCACACCCGCCAATAATCTCCCTCCAAAAACAAGTGTCACGATCTCGAAACACTCCAGTACAAATCAGCCGACTGGTAGACTTTTCCCCAAGTGCAGCAAAAGATCCTTTGAGAGTTCGTTAGCGATCTCATTGTGACTTCTTGTTGACATGTAAGAGACGTTCGTGCATTTGTTAACCTGATTAGCGGTGGCACGTGGCTCCCAGGGGTTGACAGCTTGTGTTGGCTGTTCTCAAGACTGTGGGCGCCATACGTCCAGCACACTAACATATTCCTCATTTCAATTTTATTTTAATATTCAGTAGTATCCAGACAGTTTGAATTTATTTTCTATCCCAAGATTTAATAAAAAAAAAAAAAAAAAAAAAAAAAAAACTATAATGACTTTATTTTATTTTCTTCTTCTTTTATTATAATAAAAGAAGCCTTTCAATAAACGCTAAGATAAGGCACTATAATACAGTCGTCAAACCGGTTATATTATATGGAATGGAAACATCTTCCCTCCCCAGCCTAAGGAAATTGTTAGCCATAGAAAGAAGTATACTTAGAAGAATTCACGGACCAAAGAAGACAGAAGAAGGCTTTAGGTTGAGACATAATAAAGAAATTTACAAGGATATAAATGATCTGGAAACATACATAAGAATAAGGAGATTAAAGTTCTATGGGCATATGGTGAGGATGTGCCCAGAAAGATTAAATAGAGAAATCTTCTATAAAATCAGAGGATACAAGAGTTCTGGGGGATATGTCAAACAGATAAAAGAGGAAACAGAGAAACTGGGAATAACAGACCAGGACTGTTTTGATAGGGATGAATACAGGAAAAAAAAACTAAATGTAATCAAGGTTCTTGTGGGAAGGCAAGATGCGAGAAAAGGAATAGCGTGGACCGAAGAAAGAAGGAAGGAGTAATCGGAAAGAATGAAGAAAAGGTGGGAAGAGAGAAGGAAGGAGAGAAGTAGTAAGAAGTGAATGATATTCGCGTGGTCTCTAAGGCCGTTACGTGGGGAAAAAAAAAAAAAAAAAAATAATGACTTTATTTTCTCTCTCAAGAATTATTAAATATATATATATAAGGTATATATATATATATATATATATATATATATATATATATATATATATATATATATATATATATATATATATATAATGACAACCAAGAGACTTTTCTATTCACTTCTCTCCAAACATTCAACTCTATAACACTTATACTCACTTACTAAAACCTTTTTGGACACACACTTCGAAGATATGAGCAGCTGAAAAGATACATATTAAAAAAACTCTAAATATATATATTAATAATATATATATATATATATATATATATATATATATATATATATATATATATATATATATATATACCTTATATATATATATTAATAATTCTTGAGAGAGAAAATAAAGTCATTATTTTTATTTATTTTTTTTTTTCCCCCACGTAACGGCCTTAGAGACCACGCGAATATCATTCACTTCTTACTACTTCTCTCCTTCCTTCTCTCTTCCCACCTTTTCTTCATTCTTTCCGATTACTCCTTCCTTCTTTCTTCGGTCCACGCTATTCCTTTTCTCCCATCCTTCTTTCCCACAAGAACCTTGATTACATTTAGTTTTTTCCTGTATTCATCCCTATCAAAATAGTCCTGGTCTGTTATTCCCAGTTTCCTCTTTTATCTGTTTGACATATCCCCCAGAACTCTTGTATCCTCTGATTTTATAGAATATTTCTCTATTTAATCTTTCTGGGCACATCCTCACCATATGCCCATAGAACTTTAATCTCCTTATTCTTATGTATGTTTCCAGATCATTTATATCCTTGTAAATTTCTTTATTATGTCTCAACCTAAAGCCTTCTTCTGTCTTCTTTGGTCCGTGAATTCTTCTAAGTATACTTCTTTCTATGGCTAACAATTTCCTTAGGCTGGGGAGGGAAGATGTTTCCATTCCATATAGTATAACCGGTTTGACGACTGTATTATAGTGCCTTATCTTAGCGTTTATTGAAAGGCTTCTTTTATAATAATAAAAGAAGAAGAAAATAAAATAAAGTCATTATAGTTTTTTTTTTTTTTTTTTTTTTTTTTTTTTATTAATTCTTGGGATAGAAAATAAATTCAAACTGTCTGGATACTACTGAATATTAAAATACAATTGAAATGAGGAATAGGTTAGTGTGCTGGACGTATGGCGCCCACAGTCTTGAGAACAGCCAACACAAGCTGTCAACCCCTGGGAGCCACGTGCCACCGCTAATCAGGTTAACAAATGCACGAACGTCTCTTACATGTCAACAAGAAGTCACAATGAGATCGCTAACGAACTCTCAAAGGATCTTTTGCTGCACTTGGGGAAAAGTCTACCAGTCGGCTGATTTGTACTGGAGTGTTTCGAGATCGTGACACTTGTTTTTGGAGGGAGATTATTGGCGGGTGTGATATCCAATACAAAAGTCGAATAAGTAAAGTCGTATTTTTCAAAATATGAAAAAGTATAGACTCCTCGCTAAATATACAGAAAGATTTGGAATTATTGGAACTATATCATTAAGAAATAATGATACAGTTTATAAGGTTCCACTACAGAAACCTACTACTACTAGATACATAGAAACGTATCCTATTCCTGTTTTTTTATACCACTATGATCTAAAATAGATTCAACACTTAGAGAAAGAAATTTCGGTATCTCTAGGGAACTTGACACTGTTCCCGCGCAAAATATACTTGTCACAAGATACTATCTAACCTTGCAGCAATGTTTAACCGATTATTCTTGTTTGTTTGTTTATTTGGGCTTAACGTCCTTATGTACTCCAACTAGGACAGGAAGGACGAGTTATCTATCCTACAGGTTACGAACCTATTCTAGCCATGGTGGGAAGGACAGTTTTCCACAAGTGGCGGCAATTTGTTGCTTTTTCTACTAAATACAGCAACCTTTTCTGTCTTCCACTTGTGGAGAGTCAAGTCTTCCACTAAATTCTGGTTTCCCGCGGAGTGTCGGTAAATACCAAAGAAAGCTGACAACTAAAAGTGGAAGATTTGTTGCTATACACTTTGTGCAAGCAACTTCTAGAAAACTAGTGGAGAAGTGCTCCCCCTCCACGCGCCTCGGACCTGACGTTCGGCTTACGGAGAAGTCATCCCCATGTCCAAATCAGTAAAATACCTTGGTTTGACTCTATACAGCTGTAATATGGTCCAAATGTAAATTATAATATGGCCTAGTTATTCTAGTAAAAATAAAATTAAACCTTATCGTTGTTAATTTATCGTAAAGATAAGTTAAAAAACAAATATTTGGTTTCCCAAGAAAATATTCTTATAAGTACATTAAGAAATTAAAATATATAAAAACTCGTAATCAAAATAAGGTTTTCAAAATACTACATTCTTCTAGGAAGAGCCTGGGATCAGCAATTGAAGTAGGGAGTTCCCGGTATTCAAAACCTCAAGGACCATGTTAATTAAGAGTTAAAACGGCCTAAAAAGGCGTCATTTGACACTTAATTTTGAAAATCCGGAGGACCCCCGGAACCCCCCCCCCAACACAACCCTATCCCCCCCCCTACAACCCCCCCCCCCCCATCCTACCATTCCCCCCCCACCCCTAACCCCCTACTTTTGCAGTCCCGTATGTCGCCCAGTCAAAATTCCTTAAAATATGCACTGGTCCTTTAGAGATTTGCTCGTTTTTGCTTAGTTTTAGAGAAAATCGCAAAAAAAAAAAAAAAACAATAATTTACAGGTAGCGATTATCACTTTTCAAAGTTCGTCAGGCTAGGCAGTGAGATATGTAAACACTTAATGTTATCCTTTACATTATTTTATTTGTTTACATTTTGGCTTCCTTCTAGGATTATAATTCCTAAATCAGTCTTCAGTCAGATACTCACAATCAGATATTTTTGTGTGAATAGCATCAGCCACAATGGCGCATACATGTTCTAATGTTGAATACGCTGATATGATTTTTGTGTATGGTTTCTGTAACGGTAATGCTTTAGAAGCGGTGCAAGAGTATATGCGCGCTGATTTCCAAATAGAAGAGTGCCTAATGGACGAATCTTTCGTTAACTTTTAATAGACTACAAGAGACTGGGTCATTCTTAATACGTAATGAAGGCGACCAATTCCAGGCAGCAATAAAAGCAGATTTAGCGGAGAAGAAATTGTGTCCAACGCCACTTCGATAACAATCCTGAGACCTAGCATCTGAAGAGCATTTGCTGCATTAGCAATATCGCGGCAAGCAATATGGCGAACTTTGAAAGGTGATAATCGCTACCCATACCATCTTCAAAAAGTTCAGAATTTATTAACTCAAGATTATGTCAAGAGATTGAATTTTAGTAACTGGTTTCTTGACAAAATCCGCGACGATAATTTATTTCCATTAAAAATTATATGGACCGATGAAGCTACCTTTACAAGAGGAGGAATTGTTTATCAAATAAATTATCATGTATGGGCTCTTGAAAATCCCAGAGCTATTAGAGAGAATAGTTTTCAGCATGAATTTGCTATTAACGTTTGGCTTGGAATTTGGAACGGATTACTGGTGGGACCATATTTTTTACCTGGAAGATTGAATGGTATCACATTACACATTTTTTGGAGAACAACTTTTCTAATTATTTAGATGACATTCCCTTACAGCAGCGGATTGAAATGTGGTTCCAACTCGATGGATGTCCAGCTCATTATAGCAGAGTTGCTTGAGCTTGGCTGGAAGTAAATTATCCACAACGATGGATTGGACGTGGAGGAGTAGTACCTCGGCCACCCAGATCACTTGATATGACACCCATGGATTTCTTCGTATGGGGAACCTTGAAGCAGAAAGTTTAATCGGTGTCAATCAACTCAAGAGAGCAATTAAGAGACCGAATCATAGATGCAGTGCACCAAATATTATCAGAACAATGTTTAGCTGCAATTTCTCAAGTTAGTGCTAGATGTAATGCTTGCATTGGTGCAAGAGGACAACATTTTGAGCAATATTTACATTAAAAAGAACATAACATAAATATAAATGTAAATAAATAAGTATAAAAACTAAAACTTGTTTTTGTTTTTTTTTTTTGCGATTTTCTCTAAAACTAAGCAAAAACGAGCAAATCTCTAAAGGACTGTTTGCCTTAGTTTTTCGGTCCCCTATAAGTTCCTGAAGTTTTGCCATTAAAATTCGGGACACCCTGTATATTAATTTATGTAATTTGAACATCCATAGTTTTATATATTAGAATTTCTTGTACATTTTTGAAGTATTTTTAAACATAATTTTGTATAAATTAGTGAATAGGTGTCATTAGGTGTTATGTCCCATTCTTAACAAGTAATTCTTAAAATTACAGAAAAATAATTATTAAAAGTTAAAAAAACTATAAATATATTGAAATAAACTATATTGTTATTATTTAACAAAATAAATATGATCAAAGGCAATTAGATTAATTATTTTATAGAAGTAAAATTTCTAAAAATATATATATATATACTTGTGACTTATTATATATGCTAGTAAATATTATTAATTATTTATAAATTATAATATTTATGCTAAAGTAAAGTTTATAAAACACATCAAAAACAGAAATATTTATACTTCTAGAATACTATCATATTGTAGTTTTTAGTCGACTCTTTATAAATGAGAACAGTAGAAGTTATATTCAATATGCTCAGCTATTATGCTGAGACTAACTTTCCTCACTTCAGCAGAAGTTAAATGAATAGAAAAGAAAAAATAAGTTAAATACCAAGTTATAGCTGAGATGGAAGAAGGTAAATATATAAGTATAAAAGGAGGAAACAATATATTTAATTTGGAAACTGGAAGTATTCTTGATTTGAAATTGAATATTTCTAAAATTATCTTTAGTTAATACTCTGTTATTAAAATAATTACGAAAATATTTATATATCAGTTAAAAAAATTGGCGGCTTTAAAAGTGATCTTTGAGCAAAGCATTCTAGCACATTTCCTGTCTCTGCCACCATCAATAATGGATTACTAAGGAATACTATGCTCAACAATTGGTAACTTTAAAGGATCACCAAATGATTTCAATCAAAATAAAATTTTCATTTGAAATACTCCAAGAAAATATTTTAAAAAGAAAAGTACAAATTGGTTAAATAATATGAAGTATAAAATAGTATTACAAAAATAATATCAGCATTAAAATAATAATATATATTAAAACTACAGCTAATAAGTAACAGTAGACTAAATAGCTGATAGCAAGAAATGGCAACTAATTAGGCCATGGTATAATAGCTGATAACCAAAAATTATAAATAGCTCAGACAACGATCAAAATTATTTTACATTTAATATTTATATGAAATATAACCATTTCAGTTCCCAATCTTTTTTGGGTCCCTATAAATATAATGTTGACCAGCTTAAATTATAAATAGTTAATAATACGAATTACAAAAATATTAATAGGACATATTTTCAAAACATAACTGAATATGTGTTTTTTGTTTTGTATTGTTTGTTTGTTGGTCATTATGAATATTTAAAACTGAAAAAAAATACTACACAACAATAACATTTTGTTACAACTGCTTCATTAAAATCATCTTTTGAATTAAAATGCCAACTGTCTCATGTACAATGCCAATAAAATAATCTGAAAGAATAGTATTTTCATAGTAATACTGATTAAGAAGAAAGTTAAAACTTATAATACCTTTAATATAATTATAATTTAAAACAAGGAGATGCAAAGATTCTTCTTTCTAATCAAACATGAACAGTAAGAGACAATGTACTAGTGGAGTGAACTGCATTTGACCCTATACTCCTGTAGCCCCATGAAGAAATCTGGAATTCCCTGATGTCATAATTAAGACATGTCCGAAGGTAACATTTAAAATTGCAAGAGACCTCAGCCTCCACATGACTATTGTTCAATATGGAAGAGATATGGAAGGTCTGCAAGAGAATGCCAAGATGGGTTATTAGTGGACTATAGGAGCCTCATAGGTACTCACTCAAACACATGTGTTTATACATGATGATGACAAAGAATTTCTTGCAGATAATAGAGAGAAACTATTGGAGGCTGTAAAGGAATGGTTTGAGGATATTCAGATGAGTAGTATGAATATTAACACTGATAAAAGTAAGGTTAGGTTGGATGGAAGAGGCGAAAATGGAAGCCAGCTACATGCAATGGAATATTTCCAATATGTAGATGCCTATGAGTATTTGGTTACACTAGAAATAAATCTATTCTACTCTAAAATATGTTAAATGGTTATAAAAAGTAATATAATAAGTACCCAGATAAAGGCATATACCTATCGGTGTCACTCTGAATAAGCAACTAATCAAGGTGATAGCAGCAGAAATGAGGTTTTTCAGAAAGATACAAGGGAGAACTAAAAGGGGCTGAATAAGTAATGAAAATATTCGGTGCAACCTCAGAATCAAATGCAACGCTAACTGAAGTGGTTTGGTCATGTAACTAGAATGGGCAATGAAAGTAAAGCTAAATGGTTGCTGGAGGCTTGACTAGGAAGAAAGTGGCTACCTGGGTGACCAAAAAAGATATATATTGATCATACCATAAGCACTAGAGTAGAAAGAGGCTGCTCTATCTACAAAATGAAAGAAATAGTATAGGATCATAATAATTGGAGAAACTAGACCAAGACTATACCTCCACACCTTGCGGTAACTTGGGAGTAAAGAAAAAAGAAAAGAGGAGAAGTAATAAAAGATATATATAATTGAATAGAATAGAGTAGATGATTGTGGAATTCATAACTTTAACTGCATTTAGAAAGATAAATGGTATAAAAAAACATTCAATAGTCTTCTTAAACAAGAGGATATCTGAAGGAAAGAAAGTATATCATACAGCCCTCCACTATTCTAGCAACTAAAGTTTTAATTGTCAAGAGTTTCACAGAGATTTTTCAAGAATTTAAAATATTTTTCTGAGATTAACTCTATAGTTTGTAGTTACATAATGTCACAAGCATGCTTCTACAGAAGACACTGCAACAGACATGCTTAATTTCATTACAAATTCGATTTTTGATCTGGTAAACTTGATTGAATTTCAACAAACAAAACCATATCTTATAAAATATATAAATTTCAACAGTTTTTGGTTGAAAAAACCATGGGCATCAATGAACATCAAACAAGCCAGTATGATCTAAAATTATATGCACATATGTCGACAACTTAGATATTTAAAAACATACAAATACTCAGAAGGAAAAAATTAAATTAAAAAACTGTCTATTTTCTGTCTAGTTCAATATTATCTATTAAAAACTGTCTAGTTCAAACAGCCACCTTAAAAAAATAATCTCAGAAATGTCAATGTTTCCTAAATTAAATTATTTCTGATTGTATCACATCAACTCAAAGTTAATACTTAATGAGATTTAATTATTGAACATTATTTTTTCAAACAGGGATTTAGAAGCATTTTGATCAGAAATTTTTTCTGATAATATTTGCAAAATAAAGATATTCTATAAATTTTAAAACCCATTAATATTGCAGTTGCTAAAAAAAAATTTTAAAACAATTACAAACTATTTTACACGTATTATTAAAGATAATATGGAACATATTTTAAATCAATAAGTAATCTACCTTAACACTAAACCTACTGACATTTCATGAATACATATTTCTACCACAATATCTCGGTAAAGAATGATAATGTGAGAGGAGTGGGTAATGAAAAAACACTTTTGATATATCTTTTAATAAATTCAGTAAAGTCAAAAATCAAAGTATTGAATGTGGTTTCCATGAACTTCTCCAGAAAAGGGTCATTTGACCCATCAAGGTAGGTTTAGTGTTAAAAGCTTACTGTTAATTTTAAAAGTACTTACTTTCCATGGTTCCATGAGGACTTCTGATTTCCTGGAAGGCACTAATTAAGTAATAATTACAACATACTCCTAATTTAAATAAAACATCACACACTTTCCGTCTAGACCCTGAAATTTTTAAATAATTAGATGAACATTTATAAATTCTAGGGGAATAAAAAACATCACGTTTTGATTTAATTTGTTGATTTAATCATTAATGAGATGTATAAACTACAAAATTTAAAGATAATACATCAATTTTTAACTTAAAAGTATGCACAGAAAATATAAAAAAAGAATCTTTCACAACCAAACAGATCATAACAGCAAAAGTTAAACTATTTTCAATCAAAGGAAGAATGAATATTTAATATCTGTAAAAATATCTACTCCATGCTAAAAGTGAACTTAATGTTTATTTCAACAATTTTTTGTTTAATCAATAGCGATTAAAAACAAGGATATAAATAATGAGGACATATTGTGATAAATATTGTTATTAATTTACATTGCTGATTTCAAAAGAAACAATGTATAATGCATGATTAAATAAAACCTCCAAAAATGCTATAGGTAATTATAGAAATTATCAGAGTAAATATTCTTAGATTAAGAAATAATTTGTGTGTCTCAGGCTGCTGTATACAGTTCATTAAGGTTCTGAAATAATTTTTTTTGATAATTAAAACTTCTTCATGCTCAAAATTAATTTTTTTTTTCGAAAAGTTAAAAATTTATTTCCTAACATTTTTTTAATTTTAAAACAAAATGCAATCCAAAACAGTAAAGTTTTTATTTTACACTAAAAGTACATAACCATTTCCTAATATTCTATCCTCACCATAATGGGTATTTTTTTGTTTTATTTATTTAATTGTTTGCAGTGAATTTTGTCACTTTTTTTAAATTAGGTGAAACTATATGCAAATATCGTCCCCACTCTAACAAAGTAACAAACCTAAAAAATGGTGTATTTTCAGGTGATCAAATAAAAGTTCTGAAGAAGTATTAAAAAACAATAGCATATTATTAGCTGTTTGGAGACATAATAATGACCTGTTGAAGCCTTCCAAAAAAATATACAGATTTGACACTACTTCACAATAAACTTCCCTACCTAGTTGACTGGTTATTTGGTAATTAATGTATAAAATATCAAATTTTGCAGTTTCGCTAGTTTGTCAGAGTGGGGATGATATCTCTGAAGATTTTCTTTTTCTTGTTGGAAAAATGTCAGATAGGTCCACAGCCCGTTATTACTTATTTTATATGGCTTAATTATAAAACCAACAGGGCCATAACAATTCAGTAGAACAATCAGCATTAAAAAATAAATAAAAACGTATAATAATAATAGATTAACAAAAACCTTAGGCCACAAATCATGCCAAACGTTTTTTCTACAAATGGCTTTGTTAAAACATATATAGTATAATTCCTAATATTAACAGGGAAAATACTGAATATACTCTCTAAATTGTAATATTACCTAAATAATGCGCACTCATATATTTCACTGATAATTTTTTAGAAACTGGGCCTTAATTTTGCGCCATTTACCTTAGCGTCATTACATATAGTCAAATCATTACCAGTCAAATCAAGTAATTAATTTTTAATCCTCCATTTCAAACTGCGATTAATAATAAAATATTTAAAAATTACTTTTATTTGTCATTAGATAGAAAAGTACATGTAAAAAACAATGATTTTTCTTGTTTGGTGGTAGTGATAAAAAGGGAGGGATTTAAAGCTAACATAGTGAAAATTCAAATTAAACCTTTTTAACCCTTTTCCTAAAAAAAACAAAAGAACAGAAGTATTAGGATTTTTTAAAGAATTCTTTTGAAAAATCGAAGTTTAGTCTTCACAAATCATAAAACGATTATCTATTCGGGCCACAATTGGTTTTAATTATTTTGATCGCCATTCGTCAAAAAAAAGGAACTGTAATTCCCTCTACCAGGTTACCGTAAGGTTGCTCTTGAAACAAATGGGCAACTGTAGTTCCCCTTGCCTGGTTACCGTCTAGATAAATGAAGGAAGATAAAAATTTAAATCTCATTAAACGTGTCATAAAATTGTAGACCATATCGAAAATAATCATCAGCTGCTTTCTGAGATTTTAGAACGGTCGAAATTCAGTCTTTCAGCATCGCATTGGTATCAACTTAGAATCTACTTGAATTCAACATTAACTAAAAGAAATTTCTAAGAATAATAAACCAAAATCAAGAAAATATGGCTCTGAAATGAAGAAATAAAAATGGATCTTGAAAAATAATGAAAAATTTTAGGACAACTCGGACTTCTCTACGTAAATTAAAATGAAAAAGTTGAAAAGGCAATTACTTACACGGAATGACTGATACTGGAAGTGATGTGGTACTGAAAGAACAGTTTCTGATAGGAACTGTCAATTTTTTATCAGAGAAACATTGTTTTGTTGATGTGACATAGAGGACATTTATCTTTCTCTGGCAACGTCTGGAAATGTTAACCACCTAATTTCTCATCGAAATTGCAACAGGAAATTCACGACCAGACTCCATTCCTGGATACAGATCCAACTCCTGCAAGGATGAGCTGTTAGGCGACATCAGCCCTGGTTTCTAAAAGGGATAAAATCTACTTATGTTCAAGCCTTTACCATTGCAAGGCCCTGGACGGTACTGTTTCTATACGGTGAAGTAAGTGGATTGATATTAGGTATTTCTGGTGATTGATTGAAATAATATGTATAGCTCTAAATTTTAACTAGTACCTAAGGATGATTTTTGGGTATGTCACCTTCTATCTAATTGTATTATTGCATAAGGTTCTTCAAGAGCATCGTCATTCCCAAAGCCGCCACTGGTTCTACCAACTAGGGAGGGCGGTTTGATTCTACTGGTTATAAACCTATTCCATAAAATGGGAAAGTTGACATTACAAACTGGAAAACTAGAAAGTGGTTTCTTCGTAACAAAATATTTTTTTAATTTTAGGCATACCTGTTTCTTAGAAGCCAAACTAGGAATTTTAATTTTTTGTGTGCTGTCAATCTTCTGCCTAGTCCATTTTGCAGAATAAAATTTGGTAATTTATCCACGTTTGGACCGGATTCTACGTATTTTTGATGTTTTAGTGCCATCTAATATTGGAAATGTACAGCTACAATTATTCTTTGGAATTTTTTTTAAATGATAAATTAGTAGTGGATTCATTTTACTTTTAATATTTTCTTTCCTATCTACGATAAATAGTCGTGGGGATCTAAGTAATGTTTAGTAAATCATTAAATTTAAGTTATTCTCATCTCAATATAGATGTATATATACATATATCATAGGCGTGCACACCCAGGCACCCCCTTGGGCCCCCTAACTAAATTGCAATGTACCATTAAAATTTCAGATAAACTAAATTGAATAGAATAAAACCATCTATAATTACATCAAAGTATTTAAGAGATTTTAACCATCCTGAAATAAATTAAACTTAGCTATTCATTTTAGTGCTTTTTTTTTTTTTGGAGGGGATACCGGACTGCCTCAGCTTGCCGTATATATATTATATATTGTAGTAATTGATAAAATTCACCATCGTCAAAATATAAAAATTTAAACCAATTAATATGATGAACAATGAAAATGAAAATATGGAGGCCTGGATGGCTGAGTGTGCTGAGGTCCTGGATAGCCTGGTGGAGAAGGTTGGAATTCATTTCATGGCCTACCCACGGAATGAATGACTCTCCCGTTCTGTTAAAATACATTGGTAACAAGTCATTATTGCCTTAGTTGGAGTACAAAAGGGCGTTAAGCCCCAAAAAAACGAACAAATTAAAAGATTACAGACATGAGTGGCTAGATGAGGTTTACCCAATGGTCCCTCCTCTCTCTCTTCAATTATATTTTATTGTATTCGAGTAAATCTCTTATCCAGCTCCTTTATAGGATACTTAAAAACTTTATAATAAAAGACAATAATGCTTTTTCTGATATAGTATCATTCTTCAACTTTAATTCACCCCCCTCCAATATCATCATAAAGGTATTGACATGTAAGCTATTTCAATGAGTGAAGTGAAACAGAATTTAAGTTATTTAAATTTTACAACGATGGTCTAAACTCTTTAATTTTAATGCTATTCGAATTCATTCAATTAAAATTAGTAAGCTTGTTCTTATCAGGAAGAAAAGGAATATTTAATTTCAAATAATTTATACATTATATATTAAGTAAATAACTAATACTGAATCACCGAACCCGTCTAATATATAACTACATTATATCTTGATAATTTATTTTTTTTTTGTTCATAAAGATAATTTTTTAATGTATTCATAGGTTGATCCATTGATGACCTTAATAAAATATTAATTTATGATGTATCATTGATATTTTTTTAGATTTCATTTGAATTTAATATCAATGTGTTTATCCCCATTGTAATCCAATTTATAAAAGTTGGTTGTTGGTAGTTGTGTGTTCAACAAGTAAGGTTATACCGGCCGTTGACTGGTATCAGAATTTTGAATCGTTTCTTTGAATTGCCTTTTGTGGTTTTTAAGAAAATGGAAATATCAGAAGAGAATTTACACACGCTCTCCAACTATTTAATGCAAACACTCAGCCCAGATCCCAATGTCAGAAGACCTGGTGAGTTCATTCTCTGTTTACAAATTAACGTTATATTCCTAGTTTCCGCACACTTATATTTTGTCAATTTCTTAATTTTTTTAAGAAGACCAAAATACTATTTTATATTTTTTTTAGATCCAGACATGTTTCAGTAATAAAGTTGTGTTTTTGTATTACTGTCTGATATCCAGTTGTCTAACAATGTTTTGGAGGGTTTTATATTATGGATCAGTTGGTTTCAATAAATGCAACTACAGTTTTTACCATACTATTAGGATTACCTACTTTTTAACATAACTTATTATAAGCCTCAAGTCCTTCAGAGCATGATTACATTAAGTTTTTTAGTTATAGTGACATTAATATCCGTTGATAATAAAAGTGAAGGAATAATTTGTTATAATCGTTTTCTAGGATGCACCTAATTTCAGTTTTGGTTATTATAATAATTAATTTCACATGGAATCTTATTTATTTATAGTTTGTAGGTTTAGTAGTTGCATTTATCTGTAAGACATGTTAAACTGGGAGAACTTGCTGGGTGAGATTTTCTCTCATGCTGGCTGTAAAACCCTTTAAGGTAGTTAAAAAGATCTCTGTTTGTCTAGTTGGAGAAGGAAGACTTTTTCAAAGGGCATCGCTATGCACAGTAAACTAGTTGTTCCATGACCTTCACTACAGTGTTTGTGCCTTCAAAATTTGTGCTCAATCAAACCTTTTCTCCCCTGTGAGTGTTCGCATTCCAGTTTTTATTCAAACGATAGTCGTGAAGTTTTTAGAGTGTAAATTGTTGTCCTTCTCTAGAATATTAGTTGAAATGGCATTAGCTATTCATCAGATGAGAGGTAAATTGTATTATCTTATTTTCAAATGAGTTTTTAACCTTCTTCTTTTACTACTTCCTTAGTAAAAGAGCTTCTCAGCGTGGAGGTGCCTCGATCCAAAATGACCAAGTCCCTTGCCATTACCTGAGTGTCTAACCAATTTAGAGAAATAATTTTTGCAATTGAAGGTAAATTTTTTAGAAAATAATTGACCACATCTTCATTTTTTTAAACCTTTTTTTCTCTTTTAATAGAAACTGTATACATAAATCCCGAGAGAAAGCCATTGCATGATGAAATAAATCTTGTTGATTGTAATGGCATGTAAAAAATTGTGATTTTTGAATTGTAGTTCCTAATATTTGATCATTTTACCTTTTTTGTTTGTTATTTGTTGTTAAATTCTTTCATCGATTTGAAATTTGAAATAAAGTTTTTATGTTAAACTGTATTGTTATAATTTAATTAAATATAATAGTACTTTTTTAAATAATTGTATGTTTTGCTTATTTGTTTTCTCTTCAAAACATTATATTAACTTTATTTGGTGGTTATAAATTAGTATTCTCTTCGAAAAAGCCAAAACTTCGAATGTAAGAGAAAATCTCATGTGCGAGTTCTCCCGGGTTAATGAAGCTTTAGATGAACTTAGAGGAATGTTATGTTCTTATTGTACTAAGTCGTTTAAGATTGATCTAAATTGTCTTACGTTTAATGAATCATTATTTTTCAATTATTATTTATCTGCTTGCCATAATGTTGATTGAGAAAGCTGTTAACCATTGATTTTTTAATTTTTGTAAATAATTGTATTTGTAATTTAACATTTTACTCTGTATTTTTCAGCTGAAAGGTTTCTTGAGTCAATCGAGATAAATAAGAACTATCCCATTTTACTCCTACACCTCATCAATAAGGAAGAAATCCATTACACAATTCGTGTTGCTGGTGCTATCACTTTCAAAAATTACACTCGGAGAAATTGGCCTATAGTGAGTAAACATTTTTAAATTCATTGCCAACCCTTAAAAAATATATAAGTTTAGAACCTCTTAGATTAAAGAATTATTAATAATTGTTAAATATTGTATGTTTCTAGTTTGGTTTTTATGTATAAGAAAATACAATAATGTAAATATTAAGATTTGCCTCTTAAGATTTAAGGATATGTGGTTAGTCATCCATCTTTCAGGTACTTTTTTTATTTTTATAAATACTCCATGATTTTGTTTATTATTACTTGAAAAATTATTTAAATTACTAATCAAGAAAATTAAATAATTTTTAAGTAGTAAAATACTGCAATGAAAAAATAATTTTTGTTACTTTAAGTAGTTAGTGGCAATATAGGTGAGGTGGTATGAGCAAGTGCCTAAGTGAGCCCAAACTGAGAGCAGTGTAAATTTATGGAGGCTAGATTTAGTAGATCCTATCTAGGCTTATACATTTGAAAATATAAAAGTGTTGTGCGGTTATCTTATACTATTCCTTAATTTTTATTTTTAATTATTATCTGTTTAGAATGATGATAACTTGGAAAACAAGATTGATCCAGAAGACAGGCTGCGAGTTAAGGAGTTGATAGTAGATGTTATGTTGGTTGCACCTTCTAGTATTCAGAAGCAGCTATCTGAAGCAGTTGGTACTATTGGAAAATGTGACTTCCCAAAAGACTGGCCTGGACTTCTGACAAATATGGTCGAGAAATTTGGTGGAGGTAAGTATATTTTACTAACTTTTAATGTGGTGCTCAAAACCATTTTTATTGCATTTGATTTTTAAAATGCCTCAATAAAAAATTATCTTGTTGCCATTTGAAAGGAAATGGGCGTGTATGTATTTTATTGTTCTTATTATTATTTTGTAATGATGATATTTTCAATTTTTTTTTTCTTAGGGGACTTTCATGTTATTAATGGAATCCTTCAAACTGCCCATTCCATATTCAAAAGGTATAGATATGAATTCAAATCTCAAAAGTTATGGGAGGAAATTAAGTTTGTGCTTGACACGTTCGCAAAACCTTTGACTGATCTTGCTGTGGTTTGTATTGAATATTTGTAGAGATATGTTTTTTATTTATTATGAATTTTTTAATCTATTTTCTTCTTATTTTATATTTATTTTCAGGCTACACAAAATTTAACACAAGTTCATGCTTCAAATCCAGATGCTCTAAGAGTGATTTATTCATCTTTACTTCTCATTTCAAAAATTTTTTACTCTTTAAACTTTCAGGTAATGTAAATACTTAATGATTTTATGTTTCTTTAGTAAAAACTATCTTTTTTATCTTGTATATCTATCGATTTGTTTAATAGGATCTGCCTGAGTTCTTTGAAGACAATATGAATGTCTGGATGCCGCTCTTTCATACATTACTTACTACAGATGTTAAGTGTCTTCAAACTGATGTGAGTTTTTAAAAATAAAATAACATTTTGAAAGTTTTTTAATTTTTCATTCTAAGGCCCAATTCACACAGAACGGACGTCGGGCAGAGATGTGGCACGGTCTTTTGTCTCTCCTATTAAACAAATGCTCCAATTCACACAGAAGTGACATGGCGCGGGCGGCGCTCTCCCTTTGTTTAATAGGAGACACGCGAAAGAGACATAAGTCCGTGCCATGTGTCTGCCCGACGTCCGTTCTGTGTGAATTGGGCCTTAAGCTTAAAAACTTCCTTGATCACTGAATTAAAGTTGTAATTTTTCCAGTCCTTGTCTTTTTATCCTTACTTTTTAGCCAACTTTGAAAATTCTCCTTTCATCCCTCGGCCATCATAAAAATTTTCAGCTTAAACTTTAATATTTTTACCTAACATAGATTTCACTTCTTTTATTTTATTTTTTTTTTTTTTTGATGAACAAGTTCTGACTGGTTACCTATTTTTTGTGTTTTCTTTCAGTAATCTTTGTCAATATTGTCAAAATCCTCTGTATAATAAGGATCCAATGTTTTAATCTTATATTCTTATTAAAATATTTTTACTATTTATGGATGACAGAAGATTATCTATTTTAATGTTTACAAACTTTTGTTCATAGGATGATGAAGAGGCAGGCTTACTTGAACAACTGAGGTCTCAAGTGTGTTCTAATGTTGCACTGTATGCACAAAAATACGATGAAGAATTTCAACCATATCTCCAGGGTTTCGTCACGGACATCTGGAGCCTTCTTGTGACTGTTTCACTTCAGCCTAAAAATGATCTGGTATATCCATTCATTTATTCTTATTTTATTTTATATTCATTCATTTTATTTTACTTTTTTTACATTTTCTGTTTATTTTATTATGGTCTGTGTGTAACTATTTTACAATCATACCTCTCCTAATTTAAGTTAAATAACAGTATTATATATAGTAAAAAATCCCTCACATTTAATATATTAATGCTAATGATATTAAATATATATTAATAAAAGGCTTAGGGTACCTTAAATCAAGCCTTCAGCCAGCAATCTTTCACCACACAACTCCCTCTACCCCACTCAATCAAAGCCCAAATCCATGAGATATGCCCTGATGACACGTCTTTCTATCTGCTTCTTGGTCTATCCCTCGGTATTTTCCCAACAGTTCTATGGTCATTTCCTCTTTTGAGATTTGGTCATTATTAACACCTTCACTGCGGTAATGAAAAAAGTGGTTTCTTTTAGTGCGTAGTACTTACCTCTGGTGCGGTATGACCTTAATTCTAAATTCTGCCTGTAATTTTTCATTCAGACTATCTGATTTTTTTATTTCATTTTGTATCGGCGAGGACCGTGCAGTGAAGGTGTTAAATTCAATGACTTAAAATGCCTCTTTTAATTGCTGTGCTGCTATTAATTGAACTATATCAACTGTATAAAGGTTCCATGATTCTATATGGTATAGCTTTCTAAATTTTTCATTGTTTCCTCATTTTTTGGGCTAAACATTTTTCAACATACTTCAAAACATAAGTTCAGTCCCTAGTAAAACTGAATATTTTTAATAAAAAAAGAGTAAATTTTGGTAATAGTATAATTTGATTTTTTAGCTTGTCAGCAATGCACTGCAATTCTTGTCAACTATTGCGGAAAGACCACAATACCGTCACCTCTTTGAAGATAAGAATGTTCTCACTGGCATTTGTGAAAAAGTCATCATTCCCAACATACACTTCCGAGGTGAGTTGTCTTTTTTAATTTTAATTTCTTTAAAAGACATTGGTATATCAATTATGTATTTTTCTTTGGTTTAAGTATCGTGCTGAAAACAATGGTTAATTCAGACTAAAGTAGTTCAAATTTGCTGAAAATGCACCATGCAATTTATATTTTTTAGCAAGAATATGAACAATAACTGTAGGGTGTAGAAGACATTTATCATAGTTCTCTACCTGTAGCTCTCTTTTAAAATGAAAATTGTCTGATGGATTTGATAGCATATTTCAACTACATTGATCTGTAATCATCTGTTATTTTGTAAAATGTTTAGTTTTAGAGTTATAATAAAGTAAAATATGGCTGTTGGTAACAGGTTGTTTGCTCAGGTTTGAGAGCAGATATCTCTTGTTTTCATGGGAAAAATAATTATATAAAAAAAAAGCTCCCTTGAGCCTGTCGGCTAAAGAAAGTATAACATGGAGCATGTGTCAAAAAGCCCCTAGATATAACTCCTAAACGGTATGTCCTAGCGACAAATGTTATATAAAAAATAAAAATTTCTCCATTTCTCATTAGGGAACTATCGTCAAAGTTTTGATCTGAGCAACAACAGAGCTAGAGCATGTCTGTGTCATGGACACGGCTGTGTTTTATACGTGAATGTAACGGCTCATATTTTTAAATAAAATATTTTTATTTATGTATTTAGAATAAAAGCAAGGAAACAAATAATTATTGTGTTACAATATAACTTTATTAATAATAGGTATGTGGTACAAAAAGTATGACAAAAATGGCATACAAGATAACATTGTTAGAGAAGTTTCAATATAAGACAAATTGAACTCGCTGAGCATGAAGTCGGGCAATGAGCGGTTTTGTGAAACATCAACATTAAAGTCTCCAACTATCATAACTGGTGTAGTGAGATCAGGCTCGTTATCTAGTATAATTTTAGCGATGTTTTTTGGAATATTTTAACAACGATCATAACATAAAGAGTTTAATTTCTGCTAACGCTTTGCCCGGGTGGATATACACACACCCGAGTACGAATTTGAAGATGCCATTGACCTTTACGTTTACTAGACAGACATCGCCAGGTTTTGTGTCTTTCATTTTCAAATAAGTTTCCGAAATATCAATGTTAACTCAATTACAATTACAATCAGTGAAGCAATTGTAGTTGCAATTTGTGTGTTCTTAGCGGTATTACAATATGTTCTCAGATCAAAGCTTGGCACATTCACTGAAATAGAATTTTCCATCCAAGTTTTGCTGATTGCCAAAAAATTAGATTGCTTGATGATTGTATCGGTAGAAATGTCTTCTGAGTGCGCGACCAAGCTTTGTGCCTTAATGGCAGTAATAAGTATAAAACAATGCTGATCAGAAACTTTTACATTCCTGGAATTGCTTGACTCTGTCATATGATGTTTTATTATTACCATTCGAGTGTCCTTGAGAAGCGCTTTCCAACCGTATATGATCTCTGTATTTGGTTTTGGCTATTCGATGCGTATAGGCTGACTTTATATATTTTTGATAATATTTTTTTATTCTAACACCTTATAATATTCACTATCCCTACTTTAAACTAATATTTTATATTCAATCGATAGATTTTGATGACAACTGACGATTAAAACTTAAATGAACAACGTAGCTTCTCCGAGTCAAAAGTTATACTAATTGCAAATCTCGATACGCATCAAAATAACTTTAAAATTGCTGCACTTCCTCCTCCACCACACACGATGCGTCACTGTTCTCGCTTATTGTAATGAATTCTATAGCTATCCAGTGGTATAATTTAATTTTGGATGTAGAGGGTAGATTAGTAACCAAAACGCCAAACAGCCTGTGCAACCCTGAATAACTTAACGTTAAATGCAGCTAAAATTCAAGCTATTTCAGTAGGCTCCCATTCCTTCCTTGGATCGAATACAAACTTCCCTACTTTATTTCTAAATGGTCATCCTATAGCTTTCCACTCCTCTGTTAAAAACATAGGTTTAACCATTGATCAAATCCTCTCCTGTAAATCCCATATTGCCCAAATCTCCTGACGGTCAATTAGCATCCTCAAATTATTTCACTGTTCCCAACACCTACACCCCCTATCCACACGTAAACACCAAGTATCCTCCCTCATTTTCCTCCAATTTAACTAAGGATGTATGATTTATGGTGGGCTCTCGATGAATCTTGAGGATAGATTAAAGCGAATCATGAATTGCTTTCTAAGGTTTGTTCTTGGAACCACAAGAGGCTCTCATTTATCTCGTCTCCCATCTCCCATCTTTACAATGAGTTAAATTGGCTCTCCCCTTCCTTCCGTAGAGATTTTTTCCTTGGTACATTCCTCTTCCAAGTTTTTAACACACATCACCCTCTGTTTATTCACAAATCCTATATTTCAAGTCCTCAATCCAATCACTACATACAAGATCTACACTCCATCCTATAGAACTATTGCATTCCAACATTCCTTACTCACTCTGCCATTCTTTGGAATTCTCTTCCTCCTTCGGTTCGTAATGCATCTTCCCTCAGAATTTTTAAAACACTCCTCTTTCACCGCCGTATCTCCCTCCAGATAGATGCTGTCTAATTATATGGATGCTTTATAACGAATTTCATATTAGCATATCAGATATAAAACTAAAGCTGTTTCAATAATCTTCTTATAATAAAGTGTTCACTTTTATTCCGATGATTTTCGTTTTTATTTTTCATTATTATTTTTTTCTGTTCCCTCTCAAAATATATTATTTTTCTTAATACTTTACTATGTGTAACGTGAGAAATCAATTGTCCAATCAACTTTATAGGTGTGTGTGTGTGTGTTTTGTTTTTACGCCCTACATTTATGTTACTTATTTTTATATTTTAAAATATTTTAATTTTCTTGTTCTATAGACTCTGATCTGGAGCTCTTTGAAGATAATCCAGAAGAATACATTCGAAAGGACATTGAAGGTTCTGATGTAGAGTCAAGGAGGAGGTCATCATCTGAGCTTGTGAAAGTATTGGCTGGACACTTTCCTGAAACCGTCAGGACCATATTTGGTGCTAGGCTGCAGGTCAGTTCACCTTAAAAATTATTTTAGTTTATTTCCGTATTAAAGGAAAAGGAAGTCTATAATTGATTGATGTCATCAATACGTTCTTTTATAGGAAATGCTTGCTGAATATAGTAGTGATCCTGCTAAATGGAGGTTGAAAAACACTGCTGTGTACATTGTGACCTCTCTAGCTGAAAGGGGATCAACTGCAAAGCATGGTGTCACAAAATCTTCTGATCTCGTTGACCTTCACGATTTCGCGGGGCAGTATATTATTCCAGAACTCAAAAAAGAAGGTAAGTTTAGATGGCTATTGTCCTTATAATTACACAATTATTTGTTATAATTTTATAGAAATAGACTAATGAACAGATGAGTAATAGTGATATTTAGGGCTGTGAAATATATGCAAATGCATATGTCTCCTGACTAACTAAAACATCCAATATTATCAAAATTTATATGTTTTGAGGCATTTGGAATAAATTTGAGCTATTTTTAATTTGCATATTTTGCCATAAATGTGTATTTTTACATATTTTGAACTAGACTTGCATATTTATCTACATATCCGGCATATCCGCATTTAACATTTGAATTTTTTTATGTTTCCAAGCAGAAAAAAAAAAAATTGATAAAAACCGAAAAATAGCTATAAGAACTCCTCCCTTTTTTTTTTTTTTTTTTTTTTTTTTTTTTTTTGCCTAATCAATGTGCTTGTATGTGTCGAAGTGATTCTTCAGTTTCTGTGAACTTTCGATCGTATTTGCTTCTCTTAGAATTTTTTAATCCAATTAATTTCTCGTTTATACTTTGCTCAAATACATAGAATATTATGACTTCACTTTTCATCTCACCCTTCTTTTATCTCACCCATCATTCCATTACACAGTCTCTCACAGAGTGTTCACTGAGACTGTTCTTTTGTGTTAACCTAAAATACCGAAAGTCACTCCTTCAAAGACAAAAGATCTTGTTGGAAAGTACTCAGATGAGCTTTCAAATGAGACTTACAAGAGTGATGGAGACGTTTTATATTTATATGATGTAGGACAGTCGTTAAGTGTTGAGCGTTTTAAATCTATTTTGAGGCCCAATAGATAATCTATTTTGTTCGAAAACCTGAAAAAGTGGCTGTCTGCAATTCAAATCTACAACAGTGAATAAGTCGGGAGAGTTTCTCTATGATCGTTGCTTATTGTTTTTGAGGCATATTGTTCTGTTTTAAACTACAAGTATTTTGGTTGTGATTGTTGTTTACGTTTTCTGGAAATTAATGTCATGATTTTTTTCATTTAATGTTCCCTGTTTAATGAGTTTTATTTATCTTTGATAAAGGTTTTTAACATTTGTTTTTGTTTTTTAATATTAGCTTTTTAATATTTTTCTTCCTAATGTACCCCCTTTCAACACAATTAGTTATTGAGTTTGTACTTGTAAACTTGAGTTTGTACTGAAGTATAGGTATGTATTGCGATTTTTTATTTTTTCTAATAATGCAGATAGTTGCATATTTTCGGTATTTGATTGCATATTTTACCCAATATCTATGCATATACAGGGTGTCCCGAATTTAACTGGAAAAACTTCAGGAACTTATAGGGGACCGAAAAACTAAGACAAAAAGTCCTTTGGAGATTTGCTCATCTTTGCTTAGTTTTAGAGAAAAAAAAAAAAAAAAAAAAAAAAAAAAAAAAAAAAAAAAAAAAAAAAAAGTTTTAGTTTTTTTTATATTTATTTATTTATTTATTTATATTTAATGTAAATATTGCTCAAAATGTTGTCCTCTTGCACCAATGCAAGCATTACATCTAGCACTAACTTGATAAATTGCAGCTAAACATTGTTCTGATGATATTTGGTGCACTGCATCTAGGATTTGTTCTCTTAATTGCTCTCTTGTGTTGATTGACACCGAATAAACTTTCTGCTTCAAGGTTCCCCATACGAAGAAATCCATGGGTGTCATATCAGGTGATCTGGGTGGCCAAGGTACTACTCCTCCACGTCCAATCCATCGTTGTGGATAATTTATATCCAGCCAAGCTCTGGATATTTATTTCAATCCGCTGCTGTAAGGGAATGCCATCTAAATAATTAGAAAAGTCGTTCTCCAAAAAATGTGATACCATTCAATCTTCCAGGTAAAAAATATGGTCCCACCAGTAATCAGTTCCAAATTCCAAGCCAAACGTTAATAGCAAATTCATACTAAAACCTATTCTCTCTAATAGCTCTGGGATTTTCAAGAGCCCATACATGATAATTTCTTTGATAAACAATTCCTCCTCTTGTAAAGGTAGCTTCATCGGTCCATATAATTTTTAATGGAAATAAATTATCATCGCTAATTTTGTCAAGAAACCAGTTACTAAAATTCAATCTCTTGACATAATCTTGAGGTAATAAATTCTGAACTTTTTGAAGATGGTATGGGTAGCAATTATCACCTTTCAAAGTTCGCCATATTGCTTGCTGCGATATTGCTAATGCAGCAGATGCTCTTCGGATGCCAGTCTCAGGATTTTTTTCGAAGTGGCGTTGGATACAATTTCTTCTCCGATAATCTGCTCTTATTGCTGCCTGGAATTGGTCGCCTTCATTGCATATTAAGAATGACCCAGTCTCTCGTAGTCGATTAAAAGTTAACGAAAAGACTCGTCGATTAGGCACTCTTCTATTTGGAAATCGGTGCACATACTCCCGCACCGCTTCTAAAGCATTACCGTTACAGAAACCATACACAAAAATCTTGTTACATTCTGTACTTGTGTTATTTAATGTCTTGGAATGAAAAAATTGTAATCTTTTTATGTGTGTCTGTTTAGCAGTTCCATAAAGGTTTTACTGTGTGTAGGTCATTAATTTTTGTCTTATGTGTAATTTCGATTTTTTTCCAAAAAGTGGGTATATCAGTTTCAGTCTCATATTTAATGAAGTCAGTTTCTTCTTAATATGTGCCCCATGTCATTCTCCAGTCGAATGTTAGTCCTAAGTATTGTATTTTGACCGTTTGTGGAATTGGGACATTGTCAATGTAAACAGGAGAGCATGTTTTGTGGTTTAGAGTAAACGTTATGTGTTAGGACTTTTGATGATTTAGGTCGTGTCTTCCAAAGTTTACACCTGTCTTGTACCTCTTGTAAGTAGAGTTTCAAATTCAATGATGAGTAAATAGAAATTAAATTATAATAAATCAAGTATAGTTCTGGCTGATTTTTCAAGCAATTATTAAATAAAATATTTAATTGGTATTTTGCACAGAACTAAGCGCAATAAACTAATATAATATGATAATAAAAACTAATATTTTATATTTTTATATTTTAATTTATAATGTTTGTTATAGTCAATACATTGCCTGTTATCAAAGCTGACTCCATCAAGTACCTTATCACCTTTAGGAGTCTTCTTGCTCCACAGGTAACTAACAATTTTATTATTGTGTTAAAAATTAGCTATGCTAAAATGTTTGAACATGGGCACAGTTGTAGTCTAACTTTTGTTATACTTTTAAGAAAACTAAAAGAAAAAAATACATTGCTTTCTTGGATAAATCAAAAACTAAAGGATGTAAGACCATAAATAACCTGCAAAGAAAATAATTTAGAGTTAACTGTATAGGTTATATAGTTGAAACTTAACATATCCCTTAATAGCACGACTTCCTTGATGGTGCATGCATTTTATTTATCATCATAAGATTTTTATTAACTAACCAATTGCTTTGTTACTTGCATATCTACTTATTATTATTATATATATATAATTTATTTATTTTTTTAATGTATATAATTGATACCTAATCTTGGGCTCATGGTAAGAGTATTTCACTTAGGGTAGAATATATCATCCTTGAAATTAAATGTCCAAGAAAGATTTTAATTTACAAGAAATGTAAATAAAAATTTACATTGCAAGTAATGAATGACATTCTAATGTCTCAGTGGAATGCGATGTGGATCTATTAAATTTTTACTATATTACTGGCCATTAATACTTTGCCACTTTCAAATTAGTCGAGATGATTTCTAAGGTTTAGGAGACTACTTGCTCTAAATCAGCTCAGTCTTTTAGAATTTGAGTACCTGACATAAATTAATTGGTTGGAGCTTAGTGCTTGCTGACCACATCTCCCAAGAATGCTAAAAGGTTTAATATAGACACCTCCATGAGTGTCTGCCTCTGGTCCCCTCATGTTGGAATACTAGTTTTTTTTTTTCAATTTTATAGTCCTCTGAAATATATTTATTTACTAAATTGATATTTTAGGTACTGATAGCTGCCCTACCTGATATAGTGAAGCACCTTGCATCTCCTAGCCTCGTTGTACACTCATATGCAGCTTCAGCCATAGACAAAATGCTAACATTGAAACAGAACAACCAGCCACTGTAATTTTTTGTTTGTATTCTTCTACTTTCTCTTTATTATAGACTACAATTTAATTTAATTTTAAGTACGAAATGTACATTTCTTTAATTAATAATAAAAAATACATTTTAGAAATATATATCACTGGTAAAAAATATTACAAGGTATTAATGTATAATATTGAAAATTATCCTGGTCAGTGTGAATAATTGTTTATTTTTCTATTGTAGAATTACACAGGCTCTCCTGCAGCCAATCGCTGGAGATGTCCTCACTGGCCTTTTCAATATTCTCAACTTTAAGGGATCAGAAGAGAATGAGTATGCTATGAAAGGTTAGTAGAATATCTCAATAGTTCTTCTCATTCTCATTCTTCTTAAAATAATTTTTTATATTAAATTATGAAGGATGAGTCCCTCTTAGTGTAAAAAAAAAAATTGGGTGAAACTAGATCAAATATAAAGAAAAATGCTGCAGACCTTTCTATTCCAATTCATTGCAGATACATGATAATTCATAAACTTTTTATGAGAAAACCATGTTTTTTGCCATAAAAGCTGTAATATATCCAATTTGTTTAAACATTTTTCAAATTTTGACCACATTTTCGGATTTAGCATTTTTAAATTTCCTATAAGAGCAGAGAACATCTAACCTTGAATTTGACCAACTTAGGACCTAAAGAACAGCTTGATCATCACCTTATTTAGGGAAGTTACAAAGTGTTATAACACTTCAATGCTCACCGTTTTTTTCGAAAAAGCTATCCACAAAACTGTAAATCTCACAAAAACTACAAAACTCAAAAACCAGCTTTCATATGGTATGATCAACTTAATGATTCCGTATAAATTTCATGGAGAAATTTATTTTTAAAACCGAAAAAACATAGTGTTTTCATTTGGCATACAAATCAGTTAATTGCGTAAATAAGACATTATGATAATAGCTTAATGGAAATATGTATTTTAAACATAATAATTGGATTAAAATATTAAAATAATTTTAAACATTGGATTAAAAAGCAAAGAAAATCCTTTGTACTGCTGTTGAATAGTGTTGGAAAATCATAGTTAGCCCAACAGATTGAATGGTGTGAATTACTAGGTTTTGTTACAAAATATCCTACCACAACTTCATCATGATATTCCACCTGTAGTTCAGCAAAATATGATTTTCCAACACCACAGTGCTCCCCCACATTATTCGAAAGCACTCCAATTTTTTTTTTTTACACTAATAAGAACTCACCCTATATAATTTATATTGTATATTGTACCTGTCCTTCATCTCCTCATTAAACCATTTAGAGCCAAGACTAGAATTAGTTGAAAGTTTAGATTTTTTTTTTCTAAAGAAATATTAATAATTGTGTTTCATGAAAACTTTTATGGCAAATTTTTGATTCATAAAACCCTTCAAAAAAAAAAAAAAAATACAATTTTCACACTAAAATCACCTTTTTAATTTCTTATTTGTAGTATGCTTTAAAGCAATCTGGGTGTAATAGCTTACACATTTAAGTTGTAACAACCCTTACTTGGCTGAAATTAACATTTAAATCTTACTACTCATTATGGCCCATTAACATTTGTTTAGTAAGTACGTGTTTAGTAATACAATCGTTTAAACATTGTCAAGTGTGTTCACATATTTCTGATCTTAAATTTCACAGACATTCAAGAGAGAGGTATTTCTCTACGAATTACAGTATCATTTCCTTGTTTCAATGACTGATCGTTCAAATGGTCCTAATTAAATTGGTAGAAAATAATCTGAAATAGAATTTTGATCAGAATGAATTGATTTCATCAGTTGACAATTGAAATTTTATCTTTAATTTAATTTTATTGTAGACGAGTAAACCAGTCTGTTATTGATTCACAGCTCATACAGAGAGCATATCACACTGAGAAAAACAAGACCAACATGGTTCCAAATCATAAGGAAAAGTGACTAAGAATGCCAGGCCCACAGAGAATGCTCCCACATCACTATTAAACAGAAAAATAGAAATCTTTCTATTCTAACACTTGACTGGCAGTTTGCGTGCTTCAAAATCAAAGCCACTATCTAGTCAAAGTTATTCTTGGTAAAGTTTCATGTAATCTCTTACAGTGGCTAGCCTTGATTGATGTAATGGTATAGCCCATAGGATTAACATGTTGTATTTCTTTTGGTATTTTCTGGACTTGAATACACTATGCATTCAGTTCCCTGGGTTCTTATCCCTTATTCTTTGCATTCTGGATTGATATCATGTCACTTACTGTTCAATAAACATTGCATGCCAATGTTGCTCCTCAAAAATTGCTGAATATTACTGGGCAGTATTTGCTGACAATGAATGTAGATGTGATGGTGACAGTCATTGTCCAAAGAACTGATAGATTTATGTTAACAGTGGAACTAGCTGACTCATAAAAGAACATTGGTATCAAGTTCCATCTTGGTTCAGACATGTCTGTGTCTGCCTAACAATCATGTTAATACTATACATGTTACTTTTACAGTTTTTATGTGAATATTTGGAAACTGTCTGCCTTTATAATCATGAGAATGAAACTGGAAAACATACTATAACTAATGTGATTCAGTACTTCTACTAAAATGTTATCCCTAATCTTAGTAAATATTATCCTGTATACATTTAACATATCAAGGTTATAAATCCCTTTTTCAACAAAAAATCTAACCAATTCATTATGTTCAATTATTTTGTTTCTAGCTATAATGAGAACTTTCTACACTCTGGACGTGTCAGTTATCCCATTCTTAGCAGAACTTCTCCCCAAGTTGACTCAAAAACTGACTATCGTTGCTAAGAATCCAAGCCGTCCACATTTCAACCATTTTCTTTTTGAGACTATATCCCTCTCTATTAGGTTAGTATGCTTTGGTATATTATATTAAATTGTCATTTGTATATATTGTTATGATTTTTATTTAAAAATAATTTTTATAATTTAATTTTAACATTGATTAATTTTTTTACATAATTGTCCCTTTTGGGTCCAATATACACTCATTTAACTTTAAATTGTAATATTATCTGTATGAGGAAAGGTTCCTGTTAATTATTATTCGGATAATTGATTAAAGTATATTTTATTTTAAAATGAAAACCTAACATTTTTTATACTGTTAACTAATTTTTACTATTTTATGATATTCCCATCCATTAAATTATCCTGTCAAAAAGAAGGTCGATCCAATTTTCCATTTCTTCATGGCAAAACTAATTAATTGATGTCTACATTCCTTTCCTTTTCTTTATTTGCGTTCGAACTCTTTTACTTAAAGTCAGACTTGAATCTTCAATGATACAGCATACAACTTTCAGCCTCAGGTGCTGAACAACAACACTGCAACTGACTACAGACTTCAACTGTCTCTAAGGTTTTTTAATGTATTATATTACTTGCCTTCTGTATCGTCTGATACTTTTGCTCGCCATATTTGGATTTGAAAGTTTGTAAACCCAAAATATAACAATATATTGTGTGCAGTAAAGTGTTTTTTATATGTTACTATTTTGATTAATAGAGTAAATCTTAAAACTGGGAAATTTCTTTATTTTTTTTCATTTTTTTTTTTTTTTTTTTTTTTTTTTTAAGTTAAAAATAACTTTTAAGCTAATTTGAAATTTGTTTAGTAAAACTAATTTTATTATGTACAGTTTATTTTGTCCTGTAAATATCTTGAATTTTTTTGGTGGATGCTTATATATGTTTAAAATGAAGAAAACATCTTTTTAATGAGTGGGCAATCAGTCCTGTATGAGCGATAATTTGCTCTATGAGTAGCATAACTTGTTCTTGATCTAGTACTATCAGTTTTCACAGGTCTTGCTCTGGCATTTCATTTCTGCTAGGATTTGCCTCTTACTACACTAATTCTATTGATAAATTCATGGTGATAGATGCTAGGACGCTTATTTTACCTGTAGTTTGTCTTCTTTGGCTTCCTCTCCCTCTTCATCCATTCAACAAACATATACACACTATCTGTTTTCTATGATCATCTTTTTAATGGAATGAACAAATGGAGGCTTCTCTTGTCTCACCCCGATCCTTTCATTTCTTGTGCTGAGTCACCTTGGTTTTCTTGTTGCTGTACATTAGATTTTCATTTTGGCACCTGTGATATGCCTGTTGTTACATCATCAAGCTTTTACTAGCTATTGTCAGATCTATGTTCTTTTATATATGTTTTACATCTTTCCCTAAATCATAGTGACCCATTATACTATCTTTTAGTATACTTGGTTCATCTAGTATAAAAATCTATCCATAGAGTGTTTCTGCACCTTTAGCTCTAATGCTTTCAGTACGTTTGTTTTATTAGTATGATACTATAAAATTGTTCTTACTTGTATGTACCATTGATTTTTTTCAATGATCTTGTCTTTACTTTATGTATTTATTTTGTAGCTTTAATAAAGTTTTATTTTTCTCAGAATTGTGTGCAAAAATAACCCTGGTGCTGTTGGCGCATTTGAAGAAGCTCTCTTTCCAACCTTCCAGATTATATTCCAAGAAGATGTTCAAGGTAAAATTTCTTTGTAGTTTTTTATTTTTACTTATAGTTTTCAAATATTTTATCTAATTCTATTTAGCCTAGATTCGATAGGCGAAAAACTAAATAATGAAGAATTTTGTTGGTGTATTGAAACTGTTTTAAGAAAAAAAAGGTTTGTTTTTTTTACTTATTAAACAAATCTTACATTCAAATCAAGCAAAATTATTCTAGCCAATCTAACTGATGAGTTAAAGCCATTTCCCATATTCAAGGATTGGAAAGACTATATTGAATAAAAATTCTTTTCAATCCAAAAGTTGAAAAAAAATCAATCTTATTATTTAAGGATTTAGCTTTAAAATATTTATTATTGTTACAGAATTTGTACCTTATTGTATGCAAGTGTTGTCTCTAACACTTGCACGGAGGTCACCACCTCTGCCTGCACCTTACGTCGCCCTCTACCCATGTCTGTTGTCGCCACAGCTCTGGGATAGGCCTGGATGTGTTCGAGGTCTTGTTTGCCTTTTGCGATCTTACGTCAGGGTCTCATCTAATGATGATTTTAATCAGACAGTTAAAGTTGTAAGTCATCACATATCTCATTTTATAGATGCCTCAAATTACAGTTTTACAGATATATTTTTTCAATGCACAACTTTTAATTAATTTCACTTCTCTTTTTTGAATTTTGAAATTTATTTCAATAATATTAAAATAATCAATCTGTTGGTTGAAAACTATGTTTTAAGGCAAAAAATATATTTTACAAATTAGGTGAAATAATTAAATTAATTCCACTACAGTAGAACCTCACAATATAATATAACCTCACAATATAACCCCTAAGGGAGCAAAGAGTAGGGGAGAGCGGTCAAAAGGTGGAATCAAACAGAGGTTTCAATGAAGCACATGTTTTTCATAGTTAAAAATGTATTATAATTGTAATAACATTTAAAAAAAGGAAAGGAAATAGAAATGTAGTTATATACACTAATAGGCTAATATGTTTGCATAGAAATGTTTTTGCTAGTTATTAATGTATGGAAGTATTGGCCGTAATAACACTATATTGTGATAGGTTTATAATAAACATAAATGGGCAAACCAACTCATTTTTAAGATTGTTCATGATATAGTTAAATGTCCTTGTTAAGGAATTATAGAGCAAAAACTATTTTAAAAAAAATTTGTCACTTTTTGAGAGAATCTGAAAATTTAAAATCCTGTATCTTGGTCCCCATCTAAGCTGCAGTCCTTGTTTTCTGCTCAAATTGTATTAAATTTAGTCTAGCATAATTTTGAATATAATAAGCTTTTAAAACCTACCGTGCAGCAGATATTTTGGGGAAATGTAGACAAATTCGAAGTATTTGATGCTTTGACCCTATCAATTAGTGAGCAGTTTTAAGATTCAAATTTTGGTTGTTTGTCCTCAAGCACAACACTAACAATAAATATATCAAAAAATCAAAATTATCTGACCTTTTGCATATCAAAATGAACACTTTTACTGGACTATTAGGGACTCCATGAAAATATTGTTCCCCTACTCAGTGAGAGGGTCAGATTTCTGGAAAGTTGGTCAAGTGGAAGTCGGATTAATGAGGCTCTGCTGTGTATATTAGTAGATATATGTCTATCATGTTAAATTATAGAATAATTTTAATTTGGCTGAGTTATCTACTATATATTTGTCAAATACCACTCACTCATTTAACACGAAATCTCAGAAACCACCGAACGGATTGGAATGAAATTCGAAATATAGCTTCCTCTAGGGCCGTAGGTGCTCGCTAAGAAAGGAATTTAAAAAAATCGGCCTGGGTCGCGGCTAATTTGCGAAAAATGCAATTACAATTTTTATTGGGTGAATAATAAAAGATTAATTGTCATAGGGTATTTGGAGATAAGCTAAGTTAAAAAATAGGTTAGATGTTTAAGCCACGCACTTTGACCACAAATTTGGTTCCTTATAGTTTTAAATAAACAATAATACGATCGATGTCGAAACCTTATTATATGGTACCTTCTATGAACTGATGGTGGCTGCAGAGGTGGGCCCTTACATGTTTGAGTTGTTTCGTGACAAGAAGCTATTAAAAGACTTATGTTAAAGAGGAGGTTAAATGACTTATGTTCTCTGGTGATGTCATGAAAGGCCAGTTCGATGTAGGGACAAAAAACTGATAAGAATCAGTGAGTTCTATCAATGTATGATTCTCTTCACTATCGTCTTATGTTCTACCAAGTGTTTAATTCTCTTCAGAATCGTCTCATGTTCTCCCATGGAGAAGATGGGTACAGTATTAACATCCCTCAGCGTGACCCAAACACCAATACACCACTTAAGAAAACTGTGTCTGCAGCTGATTTTTACGCCTAAATGTTAGTGGAGTGAGGAGGTGAAGAACCTTATTTACTTTAATTTCGTAATCTCCTCAACCAATTTATGCTTGATATGTACGCAAAAATAGAAACAGAAAGACAACTTTATTCGAAAAAGTTGAGAATATATTCACTTAAAGTATGCCATAAGAAAAGCTGATGGCCTGGTACCAGAGCTGGGTAAGAAGGTAGTGCTGCCTCGAAGCTTCACTGGAGGACTATCAAAATAATATAAAATTAACTTTTGCAAATTGTCAAATTTACTTATTGAAATTATTCTAAGAATGGAATTCTTTAGGTTTATTTAAGTAATAATAATAATTATCAACGTTAAGCTTAACTTTTACTAACTTAAGTTGTCCTGCATCCTAATGATATTAAACCGTAGCGGAGCAGGGTACTTTCAGCTAGTTTATATTTATTTTGAAACATTTTTTTTTTTTTTAGAATGGACTTCTTGGAGTGTTCCAGAAGTTGATATCATCTAGACTAAATGACCATGAAGGGTTCTACTTAATGCAATCACTTATAGAGCACTGCCCCCGGTAAGCTTACTAAAAGTTTTTAAATTCTTACATATTTCATTTTAAAAAATCATATAGTTTTCAGTATTTCACATTATTATTATCATTACTTATTACAGGGAACTTCTTGACCCATTTATGAAGCAGGTCGTTCTGCTTCTATTCCAGAGGCTGACTGCGGCCAAGACTACAAAGTACGTCAAAGGTCTTATCACATTCTTCTGTTTACTTGTCGTCAAGTACGGGGCTCCTACTTTTATAGAACTTGTTGACTCTGTACAGCCTCAGTAAGTATATTTTATTTACTTTTAATCGCTTGAATAAAGATCAATCTTTAAATATAAATTTTGCTACTAGAAGAAAGTATTCTGCACGATTATGATGAACTATATTACTTAATTTTAATGGATGTTGTCAGTTAATGCAACAACCTCTGTTGAAATTTATATGTTTGGCCATTTTAAATATATTTATTCCCCCCAAAAATTATATTTAGAGGTAACTGACACCATGTTAGGTCTGTAGTTTTTTTATTTTGGTAAAAAAAGATTTTGTTTCACAACTCACAAAACCGCCTTCTAACCCCATTTAATGATTAAATTTTCAATTTATTTTTCTTTAACTCACTAATTCTGTTGGTGCTATGTTCTATAAAGGACCTTAGCCTCAGTAATCTTTATCTGCGGCTCTCCTCCTTGTGTGCACACCAAGGAATTGGAGATCAGCCTCCATATAGTCCAGTCAATAGGGAATCACTCCCATGTTAAATTTACTAAAAATAAGGGCTGGTAGCAACCCGCACAGAGTTGTTGAGGGCGATTAAAGAAGTATTTCTGTCAAAAATGCCCCGAAGATTTGGTGAGTTTTTTAGAGTTAGGGGCACGAGAACATGGCCAATAGCTTTTTTTTTTTTTTTTTCAATTTATAAGCAAATATAACGCGGCTTTTCATAAAATGTTGTATATAAAAGTTGTAGATAATAAAAATATCTACAATTTAAGCCATTGATCGTTCGATTCTGATGATTGGTTGTCGTAAAAAGTGCAAAAACCCCTCTAAAATGTCCCTTTTTTGCATAAGAATTATTATAAACAAAAAGGGCCTTTTCAATACTTTTTATTGATGAAAAAGGAAGCTCTTTAAACCCAAAGAAAAATAGGATTTACCCCGTCCTCCTATCTTTATTATTTACTGAGATATACCTTTTGTTTATCTCGATATCGATATTTTCAATGCAAAACGGGCCGTTCGTGATTCACATTTTGAACTTCGGATGACCGGGATATTATTCTTAAGGGCTTATATTTTCATTATGAATTGCTAAAAAATCGATTTCTTTGAAAAAACATGCAATAAAATCGACTTGAAAAAGCGCCCGTTTTACAGCTATAAACAATTGAAGCTAGAGCGTCCGGTATTGAACCTATTTTGTTATAAATATAATAAATTAAAAGCTTACCTCTCAGCGATTGATTTGAGCTATTCAAAGTGTAGCTACCATAAATAACAGCCGAGTTACGATTATTTTTTTTTTAAATCACTACGTCATTTCTTTTTGCAATCTCCAGATCTCTCCGCGTGATAGAAATTTAAGACAATGGAAAAGCAATGTAGATACTGGAGAAACAACTGAGCAGTAGGTCCATTCGATTTGAATGTTGTAAACTGACTTTGAAATTTAGAAGAAATTTGTAAGAAATTAACATCGTTACTGATATCTTCTTCATTGAATTCATCGGAGTTCATCAAATTATCCAGATAACTTTGTTCATCGTCGGTAAAAGAACATTTTTCTAATATTCGTTTGCATATAGCAACAAAATTTAAAATATGTCCTCGAATCGCACGTGAAAATGCATGGCCAGAAAGAATTTTTTCGACAGAGTTTGCTGCAAATATAGTTGTGAAAGCTTCTGTTAAGCCACTGCCATCCATCAAATATGAAATACTAGAAAGAAATGACATCAAAGTGTGAAATCCTCCTAACCGTACAATTACAGATTGAAGCCCGTGTGGATCATTCAATGGATCAATCGACGCTATCAATTCACGTGCTTTCCAGTAAAGAGGCTGATCAAAGGTCACGAAAGCAGTAGATTGTTTAAGAGCTCGGGCTCGTGCTGACGCTTCAATCAACACTGTGAAAATTGTATCGTACTGGCTAGGAGGATTATTCGCAAATTTTAAAGGAATAATTTTGGACACATGATACTGAAAACTCGTCGAGTAAGTTTCCCGAAAGCCCATCCACCCTTTTGTACTATTTGGAGATTGATTTTTTTTAATTAGCCATAACAATGACGTAGTGATTTAAAAAAAAAAAAAAACCGTAACTCGGCTGTTATTTATGGTAGCTACACTTTGAATAGCTCAAATCAATCGTTGAGAGGTAAGCTTTTAATTTATTATATTTATAACAACATAGGTTCAATACCGGACGCTCTAGCTTCAATTGTTTATAGCTGTAAAACGGGCGCTTTTTCAAGTCGATTTTATTGCATGTTTTTTCAAAGAAATCGATTTTTTAGCAATTCATAATGAAAATATAAGCCCTTAAGAATAATATCCCGGTCATCCGAAGTTCAAAATGTGAATCACGAACGGCCCGTTTTGCATTGAAAATATCGATATCGAGATAAACAAAAGGTATATTATCTACAACTTTTATATACAACTCAGTAAATAATAAAGATAGGAGGACGGGGTAAATCCTATTTTTCTTTGGGTTTAAAGAGTTTCCTTTTTCATCAATAAAAAGTATTGAAAAGGCCCTTTTTGTTTATAATAATTCTTATGCAAAAAAGGGACATTTTAGAGGGGTTTTTGCACTTTTTACGACAACCAATCATCAGAATCGAACGATCAATGGCTTAAATTGTAGATATTTTTATTATCTACAACTTTTATATACAACATTTTATGAAAAGCCGCGTTATATTTGCTTATAAATTGAAAGAAAAAACTGCTTTTGGCCATATTCTCGTGCCCCTAACTCTAAAAAACTCACCAAATCTTCGGGGCATTTTTGACAGAAATACTTCTTTAATCGCCCTCAACAACTCTGTGCGGGTTGCTACCAGCCCTTATTTTTAGGAGAGAATTTTCCCTATTGACTGGACTATCCTTTCTCTCCATCTGGGCATCCTTGCAATATTAGCTTTGGGAGTCTCTTGGTACTCATGTGATGTACAAGACCCATCCATTATACTCTCCCTTTTTTAATACAAGAAACTATCTATATCAGGTCCTTCAAATAGGTCCTTTGTATCATTGTATTTATGTGGAAACTGTTTCCTTCTTTGGTTGGGCAATATATTCTCCTTTAAATCTTTCTCTCCCAGGTACTCAGTCTTCTCTGCTTTGTTAGTGTCCAGGCCTCACTACCATAAATTACAACTGGATGAAGGAACGTCTTATAGACTTATTTTTAGTTTTATTGGTATCTCTCGAGTTTGATAAACTTTCCTGAGCAACCAGTAGCACTTGTTTTCATTCTTAATTTTTGCCTTTATTTCATCTTACATTTTGTTATCTTTGGTTATAATTTTATGGAGATACTATTAGGTTTGTTGATGCTATCAAAGTTGAACCCTCTTCCTATTAGATCTCCACTGATCAAGCATTTCCCAGACAAAAGCATTAATTTTGTTTGACTATTGTTTACTATGAGCCCTACCTTTCTAGCTGGTTCAATTACATTCATAGAATTTCAATTTGGCTCAATTTCATTCATTGCATACATTCGTAGAATGCCTCTATGAGCGATTATTATTCCTTCCTGTGATGACAGTGTCATTAGCTTAAACCCCTATTGGGTCGTATTGTTATTAATGCATCCTTCCAGCTTTGCTTTGGTTACCTCATAATCCTCTAAATCACCAAATTAAACAATACTGGAGATATTGGGTCCCATTTTTTTTTTTTATGTTACCTAAATTCATCTAATATGTTTTAAAGATAGTTTTTATTCTTCAAACTAATTAATCTCTGCTTATTAAAATTAATCAATTTCAAATAAAGTAAAACCTGATTTTATTAGTCCAGACTTCACTTTATATGGATAGCTCATTTAATATTACTGAATAAATGCCAAATCATAGTATAAAGAAAGCTATGAGGTTAAGGTTGGTAAGAAGAAAATGAAGATGGGGTCCAGGTATCACATATCAACCTTGCATGAAATTTTGAAAACTTGATTGTCCCAGAAAACTCTGTAACTGATGGAATAGGTGATATACAACAAAATGTATTGATATTATAGAAAATCTAAATACTGACTTTAAAAATTTAAGATAACAGCTATGGCAACATATCTGCATATTGTGGATATTTTATAACACATCTGCTTGAATTTATTATTTAAGAAATTAATATCAAACCATTAAATCAAACGATGTTGCATCAGTTCTGCCTTCCAGATATTGAAGTGCCTCCTCCCACCCAGCAAGCTGTTTTTTATGAGAAATTATGACGATTTGTTTCCTGATAGACCACCCTTCCCATCCTCCAGCCTTCCTGTAGTAATGCTCTTACAAAGATGGCCAAATGTTTTGTTTGGCAACCGAATGTTTTGTGAAAAAAATAATTAAATTAAATTAAATACAAAAAATGAAGGCTCAGTTGATTGAGTGTATATAAATAATTTTTAAAAATGATCTGTTTGGATTTAGGCGATGTAGGGTTTCATATCCCCATTATTGTAATTATTTTAATCGTTTTTTTCTTCATGTAGGATGTTCTCAATGGTAGTCGAGAGGCTAATTACTCCTGACTGTCGTAAAGTATCAGGAGCCGTTGAAAGGAAGGTCACTGCTATAGGATTGTGCCGCCTTGTAGCTGACTCAAAACAAGTTTTTGCAGGGCCCTACTCAGCCTGCTGGTAAGATATTGATTTTTAATTACTCTTGAAATATTTTCCATTAATGTTGTTCCTTAGAAACGACTCCATCTTGGCATATCAATGTGTTAGTATGATTAAAATTAATATGATTTTTATGCTATTGACTGTTCAATCCCTACTTACAGACTGAACTACAATAAAATTATTTAACAAAACTTAGGTATTAAAGTAAATTACCTTAGTGTAAACTATTATTCGATTATATTCAAATACACTGGCTGTTACTATATTCTTCCACCAGAACAGCTTTTAATTCTTGACCAATTCCAGTAATGTTAGGCATATCGCCATATCTTTAATTCATATTCATAACTTAAATAGGCTTCCAAATCTGATTAAAAACTATAGTTCAGTAATTTTTAAAAATGCCCACCAAAATTTAAAATGATTTTATATGTTTGTGAAATATGATAACATATTTTGCTTCCTATTATAAATTATTTTTAAATCTAGAATTTTCTCACATTTTTGAAACATTATTCTCTTGAATATTGTATAAGAAACACCTTCTATCCAACAATTTAGTTCCATAGTTTAATTTGAATATCATATTCTATTGGGTATCTATCCAGTGTGATATGAGTTTGATTTCTTGGATGTATTTTATTTAATGACATGAAATTTTTATTTCTTTATAACTTTTATTCTTATTTTAATATTTAAAATTTTCAGGCCAGCTCTTGCCAAGAGTGTTGTAGAAATTTTAGAAGCCCCAGAAGATGATTCAGTCGCCCCAGAAGATCATTTCGTAGAAGTAGATAACTTACCAGGTTATGAACCAGCATATGTCCACCTGACTGCAGTCGGCAGTGATAAGCATGATCCTATTCCTGGTAATATTTTATTTTCTATTTGTTTAAATTTTAATGTACTAAAAAAATTTATTCTATTCATAAGTTTTTGTTTCTTTTTCTGAATATACTAATTGTACTTCCTTATTTGTTCATTGTTTATGGTTTTGAACAATGTTTACTATTTATGACTTTTGATAATTTTTGACATGATATGTCTTTTAGCTTGGGGTTAATACTGTTTAGCTGTAACGTTCTTCTTCATAGTTAAAAATGTAACATTTTGACAATCTCCTAGCTCTGTTGGTGTTAGAACATTTGATGGCAGATTCTTTATCAGAAATTCAATGGAGAATATTTTTTGGTACATAACATTTGGCGCTAGGAACTCTATTATTCTGAATACAAAAGATCTCGTTTGCCTACATTTTTTAATTTATGGGGCTTTTTTGGCATGCTCTAGCTCTGTTGGTGTTGCTCGAATCGAAAAGTTGATGAATTTCCTTATCAGAAACTTACTATAAAATATTTTTTGTTTTATAGCATTTGTTGCTAGTACCAACCGTTTTTTTATTATCTTGGCATTTACCTTCCTATTTTATGCAGAGTGAACCAATATTACTAACACATTTTAAGAAAATTTTCATTGGCTATCATATTGCCCTGGATGTTGATCATGAATAATAATAACACTTTTTCTGAATTTCTTTATTTTATAATAAAATGCTTCTGTTTCAATCCTTGCTTATGAATAATTGTAAGATTAAGAATACAAAGTATAATTTATAAAATTTTATTTTATTTTTTAGAAATTACAGATTTGAGGAGAGAACTTGCAAATGGTATCCGGGACCTTTTCCAGGTTTCAGGACAAGTAGTCACTCAAGCTATCGCTAGCCTCGGGGAACCTTATGCTAGTCATATCAAGAGCTATCTCATCCTGGTTGGAGTTAACATATAGACTGATAAGGGCCAGTTAATTGAGTGTATGAAACTCACTGTTGCTGCTGTATATTATTTACCGAGGCATTGATGTTAAAGTGTGGTGAAAGCAGTTGCCTTCAAGGACATTTAATTGTACATTTAAAATACTTCTGTAAAAATTGTTTTGTTTTATTATTAAGTATAACTTGTAATAAAAATACAAACTTTTTGTAGTTTTTATAAAAAATTTATTTAGAATCCTTTCATTCACTTCATTATTTAAGGTATCTATAAAGCTTTAGAAAAAAAAATGTTATTCTTTTTTTGTGTAAAATGAGAACAGGTAATAATTTTATATCTATTGTAAATGGATAGAGAATACAGTAAAATCTCAATATTCTGCTCCTGTAATAGCCGACACCACCAGTGATCTAGCCCTCTTGCGAGAATACCCTCCTTTACCCACCACTAATGGTGAGTTCATGTTTGAATGGTACATTCTGTAGAATGACAGCAGTATACGATTTCTGTAGGAATTTCAAAGCAAAATATTAAAATGTCGTACAGTAAAATCCTTGGTAAAGATGATTTTAAGTCAAGAAATAGATGGTTAGTAAATTTAAAAATCTTTTGGGATAAGGTTTCTTGTGAAAAAACTCATCAGATCATTCAGTTGTCAAACTTTTCCAAGATGATAAATTTACTTCTAAAATTTAAGGCAGGGTCTTGGACCAGAACAAGTCTACAAGGCTGATAAGAGATCACTTTTTTGGAGTCTGGTGCCGAAAATTTTTATAACAGTTTATTGTATTATAAAAGAATAAAAATGCACAATTTGGCCTTTGTGTTTGTTTTTCTTTACTTACAGTTATGTGCCATTTTTAGTAAAACGGTACTCCTCTAGTCACATACTAGTCGGATTATCGAGATTTTACTTACTGTATGTTTATCAATCATAAATATAAAATAAATTAATGGCAGTATTTAAATTAGTTTGTCAAGAATTCCCATTTATATTAATACATTTTAGTATAAATTTTATCAAAGAATTAAAAATACCACTGACTATAATATGTATGCAGTCGTCTTATTCACTGTATTATTTCCTATCAAACCTTTTACCTTTGTAGGTAATGTAGCTCAGTTGAGCAGCCATTATCTGGGCAGATAAATATTAATTCTGGTTTATGAGCTGAGAAACGACTGGAGTCGAGGGACCGTTAGAAGCTCTACTCAGAATTTATGAAGAGTGTATTTATAATTGGGGAAAAACCTGATTGGTCACGATTTTGGGCTTCAGTCAAATATTTAGTAAAGTGATCCACATATCAAATAAAATATTTTTTCTTATCAAGGATCAGAGGTTAACTTTTTATATATGATTGTTTAGCCATTTCCTGCCTATAATTGGTTGCAATGTATAGATATAGAAACAGATCCTTTTATAGCTAATCTTTGTTTGTCATAACAGTTTATCTTTATTTTTACCAGTAACCAGGCCCAGAATTAGTGTGGGCAGGGGGGGCGGGGCACATGCCCTGAATGGCAGATTTTAGGGGGTGGCAAATTTTGAAAAGTTTATAAAAAAAAAATAAATTATTAACGTTTTCAAAAGAATAACAAATATTGTTTCAGATTATTTCATTTGTTTACATAATTTTAAATAATAATTAAACTGTAATATGGAGGTATTGTATTTTAATAGTGGAGGGGCAGCAAACTGATCTTTGCCCCTCCTGATAAATCTCTTAGTTCCGTCCCTGCCTGTACCTACTTGACAGATGAATTGATATGGATTATATCAGAAGTATAAAATAATTTGTTTGTTAGATGTGTATTGAAAAATAGTAATGAGCCTCCAATTAATATTGTGCTCCATCAGGAAAGATAGTTTTCTAATAATTTGTAGATAATACACAATGAGATTGACAACCATAGACCCAATCCCTTAGCTTCCTTTAATTATAAATCAATACAAATCTAATGTATTATTTTGGAATCCTTAAATAGAAATTTTATTTCATTAATTAGTTATATTGGTATTTGATGAAAATAGTATGGTTGATAGTAAAATACATAAAACTTTATATAAGGTGGTTTTGACCTGCCTTGTTGGTTTTCTTCAGGGGGATTGTTATTAGGTTGAAGACACGGCCAAAACTAGGCTTACATTAGGAAGACCAAAATGAAACTTAGGCATTCCATATGTAAAGATTTTTTAACTTGGATGTGTAATTTATCAAGCTGACTGCACCCCTGAGCATCTTCTCTACCAATATTGGGTATTGTCTAAGTCCTTATTTCGTAATTATTTAATTTGTAATTAATTGCTAGTATTAAGATTTTTTAAGAATTCATTGTCGTGATTGCTATAGAGTTCAGTTCGTGACGGAATTTTCTTGAAAGTCGGTTGAAGAGCGATTTGACTGAAGGGTTTCTTATTTTTTAAAAAGAAGACCTGTTAAGGCGTTTTTTTGAAATAAGATTGCTAAATACTTTTTTGTATTCCGGCAGAAAAGTTGTTCACTGCTGCTTCCAAATCGTTGGTAGCTTTGATTGTCACTTTATTTATTATATAGTTATACTGTCAGAATTGGTTCCAATTTATATATACATTTATTAGAGTAGGATGTTGAGGAGTCTATCTCAAGAAGAACCTATATACGATCTGATGAAAGGTCAAATAGAGGTGAGGCATGCAGAACTAGAAATTATGAACAAATAAATAAATCTATGATATCTGGTGATTTAGTACAATAACTAGGATAAATGGCTGAAAAGTTTCGTTTTATAATATATTTTAGGAAATGAGTTACTAGAATGATGGCTACTCTCCTGTCCGTGAGTGTTTTGCGTTTAAGTCCCCCCCCCCACTTCCTTGGGGTGATCAAAATATCTTTAATATACATATATTGCGTGTCGCTGTCTTGGGGCAGGCTGACACCTAAACTACTGAACCGATTTTAATCAAATTTTTACACCGTGTGCAGTTTGATCCAACAAAAAAGATAGGATACCTTATATCTTAATTTATAGTCGCAATATTTTTTGTATATTATCTGTAAGTCACAATTATCTGTTAGCTCTATACGATTCTAACATATGGCGGTATAAGGTTATACTATTATATAAAAGGACAAGCAATTTTTCGTTTGTGTTCACTAACCGCCAAAAACTACTGAACCAATCTCTACCAAATTTTGACTACATCATCTTTATAGGATGGTGTGGCAATAGTAAAATCTAATGATTTTCAACTAATTCTTTATTGAAAAATGAATAATAAGTGGATAACAGTGAAGTTCAAAAATGGCGGCAATTGCCAACTACATGAAAGGTTAAAAGGTACAGTGTTACATAGAGGTGAACATTGTTAATAAAATTTACTTATTTTCAATTAAATTGTTATAAAAACAGCTATATGGAGTGAAATATACCAAATTTTAACTACATCATGTTCATAGTTCTAGGTTTAGCAACAATAAAAATGTAAATGTACAATATTGACTGAACATTGTTGAGTGTTAGAAAGGGGTTTTGCCACACTACCACATACTTTTATGGTTAGAAATTAAAATCCAACCAGATCAAATCAATAAAATTATTTATGTCGAATGAAAATTATTAAAAATCAAAATGCCGATCCTCAGCTGTTTAATATTTTGTGTAAAAATATGAACTTTGAACCTTTAGTTGTTAGCACTGATAATGCTGTTTCTTAATAGTCTCTGTTCATCTGGATTACCAACTCATATATTAAAATTGAAAATTGGATGTCTAATTATGCTTTATGTTATCTTCAAACACTTAATCAATCTAAATTTAACCAAGTAATAATGGCTGCTATGCGTGAAAATATCATCAAAAATATAATTTTCAATTGTTTACTTTAATACAAGGTTTTTATCGATAAACAAAAAATCAATTATTAGTTAAAATTATCTAAGATCTTCACTTATGAGAGAGGGCGAAGCTTCGACGGGGGATGATGAAGTTATATATAAAAGGACAAGCCATTTCCGTTCGTGATCACTAACCGCTAAAACTATAGAACTATTCTGTACCAAATATAACTACATCATCTTCATAGTTCAAGGAAGGTTTAGCAATAATAAAATTTTATATATTTTCTATTAGATTACTGTTTAAAAAGCGATAAATATGTGGTGTGTAGTAAAGCGAGCGCCATTCAAGAGAGGTTACAATGATCCAGTGTTAATTATAGCTAGAAATTGATAATAAAATTACTAAATTAAATTAATTTGTTATCCAAAAAGCTATAAATATGTGGTGTGACGTGTGGATTCCAGTGAAATTTAAAAATCGAATATGTGGCAAGCGACAATAGCGTTTTAGTAAAACTAATGAGCCTATCGGAACCAAATTTTAACTACATCATCTTCATAGTTCTTGAAAGATTTACAATTAGAAAATTTACTATAGTAATAATATATACTATTCTATAAAAGACAAGCCATTTTTCGTTTTTGATCACTAACCGCGAATATTACTGATCCAATCTGTACTAAATATTAACTACATCATCTTCACAATTCTAAGAAGATTTAGCAATATTAAAGTCTACTGATTTTTAATTTATATTTTATTAAAAAAAGATAATATGTGGACAACAGTGAAATTTGAAAATTGACCGATAGGTGGCGAGTGCCATTCTACACGAGAGGTTACAAAACAGATTGAAATTGATGATAAAATTTACTTATTAAACTATCAAGAAAATTATTGAAAAAGATTTAAATATAGTGTGTGATATGTGGATCTCAGTGAAGCTTGAAAATCGACCGATTGTGTATAGCGCCATTCCATAATAGAGTTTACAATGGTAAACTGAACCTATCTGTACCGACATCTAAATAAATAATTTTTATAATTCTAGGAAGGTTTTGCAATGGTGAAATTTACAATAACTAACATTTAAATGTATAATGTTGAGAGGCAGGACCGAGGTTTACCACACTGTCATATACTTTTATAGTTCGAAATCAACATCCAACCAAATGAAATTAATAAAGTTATTTCTACCGAACACAAATTATTACTAAATCAAAATGTCGATCCTTTGCTTTTTTATATCGTGTGCAAAAATATGATCCACGGGCCTTTTGTCGTAAGCACTGATAATGCAGTTTATTTTCCGCAAGAGTTTCTTAATAGTCTTTATCCATCTTGATTACCAATTCATACATTAAAATTAAAACTTTTATGTCTAATGGTGCTTTTACGTAATCTTCAACCACCTAATCAGTGCAATTATAACTAGATAATTAATTACTGCTATGCGTGAAAAAATCATTGAAGAAATATTGCTCAACCACATGCTAAAATACAAGAATCTCATCGATAAGCAAATAAAACTTTAATTTTTAGTTGAAATTATCTTTACTTATGAGGGCGGGCGAAGCCGCGACGGGGATGCTAGTAGGTTTATAAGTTCCAGATGATTCTTCACTTCTAGTAACGCAGTAGGATGAGACTATTTTAAATTTCCGAGCGTTGGAGATTATTGACAAAGCTATAAAAGTCAAACTAAATTTCTTGCTATACTGGGAATTAGTTCATGGTTTAATGTTTTTAAAAAAATATACTATAAATATTAAACATTGTTTTGATTATTTTTTTTTTATAACAATTTTTTTTTCAATTCATAACTGTTAATAGAAAAAAGTAAAAACTGGCGAATTGTATAATCATATAGAGCAGGCCATGGTTGGTACAAGGAAAAGCAGGGCCCAACGGAACCTTCTCCTGTGTTCTTCGTAAGATTTATTTTTAGTTCAGATCTCTCACCTACCTCTTTTTTGTTCCTCCGGAGTGTCCAACATTTGGGTTGTAGTCATATCTTGCACTAGTAAGATATAGGATGTACCGTTTGTAAGGTGTTCTCATGTGTTTGTTGAATGTGTATGAGGGTATTTGTGTAAAGTTAAGTTCCTGACTTATCAAGTGGTATTTGTTTATGTCTTAAATGTTTTTGGCTGAAAAAAAAAGTTAACATATAAGGGCCTTTCTTTCTTGCTGTACCGTATACAAAAAAAGAAAATAAATAAGAAATAATTAAAAAACCTGTACCGCTACAACCCGAGAAGGATATTGGGTTCAAGTAAGGACAGACCCGGAACTATAGCGGGGCATGGGGGAAAAAAATAATAAGTTATTATAAATCTTTTCAAAATAATAATATCACAATTACTATTGTTTAATTTTATTGGATTTTGGCATAACGTGTAAACTTGATTATACTGTACTACGGAGGTATTGTATTAAATGGGGGGCAGAGCCGACGAGAGCCGATCCGAGCCTCGGGGCAAATATAATTGACGAAAACATCGAAATAAATCGGAAGAAGGTTAGAATCGATAAAAGGTGTTCTGGACGCGTGAAGGGGCTGGAGCCACGCTTCTGTAAGGGTACCAATTTTTCTTTTTTGCTATTAAATGCTGTCAGAGATTTCTCGATATATCCTATTAGGGATTACAAAGTTTCTACTGCCTCACTTGCTAAAGGAAATAGATCATTTTGCATGAATTTTTAAAATGGTTCTCATTTCTCTTACATTAATATTTGATTTTATGGGAGAAAATTCTTATATTATATTAACATTGGGGATATTCTCAGTCATTAGGAAGTGGGTGGGGCATAATTTTAGGCGGGATTGTGGGCGGGCTTAGTCGTCTTGTGAAGGACATTTGGGGGCGGAGCTTCGCCCACCTTGATTATCCTATTGTCTGATTTGTTGAGCTCCTGAAAGCTACAACTCTCCTAATAGCTATTCTATACTTCACCACAAAGACAAAGAAAACCGATCAAGCGAGTGGAGAAGTGAGGGTAAGATAAAAAAAAGTGAATTTATTAGATAAAATAAAATAAACAGAAGAAAGAATTTAATTTTATATCAAATTTAATATACATAATAACGTTATATAATGTATTAATTATATGTATTAATATGTATAAAAAAGTTAATACTTTGGTTATTTTATGCACAAAACAAGCACTAAAAGGTTGGTTGGTGTTAAAATAAAAAGGGAGATTAAATTCCCTCTATTTAATATACCTAGTTTAATTTGATTAAACCAAAAAGATAACAACAAATAGATAACTTCTATCTGATTCAGTGATAAACTTAGTAGAATTGATTTCAAATTGTAGGAATTCACCTCTACATACATATATTTATCTAAAATTTTCTTTCTGCTAATTTAAAAAAAATAAAAGAGAGATTCAAACATTTTCTCCAATTTAAAATGTAGTATTTTAAATGAAAACTAACTCATATTTGGAATAATAATAAAAAAAAAAAACACTAATTGAAAATAATAATAATACTCCATTCTCAAGATCTTTAGTTACTGCAGGAACAGAAATAAAACATGATCTAGTTTTTACGAATGCATTTAATATATAAACATATTTACACACCATTCTCTTCTTAGAAATTTCTAATTAATTCCAATTTTACAACCATAATTTTTCTTCTTAATTATTTTACAACACAACAAACGTTGAAGAACCCACAAAGGTATCATTACTTCTATTTACATCTATGTTTTGCTTAAAATGTACAACTTCATTTACATGGCCAAATTTATATCAATCCTTTAAATAACGACATATTCACATCCATTTTGTACAAAATAAAACAATTTCTTTCCTAAATTACTACATACAATAAATAACTTTGTCTAATAATACACTTCAATCACATTTATTTTGACTGAGTCTAAATGAAATCCCTATATTAATAAAAACTTCATCTGTACATGCCAATTAAAATATTTAAAAAAACTAATTTATTATACAGTTGGATAAAATAAATCAAATAGCATAACTGATAAAAAATACAGATTTTAATCAATAAAAAAGCATGATATTACAATAAATATTGCATTAACAAGAAAATTATAGAAGCTTGGTTTTAGCTTAAGTAGATAAGTGCCAAGGAACAATTAACGTTTACGATCTAAATTCTAGGCAATGTTATCAATTACTCACTAGACTGTTAAGTACATCATAATTGTTTCGATTTAGGCACATGTGTGACAACTAATTTTTTTTATATTACAAAATATATCATACAAGAGGATATTTATAATGTTATTATATGTTGATACCATTTTTAGAATCATTTATCTGGCAATTAACAATAAAGAATTTGTAAAGAAAAATATACAGCTTTATTGAGAATATATTTGGTATTATTATTGATAGTAGAACAAATCATATCACACAGTGGGTATTAAGGCTAGTATAAAAGATTTGGTCTCCCTTATCACCGCTGAAACAGACCGAAGAGCCTCCTTCCTGCTGATGATCTCTTCTTGTCCGCTGAAGATGGAGTGCTCTGACCACTACCTTGCTCTGGGTTGTTCAGCTTCCTCTTCATCTGTTCATCCAGCAAGGCCTGGACATCCATCTGAAACAGCCATGTCAACCTAATTAATAATCAAGGAGCATTTTAACTTTAAAGGCCAATCCTCACCAAACTCAGAAGCAGATAAATGAAAAATAAATTTTTAATTCTTGAAATTAACGTTAGTAATGAAGGGCCAAGTTCTATCAGGTTTCTAAATACACTTGAGCATCTGTTTTATATTTTAACTTTCTTGACCACCTAAACTAGAGAAAACTTGGTAATAAAAAAAAAAATACCATTAAAAAAAAAAAAAAAAAGTTTATCAGATCTTAATTAATTTATATCTTTCGACTTTTCAGAGAAAAATAAAGTGATTTTATTAATTATTATTTTGTCTTTAATGATCCACATTTTTGGAAACCTTAATTATTCATAACCATTGAAATGTTTTTGAAGATACATAAAGCATAATTAGACATCCAATTTTCAATTTTAATATATGAGTTTTTTTGAAAAAAACTTTATGAATATATAGGTATATTATATAAGTTATATAATTTGGAGTTGTGAAGAATGAAAAATTCTTTGAAGCTTAATAGTACAAACACAATCAATTGTATAACTAAAATAGAACTTGTAAGAAATGTTATATTGGAAAATCAATATTATAGCTGAATACATTTTCGATAAACAGTCAAAGATTAGAAAAACAATTTATGATTATCAATTGGGCAATTTACGTACCTCATAAACACAAAATGCTTTTTACAATTTTTAGTGCTTTCATCAAGATGGAAACATAGGTTTGATTTCTGAGGCCTGCCATTTTATTTTTATTTTATGATAGAGTCAAAACCTGGATCAGGTTCCACCCTACTATTTAAATTTTTTTTTTGGCTATTTATTAAAAATAGAACTTCTGTCTAAAAACACTACATAAAACTAATAAAAATTACAAATATCTGCCTTCTATAAAACTCTATATCTGTGTACGCATCGATGTGAAGTCAACACAAGCAGAACAGCTCAATTTAGTCGAGCAGGGCAGGGCAGCATAGGCACCAATGTGGCATGTGTGGAAATGACACAGAAACTGTGACATCAAGATGCGCTCTTGAATTCAGCCATATACATATGATTATTCCTCTAGTAATGTTTATAAGAATATACTGATTTAAATTCAAATTTTGGATTGCACTGCATAAAATAATTCATGTCTTATGTTATATAGGTATATGAAGTTTTTCTTCAGTTGTAATTGGTGGAGTATTTTATCCTATAGAGGAAATAAAAGGTTGAATAATAACAAGAACTTCATCAAATTTGCTTGGCTCAGGAGGAAATAGTTTGTAAAGCGATCACTGGAGAATTCCTTTGTCAGTGAATGCTTCTCAAGTTTTTCTTTTTTTCAAATACTCACTTTTTCCATAGCTTTACCGGCCTTAATTTTTGGTAAATCAGGAGTAATATTCGGACCAGGTATCAGAATCCGACTCAGAATTAAAATTAAAATAACCCTGCAACACACCACAAAAACCTTCAACTCTGGTTAAACTGCAGCAATGAACTGGTTTCTGAAAAGGCTAGAAGGAGGAATGTCTAAAAAACCAAGGCTGAGTTTTTGTCAAAAACTCACTAGTGTACTGTAAGCTTTTCCCACGCACTATTGCTTAAAGAAGTCTCATAGAGACTAGAAAGAGGATTGTCACATATTTTGAAGTTTAAGAACCCATTCCGAATGATAAAAACATAGACTTTGTAATTTATATTTACGATTTTTTCAGTATTATGGTTACTGAACATTCCCCCTTCTAGCCTAACACCCTTCAAATTTATTTAGAAGCCCTAACATTATTGTAATAAAAATAATACCATGACCCTTACCTGCCACTGCTCAAGCTGCTGGGAGAGTTCCACCTTCTGCTGGATGGCTTCCATCAGCTGGCTATTAGCTTGCATGACATCGATTCGTGACTTAGCCAGCTCCACTTGGGTAGCATTCTTACGAGCCACTGCACGATCTCGCACCTCCCAAGCTTGCCTCACAAGCTCATCCTTAGATCCACAGTTTTCCAAGTCACTCTTGGCCTGATTCCTCTCCTCTTTGACACCTTCAAGCTCAGCCTCCCTGACACTGAGCTAAATTAACAATCAATTATCAGTAATCATATTAAATCATGAATGGCATACATGCAATAACTTTTAATCTGAAAAAATAATTAGAAAATATATTTGAAAAGATAATTTATTAATATGTAGGTAAGAAGCAAGCTTAAACACAGAATTTTTCATAAGAGTTGTTCAAACAAGCATATTTAGTTCTGTGGAAAGTGGAAATTATCTAAAAAAAATTTTATACTAATAAAAAAATAAAAAAACATGGTCATAAAAATAAGATGAAAAAGTATATATTTTAATTTCAAGAAAAAATAAATAAATTAATCTAAAAAAAAAAGAAAAAGAAATTATGTTGTTTCAATACTGAAGAACATAAATGCTAAAATTTAACAAGATACTAAAAGCTATTCGTTCAGTTAAAAAAGATTTATATCACATCCTATCAGCAGCAAACTAAAGCTCACCTGAAATATTACAAAAAGTTTTACTTTCCGGCATTTATTTTGCAGAAATAGATCAAAAGGATAAAGAAACAGCTTTCAATATAAATTTTAAGCTTACTCATCATGTTGAATTTTCACAAAGCATATCACATTTTTAGATCACAAATGAGGTATTACCTTCCTTCTTTCCTTCTTGGCACTACAACCCATTACTGAGTCTTGGCCTCCGCCATCTGTCTCTATTTTGCGCTGCCATTTTCCAATTAGTCAGACCCAGAAGGGACCTAGCATCGTTTAGCACACCATCACTCCATCTGGCCCTGGGTCTACCTACTCTGCTGGATCCTGTCTTCCAATAGGTTTTTTGAGATCTTCTCTTCAGACATCCTGGCAATATGGCCTGCCCGTCAAAGCCTGCCAAATTTTATATGGCAAATGACATCTATATCCTTATAAAGCTCAGCTAATGCATTTGTTGACCTTTGTCTCCATATTTCTCTTTTTCAGATGGAGCCAAAAATTTTCCTCAAAATTATCCTTTCAAATCTTAGGAGACTTAGCTTATCAGCTTTGGTTAATGTCCAGCATTCCAAGGCAAAGGTTAGAACTAGCTGTATAAGGGTCTTATATATCCTAATTTTGGAGCTTAGGGATAAAGGTATTACCCAAAAGATGAAAATATTTCCAGACTTCATAAAAAATACTTCACAACTGAAAAGCAAATCATATCCCAGAATTTGTTCCATAGAAACTTTCCTGATATAATAAAAACAACTAACACTTTTGCTCATACTGCAAGAAAAAAATATATGAACTTCACATTGTTTCTGAGTTGTCAGAAGAGTAAACAGTTTCTACAACTTGACAATACTAGCTTAAAAATTTGACAGAACTATAAGCTGAACAATGAAGACCAAATAAACATCTTTTAAATTTGAAGAGCACAGAATCTCCAATCAGCAGATTCTGCAAGATGGAGATTAAAACATTAAACAATACTAAGAGAATGCTAGCACATAAAAAGATGAACACACTTAGAAGTGTAAATAATCACCTTATCATCTGAGGTTGATAAGTTGGTTTTTAAAGTTTGGTTCTCTATTTTATAATGGAATTATTATAATTTATACAAAACATAAAACAAGCTGACTATTAGTTCCTTATGAAAATGTTAACTTGTTTTCAATACTCATGAAGAAACACTGCAAGCACTAGAAACCCGAAACAAATGGATAATAGCTAACTGAAAATTACTGTTCAAATTCTGCAACATCTAATTGATTTATAGTAATCAATCCTTGATAAATTATTAAACAAGAAACTTTATCTGAATCATCAAGAATAATTACAACAAACAGAACTACATCATGCATAAACTTTAAGAAAAATTGATAATAAAATTAAAATTATAATATATATAATTGAAATGCATAGTTAGTAAAATAATATGACTGTATAATGTGAGTCGATACAAAGCTTGTGTATCTTTTATTCTTTTTATAGTACTTTAACTAAAAAAATATTAAATCATTTTAATAGTGAAAGGATGAGTAGTGCAAAATTATGTGTAATTAAAATAATAATGATTTCGCATGAGCACTAAGTTGTTTGGTGCAATATGATGACACTACGGAATACAGAATATAGGTCTTCCAATAGATTGTTTCCAAGTTAATAATAACTCATTATATTTTATTTTAAAAAAAAAACCTTATATATTCAAACAATTTCATTAAAAAATTTATATAAAAGAATCTCTCATAAAGTCATGTTTGGCTAATCAGGTAAGACCTATATTCAAATTTTGCAGAATATAACCTTGTCATATTCTGGATCCTTCAGTCGCAGCTATTGCAATCGCATGAAAACATCAGAACACATCATTACGCAGTGGTTTAAAATAATTTCAAATGAACACAAACAATTATAAACTGACAAACATGACATTAATTTCATTTGTAGGATGTGTCTAATCATGAGGTGTTTAGGAAGTCATAACTATAATAATTATATAGGTTCAGTTTTAGACCTTATTTTTGTTCAAAATTTATAAATGCTGACAGCATTAAAAGTATTGTCAATTTTAAATATAGAATTATAACAATTTATTCTTAATCCAAATATTCACATGCTCCTAAGTATGGTATGTGATGGATGATCATGAGGTCAACTGTGAAGAAATAAAAACAGGATATACACTCCAATATGGTAATGCTTACACTCAAGCTTTGATATTGATATTAAAAAAACTTCAAAATTTTAATAACCATATTTGCCAAAAATAAGAATATGTTTCATTATTGCAATGTGATCAATAATATCTTTATTGAATCCACATCTTTAATCTTTATAAAGAACAAACTTTCATATGAAAATACTTCAGAAGCTTGTGAAACAGAGGGGCAATATTTTGATTAATTGTTAAACTAATTAATTAAGATAAATCTCATCATGACTTCTCCATATATTTTACTAAATCTTTTCTATCCAATAATACATAACATTAAAAAGAGAGAAATGTCATGCAACAAAAGAAAATAGAATGTTTATAACTATTAATCATAACTAAGGTCTGGATTTATATTCAATAATTAAGATCACTGTCATTTAAAATATTTTGAGAGTACTTTAAATACTATAAACTCACTTTGCTGGTCAGCTCCATGATGGTCTCACCTCGACGCTTCAGCTCTTCAGTTTTGGCTTCCAGTTCCTTCAACAAAAAAAAATTAGCAATCATTCTAGGAAGTCCTATTCAAAACGAAATAATACAATCACAGTGGATATAATTATATTGTATTATCAATAATAGTACATAAAAAGCATTCAACTCCTCTTTATTAATAGAAAAAACATGTGACATGTTTTTTCTATTAATAAAGAGGAGTTGAATGCTTTTTATTTACTATTATTGATCAATATATACAACTCCTTCATTGAAGAATTTATTATATTGTATCTTTGGGTATCAAAATAAACTACTATTGCTTTCAACAATTTTGTTGTTGTTGTTGCTACTTTGTTCCAAAAATATGAAGATTTATCCATATTATATATTGGTGGTTGTAGCAAAGAAGTGGATAGTCAAATTAACCTTAAAATGAGTAAATATTAATCTTCAAAGCAAGATTTTTATTATCTGAGTACTAAAAAACTGAGTAAGTCGTACTTCTTAATAAGGCTTAAGTACTTATTTCGGCTCAATTAGTATTTTTAGAGTAAGATAATACAAGATTTTGGAAATAATCAAAAAGCCCTACTGAAAGTTCACAATTTTGACTTAATCATTTCTTCACAACAGTAATATTTATAAAAACAAAAAAAAAATTTAGTTTGTAAAAGTAAACAAAAAAAAAAATCAACTCTCTAAACTCTCATTGAGTGTACCACAGGGCTGAATAAAAAACTAATTCTTCATAATTTCAATTTTGTGATTGTTATTTCAAAAGTATTTTTGTAATTTTACCCTGGATGAAAGAGGCACTATTCAATAGCTTATTTATTTACTTAAACCTTTATTATCGAGGTAAACATTCCTCAAATATTGAGCTAAAGTAATTGACAGATCTAGTTATCTGGCAACAACAGTGCTGACAAGAAAAATCCAGAATGCTTCTGAATATGTAAATCATGTTATGCTCTAAAATTAGATCTAACTAAAAATTACAATTAGGTTTTTTAAGATTTATTATGAATAACTTTTTGAGTTTACATCTCTTTCATTTTGAATATATGATTTGGTTATATTTTCACATATATGAAATATGTAATATTTTTATTTTCAAATTTCTTTTTACTATCCAGCTACATTATTTTATAATTAGCACTTTAATTTTGACAGTATAGAAATTAAGTTTTACAAAAGTTAAAGCAATTAAATCATGAAAGCTAATGATATTCCATACTTTGGCCATCCTGTCTAGGGACTCCTGAGCCCTGTGCAGCTCAATTTCGAGGTCGGTCACTGAGACACTGCTTGTCGAGAAGTCGCCTTGATTCTCAGCAATCAGGTCACATAATTCTTCAATTACTGCTGTCAGCAGTCCAACCTTTGCAGAACAAACAGAATTCTTATTAAATGAATAGAGTAAAATATGGAATTATATTTAGATAGATAAGGGAAGTCTATAATTAGTTGAATAAAAAATGGAACAAAAAAAAAAAAAGATACAACCAGTGGAGTGATATGCCTTGTCAATATAGACAAAAAGAAAGTTTTAAATTTTTAAGTAAAGGAAACTCATCTACTAAATATATTACATATCTGTATGCTGGACATGCTAATTACAACTATTTTCTTCAGGATAATTTCACAAAGAATTAATTGTATAACTCTATAATAAAAAAGTAATGGTGCAGAAATATGAAATAGAGGGGATGATGGGAATGAATTCCATATCAAATATACCTTGACTTGATGGATGGTAATGTCAGGACGGACTCCATTTTCCATGGACTGCTGGCTTCGCTGCCGCAGACTGTGGCAAACAGCACGGACTCTGTCATAGATAGCGACAATTTCAACTTTTAACTGAAAATTAAAAACGTTACAATATTATTAGATAAAACTCAAAACAATATAATTACTTAATTTCTTAAGACAATATTTTAAAAAAAGGGTGATGAAAAAATTTGTTTTAAGAGTATAAGAATAATCAGAATATCTTTCACTAACTTTTAGAAAATATTATGAAATAAGTTAATAACATTAAAATTGAATGAATGAATATAATGATTCACTTCAATATTTCCAGAAAAGTTTTGCTAATAATATTTTATGAACTCAAGAAATGGGCTAAAAATTACAACTTCCAGTAAATTTATATGAACATTTAATGGTAATGATAATTATTATTATTAATTTTTCAATCAACAATATCCTTTATTATGGCAGTCATAAAAGAGAAGGAACAAAAAGTATCTTGGTCTCATTCTACATTGGCCCTCATTAATTGGCCCAAATCTTAATACCTTATTATAATTACATATTTTAATTAATATTATATTTTTCTTTTGAAGTAAATAAAACAATTTGTATTAATATAAAAACAGATAAATTAAATAAACTTTGAACAAATATTTTTCAAAAACATAGTCTTGGAACTCTAGAAATAGGCTAACAATTATAACTTCCAGTAAATTAATATGTACATTTAGTGATAATGATAATTATTATTATTAATTTTTCAATAAACAATATAGGTTATTAAAAATTATCTTGGTCTCATTCTACATGATTTCTAAAAAATTAAAGTAAAATATAATATATGTTTGGGATTTATTGGATTTAACAATTATTAATCCCATTAAAGTATTTTTGGTAATATTTTGGATTGCAACTTTAGAATCATATAGTTTAAAGAAGCATGATGATATTATAAAACAATAAAAAAATAGTATAAAAAAAATGGCCATCCTTTCCTGATATTAAACACACAGATGCAGTATTATGTTTAAAGCGTCTTACACATGAATTTCCATGGCATTATTGGTCCAAACAATTTTGCTGAACTATACCAGAACTGGTTAGAGAATTATGCTATTTTTAACTAAGTATACAAAATTATCTCTCAGATTGTGTGTATTACTTTTATTTAACAATTCGTATCAAAATATAACAAAGCTCACCTGGTGGAAATCATCGCCTGTTGGTAGGTGACTGTCATCACATTCCATCTCACTGTGGAGGGAACGCTGGCCACTGACCTGGCCGTAGGTGAAAATTCGCTCCCCGAGCATTCCATTCGCACTACGCAGTTCCTCCAGTTCACTGTGAGATACCCGCATCTGTGCATTATTTGAAAATTATTTAACAAAACAAATATCTGAAAAAACACTACTATGTATGCAGTGTTGGGGAAAGAAAACATTAATAAAAATTGAAATTTCTTTCCTTTAATGTAGCTCCCACAGGAGATGAATTACCTATATCATTAGATAGCTTACTAGATACTGCTATGAAATTATGGTACAGGTAACCTGGCTATTATTTGGATTCCAATAGTACCTAATATTTTATAAAATAAAATTTTATTTTTTATAAAAGTAATATTTTATAAGGCTTTGAGGTCGGTACATCCTTTGGGAGATTTGGAAATCATGCTCAGGATCAGGACAAATGGGATATTGAGATCATGATTATGAATACAGTATTATTGGCTACATATTGTGAAGTGTTGGCAATTGTAAAAATTAAAATTTATTTATCCAGACATAGTCATTCTCAGAATAATCAAAAAAACCAATGGCCTACATCTTAACATCGTAATATAATTACATATTTTAATTAAAATTATATTTTTATTTTGAATTACATAATATAATTTGGTTTATTATAAAAACAGATGAAAAAAAAAAAAAATAAAATAAACTTTAAACAAGTATCTTCCAAAAACAAAGAAATTCTTGGTATAATTAGCAAACAATTATTAATTAATCAATTTATTAATTATTTGATTAAGTAAAGAAACTCTAGGTATAAGTGTAGAAAAAAATAAGGGGTGTTGTGCATCAGAATAGTATCATCATAGTACATCAGGTAAAATATCCATAATAAATCGATCTAATGAAGGATTTGTCAAATGCAGCTGACTAAAGAAAAAGAATATAGAGATTGGAAGGGTGGAAGCCTGTATCAGGGGAGCGAAATTCAGTTTTGGAATGGAATGAGAAAATGTAAAAGGATATTGGCAATGGATAGTGAGATATATACAAAGGAAGCAAGAATATACTTGTGATGACTAGTAAAAAGGCTAAATGGTTGTACTGTGAAATATGGGTACAGGGGAAATAAAATATAAAAAAACAAAACTATCCATTAATCTTTTAAGTCTATAATGATATTAATTGAAACACAAAAAAATATTGTTCAATTAAATGTTGTTAAGTATAGGTAAAAAATTGTCATTTGTAACAGTGTTGGAAGGTTACAAATCAGATGGTTTTTGATAATGTAGTAGAAAAGTTCCTACTAAAGGTTGGATTTGCTTAATTAATGTTTCATTGTGAGTTAGAAGTCTTAAGTGTGCTTACTTGTTTGTTTGTGTTGTGTAATCTGTAATAATTTGTGAATTGTTTTATTTTAAATGATATTTTTTAAGAATTATTTTGTGAGTTTTCGTTTTACAATAATTAAATAGTTTATTTTAAAAAAGAAGATAAATTGGGTAAATTTATTGATTTCGAACAATTGTTATAGAGCAACCTGGTGAAGAATAGTTGAGGAAACCAAGGAACATAGCAGCCATTGACACCAGGAAGCAATTCTATTAATTATTTATTATATATGAAGGACGTCCTGACTCACCTGCAACTGCTGCTCCCTCATCTGCTTCTCCAAGAGCATGATCCTGTCAGTGGCCTCTTCCAAGGCAGCGCTGAGGGAGTCCCTCTGCTGGCACACCGCCGCTAGCCGCCGCTCCAGCTCATTCTTCTTCTCCGTCATGAAAATGATCTGTGGTGGGCAAACAAGCCATTAGTAAAAATTGAAACGATCTGGCAGTGGTTTGTTTAGGGATTATTTGCTGCAGAATTATTAGCACCAAGATGAGTGTGACTGTGCATTAATCATAGCTTGTCAAACTGTGAAGTCATTCAACACTCTCTAATGATCTTATTATGAATACTTTTCCCCCCATAACAACGCTAAATCGGATATTTGTCTCATAAGACAATACCTGATCTGCCACAAAAGAACATATAGTACACTCTTGTTAACCCGGCACATATGGTACCAAAGGAGTGCCGGATTACCAAAGTTGATAGATTAATGGATGTAAAGAAAAAACAAAATAACAAATATTTAAAAATTGTTCTGAAGAAAAAATCTATGCAGACCTAATATTATGGCACTGGCATTGGCACACGACACGAAAGTTAGACGATATTATGTTATTTTTCTGCTGGGAGCCGAATATTCATACCTATGAATGAAATATTTGATCAGTAATAGACTAATAGTAGTATTTTTTTACGTCGGCGTTGTAGACTTAGTTTAGACACAACAATGAATGTTAGACGCAAATTTATATTGAAAAGGTTTGACTGGTAAATGATATGATGTCAGTTTTCTCTTCTATAATTGCCAGAAATCTTATTCCGATTCGGTTTCTAAATTCATTGGGTCATCTATCGCTTGTCTTAAAATTGCTTTTTCCAGTGATTTTATTGTAGAGCACCTCAGCTTTTTTATTTTAAATTTCTCCGGGAATGGGTGTTTACCGCCTCCGTTCTTGAATGAATCGTTTCTAGGGGATCTAGGGGATTCTCCAGGGCTGGATATAGAAATTACTGTATGCACTATGGATTAAATCGCCGGCAATCAATTAAAATACTTGTCCAAGTTAACATTTCATTTCCTAAATTTGAAAATAGTAAGCAATTAGCTTTCATAGACTCATTAGAAGGAGAGGTCCACTCTTATTGAGCATAATTAGGATCACCCCACGTACCAGTCCCTAGGATAGCATTATGTCAATGAATTTATGAATTTAAGGTCTTCTAATATCTTGGAGTACTGGTCACCGAGACGAATGAACTCTTAAAGGAAATTGAGGCAAGGATGGCCTAAGGAAATCGTTGCCTTTTCTAAATCATCGACGTTTTAAAATTCAAAGACCTCTCTTTGAGAGTGGAGTATTAGGACTTATGAGGCGTTGAGAACCTTGTATGGCCAAAAAAATATTGTGGACTTTATAAAAAAGGGAAGGTTGAGGTGGCTCGGCCATGTGGAACGGATGGACCGTCTCCCAAAGATACTACTTTATGAAAAGCTTGTAGACGAGGTCGTGGAGATGATTAGAAGAGATAGAAGAGGACTTGAAACAATTGAAAGTCAGAAGATGGAGGAATGTTGCTGCCGATAGACCAGCTTGGCAAGCAATCTGTGACAGGGCCCTTGTCCTTGAGGTCAGTCGCGCCATAAATAAATAAAAGAATTTATAAATTTGGGCTCGCGAGAAAATTCAGAAAACTAATTATATATAAATATTAGAGCAACATAGTTATCCGATGTTCCCGAGGGGCATGAATACATAGACTTTATAACAATAAATCCTGTTCATGAAGATGTCAACTGATTCATTAATTCCTTTTTCATGTTACTCGGCTATTCCTACAAGGTTGGTGTTGAGCCCGTCGTAGACCTAATCTTCCTAGAACAAATTTCTTAGTTCTTGTTTGGCATTGAAACATTAACACTTTCTACGGTTATATAACGTAGAATGGATTCGTTTCCTTTATTATGAGAGAGAGTTTAGTTTGTATGCTTTTTACACATCGTGCACGCACGCAAAGCAGTTTGTAGTTCGTTCAGGGCGGATAACATGATAAAAAAAAAAAACAAGCTAACCAACGCCATTGATTTGATAAAAATAACTATTTCACATTCCAAAGCATATGAAAATTAGATGATTAAAATTTGTCTTGTAATTAAACACATATAATAAGTAAAAGTATTATAGATGATCAAGTTAGGCTCTTAAGATTCCGGAAAGTTCGAAATTTTTTTTAAGTGTCTTATAATGAACAACGAAATAGTTGCAGCTGCATACAACATAATGGAAGTCGAAGAAGGAAGAGAAAAAAGTAGTGTACAACAAGGTACCGCTCCCACAAAGGTGAGCCAACTGGTTTCAAATACTAAAAATTTGATCAAGTTATCCTTCAACACAAAATCGAATTATAGATGAATAATAAAAAATGAATGTATTTTTATGTGGCTTAAGCCAAAATAAATAAAATAAAAAAAAAAAAAACTATTTCACATTCCAAAGCATATGAAAAATGATTAAAATTTGTCTTGTAATTAAAACATATAATAAGTAAAAGTATTATAGATGATCAAGTTAGGCTCTTAATGAAAATAAATTTGATTCTGGGCTAATGCCCCTTAAGAATAATTACAATTAAGGGCATAATACTAAGCAAGAAAACAATAGTAAAATTAAATTATGGTATAAAAATTAATCTACTATATATTTGTCAAATACCACTCACTCATTTAACACGAAATCTCAGAAACCACCGAACGGATTGGAATGAAATTCGATATGTAGCTTCCTCTAGGGCCCTAGGTGCTTGCTAAGAAAGGAATTGTAAAAAATCGGCCTGGATCGCGGCTAATTCGCGAAAAATGCGATTACAATTTTTATTGGGTGAATAATAATAATAGATTAATAGTCATCTACTATATATTTGTCAAATACCACTCACTCATTTAACACGAAATCTCAGAAACCACCGAACGGATTGGAATGAAATTCGATTGTAGCTTCCTCTAGAGCCCTAGGTGCTCGCTAAGAAAGGAATTTAAAAAAATCGGCCTGGATCGCGGCAAATTCGCGAAAAATGCGATTACAATTTTTATTGGGTGAATAATAATAATAGATTAATAGTCATATGGTATTTGGAGATAAGCTAAGTTAAAAAATAGGTTAGATGCTTAAGTCGCACACTTTGACCACAAAGTAAGTTCCTTATAGTTGTAAACAAACAAAAATATGATCGATGTCGAAACCCTATTGTATGGTACTTTCTGTGAACTCATGGTGTCTGCAGAGGTGTACCCTTACAAGTTTGAGTTGTTTTGTGACGAGAAGGTATTAAAAAACTTATGTTCTATGATGATGACATGTAAGGCCAGTTCGATGTTCATATTCCTTACGAGCAACCAACCAACCTTGCTTCACCCCAACTACTCTTCCTTCAGCTTTCAGGTTGCAAGATAATTGTTCTGAACTATAATTGGCCCTTTTCAAATCGGCTTTTCTCAACCAGGCCCAAGTTGTATTTCAAAAAAGTTGAAAAGTTGAGACTATATTCACTTAAAGTATGCCATAAGAAAAACTGATAGTCTGGTATCAGAGCTGGGTAAGATGGTAGTGGCGCCGCAAAGCTTCACTGGAGGACTATCAAAATAAAATAAAATTAACTTTTGCAAATTGTCAAATTTACTTATTGAAATTATTCCAAGAATGTAATGCTTTAGTTTATTATTTAAGTAATAATAATTATCAACGTTAAGCTTAACTTTTACTAATTTAAGTTGTTCTAAATCCTAATGATATTAAACCGTAGCGGAGCATGGTATTTTCAGTTAGTATTACATACACGTTAAAAATGTTATATGAAAAACAAAATAAATCTTAAGAACTTTAAATTAAGGTAAGAAAACAACTGCATCCCTGATTATTTTCTTCTCCATAATTTATTATTAGAATATAAAAGGCTAACTTTGAAACCCCAGTCATTCAATGTCAAGTACATTCGAAAGTGGTACTTGTACTTGTACCTGGACAGATGACCATCCTCCATGGAAAACTATGTTACCCAGGAAACTCAAGTGACTATATCGTTCAATGTTGGTTGCGTTATATCAAATAAAAATTTGGTCGTTTATGATGACTTTTGATTTGGTGAACATCGAGGGATTTGAAAATGATTAATTTCGTTTTTTCACGGCGACAAAAACATGAAGGTTATTTCATTGTGATGAATTATTTGGGGAGCATTAGAGGGTTAGAGCACGCGACAGGTGATGTTAAGGCTGACCTTTGGAACTGATGACGCAGTTAACTAATAGCTTGATTAAGTACTTAGATAAAAAATTAACTTTGCGTGGGATAGACAGAAGCGCCATAGTTCACAATTCTCTCTGATCGAATTAGAAATAAGTACAGATTATTCTTGTTTTCTTTAAGAGACTAACCCACATACACAAGATACAAATGGAACGAGACATAAATGTACAGTTAAATAACAATACATTAATTACATTTACAATGAAAAAATATTATCTATATATAAATGTAAAAGTCTGAGACAGATAACATTTCTTTGTCCATCAAACTACTATGAAGTGGGTAGAAGATAGAAGACCTGAGTCGATGTGTGGATAGAAGACCAGACACCTTAGATGGAAATGGGGAAAATTGGGAACCTGGTTGTTAACCTTGTCGACAACTTGCAATGTTGAAGACGGTGTTAAGCGTCTGTGGGTTGGTTGGTGGTTGAAATTCTAGTGTGTAGGCGACAATCCCAACACTGTTGACAACAAGGTTGATAGTATGTAGCCCCCTTTAAACGACCCTAATCATATTTTTAAATTCATAGCGGAATCACTTCTAACCCGCCCCCCCCTCTATTCATACACGAATAATTTTATTCATGACCTATCCTTCCAATAATTATAAGAGACAATGAAAAAAAAACAAAAGAAATACGACTTGAACAAAACCAAAATCAGCATGTTTAAATAATACGAGGCCGTAAAAAAAAGTTATATTTTACAGGTTACAAATCGTCGGCTTGCTATGAAACATGTATATTGATTTTCAACTAAAAAGATTTAGATTTAGATTGAATATTTTTCACAATAATATAAGTGTTAATGCTAGTAAGTTTAAAATCTAATGCCGTGTTTATTAACTAAATTAAAATTAAAACATACGAACTTCATAGCAAGCCGGCGATATAAAACTTCAGACATAAAAACATTACATATACGATTATATACATACCTCATCCCGTAGAACATCGAGGCTGGACTGATGATCCTGGAGACTGGTCTTTCTCTTGATGGCCTGTTCCCGGACGGTCTGGAGCTGGATAGTAAGTTGTTCTTCGATCTTAGACGACTGCGGCATCGAGAAAATCAATGAATACAGCAACAGTTAATTCAATGAGCACTATATAATTAAACTAAAACTAAAATAACAAAATAAATCCGTTGCTAGCTCAACAGATTTTTGAGCAACTAAATGGAAACAGCTACAACTATGAACTAAGGTTGGACCTAGTGTAGAGGTTAGGTCCGATATTAGGAAGACAGCTTTGAACAGTCGACCCATATAGATTTTTAGAATCGATTATATGATGTTGAAGATGGAAACTTCCATAAAGACTGAATCAAATGTAATTACACAAATGTGGCAAAAAGGAAAATAGTTTTAATATTGAGCACTGTTTAAAAGGCTACCATACTTCACAGAACAGTTTGGATATCTGACATCATATTATATTACTGATTGACTCTTACAATTAAATAATTGTCAAGGGATCCCAAGTTCTGAAAATGCTTCAGAATACCCAATTATGACTCGCAATACAGTAAAATAAAATCGATAAATAGTTTCTCGTTACTAACATAAACATCTTCGTAATTTTATCATAAGTTATCAGGGAGTAAAATATATCAATAAATTAATATCTTAAACTGTTTAATTTCATTCAAGTTTAAATTACCCCACCAACTCTAGGAAAGACTCGATATTCCTTCGCTAGAACTCTATAGAATAGTCAGCTAATAATTTAGATAGTCTGCCAACTTTGCTTTCCTTCCCATCCTTTTTTAGGCTGGGTATATGTACCTCCTAATGTACAATGTTATATGCACCACATTACAGAGTCTGAAACAGGTACCTTAGGTTAATCATAACCTTATCGTCATTAATAAGTAAATGTGGAACTGAATGACCTTGGATCGATACAAATAACTAACTCTTGGAAGCTCTTCCCAAATACCGTAAAACGCCGTGACTTTGCACCACTTTTGTTGAACTTCATTCTTTAACTACCTATCAATAATGTTTAAAATGCATGTATTAAAATATTCGCTTTGAATAATTAGCTTAAAAATGCTGTTGATTCATCGCATAATCTTGAAATTGCAAAATTTATAAAACTTATAATTAATTTTATTGTTTCTAAACTTTGGTGCAAAGCCAATCGGATGCCCGTGACTTTGCACCACCATATTTTTTCAATTAAATAAGCATTAGAAACGTACTCTGGAGCAAAGTCAAAGCTTGATAGTAGTTGTGAGATGCAAGTCATTTCTTGATAGTGTTAGGAAATTAGCCTAGTGATTTTTTTCTTTGATTGTAAGGATTTTGTTAAAGGAAACGATTGTAAATTACAATGTTTCCATTGAAATGAGAAAGGAAATTTTCAATGGTTTATTCAGGAACGATAGAAAATACAAGAACATACCAACAAAATATTATATAAAAATATAATAACGACTTAAAACATGCCTAAATAACTTGACAACTATAATTTTGGTAAACAAGGAACAAAACGATACGTATAAAATAAATTGCACACAGATTCTTGGAGAAACACTTTTGGAAAAAAGCAATCTGCAATAGTTAGAAAAAAATTGTCAAAATATAAAAACGAACACTATGACTCAAAAAACTTTAAAGCTATAACTAGACAAAATTCTAACAGCATTCGTCAATATACTTGCACATAGATGGCAAAAACTTTATTAACAGGAAGCAAAACGTTATCCCAAATAATTTGGATTTTAACCAGCCTAATAACTCCTTAACTTCAAATTATCCTCGTTTATTGATTTGTTTAGGAGGAGCAATGCTGCCAAGCACAAAGAAGTCACTTTGCGCCAAAATATACTTGGTGCAAAGTCATTCCTAATTCATATCAAAAAAGGTATTCTATTTTATTTTCAAATATCATGACTTTTGGCAAATATTTTGAGCAAAATGAATATCATATTTTAAATTACAATAATTATAGAATAACATTATAAAACCTAGTCGATTAAAAAAATATTTAGTTGTTGAAAGCGCGACTTTATCCCACTAAGAAATAACACTTGTTGAAACACTACAATCAACTAACTGCTATAAAACATGAGAGGTAACTAGGATCAGCGTGAAAATTTCTTAGACCCAATCAGTGTTGTCATAAGTAAGTAAGGAATATAAAATATCCCTCATTTAGACAACAGCAAAATAATTTTTCTTCAACTGAAACTTTTTAGTGAGCTTGGTGCAAAGTTAACTCAAGGGTGCTAAGTTAGGCCGTTTTACGGTACCGAAAACCAAACCATTTTCGATTAACCTTTCTCCTAATTGTTTATCGGTCTAGCGAATTTCGTTTTTTCAATTATGAAGATGCCACAAAACTAATCATAACACTTATCCTCAGCCCAAACCTCTCAAAATAACTTAAAATACTTTAAAAATGTTCAATCAATTTATTCCCATAAAAAATTAAAATAGCTGATACAAATTTTTTATTCAAAAACATATAAAGTGGTATGGCTTATTAATCTTTTTCTGTTTTTTGTAGCTTTGAAATATCTACCTATAGATAATGTATTAGTATGAAAGTTACAAATAAAGCTATTTGTCACTACATAAGTGTTATACAAATTATTATTACTACCTTATTACAATTAGATTACATTCTTACATACAGCAATTCTTTTAATTTGTAAAGCTCTGACTCATTATATGCCTGAATAATCGACTCTTATAATCGAATCTATTTTTCAAACCTGCATTAACGGATTCTGTTTTGAAGAAGGAGATGAGCCGAAAGTTGGAACCAAACCTCACCCACCCTCATGAACAATCCTTAAGAAGTATACTCACCTCTTTTATCTGCGCCGTGAGCCTCTGGTTCTGCTCAGTCAGCTCGAGGATGAGGGCGTTCTTTTCCTTCTCGGCCTGCTTCATCGCCGCCTCTCTGTCGCCAAGCCTCCGCTGCAGTTCCCGGATGTCCGCCTGCAACTCGACCAGCCGAGTCTCCCACTCGGCCTGGGTGGTCGCAAGTTTCCTTCGTAAGAGGTGTCTGTCCTGCTCGATCACCTGAAAACCGTCACTGGGATTAGAATTTTTAACAATCATATTACTAAAAAACGATCTTGATTATTATTATAGTTACATTTTACCATGGGAAAATGAAATTATTCGCTCGCATGAAAAGATGAGTGTTAAAAGAGGGGTGGTCTAATTCATTCAAAAACTTCATGCCCCGATTCAAAAAAAGGAACAGTATTAGGTGAGGAAAGTATTCACGTTTTTTAGACCATCCTCTTAATAGTCTTAAATTCTCACACCAGATTTGAAAGACAAGAAACTGCCCGTCATTCCTAACTACTCCAAAATTTTCAAGACAAGCGTTTAAAACTCCCAATAAATTACAAATGAGTTATTTACTTGACAGTAATTAGACCCATTTTGTTCAGATTTGGAGCTCCACTAAATCTTCCAATTCTTATCGTACCCAATCCTTAAGATCCGAAATCCTTCGTAAAATCCTCAGTGCTCTTTATTATGTCACAAATAAACACATCCATAAAGATCTTAATGTTTCATATATTGCTGATTTGGCCCAAACCAGATACCTATCCTTTCATAGTAAACTCCATACCCAATTGAAGCAACTAGTCTCTTAACTTGTATCACACTCAATTCCCGATAATCCTCCGAGGCGTCTGAAATGAAGATGGCCAAGAGACCCAATGTAGAACTTTTATTAAAGTGTTATTATTGAGCAGTTCATTTCATACCATTATAATAATTTTCCCCAATTTTCCTTGTTGTATATAATGCATACAGTTGTAAATATCAATTACCAGGTATGCAAGTTTAAAATGTCGTTTTAATTCCAATAGAATGCGCTCTTAGCCTATTGAAGGATTTGCTTATCTCTAAACGCTATTTTGTTTGTTAGTCATTTGTTTACAAAAGTCAGTTGTTTTTAAGTCGTTTACGTGGACGTATCATACCTTTCTTTGGTGTTAAAAATGTTTAATTTTAAGCCAAATAAAGAGCTTTTGCGGCATGTCATGATTTTCTTATTTAATCAAAAGAAAAAGGCATCTGAATGTCATCGAATTCTTGTTGAGACTTATGGTGATTTTGCTCCAACCGTCAGGACATGTGAACGTTGGTTTCAAAGTTTCAAACGTGGTGATTTTGATGTTACTGATCAAAAACGAGAAAATCGACCAAAAAAGTTTGAGGACTTCGAATTGCAATCTTTATTAGACGAAGACAATACCCAAACCCAACAAATGATGGCAGAACAGTTGAATGTCACTAGGCAAGCCATTTCCGATCGCCTGAGAGCTATGGGACAGATTCAAAAGGTTGGAAAATGGGTTCCACATGAATTGGACGAACGACAGATGGAAAAAAAAAACGAAAAACTGTGTGCGAAATGCTGCTTTTACGCCACGAAAGAAAGGGTTCTTTGCATCGATTTGTAACTGGCGATGAAAAATGGATTTATTTTCAGAATCCCAAACGAAAAAAAATCATGGGTAACGCCAGGACAACCATCCACATCGAGTGCAAGACCGGATCGTTTTGGGAAGAAGACAATGCTGTGTGTGTGGTGGGATCAGAAGGGAGTAGTCTACTACGAGCTTCTCAAACCCGGCGAAACAGTCAATACCGAGCGCTACCGACAACAAATGATCAATTTGAGTCACGCATTGATCGAAAAAAACGCCCAGAAAGGGCTCACAGGCACGCCAAAGTCATTCTTCAGCATGATAACGCTCCTGCACATTCAGCCAGATTGACTAAGGAAACGATTTCTTCGCTTGGTTGGGAACTCCTACCCCACCCGCCGTATTCACCTGACCTGGCGCCTTCTGATTATCACCTCTTCTCATCGATGGGACACTCATTGGCGGAGCAACACTTCAACAATTTCGAAAACGTACGAAAATGGCTCGATGAATGGATTTCAAATAAAGATGAAGCATTCTTTTGGAATGGTATCCATATATTGCCCGAGAGATGGACAAAATGTGTAGAAAGCGAGGGTCAGTACTTTGAATAAAATATATTATACTTTTTTTTAAATTACTGTGTATATATTTTAAGAAATAAACGACATTTTAAACTTGCATACCTGGTAATAGTTTTTAAAAAATTCGTAAAACAACAAATATAAGCTTACATTACTGAAGATTTATGATAAACCACATCTATTATTATACAGTAGTATGACCCCGCAAACACAAATGTTTTATAATAGATAATAGAATAATGTTCAATAAAGAGAAACAAAAAACTCAACATTTTTTATTTTTATTATGTTTAATTACTCTCAAGTTCAAAAACTGAATTAATTTTATTTATTTACGACACTTCATTCCCCCCGAAAATTACTAGATGTTAATTGGGCTATGAATCAGGCAATTGAAGCACATTGTTGACTAATCTACCTTGAAGAATATCGTATACCATATGTGTGTGTGTATCAATTTATTTGAATGTGTATATGTATATATAAATATACACATAATCAAATAAATACTATACATATTAAATGACAAAGAGACCATCCTTGGTTCAATTTCCATCTGATAGAATTTACAATTTATGTGGCACTAGTATTTATGTTTCAAAATTGATTTTAATATGCACTTAAGTTTATAAAAATTATATTTAATTTTAAAATGTACTATTGAAAAAGAAATAAAGTACAAAGTCCATGATAACATCTGGAATGGCAGTTGAATAATTTCATAGTCTCAAGGGTATAGGCTTGTTAATATTTATGTAACCGAAAACTGCAACCATTGATACTCCCACTTTCTATTCTACATTTATTTTTATTTTTTATTTTCTTCTTCATATATAAGAGTTATTTATTGTATATATATTTATACAAAAGAAAAGAAAAACAAGATGTAGAGTGAATACTTATAAAAAATGATTTCCTTCTTTATGTATGCTTTAGAAAAGCTCGTCCATAACGATTATAAATGCCTCATATCTTCTAGTGCCACTCATATTTAAGTTTATAACTTGGAAATGATTGAAACAGATCAAAATATAGGCCATTGCACAATAAACATTTAAGGAGAGAATTCATTCATTTACCTAGAATTAATGATATTAATGCAAAGGTAGGAATAAATTAATAAAGAATTAAACCCTACTCTGTAATTATTACCACAGGTTCTGTATTCATTCTCTTGTTGAAATAAATAGTGAACTAATCCAAATACTGACATATAACCGAAAGTATCAATTAATAATTATTTCAGGTTACGAAGACTTCCAGGACAGGAGAAAGGAAAACACCACAAGGACGGTGTTACAAATAAAAGATTATCCTTGAGAAGACCACAAGATCAAGGACTGTTCTGCGAGATATGGCGGGGGCTGAGAGTGAAATCGAAGCGATCAAGCATGAATCTCTGGAAGAGAAGCACCTTCTGGTGAGACCTGTTAGTCGAACAGGAAGAGAAACAAAGCTAACAGGTATTGTAAGGGTGGAAACGTCGAAAGACTAACATTCTGATCGGTCGAATACAATTAATTTGTCCTAAGGAGAAATCAAGAAAAAGTTCAGAAATACAAGAAAAAGGGAGCCGGATACATCTAACTTATCAATGCAAAATAGTAAATTAACAAAATAGGAAATGTAATGAAAGAAAAATGGTCAAAAACTACAAACTATTTCAATACTAAAAGGAAAAATGATCAAAAATGTTCTTTCTGACTGGTGAAAAGTGACTTGATGATAAAGGAAATCTTGAAATAAATAAACAAAAATCCTTAAATACTAATTTATTGAAGATGTATGATCATAGTTCACAATTGAATACAGTCAACACAAAAGTTCACTTAACCTGTACATAATTGTATAGAAGGAACAATAAAATTAGGATTGAAGAACTATTTGCCACTTTTATAGTAAATTTTGCTGAGACTGCTACGAAGGTTTAACATTCATCATCAGATCTAAAAACAAACAAAAAATTAAAAGCATCAACAATTTGGTACGTAGGACTACTGAAGACCTATTATCCAGAACTCCCAAGAAGGAGTTGGGTAGTCAATTAAATACATCGTGATCCCTACATGCGTTAGTCGGGTAAATGGGGAGTCTCTTAGGTTTGCCTATGACCGATCGGGTTCTCTGTTCCTATAAGAAACAAATTTGAAATTAGACTAATGGAAATATTTATTTGGTTATTTAAACAAATCTCAGGGTTGGTTTCGAACGATTTGATTAATTCTAATGATTCGTAAACAATAAACTTGTATCGTATTTGAATATTTTCTACGTGATGTAGTTTCACTTTGGAGTCTTTGTAGAATTTATGGTTATTTTCATTTAACTGAATATTCAAGATGGAATTCTACGACTTATTTATTACATTACCCACACATTCACAGTAATTACATTTTAGTTCATGCTACTTTTATAATACATAGACTAATAAAGGTAAAACGTGAAGGGACTAGCCCACTATATTTATCAGTCAGGTTTGATAAATATAGCGATAAAAATGTGTTTATCCAACTATCCAACTCTCTCTTCTCTTCTCTTTACACTCAGTCTACTCTGGGTCATGATATATTTTAAAAGCTCTTCCATTATTCCTTTAAATTTTTTAAAATTTAATATAAATAATCTGTATAGCAATGTGCTGATGTTTCTAAATTTTGTTTAGAGCTATTGATGAATGATTAACATTAGAAACTAGTGTTCGTATGAAAATCACAATCGAAGTGGAAAATAATTCATCAATCCTAAATAACCAAAATATAATTTTATTTATTTATTGCCTTTTCTTATCTTTTACTTTCATCAAAAGTTTTTTCAGGTTTAGAGGTAAAAATGAAACTGTTGTAAAATAGAGAAAATAACTATAAAGTATATTTGTTGTAAAAGACTGATCAAATTGTAAAAATTAATAAGCTTGGATGTTTTGTTTACAGAGTGGACTGGTATTTTAAAAATTAGTCAACTGGATTGAGAAGGGACTTGAATATGCTTGCAAAGAGTCTAATAATAAAATCTTAATGCCATTATTTTTAGTATTCCATTTTTACTCCGTTAAACAAGCATCATTTCCAAAAATCGACGATGCAAGGATCTGGTCAGTATATATAATAGGAATCAAACTATTTACATTTATCATGCCAAACTTGTAATATAATAAGCGCTCAAAGCTCCCAATATATTACAAAAGATTTATTTACATGACAGTAATTAGACCCATTTGGACCTACGGAGTTGAACTTTGGGGCTCCAATAAACCTTCCAATTCTTTTCGTGACCAATCCTTACAATCCAAAACTGTTTGTAAAATCCTCAATGCTCCTTATTATGTCACAAAAAGAAATAAGATTTTTATGTTTCATATGTTTGCTGATTTGGCTCAAACCAGATACCTATCCTTTTATAGTAAACTCTATACCCATTCGAATCCTCTAGTCTCGCAACTTGCCTTAAACTCGATGCCTGATAATTCTCCTAGGCGTCTGAAAAGAAGATGGGCAAGAGACATTCTAATATAGAACTTCCATTAAAGTGCTACTTAGCGGTTGTTAACATGTTATGGACATTGGTTTGTTATCATTTTACTCAAATTTACCTGTTGTATTATGTATACAGTAGTAAATAACAATAAATAGTTTTAACAAAGAAAATCATAGGTAGCCGGATCCACAATGACTCAACTTGTTTACAGGAGAGGCGACCTCCGTGCAGCTTCATAGCTCGCTGGCGGCCTCGTTCCTCTTAGCAGGCCAGTGCTCGTCGCCCCATTGTCCCGCGGGAGGTGCCTCTTGCCAAACAGCCGATTGTCGGTGGCTAGTGAGCCTTACTAGTCGAAGATCAGATCCATATCTTACAATGTTAGTAGGTGGCAAGCAACAAACATACATCTGTGGTTAAGTCAAAGGAGAGAATGCTTTGCTAAACTGAGAAGTTTGCTTAAAGAATCAACATCGCACAAGAAAAATATTAAGACAAATATTAATCACAAAACCTACGTAAACTCTAGCGGCTAGAAGCGCTTTATTAGTATATTTTAAGGATTTTTCGATTCTCTAATATCGAGAATTGATGATCCAAAGTCGAATCGATCGATACCACTGACGTCGGTCGATAGTAGGGGAATAGTTATTCTTTCTCGAACTGAATGAAGCTTTTGCATTTTCTTTTTCCAAATATTAAATTAATTTTTCCTTCAGCTTAATATTATTTTAAATTCTACATAAAGTATTTTTAATATACCTACATAATGTTTCGTAGGATTTAGGGATGTGTCTATTCCAAATGCCGATTCCCGATTCCATCGATTTTAGAGAAAATAATCGATATTGAGAATCGATGACGCAAAGTCGATTCCTAGCCGATATCCGGACCTATCGTTGCCGCTAACGTTCGAAATATCTAATTATATTTATTATTAAACACCGATTCTTTTCCTTATGATAAAAAAAATAAGAGAGAAATGTAATGTGTTCTAGACTAAGACTCCATTTTACAGAATTTAAAACATATCCGTTGCTACTGCAAGTCGAACTGACGTGTTTTAACTGACGTAGAAGATATGTACCTAGTTGTTTTTGGAAAATGAAAAAGAAATAATATTACAATGTCAAACCCAATAAATAAATGCAGCCCGTTTTTTTTTATCGTGTAGGAACGTACGTCTCAGAATATAGATATTTTATATTTTATTATGTGTTCATACTGGTTTTCGAACCCTAATGCTCAAATAAAATCCAAATAAACGACAGTGCATCTACAATGTTTAATGAGAGGGTTTAGTAACATTTTCAATTCATTAATCAATAATTGAAACCTTTGAATGTTTATCGTCTTAAATAAGAATTGAAAATTGAATTGTATTTGGTTACATTACCTGAATTATAATTAATAACAGGTATTAGGTACATTGATAACTTAGCGCACAGATGTGTAGTACAGAAAATTAAATCTAGATTGATTTTACAAAATTAATTTTTAATGAAGGCTTGTATTGTAAGCCGAAATGTCGTCACAATAAATTAAACTTTATATTTTAATTGTGTTAAATTCTATGACTGCACACCCTGATTATATACATCTTCATTATTGACACAGTAAATAAATATCTCATCAAAACACATTTGTCTCCACTTATTATATATATATATATATATATATATATATATATATATATATATATATATATATATATATATATATATATATATATATATATATATATATATATATATATATATATATATATATATATATATTAATCAAAATTGATTAAAATTAGGATAACCCTACTTTTATAATAAAATATTATGATAATAAAATAATCACATGAGTTTTTATATAATAAAATAACTGTATCAATATTCGCATGCAATATTACAAAAAATTGTTAAAACAATAATTAAAAATAAAAATAACTCACAAATATACCGCATTAAATAAATATAAACAATAAAACAATAACAAACAATAATATAAACTATTATAAACAATAAAATAAAAATAAAAATGTTTATCCGGGAATGACTAAGACTATCCTTGAGCACGGTCTGTTAGGCCACAAGTTTCGGATGGCGGGATATTCCAAAACAAAGACCTACATTGGCTTTTGAAATCAAATCGCTGAATCGTTTTCAATAGTATTAGGAAATAGATGAAACAGTTTATACTTCACTAACTAAAAGTAGAAGCTGCAGAAATTTATAAAATTTAAATACATATTAAATACATTGGAGTTGTTTGAATCTACCTAAAATAACAAGGATCAGATCCTGTATATCAGTCTAAAAATTTTATAAAAGTTAGTAAAATTAAAATCGATTATCACTATATCGTATCTTTTTAAACAACCGTTTGTTAGTAAATAAACATAAATTTGAAAATTAAATTTATTTTTTTTAGTCAGTTTACAGGTAGAAATCCATGATATTGCAAATCCTGTGATACTAACAGGGGCACACTCAGAAGCGAAAGGTCAGCAGACAATGGGATCGTGGCACAGAGCAGCGACCTGCGATCTGACCTAGCAAGGTCGCTTGGACATTCGTTCCGGCTCGTAAGGGGCAACGATTATAGAATGTCTCATGGAGCCGTTTTTTATATATATTTTTTTCTTTTAAACTGTCTTTTATACATATAAAGTTGCTTCAAATTCCCCTCCATCCGAAAAAAAATATTAGTTGAATTATTACTTTATCAACCGCCTAAGGTCAAGCTTATGGGTAAACTAGTAAAAAAAAAAAAGAAAAGATTTTAACTGAACTCGTTATAAGCTGAAAATCTTACACAATGGTATTCATAATTTATAAAAAGAAATGAAAAAATAAACTTTAGAATATAATAATAATAATGATACTTTATTTACATTTTTTACAATTTACAATTCATATTCCGGCTTACATCCTCTACATTATTAATATAATTTTATTTAACAGTAAATCGGCTTTACAATTCAAAGTTTATCTATTAACAGTAGGAAGAATATGAAAAAAACCCACATATCAAAGAAAAAATAAAAATAATTTTAAAAAAATAAAAAAATAAAATCGATTTCAATATGTTATATGTATATATCTTAACAAGTATGATATAATGAACATATAACAACACATATTATACATAGCTGACAAGAGACGTATAAACTAGATTAAGTAAGGAGTACATGTTTCGTTCTTTTGTGCGTGTATCTTATAAGTGATGTTTTAGTGTAATTACCGATTTCTCGGATAAGCGAATTTTCCGAAATTGTTGTTTTTCCAAAGTATGGTTTTTGGTTTAATCATAGACGTGAAGTTGGATAGGGATAATATTGAGACCGTGCATTATTGTTGATATTTTTGTATAACGAGAGTAATCATTGATGATCCTCATACTCTGAGGTTTGGATCCTTTCGAGTTCACGGTAGTTGGATGCACAAGTTGAGCTCCACACAGGAGAGGCATATGTAATCTGTGTTCGAATAACTGTTTCATACAATATAAGTTTGTTTTTGGAACTTAATTTAGATTTTTTTTTTTTTTTTTTTTTTTTTGGAAGAAAGATAAACTTTATACTGGGACTAATTGTCCACAAAGAAAAACATGAAGGCATAATTATAATGTTTATCATTGACGCAGAACGTTTCTTGTAATAACCTCCATCATTCTTGTGTAATGGGAAAATTATAATAAAATTATGGATAAAAGTTATATTATGTCTTCACTAATAGCACGAATTTACGTGATACGAATGGGGATCTTTCAACAATCTCGTTTCATTTTATAGCTGAAATCAATAGTGACATTTTCAAAGCAACTTCTTTACACAAAATGGAACCTTAATCTTGGTTTTAAAGCAATATTTAGTTATTATGGTGGGTGCATTAAAGTAAGATGATCACGTGTCTTGTTATATTAAATCAGGCTTAAACCGTGTTGAAAGTGTATCATAGAATCATACCATGAAATAAATATTAAAAAGATTGCTTTCATTAATGTAAATATTTAGTTAATTGTTTAAAAGAAAAATCATAAAACATAAATATACTATAATGTAATGCTAGTAATTTTACCAGTATAAATATTATAAAATTTGTATATTAAAATACAAAGTATCCGTGCAATAAAACGCCAAATAAAGTATAAAACCTTAAAGATTCTCTGATTGTAATTATTTTATAATTATTCTCTTTCTATACAAGCGATTTAAATGAAATTAGAGATAAATTAATAGTAGATTTATTTATTATTTTCTGAAATAAATAAAAGTTAATTGGTGTGCTATGGAATTTAGTCCAAGCAACGAAGACCAAAAAAGGCCGACTAGGGGACTTAATTCATGTAGAAGCCAATTTTGGCACAGTTGTAAGGGAAGGTGTCCTTAACAACATACTAAAAGTACTGGGGGGTGGGGGTGGAGCTAACGGAGGGGGGGCGCTCTAAAGGTCGTTTTTTTCAGTTTTTCGTTAATAACTCGAATATTATTGCCTCTAGCGAAAATGTGTTTATATACTAAATTAATTAACATAAAATTGTTTACAAAAAAAGTTCTATACATTTTGGTTCTAGGATCAATGCTTAAGAAGATATAGTGGGGGAAATATGGAAAATGTAAAAAAAAACACGTTCTTATTGTTAAAATTTATATATATATTGTTGAAATTGCAATGTTTATTGCTAAAAATCAATAGTTTTTATTATTATAATTTGAAAGCTTATTGCTAAAAATAAAATTATTGTTGTTAAGCCAAATATGCTTATTATAGTACAGGGAAATTAGGATTCGAACCTTGATATCGCACCAAAAATAAAGAGATCTGACTATTGCATATTGTTCATCAACCTTAGCTGTAAATGTGGTTAAAAGATTTCTTTGAAACATCTTCAGGTTTGGGCAGGGGAGGGGGGGAAAGTGTTGAAAATTGTATGTATTTAGCACTTTGATCCAGTAACTCGGAAACCGTTACTTTCAGCAAATTTTGTGTTAGATACATTATTAAAGCTAAGCAAATTTGCAATAAATTTGGTTCTATTCGTTTTTTTGTCAGATCGATAGTTTTAGAACTGTGAAGGAAGAAAAATTGGCTAACTTGCGGTAAGTCGCACTTTTCCTCAAAAACGCGTTTGTCGGTACTCTTTTGTCTATAACTCCGAAACTGTTTGTCTAATCTCGAATTTCTTTTTTTCATCTTAAAGCTGGTTAAATTTATCATCAGATACTATATATTTCATTTTAATTAAGTTCCATGAAATATCTATTCCACCTCGCTGAATACCGCGTACTGTTGTAAAATCCTTATTTTTTCGGAACATTTCTCGTTATAACTCTAAAAATATTTATTCGATCCTGAATTTCGTTTTTAAATCTTAAAGCTGGTTAAATTTGGAATTAGATCCTATATATCAAATTTTGATTTAAGTCCGTGAAACACCCACGCCAGCCCACTCAACATTTCAAAAATGTCAGGTTTTGCCAAAACATACACATTTAGTGTGCTAGCATGGGTATTACATGGAATATAATTAAAAGTCATAGATAGGACCTCATAGAAATTTTTAACAACTCGCAGTTGTTAGCGTGCTGGCAAGGGTATTACATGGCATTTTATCAAAATTTGATATATAGGACCTAATAGAAAATTTAACCAGCTTTAAGATTAAAAAAGAAATTCAGGATCGAATAAATATTTTTAGAGTTATAACGAGAAATGTTCCGAAAAAATAAGGATTTTACAACAGTACGCGGTATTCAGCGAGGTGGAATAGATATTTCATGGAACTTAATTAAAATGAAATATATAGTATCTGATGATAAATTTAACCAGCTTTAAGATGAAAAAAAGAAATTCGAGATTAGACAAACAGTTTCGGAGTTATAGACAAAAGAGTACCGACAAACGCGTTTTTGAGGAAAAGTGCGACTTACCGCAAGTTAGCCAATTTTTCTTCCTTCACAGTTCTAAAACTATCGATCTGACAAAAAAAACGAATAGAACCAATTTATTGCAAATTTGCTTAGCTTTAATAATGTATCTAACACAAAATTTGCTGAAAGTAACGGTTTCCGAGTTACTGGATCAAAGTGCTAAATACATACAATTTTCAACACTTTCCCCCCTCCCCTGCCCAAACCTGAAGATGTTTCAAAGAAATCTTTTAACCACATTTACAGCTAAGGTTGATGAACAATATGCAATAGTCAGATCTCTTTATTTTTGGTGCGATATCAAGGTTCGAATCCTAATTTCCCTGTACTATAATAAGCATATTTGGCTTAACAACAATAATTTTATTTTTAGCAATAAGCTTTCAAATTATAATAATAAACTATTGATTTTTAGCAATAAACATTGCAATTTCAACAATATATATATAAATTTTAACAATAAGAACGTGTTTTTTTTTTACATTTTCCATATTTCCCCCACTTTATCTTCTTAAGCATTGATCCTAGAACCAAAATGTATAGAACCTTTTTTGTAAACAATTTTATGTTAATTAATTTAGTATATAAACACATTTTCGCTAGAGGCAATAATATTCGAGTTATTAACGAAAAACTGAAAAAAACGACCTTTAGAGCGCCCCCCCTCCGTTAGCTCCCCCCCCCCCCCCCGTACTTTTAGTATGTTGTTAAGGACACCTTCCCCTACAACTGTGCCAAAATTGGCTTCTACATGAATTAAGTCCTCTGAAAATCCTTCGTTGCTTGGACTAATTGTCACTTGGAAAATAAAGTAGTTGATGATTCTAAATGAGAAAGTTGTTTCTGATAACACAAGTAATAAAAGGTTCTGGGATTTTAACGGTGTGAAAAATTACAAGAAAGTATCATTGAAAAAACTATAATTTAGTTTGTTAACAATAACCTTTTCATAGTTAGTTAGGTACTGTTTGGTAATAGTTCACCGTATTCAAATTTCAATTTTTTGTTGTCAACACCTATAACTTATGTTTTCAAACTCGCCATCGCAGAATAAAATATGTTTTTTTGACCCGAAATTAAAAATAGTCCAGTACTTTTATTAAATAATTTGAGATAAAAAAAAAAAGTATTAATATTTGTATTACTTTGTATTTAATTTAAATTCTATTATTTTCTACATAATGATTATCTCCAGATGTCACCGCTTGATATGTTTTCGGTCTTTTCCAAGATTTCCCTTCCTGTGGCCTGATATTTCCTCAGAAATCTGCAGGTATAGTGAACTTTAAGTGAAAAATGGAACTTCAATTGAAATATTCCGAGAATATGTAAAATCGACTTTTTCCGTCCTGAATCGTCAGTCATATAATGTTTTTCTTTTCAAAATACATTTACTTTATAATTGCAAAACACCTATAACATTTCTATTATGAATATTTTTATTGCATCGATAAAATACCGATAGGTGTATCTACTATGGTAATACTTGTGCGCAAATATGAAGAAGTAAAAGCAATTTAAAGAAAACACAAATCTTTAATATATTATTTTGAATCATCAAATCAATTAAAGCATGTAAAATATTGTAGAAGAGACGAATATCTGAGGTCAGATATTCCTGGACTCGTATTCGATGCCCGCTAAAGCTGAAATTAAAGGGTTCCATTAGTCATGGGTTAACTCTTTTATTTGGGAGTCATAAGGAAAAATAAAGAATTCGTGTGGTGCAAACAACAGTTAATCGCAAGATAACCCTTCATAACAGTAAAACCTTACTCATCAAATAGGTACTACAATTCAAAATACCACAAAGACTAAAGTTAAACTAGGAAAAATAACGAGGCCTAAGCATTTCGAAGGTTCTATCAATAGACAAACCATATTTTTAACTTTCATCTATAAAATATCTATAAAACTAGCCTCATCAAAATATTTGCATATACGACTCTACTACATTCCGGAATTTCCCCTATATAATCACAGGCTAGTTCACATTTCTTCACCCAGTCCATTAACTTTAAACATTTAGGTCCACAGGGACTATTTTTTACTGATGACACGGACTATTTTATTTTTCTACTGATTTAGCGCCAACAAAAAACTCCTATCATAAAACCGTCCTATAAGGTTACTTTAAAGCTAGTCAAAATTAATTAAGAAATATTGTTTAAATTATTAGCTATACCGCGTTTAGTTGCTATAAACCGTGATGTCTCTTCGAACGATCAATAATTCTATTATATGATTAAGTGATCTATTAATAAAAAAGTTATAAATTGACTTCTTGAAGTGAAAATACCAGCTGGAATTATGTTTACATTTTTAGCGAAATTAATGCCAAAATTAGTAATAATTTCCAATGATCACTAATTATCCGGAAGATTAGAATTGTCTAAAAGATGAAACACGAATTACAGAATTGTAATGTATTGAATTGCAATTTAACCTCAGAACACCTGTTACAATCTCCAGAATTCCGTTCAACATGTCAATCATGATTTATTATTTTATTTATCGAGTTTAATCATTACTATTTAAATACAATAGAATTGGCAAATAATGCATCATCCCTAATTGTTTTGATCTCGTAGTGGGGAAACACTGATCATTGGAGGTTATATGGTATCAGCTGGCATTATAACTGAAGAGGCAATGTGAATTTTTTTTGCAACTGGAACAATTCCTTTATAAATGTTTTTTTACGTGAATACGTCTATAAATTTTCTACCATATGGGGGCAATCCAAAAAACCCAATGATAACAAATTCGGGGGATACAGTTTGGTGTTTTAGTTTCGAATCTATCCTTTACATCCAAAATTAAATTATACCACTGGATAGCTGAGGGATCAGAGAATTCATTACGTTAAGCGAGAACAGTGACGCATAGCGTGGGGTGGAGGGAGAAGCACGGAATTTTTTATTTTTATTTGTATGACATTTAAATTAATAATTATTTTCCTGTATTAATATTGGGTAATTTTTATTTTTATACCATGCAGTGGAAAATTCATTAAATCTGTACCTTTTTTTTATGCCACATTTTATGTTTTAAATATAAAATTATTGATTCAGATCAAAGCATTGTTTATGGCATTCTCGTTTGGCTTGTAATATTGCTATTTGTGTATAAGGTATCTAATAAAGAATTATATTTGAACATTTTTACTACTTTTAAGTACCCCATTAACATCCTTCAATACCACCACATGAACCTGTTCTAAAGAAGTTTCTTTTAGACAGTTGTTAAATGACTCATTGGAAATAGTCCATTTTTTATTAAATTCAACATAAAAATTTAAATAAATTATAATTAATTATTTGTATCTCAAACCAATAAAAAACATAGGTGCTATTTAAAAGAATAATGAAAAACGTAACGACCTAAGATATTGTTATTAAAACAGTGTATATTAATAATGAATATTTTTTAAAATAAAGAACAATGGTGTCTCTACAAAGTTATTTTTAATCAGTCATAGACGCCCCAAAACGAGTTTCATTCTGCGGTGAAAGAATCTAAATTACTGTCTTCTTTTCTTAATTCAATTATATTTTATTTATTTTTTGTAATGCTCATGCTTTTAATTGTTTTCCCTACAAGTCTTAGAAAGTAGGAAGCTCCTAGGTGTTCACATTCCTCCCGGAGGAACGTGGAGGAAGCGTGGCAGTAACTAGTTTCTTGACCATGGTGAGCCGGCGCCATTTAAGAGGGACAAAGAAGTGCGAAACGAGGACAGAGAACAGTGGAAGAAGCACAGAAAGTTGAGCAAACTCAATGAATGGGGAAAGTGCACCTACATCACTCATCAGTAAGTTGGTTATGGCTCCTGAAGAAATACAAATTAAAGCCCTTAATCATCTGATGACTTTTTGCATCCTCTGTTTCCTCGCCCTGGATTTCCAAAATTAGCTTTTTTCATAAGGTGCGAGGCAAATGCTTTCGAAACAATCAGTTTTCAGTTTTCACTAATTATTCATTCCTATTCTAGAGTAAATAACATTATACTCTAAATTGTATACTTCATTCTATGATTTTTTTTACCTTAAGTGTTTGAAGTAACGATGCCAATAATCTTAGAGAAAAAAAAAACTCTCCCTGACTTTGAAAACCACTAGATTATGGATATATCTATCTACAGCTTCTGATAAGGAAACTATCGGCAAATTATCCGAGCAACTCCATCAGACTTAGAGTGTGTCAAAAAAGCCCCAATACTTAAATAAAAGTAGGCAAAACGTCAATTTATTTATCCAAACCAATATAGCTCCTAAACGGTAGGTCCTAGGGACGAATGTTTTACAAATCTGGTACGAGAACAATGTAGAATGAACAAAAACTAAAGGTTCATACATATATTGATCAGATTATGTTGTGGGATCGCAAATCTAAATCAGATGAAGTTAAATCGTATGGATCGCCTAAAGCAGCTCGAAACAGAAATAATTGTAACTGAAGATGTGAAATTAATCAAAGTTACCCAAGCATCTAGAAGTTGGTATGATGAAATTATAAATAAAGTAGTGTAATGCCGAGATGTTCAATTACAATATTCAAGCTACTATATACTAATCAAATTTGAAATGGCTCAAAAAATCTTTTGTTGCCTTTTTTAACGCCTCGAGGAGATTTTCTTCTTTTTTTTTTTTATCTCGAAATTCAGATTTTTTTAATCCACAGTTTTTCTGTTGGCAAACGAAATCGTTAGTACAAATATGAAAAAAACAAACAGTTTGTTTGAAATAATGTATAGAAAACTTAATTTTATTTTTATTTTTTTAAAGGCAGATGAACTTTAATGGCCTTGGCCTAAACTATATATCTGTTTTCAATTGACCGGGAGTGTATATACAATGAAAAGTTTAAGGAAAATCTTTTCTTTTCTTTTTTCTTTTTTTTAAAACTATTTATTGTTATTTGCAACTGTACATCAAGTAGATTTGAGGAAATGATTATAATGACATGTAAATCACTTGTGAAGAACTACTGACTTGTAGCACTTCAAAAAAATGTTAAAAACTAGGTCTCTTGGCCATCTTCTTTTCAGAAGCCTCGGTGGTTTATCAGGTATCTAATCTAATGAGAAGTAAGTTGGGAGACCAATGGATTCGTGTGGGAGTGCAGTTTACTATGAAAGGATTGGTATCTGGTTTGGGCTAAATCAGCAACATATGGAACATTAAGGTCTTTATGGATAAGTTTAAGGAAAATCTAAATTACAAAAATAGTTAATTTTAGAACTACAGAAATGTAGGAAACTTTTTCGATTGAGTAAGCTGATAGTAAGCGTTAATTTGGCTAAATTACTATAAGCGTATTACACTCATATAAAATATTAACGAAAATTAAAAACCTTTGCTTTAAGCCTCTCTTATAGTAATAGAAAGAATAATTAATAACAATATACTGTATTTGTCATCTTATTCCATTTATCAAAATAATTAATAAATTAACATTTTAAAAAATAGGTATAAAAATAGATTATGAAAATGTGTTCTTTAATAAAGAAAACCAATTTAAAAAATAAATAATTTAAATTGCAATATGTTTGTCTTCAGCGGGCAGCCAGAGAACACACAATGTTAAGTAATGCAAGGTATGGTTGCTCAACATTAAACGAATAGTTGACCTAAGAAACATATGGGAACAGAAGGCCGATATTCCAACCGCATAAGGACAATCTGTCCCAGACAAAAGATCTATTTCTGATGAGGTATACAGTCGCTCCAACCGCAAGGTTTAATCCTATACATAGGACTGCTCTCGTTTAATATCATTCATATAGCAACTACCATTTGTGATGCAAGATCGAACAGAAGTTTTATTATGATAACGTTACAGTAAAAAAAAAAAAAAAAAAAAAAAAAATGTATGAAAGAGATTGCTGCGAGGGAAGGACCGACTAGATGGACGGCCATCTTGTAAATTTCCACTTCCACACTTAAAAATAGTTTGATTAAAATGAAAACATGGCATTGATTGATCATGATTTTTATTTTATATTCATCTTTACAGTTTGTTATTTATTTTAGGAATAGGAACTCTTTTTTTGTTTAATCAATTATCGAACCTTAAGAATGATCATGATATTAACAAAAAATAATTTTGATAACTTCTACAATACTGAATACAAAAACGTATCTAATATATTTTTTTTTTAATCGAAGTTTTCTTTTTGTGTCATAATTAAAGAATAATAACTCTTAATTGAAATGTAATATGAAATGTAGCAATTATATAAGTTTTGAAACACAAAAAAGGAAACCCCTATTTTAGCATATGATGTTACATGATTGTCCAATAATAATATTTTATTTCATTTTTTTGATATATTGTATAGTACATGTAAGATATTTTTGTGTTACAAGTCCATCAACAGGATACTTTATTCGGCATGATTGAATTCTAAGTTTCAAAATTAAATATCTAAGCTAAGTAAAGTAAATTTATGACTTATGCTTTATTTATTTATTTTTCTAAAAAACTCTCCGTTTCATACCGACCCATTAGCAAAAAACAGAAGAACAAATATAAGATGAAAAAAAACCTGTAGCCACATGTACAGACGAATATAAAGCTATAAACGAATTACCTCGAACATTGCCGATGTCACCCGAATTCAAGCAATGATCGCATTGGCCCATTAGTCGGCCAAAGTCATCGACGGCCCATCTCTAATTTCTGCAAACATACACCCCTGCATGATGACCAATGCCGCTATTATTGTTAATTATAATGACCCTACGTGATTGATGATGACAACGTAATGTCCACAACAGGATGTTTGTCACACCGGGGTTGTTAGTCTGCTAACGAGCGTCCTTGATGTTTTACCCTACTTTTATATACAACCCTAACAATCCATCAACCAAAGCAGTGTAAGGCCCAATCACATAAGTTTATGTATTTTTTCGTAATACCATAAATGTAAAAAAATTTCATATAAATAGAAAATAAAATATAAAAAAAATGGTAAACATGCGGGAGTTGAGCACTCATCAGTAACTTCTTGTAATTTGAATTTACCGATGTTACCTAATATAACCCTCTTAACCACATAGAGGGATGAGATATCGAAAACATGGATGTATCGGCCTAAAAAAAATCAATGTTTTCTACCCGATGTATCGTTAACATCGATGTTTCGGACCGACGTTTTTGAATAAGAGCATTATACATTGATTGGAATTAAAAAACAAAACAAAAAAACAATAGAAACTGATTGGAAATAAGAAAATAATTGTCGTTTTCTCACTCAATCGCTCATTAGCGAAAATTATTAAATATATGATTTTGATAAGTGTTTGAGGCCAGATTATGTGTTACCAATGAATACATAAAAGGAACATCAATGTTTCTCATATTGATTCAATGTTGGAATATAGAATTGACTTTTAAACTTGTCTAAAACCTCGATATTTTCGTTTTACTTAATTTATAAAAAAATTTTTAATTATAAAAAAGATGGATGCCATACACTTAATACACAAACTATTTGTTACACGCTCATTTAAGGAACATAACTAATTTATTAGGTAACCCTAATATTAAGTCTCCAACCATACGTGAAATATCGATTAAAAAAAGTTTTTTGGCACTTATTTGCCTTGCCAAATTTTCTAGTTCCGGTCCTGGTGTTAAATTAGTATGTTTAGCGGAGAAATATATAATTTTTGTAGAGTTTCTTTTTTCGCTCGAATGAAAAATTTATTGAAAAAAATTATATCATTAATTTAACAACTTCAATTTACATATACATAAGGCACAAATACATCTACAGTAAACATATGGAGAAACTTATTCAATTTTTAAAATGTACCGTTGTTAAATAACAACTGCTGTAGATAGTCATCTGTGATATATCTGCGAGGGCATCTCAGGGAACTTGAGGATAACGACTCAGTGTATCCTTGTAGAATCCTTAATGTCTCTAATGTAGGAGGAAAAATTCCAAGGTTCCTACATAATTATAAAAGGGGCTGGTAAAATTATATAATTGTCAAAAAGAAAATTACTTTAATTTTAGGAATACACATACCAAACTAAAACGAAAAAAAACTGCCCGTCGTTTCTTCAACATATACTAGACAAACATTCAAACCTTCCGAATAATTACAAGAAATTCAATTACATGACGTTAATTAGACCTATTTGGACACTAAGCCATTCAATTCGTCTAGTATACTATCCTTACAAAAGAAATCCTTCGATAAATCATCAATATTCTTTGTTACATTCCTAACCATACATTGAAATCCATAAGTATTTCAGCTTGCTTCTCAGTCTATTCCAGATAACCCTCTAAGGCGTCTGAAAAATACTATTACAGAATTATTATTAGGGTGCTTGCTACCAATGGGTAGTTACTTAGCAAACAATTGTCGTTTCATTATGAGCATTATCTACAATTCACTAGATGTATTTTTTTATTGTATACAATTATAAATTTCAGTTAATATTGTAGCTAAAAAAAGAATTTATGAATTGTTCAACACACCCCTTTCCTACTCCCTTTCTCGACTGCTTATTTTATTATAGCTTACATGACAGCTTTCTATGTTAACAAGCTTTGCTTTTATTATAACTGGGAGAAATCGACTAGAGCACTCGTTGTTTTTAATATGATAAGTTTAAAAGAAATCTGTGCTGATCTCATTGTTTTGTTATTTTATCATCTTTCCCAATTATCCTTCGAAGCGTCTGAAATGTCGATGTCTTATTAAAGATATCATTTTTGATTTTTATAAAGACAAAAATTTGGACTTCTTGCTCCATTTCCAATTTAGATACCTAAAATTATACATCTATAATTAGAACTTTCATTGTGGTATCACCAATGGGTTCTTTCCCTTTACGTCTGGTCGATGCTATTTGTCATTATCATCCATAATTGTCATTATATCCATAATTTCTTCCACTTACTTATTGTAGTTTTCTTGATGCAGTTGTAAACATCAACATTGGTTTTTTTCAATATTAATACTTCCTTCATCATTTTGTATTACTTCTATCAATTATTTCTTTTTTTACTTATGGATATGTCTTTTGGTTGGGGTTTTATAGTTTTCTTGTGTAACGTTTTTTTCACCTTCAAAATGTGTAACGATATTTTCACACTAAAAAATGTAACGTTTTGACACACTCTAGCTCTGTTGGTCGACAACTTGACGGCAGTTTCCCGATCAGAAATTTAATGGGGAATATTTGTTGTTGTATAACATTTGTCGCTAGGACCTACGTTTAGGAGCTATATTGTATAATATGAAGGGAGTCGCGCTATAGGTCTGTTGGTGTTGTTTGGTTCAAAAAATTTCCGACTGTTTCCTTATCAGAAGAAATCTATTATGTATAGACATATCCATGATCTATTTTTTTTTTTTTCCAGGAAGGGAGAAATCGAGTTGTTTTTTTTAATGCAGTTTATGACAAAAAAGCTTATGGAGCATTGAGATTGGCAGAATTCTTAATTAAGGCATACAGAAGTGAGTTTAAAAATATAAATAATTAAACTGAGAAGTCTTTAGATACTTCCATGAATATTCAAGGATCCAATGTTTTCAGATCTGACTCGACGATCAGCGGACCACGAAGGATCACAGAAGCAGGATGAAGACATCTTTCCAGGCAGGAGTAGAAAGCGTGAATCCTTTGGTGACATCACGGTCGTTTCATGGGATGGTGTAGCAGTTTATGATTTCGGATATTAATATTTTTTGGAAATATTTAACTTTTTCTATAATGTGTTTATGAGTCTACGTTATGGCTATTTTAGCTAGTTATTGAATGTCTCGTTTAGGATCCATTAAAAACTATGCCCCAAAACTGCACATAATTTTTTTAAATTAAGGCCTGTCCTATAGGTTACTTATAAGTGAATTTCTAAAAAATATATACATTAATACACACATTAATGATTTTTCACAGTCAGAAAAATTACATACATCAAAACCATAATTATCAGTAGCGATATTTTCTTTCTTTTTTTTTTTTAATTTAATTTTTAAAAAGTTAAAAACATTAATTCAAGACGACTGACAATCAGAGAAATTCTTATCCTTCAACACAAACTCATTCAGAAACTGTAGTATATAAACCTCTCTCTTATTAGCAGTTTTAAATTTGAGAGAGAAATAGGAACGAATGGCATGGAACCCATATGTTGAACTTCAAAAGACACAAACACAATAAAGACACAATGTTATTTGCCATTCACTCGCCAAAATTTAATTTAGATTACAAATACATCGTATTAAAATGTAAAGGTAAATATAGTTTGAAATAATAAAAAATATAAGTTTATATAGTACTCGTCGAAGGTCGTGGGTTCATTAGGTATGTTTTACGGTCATCTTCTCAGAATAAACTCTAATAGATTATCCAAGCAAATCTTTGACTTCTTACGCCATCTCAAAACAAAACCCAATTGGTTTAAAGAAACTGAAAAGGTACTAGCAGAATTAAAAATTACAGAAAATTCACTACTTTATCAGACTTCTAAATTAATAACTAAAGATGAATATGTTAGGTTCCAAGATAAATCCAATCTAAAAACCAAACCCTTTATCTCAGATGAAGAAAAAAAAAAAAAGATCAGAAAGAATGAAGTACTGGGCACTTAAGAAAGGACAACACACAGTGAAGTGATGGATTCAACGTACCCCAAAGAGGGTGAAATGAAAAAAAAAATATATATAGTCTATATATCGGATGAATTATAGTTTTAATTAATCGTTTCGATAGAGTTTAGTGTACGTAGAGCATAAGCCTCTTATTTATGAAAGAAGATGGACCCAGCATTCACGAAATCGACATTCACTTGATTTTTCTGGAATATAACCTTCTGGAGTGAATACTATATACATATACAACCATATAAATTTTGACAGATAGTAGCACTATACCATGTAAATATTTTGAGCCAGAAGTGAATGATTAAGACAAAAGAGAAATACCTTACTTGATTTATAATAACACGAATATATTTAGATAAGGGAGTTAATATTTTTAATAAAATATTAGCAATTCTAAACATTAATATTTGGTATTACATATAAATGGTCTGAAATACAGAAAATGACGTTAATCGTCTGTTTAAATAAATAAAAACCACACCGAAATTGAACGCACTAGGTGAAGGACAATCGATTAGTCTTGTTGCCAGTTCCACCAATAGGCGGTGGGCTTACTTTGCTATCTATCAAGATAAAGAATCGATTCTCATTGGCGTGAAATGTTAGAGGTCTCTACAAGCAGCAACAGATCATTTATCTTAAAGTTGTATATTATTAAATGGACTAAGTTTCTTCTGCCACTGAGAAATCGTGCGTTGCATATACAATCTCCAAAATTCATCTGATAAATATTTCAATCTACCTCTCTCAATGGCAATAAGTGATATGGGTGCTCATAAATCCATTAATTTAAAACTTTACATTCAGGCGTGGGCAAGCCAAAGTGATCTAAGTGCTACCACAGTGTGATGTTAGGTCTATTAATAATGAATCGTCGTTCAATTAGGATCTGTAAAATTATGAACAACTAACAAATAGAAATATGGTATAAAAATTTCTTAAAAATGTTCTGATTTTCCAATTTTTTTTTTATGCTACGTTTTTATACCTTAATCGATGTTGTAAAGTTGAGATCGAGGTGAAAAAATATGTTTAAATTTCTATTTGCATACAAATGCAATCAATCAAGACGAATGCCCAGCCACCACACTTATCTTAGAGTCGATGAAATTTCATATTTCATAAATATATGTAGTATACTAGTAATAATGCAACCGAAATAAGTTTTTTTTTGTTTTTTTTTTTTGAAAACGCATACGTCGATTAAAAAAATTTCAGTATCTTTTATAACATACTTGCAAATTATTAAAATAATAAAATTAATTAAAATATTAGCCAGATACTTATTAAATTTTGTTAACGGGTTGGATTTAGTTTGCATGATGTGGATAATTATACTGTACTTGCGGATCGTAGCGTGCGCATCCGAACGGTTTATGCGCTAACATTGATTAGGTAGGAATACGTGCACTGTTCAGAGCCGAAATAATGTGCATTGTCTTTATCTTACCAACGAACCGTTTCGTGTTTGAAAATCCTTTCTGATCCTTGGGTAGTCTTTACTGCACTAGCCTTTACACTTCTTACAGAGGAAATTTTTCTTGCTCTAGATCCGAAGTATACATAAAACATAAATAAATAAATAAAACTATCACATTGAATAAATGTACACGTATAATAAAGTTGTATATTTATTGTATGTTAAATAAAAGAGTTATAAATATTAATAAGTTAATTAAAATATTACCGTATTCCGGAAACTAATTCATAAGCATTTCTCCGACGTTATGAGGCCTGCAGACAACCTACCAACCACACTTCATCGTGCTTTAGCTAATCGGAGATGACCTGCCATACTAAAGCAATTCCAGTATCCGCAGGGTGCGGTGACCTACCTCAAATCAGAGGTCATCTCCCCGGAAGAGTATTGTCGGACGAGGACATCCGGTACAATGTACTCAATCACTGCCTACAGTATGTAGTACGGTAGGTCACAAATTCGGAAAAATTGTAAAAAATATGTTTTGGTACTGAGGTCATTGATATAATGCCATAATAATTTTACATTTATGAAAAAAAAAAAAAAATCACAGGAAACGTCCAAATTTCAGACAATTCATCAAACGACTTTAATATATTTATCGATCAACTACATTGCGTGAGGTATACTCATGATGAAAGCACTATTAAAAGGTTTCTCTTATGCTAGATATTATTAATGACGGGTATACAATATCGAAATTTTATATATTGGACCATAATATATCAAGTACTCCTTATATTAAAGTAACTCTTTAAACGAGAGGTGATTAGAATATTCCATACTAGAATATATTCATACCATAATAATATCGACTTTCAATAAGTCAATTGTCGTATATTAAAATTAAGATACAACTGTTAACATAGGCAGATTAAATAAAAGTGTTTTTAAAATAAAACAAACTAAAATGGAAAATTAAATACCATTCATTTCCTCCAATAGTACATGGCTGATTTTTGCACTTCAACGTCTTATAAACTATAACGAAAATGTCTTTCCACTTAGGCCGTGGTCAGTTTTTCAATTATAAAATGTAGATACATTTTGTAAATAATTTCATGTCTGAATTTATTATACAAGTCATATTCTGTTGGTAAATTTTTTGATTGAAAGATAAAATTATAATTAATAGATATATGATCGTTGTCATACAACCAGCAGTCATAAATTCGAGTGAAAAATCTATATATTCTAGTCTATCAAAAGAACAAGTGTTATTATATATCAAATCAAGTTTTAAATAAGGTTTTGTTTCGGTTAAGATTTTTTTTTTAGTTTTTTATTTACTCGAGAAAGTAGAAATGTTTGTTGTTATTTTTGGAATGAATCTGTTCTGACTCAGAGATTCGTGTGAATTATTCTAGTGATCATTCAACTTTGACTTATTTAGTGTTTTGTAAATGATTTTAAATGATATTTTATAAATATATGAGTGTGTGTCAGTTCAGAACTTATAAATATATAGGTATTACATATAAGTAATTAAGTTAAAATGAACAGGCTAAACAGAGCGAGTATAATAATTTTCATTGTGGCGGAAAGATGTAATAGGTGACAATTACAAAGAACGGTACATTGTAACTGGTTAACAAGAAATTGTGACAGCTCCGGGAATAGTTCCACTGAACATAATATAGGGCAGTAGTACTACTGTCTGGAGCTGTGATATCCCAGTTTAATGAGGTTGTACCACGCTCAGCCGAGTGTGCAGTCTGAGATAAGAAAAAAAAATATTAATGAAAACATGTCAGTAAGTGTCTATCTATTATTTAAATAATTCTGGTATATAACTTTAATTGCTTGTGTTTGTTACATTTATTGTCTGAAACAATATTCCAAAATATTGAGCTGGGCGGAAATCTATAGGTTTAGAAGGAATTTTAGATATAAAAGTTTTGATAATATTTTAAAAGTAGCAAGATTTCGTTTAGTAATAATTTAAATAAGGCTAGCATTCTTAAAAAAAAAAAAAAAAAAAAAAAAAAATATGCAGCGAATGTCAGGTAAACCTGACAATAGATATAGACATATTCTCGTCGAATGCAAAAAATACCAAAAGGAAAGAATGAATAATGGTCTGATGAATCAAGACATCTCAATATTGCTTGAAAATAACTCATATCTCCACAAGTGCTTTATTCACTTTTTGAAAGAAACGAATCTGTACAAGGTCTTAAAGTTATTAACCTAAGTATGGTGTCTCTAACCAAATGTGGTGGTACACGGCACCAAAAAAAAAAAGTAAATAAATAAATAAAATAAAATAAAACTTTATTTTTGTTTGAATGAGAATCATTATAGAATCAATTTCAGTGAACATTTAAACATTCAATTTTAAAATTTCATGTTCTGACATTTATTATTATTATTATTATTTTGACAATTGTTAAATTGAAAGTTAGTTTAAATAAGGATAAGGCCAAAAGAATACAGAAGTATTATTAAAAATACAAATTTTTCTTAAAAAACGGACTAATTTATCTTAGACGTTGTTGACCTTGCAAATTCACTGAATATCTATGGTTGACCGCAGAACTTTTGTTGAATTTGGCTAATTTATAGTTTTGGGACAGAAATATCGCCTCTATCTCTCAGTATATATGATAGTTTAAATTAATTTCACTGGTTATAAAATTTTTCTAAACCTTTTGTAAAATGTTATATAGCCTTATGTACATGCATTATAATGGCACAAGAGCATACAATTTAAATAAATGACCGTATTAAAGGGTAGTTTAAGATACAATAATAAAAATATAGCTTTGAAAAACTAAAACTAAAATTATAGTAAACCTCTCTTTTCAAAATAAACACATCTAAACCATTACATTAAAAAAGAAAGGAAGAAAAGTTTCTATTTTAATTTATAATAAGAGTTCTAAAAAAAAAAAAAAAAAATCAATTTATCCCTGACTGGCAAAAATAATAAATCATGGATAAGTCTATCTATTGTCTATTGATTTTATATCTAATGCTTCCGAAAAGGAAATTGTCGGAAAATTTTCGATTCGAGCTACACCAACAGAGCTAGAAAGTGTCACAAAAAAGCCCCAACACTTGAAAAAATGTAGGCAAAATGTTACTTTTTTCATTCCAACCAATATAGCTCATAAACGGTAGATCGTTGCAACAAATAAAGTATAACAATAAATGTTCTCCGTTAAATTTCTGATAAGAAAACTATTGGCAAATTCTTGGTCTGAGCAACAAGAACAAAGCTAAAGCTTGTCAAAATGATATATTTTTCTGGGTGAAACAAACGTCACACAAGAAAACAATATACCCCAGCCAAAAGACGTATCCATGTCCACATGCATATAATATTTTTTTTAATCTCAATAGCATGTATCTTAAAAGGAAATTCATTGTAATATGGATTCTACCCTGTGTATTGTAACTATAAACTTCTATCATCTAACATTTTTGATGCTGGATCGATTACCAGACTTGAGGAACAGTCGATCACTGAAGGACCCTCCCTTCGTCACGGCATCTCGCTATCCTTGGCTCCGATACAGCTTAGTGTGTTCCTGACATAGCCAAGAAGAGGAGATATCGTTCCCTCTAGAACGGACACATCTTATAACTACAAAAAAATACATAAATATCGTAAAATAGCGTCCGCTTTTGTGACACTTTCTCCAGATTTCGTTGAAAGGAGGAAAGTTCTATCCAAATTAATTTTGAAAGTCTATAATGGTGGTTTTTGTTCGATCTAAACTTCAGATATCGATTGGCTGAGACATGAAAGAACCTGACTGGTTAACAACTTAACAACTCAAGGAATTAGGGGAAGTTTAGAATTAGTTCCTTCTCACTTGGAACTAAAGAGTGTCAATGTCTATGCTCAGTAAAAAGTTAAAATCCTTTTCCACACGAACTAATAGACGTTATCCAAATTAAACGTCATTCTAGATCCCTATGGCAAACAGCCAGGCTTCCTGACGATTGGAGAGCATATTACCACTATACCAAATTAGTTAAAAAGAAATTGGCTTACTTTAGATCCCGATCCTAAAACTCCCATCTTTCCTCTCTCTCTACCTCTGACAACTCCCTCTGGAATGTAACAAAAAAAATCCTTAAATATCCCCGTGTATTCCACCTTCTCCGACGTGAAGATGGATCCTCGGCTGCCTCAGATGAGAACAGAGCAGAAGAATTTGCCAAGCACCTTTCCAGTACATTTATTCCCTATCCCGAACAAATCCCCTTAAGATATTATTTTTGATTCTAATCGTTGTCATAATTTTAGCAGGGACCGTTATGTACTTAAATATACAAATTATAAATTTTTATATTGAAAATAAAAGGATTTTTTATTTCTTAATAAATTATAAAGCGAGTCATATAATCTTCATATTTGTTGTTTTTTAGAATATATCTAATTCATCTATTGTTCAGGTTTTTATATAATATTACAAAATTATTTGAAATTTGATACATTACAATATGTAATCCACTGATTCATAACGACAGTGTAAAGCCACAAGAAATAAGCAACACTGGAAACTCACCTGAAAGAAAAAACCAAAAAAAAAACCGTTAAAGGTATATAGTAGGTAAATAAATTGTAGTTAAATGGCATAGATAATGTTTCACAATGTCATTGATTGAAATTTGTATAGGTATTTTTTATGTCTCTATTCCTATATTTCCAATAGAATTGGAACGGAAAGAGGAGCTCAGTCTCTAAAGGATCTTGTTGGCAATTTTTTGAAATAGCATTTAACTAATTCAATTTATAAATAGTATATTCGAGTATAAAATAGTATATCGACATGTTTCTTGCACCAAATTTTTTATTTTTGAGTGTAAATTCAATGAAAAATACAACTACTTCATTGATTCTGGTTTAGATCAATTAAATTATAAAACAAAATATTAGATCGTTAGCTTTATTTAACCTTTATAGATTTTTTTTACTGGAAAAATGACGTCAGATTCTAATTTATTGTACGGTTTTCCTATACTGCTGAGAGACATAAGCGCTAAAAAAAATGTATAGTAGATCCTTCAAAGGTCTAGGTTAGGTTCTCTGTAGGACAAATATTACTTTCTTACGAGACTAGTTCAGTTAGAAAATGTTAAGGTTAAGGTAAATTTAGAGCAGAGTTAAAGCTAAGGCTGACTCATGAATCATTTATGACCATAATATTTCAGTGGATGGAGTTTGAAAACAGAAGGTTTTCCTATATATTTTTAGCATAAAGACTGTATCCTTACAAAGCCTTCAGTTTAAACAAAAATACAAATTTCTGGATCTGTTTATTTAAAGCTTGGAGTTCATTTAGCATATTATTATATACATCAATGCCTATAAGAGCCTTGCTACGCTTTCAATAAGTCACTCTATTTTATATTTAGCAATCAGTTACTATGACCTAGATATCTTTTGTGTTGGATATTTCAAACTGGTCGATTTTATGGGGTTTTCAATTCCTTCTTTCTACCACCTTCCGATGATGACAGGTCAAAAAAACCGTGGGATCGCTGGGTGATTTTCCTTTATCAGAATGTTGGATAACAGATCCAGTTAGAGACGAGAGACATAATCGCGTTATACCTACGAAGCATCAGTTATGCAAAAGGGGGAATAATATATTTTCAGTTAGGTAACACCGAAAGGAATCGTATGTTCCAACTGTAAGCGATAGTCGAAATAACGGAAACCCTGCGGGGTCATTCGAGTGGAAAAGAGTTCTATGGAGATATTGAGGGCGGTAAATATTATTGCGACATTTAGTAACAGCCGCGATTTGAACATAGCTTTTACTATATTTTCTATTTCAAATTTATGACACCGCTGCTAGTTTCTAGAGACATTTCTAAGATAACTGATTATTAAAAATAATGGCTTCCTGTCGAATATAAAAGTACCGACTTAACTGACTTTGACGTGAATTATTGTTAGGTATCTTTTAAATATAAAATCGATCTATTTATTGTACTCATATTACAAAGCGGATCTAAACATCAATGGAAGCAACTCATATAAATAAATATATTTATGTTAACAGATCCTTTCATTACATTATTATATTTTCTGACTTTCTAAAAGTACCCGGTATAGAAAATTCAAGAGATAAAAAAATTGCAATACATAGTGATTGCATTTTACAAAAAACGGCCTTGGTCACCTTCTAAACTATTATTCTGTACTATCATTACTATTATATCATCACTGCTACTTTATCTACTTCTAACGAACAAAATAAGTTATTAGGTCTATAATGAAAATAAAATGAGTCATAGATGTTGAGATGACATCGAAGATATCAAATGGAAATAGGTAGTACTAGGTTTTAAATTAAAGTACGGGATAATTTTAACTAAATAAAAAAATTCTAAGCCCATTAGGGCTAAAGGATGCCAAGAGATATTGCAATTACAGTCATCAGTCAATGTTAGATATGGGTAATCAATATAAACCTTCCATACCGACACTGCCATGTGAAAACGCAAGTTGTTTGTTTATACCGCCTAGTAATGAAGATATGTTATTATTTAAATAGATATTATTATGAAAAACTTAGTAATTAAAAAGGGACATTTGCCGACACTTCAAACAATTATCCATTTATAAAATTTTAATTGTTAAAAATTCGTTTGACAATCTAAAAAAAAAAAACAAAAATAATAAAACCAGCTGATAATAGAAGAGGTGTAAGGAAGTAGTCGAGGAGGATGTCGTGACGGAAGCACAATGACGAGCGGAAGAGGACAAGAGCCATCTGCCTATAGATCCTGGAGGCTGTGGCTCATTGAAGAAATGAACTGCTACCTGGATAGTGTTACTGAAGTTACTATCAGCTTTATGTCTAAGTTTTCTTTACGAAGCTCATGATCAACTTACATCTTTCATATGAATATTTGGCAATACCAGAACTGCCTCTAATTTTCTAATAATTAGGAAATACATTTCATCAGAGGTTTACATTTCAAGATGTGCTCCCAGAGTTAAAGCTCCAGCAAACCTGGATTAGAAGTATGGTTAGGCCAAATCAAAATTAAAGTAAATATTTATTCTATTTCATTGGATAGATAGAGCACAGTATCTTGATACCTAGAACTGGAGACAAAAAGACTTTATCATTTGTACCTGAAGTCTTGAATTTCGGTTAATGATTGTGGAAAATCCGATGCTGGAAGAAACTATATTTATTATATAAGTCGAAAAAGATGCCAGGAGGAACAAGACAAAACGTAAAGTTAGTCCGTGTACATGATACGTAATAGGTCTAGCATCACTTAGACGTGTGAGAAAGGTCGTTTAATATTTGTCAAGTTCGTATTTGGTATAGAAAGAGCTGCTATCAGGAAATAGAGACCTTTGCAAATAATAAGTCCAATCATTGACAAACCGGTGTTTTAATATTTGTCAAGTTCGTATAAGAGCTGCTATCAGTAAGGGTTGCAAATAAGTCTTCCAATCATTGACAACATGTGTTGATGAGAGCCAGACTAATAGCTATTATTATTTTATTGATTTTAGCTAAACACATTTCCCGCTTTACCGTATTAGTACATAATACATTAAACAAAAGGACAAGGATATAAACACAGATAATGCGAATAGTGGAGGTAAGAGGTCAAAGCGTGAGGTGATACTGGCCATGCAGCACCGTAGTTCAGTTTGCTTGACAATCACTGCCTTTCTAATCTAGTCCGAAAGAGCAACTTCGAGAACCAGGCGTGGTTCGATACTGGGCACTTTTAAAATTTCCAGAGATTTCGAAAAGTCTAAGATTGCAAATCTGCCGCATCCAGTCTTCGGCTTTTGTAGAATGGATTGAAAACTGAGGCGATTCTTGAACCTCAATATTAAAACAACAGCATATATTAAAATTTATTCTCTAGAACAATTAATCCAATTAGTAACACTAAATACTATATTATTATAGTCGAAATATTCTAATAAAATATTTAAAAGAAAGAAAGCTTCTTATAACTATTGGGCAAATAGAGAATAGCACTCTATCACTTGAGCAATGTATGATGGTATAGAAGAATCAATACAATTAGGATAGAAAAAATTTGAAGAGGCGAAATTTCCGTTTTCTCTGAGACTAATTTTTGGTTTTTTCGGTTACCGCTGGAAACAAATGCTTAAAATACTGAACTATTCAGGCGTATGATTCTTTAATCCACATTAACATGTTTCAGCTTTCATATCCCATCTTCAGGTTATTCTTTATTTCAGTGGTATTTCACTTCATCACCATATTAAAAGTACTTCTAAATACTAACTACGTAATTAGGCTTAGTAGTAAGAAGTACTTTTAATAGGTTGACGAAGTGAAATATCACCAAAATAAATTTTAGCCAGAAGATGGGATATGAACACGTTAATATGAATAAAATTTAAAAAGGAGTACATGCCTAATATTTTAGTAAAATAATTTAGTATTTTATCTCAATCTCCATAATTAATTAAATTAAAATGGAACAGGTGGAAATATTTATATCCTCTGCACGATTGGTCCAATTTAGGTCCAGATATTTTTCAGAAGTTCTTTTTGTGTAGCCTCCTCAGGTGGGTACCAATATATTTGATTTCTTGTCTTACATTTAAAATATATATATATATATATATATATTATATATATATATATATATATATATATATATATATATATATATATATATAAATCTATTTGAAAAAGTGCTGATGTTTTTAAATTTTTCGTATGGTTTTAGAATTGATGATGAATATTTTACATTCGAAATTAGTTTTCAAATAAAATTATCAAACCTAATTGTAGAGGAATAGCGTATTTGGATTTCGATTGGAAATAGTAAAATTTCTAAATATAATAATTTATAATAATATACGATTTAAGCTTGGTATAGGAGGCAGTGACAATGGATTCGAATGTTCGGTCCAGACAACTTCCGGAAGATATAGCAGTTAGTAACAGCTGACTCAGACCGGAACCGGAACTGTTCCTACCCTTGAGTCCTTGAGGGCGGAGTACCACAGGAGGAGTATGACACGGTTGGTGTTAAGATTAGTTATTAATATCCAAGTAAGAATGATTGATACTAAATGTTTTAAACTGAAATCAAGATAATATTTGCAGCACTTCAAGAGAGTGGGACGTTTTATCTTCTAGGGAACAAGGTATCAAGATTTCTAAGAACAAAATACTGGGGTGATCAAAAATAAAGCAATCTGAAGTTAAATAATAATAAAATAAAAAAATCATTAATGTTTATAATAGCCTTGGCAAATTATACAAGTTGCTCTTTTGGTTTTTTTTTTTTTTCCTTTGTTCCTTGTATGTTCGATTCCGCAACTTAGTTCTTCTTTTTTCTTTCTACATATTAAATAATTTTAAATGTATCTACATTATAGAATCACTTTCTTACTTTATCATTATATAAGGTACCTAAGTCTATTTATATTTCATTATAGCCATTATTTATTTATTTTAATTTTTCAAGTATACTCCATGACCTTTCAAATCCACAAGTATCTCAACTTGCTTTCTATTCTATTCCCGAAAACCCGCCGGAACATCTGAAAAGAAGATGGAGCCTTCTCATATAAGACTTTTATTGAAGTGCTTCCTGCGGTTAGTTGCTTCACAGGCTATTTTCATGTTATTATGATCGTTACTATCAAATTTAATGGGGGTTTGTTTTTTTATACAGTTGTAAATTTCAAAAATAGATTTAAAAATTTATTTGCATTGACTTGAATTTTTTATAAACCTGTTTTTTTCACTAATCTCCTATTTCATTTACCAGAAACTTCTATTTTATTATCTGTACCATTTTCATTCCTGTATTGTTTTCTAAATTTCCTATTTTTTTTTACTGACATATCTTTTTTGTGGCCGTAAAAACGGCAATTTATATAATAATAAAAAATAAGGGTTTGTTAATTTAGTTTATTCAATCTCTTATTTTTAAATAAGAGATTAAATAACTAACCCCTCAAATATCAGATCATTCATATTTACAAATAGCTAATAAATCCACCTCTCCTATAAAACATTTTATATGAGATATGATAAAACTAGTGTTTTTGAACAGAAGCTATAAAATTAACTACTGGTTGGGAAGGTGTACCGTGATCTTGTAATCAAAAGGATCTTTTAACTCCTGTAATTTGCCAAGGACATAAAACAGAGACTTAGTGAGTTCAGCTCGCTGCTGCAAGTCGCTCGTAATTTGCATAGATGATTCAGTTGCGATTAGCCTCGGTAACCGAAAGTGGTTCGGTAATAGAGAAGATAACATGCCCTCACGATCTAGACGGCTACTGTGATGTAAATGGGCCGCTGCGGCACCGAATCTGGGCCAATGCGAGAGTGCGTCTGAGTCAGGCTGTGACGTCACCGCGGTCACGGCCTTCTCTATGGTGTTCCAACCCTTCGGCTGGAGATAAAGGAAGAATAGTTCAATTGTTAAAGGGTAGTTATGGATTTTAAAACTTAAAATTATCTTTTATCAAATGGAGGAAGTAAATGATCCAGTTTAAACAAGATTGTAACTGACCCAAGACACAGTACGTGATATCTGCTAAAGGGTACCGAGCTGAAATTGGCCTAAGCGTCGAGGGCATGATACAAACCACACCTTGTTCGTGAGCTACTTGGGTCAGCCTTATCGAGATATCCACTTTATGCCCATTGCTTGCATATATTTCGAAATACTTCAAATGATACACCATTCATGAGTTAATTTAATTTAGTTCAAAATTTAATTGCTCTGAGTAATAAGAATGAAAATATATATATATATATATATATGTATTTAAAAGAATTCTTCTTCTTCTTCTTTTGCTACCTCCTCAGTGCCGTCAGCGTGGAGGAACAGCCTCGGCCCACCTGGTCCACCGATCCCTGTCACTGGCCATCCTTTTCATGTCGACCAAGGTGTTACCTCTGGCTCGCCCGAGTCTCTCCATGCAGTCCAGGTACATCAGCCTGGGCCTGCCTCTAGGTCGCCTTCCCTCTGGTCTCGCTTCCATGCACCATTTCGCCTTTCGGTCATCACCCATCCGGCAAACATGGCCAAACCACTTCAGTTGGCGCTCCTCAAGAACTTGTTTTACAGGCCTAACTTCAGCTCTTCTCTTACCCTCTCATTCCTCCAGCGGTCCCTTCTTGTTTTCCCCAGAACTCTCCTGAGGTATCGCATTTCTACCGCCGTTATCTTACTGACATGTTTGTCTAGGACCGTCCAGCTCTCTGCACCATACATGAGGACAGGTAAAAATATGTTTTAAACAAATCTGTATTTAAAAGAATTCAGAACTTGAAATTTTTTTTTTTTTTTTAACTACATTTTAATAGAACAATTGTGTATTTAAATGTTTACCAACAGAACACTTTCAATACAATCTGGTGTTAATAAGGTTCACAAAATAATTCTCCAAATATTTGTTCACCTTTGAACTGAATCTTAATACCCTAAAATAACATAACAAATTGATAACAAAGTTGTCGGGAAAATCCTAATAAGAGTACAGATTAATTCGGCTTGCTAAAATGGACGCAGTCCGTCTTAAGTAATGCTAAGTAATTTAGCAGCTAAGCTTTTAGGGGTTACTTCAAACTCTTTACCATTTTCATGCTTATCAATCAAATGTTATCAACTGCTAAAATTGAATGCGAATACTGTAAACTTTGTGAATAGGTCCTATACCATTACAGACTGAAGGAATAAAACAATCAATCATCCTTAAATCTAATATGAAGTTTTGAATAGATATCAAATAAAAATGTATAAACCAATACAACCAACAATAAAAATAATGGTTAAATGGTTTACTTCGGATTATAAAATTTTTATAATTTGCAATTCTCATTACAACAATGGTTCAGATGGATTTACAATGGAAATACACACACTATCCATAGGCATTAATACGTCTCCGAAGTATTACAAGAAAGTAGCACATTCCCGCTAAACAAAACCCGGATGGGGGCCAAAAGGAGACAAAGCTGCTACCTACCGATCCCAGATATAGAAATCCCTGGTGGGCGAAAGGAAACCACAGCTGCCCACTATCGCTGGACAGACCAGGATGTGCCTTCGGCTTTATGAGGATAGCCATCCTCAGAGACGATTACAGATAAGAGCATATAAAGGGGACGAAATAAAGAGTAGGAGGGAGAAGAAAAACATTGAGCTCAGAATGCCATTGATTTAAATAAAACTGAAATTCAATGAGTGACACGGATAAATAAATGACGCTGCAATGACCCGTTTACATTAGAAACAGAGAACACCGCCTTAGTCACCCAATAAACTACCGACTTTCTAAAATAACTTAGTCACAACTACTTCGGATTTATATTATTAGGAATGCAATTCATAGCATTGGTAAGTAGAAACATATTTTATTCTAACTCAATCAGGACGTGATTGTATCCTTGTTAGTCTTGTACCCTGCTAACCTTCTACGCAAACAAATACAGTAAAAGAAGGTGAAATCGTTTTAACTGCATCTTGTCAGATTAATGGCTTATTTATTTCGAACTAATTAAATGGTTTTAAAAAAAAACTAGCTCAGTTGGATCATTAAAAATCGTTTTCATCGATATCAATGTTTATGGCAAGAAAGAACCGACTGTATATATATATTGTTTCAATTTTAATTTGTTCATTCACACCTGTTTACTAAACAAACAACCAGCGAATGAGCTGCAATAAAATGGCAAACGTAAATGGCATGAACATGCATAAAATATAGATGGATGCACCCAGTTAAGTATCGTCCTGACCTTTAGTGGATATTAGGCAAGGAGGGCTCTCATACAACTCTTTACGAGTCTTCGCTGTGAAAGATCCAGTATATCGGTTGCAGCCACATTTTTTATTAGTTCGTTCTTTTGTCCATGCAGTTCGTCATGAAAGCGTCTATAATGAATGGGAATTGAGTTTATTTCAGTTGGAACGCATAATGCCGCGAATAACGATTCGTCAGATAGGTAGGTGAGTTCGTTATCAATCTAATTTCATAAAAAATCTATTTATTTCGTTCTAAATTATCTTGAAAGAGTAAATTCTTATATGAAGCTGGATTACTAATCTGCATTGCCTGAAAAGAATTTTAGCTTTATGCAAGATTTTTTAGAGTGTCTAGTAAATTGATAAGTAAGTGAATACATTTAGTACCTGTCTTAATTTTAGTAATTATTGATGTTGAAATAGAAATTTCATTTTTTTTTTGTCAAAACTCACTTATTTCCGAAACGATGCCGAAGAGATCATAGCATTCTTTGATCAAATGTTAGGACTAATCATTGTTATTAGTTTTCAAAAATTAATATATATTTTTGAAATGTTTTACAACAAATATTCAACTCAGTAATTTTAAAATTTAAACACAGGACCAAATAAGAGACAAAACATGTTAAAGCACCGTTAACAAGGATTTTTTAACTAACATTTTTTCTCAGGAATTTTTACACAATAGAAGTAGCTATCGATATGTTTGACAATATATAAAAAAGAGACCAACTAAAAAATCTCCTACTGGAAAAAGAAATAATAACGCTTTAGTTAGCCTACAAATAGGTCAACAAAAATAAATACAACTACTCAGTTATAAATTTATAAGTTTTTAAACTTAAAAATACAGAAATTTATGAAGTAAATAGAATATTTATTTTTCATTAATATCTTGGGGAAAACGGACAATTTTTTATTTTTAAAATTATTAGATTGTGATAGTTTTTTCTGAAAGATATTTTATTCCATCAGTTATCATAATTCACCAACAGGATCCGATTTTCGAGTTTCGATTCAGTTATACTTTCACTGGAATAATAGATAAATGCTCTCCTCAGAAAAAAAATTAATGTAGTTTAACCAAATCAATATCAAAAAATCAAAATTGTTTACAATTTTATATCAAGTTACACTATGATCTAATACCTAGTAATGAAAACAAAGCTAATAATTAAATAAGAAAATTTTAATTCTAATTTTTTTTCCAAGTATAAGCAGTTGGATTGGAAGGCCTTGGCATAAACATACATTTATATATTTGTATAAATATATTATATATTTGTATTTACCAATTTTTGATCGTACCAATTGAACTGTAATGCAAAATCGGTGGCTAATGAACCGCTACACATTTATTAAACAAATAGAAGTTGTCAATGAAATTCAATGATGATATACTATAAATCAAGTGTTGTCATTTGAGCATTATAAACAAAGAATAATTTATAGCTGGCATTAACAACTATAATAGTAATAATTTTGATATTGCATTAGTAAAACATACATCAGTAAAATAACCCAATACTTGTCTATTACTTTTCCTTTGATGAAATCATTTCCATACTATGTTGACGTACTGGGGAAGCCACGGCCATCGGAATAGGACTTACGATTTCCTCGAGGAAGAACAGTTCCGTCAAGTCACTATCGATTTTGTACAGTAGCTACCCGAGTAATGTTACAATAGATACCTCTATTTCCGGCACCATACGGCTAGATGATGATAAAGAAATGTATAAAACATCTGATACACTTTTTCAAATCGGATATGCGGCAGAATGTTCAACAAAGGAGAAAACGCTAAGGTCTAGAAAAAATATTAAGAAAAATACTACGATTGTTGATTGCATTGACGAATGAAATTCTTCAGTGTAATTTCATACAAATCATTGTATGAAGCAATGATACGTGATATTTGATAGCATTGCGGGATAAGTATAAGTTTACAAAAAAAAAAAATGGTTACTGACAGAGCTTGATATTATCATATGTAATTCTCATTTATGTCATCTTAAAGACAGGCGACAGGAACAATAGGAATCGAAAATGTCAGAGAAAGGTGAGCACATCGACAGGTGAGGCAGGTCACAATGAGCTCATCCGTGTGTTTGGGTGATGACACGTTGATTACCACACATCCAGGGGAGGTTTTCGATTTTAAAAATACATTTTTTTTTTTAGATACAATAAAAAATATTGTATTCTAATATAATATCCTAATCACAAAAGATAGAACTAAAACCTTAAAATGTATATATATTTTTTTACATAAATCAAAGATACAGAGTCCGAAGTAATAATGTAAGAAACTTTAGTTTATAACGAAATATGATTAAAGTTTTTCAAAATTATGCAATAATATTAATAATAATAAACTTCATAAATTAATCTCAAATATATAATATGCTTTCTTAATTCGTGGTAACAGTGCGGAGAAGAATTGGCTAGTCTTTTTTAGTGTGTAAAAAAAATAACAATCCTATCAATGATATTACCCTAATGACCCAATCTCTAACTGAGTTAATTTAAAATATTTTTTTTAAACAAAAAAAAATTACCAATAGCCATTGCTATCTAGTACCCGTTGTTAACCTATTTTATGATAAAAAGTCATGAAAAAATATTATCTCCTCATGAAATTTTGTCTCCTCTCCAGTGTGGTTCGGTCGAAATGTTGGCACACAATTTCTGTTTGACTGCATCCTTGATTACCTCCTTCTCCAGTCACAGTCAACTATAATTTTTTTTTAATTATTATTATTATGTATGTATGTATGTATGTATGTATATATATATATATATATATATATATATATATATATATATATATATATATATATATATACATATATATACATATATGCAAATGAATTTCAAAGACCACACAATAATCACATTCGAAAAAGATCCACTCTTACTTCCTTTAAACATCATTTATTCCTTTCATTTCTTCAATCTTCCGAGCTAATGTAAAACGTGAACATTTATGTAATATAGATTATAATAGTATACATAAGATGATCATTTTACAAGATGTCACAGTTATCACATATAATTTAATTCTTTATCAATTTTTATTATTATCTATTGTTATTATTTATTATAATTAATTATCAAAGCCAGATGGTTTTCCTATGTACTGTAATCATATGTTATTCTTAGGGGACAAGTAGTCCCAGAATAAATCTTCTAATCTAAATTAGATATAAGTTTTAATTCTTTTAATAAAATTCAATTACATGGTGGTCAATTTCACTGTTTTTTTTTTATTACATTCAGTATCTTAAAGCTATAAATAGAAATTTGAATATGGGGGTAAAAATAATTTTGCTCAGTTAAATTAATTTTTAGTTCCAGGGGACCTCAGTTTGATTATGGAGTTAAAGGTCTTGTTGATTGTAATTTAAGGGGAAAGCTTTACAAAACAGAGACCAATAAATGTATGGTCATATAAATGTACGGTATTTTGAATAAAAAACTCATAAATCAGAAGCAGTATCCTTTATGTCTTTACAAGAAAATAGATTTTAAACAAAAAAAAAATATATATAAAACAGTAAAAAATCACCCCAAATAGGTACACTTAAACAGTTATCTGGAATAACCCAAATAAAACTTCTTGTACTTAAATATATATAGCTTCCTTTTTTACTTCATTTCACAATAACGAAAACCAACTATAGTAGAATGAGTTCTGTCATTCGGAAAATCTATATCCGAAAAAAGAGATTGGTAACCCTGCAGGGAGGCAGACAGTGATGTATCCTCGGGAACAGCTTCCAATCCCACTCAGTCTGCTTCGGCGAGCGGAATGTTACCCAAGATAGTGCCAGGGGGATCAGCACGGTTTACTCCCTTCAGTCGATTTACAGAAGTATTGCTTTATCGGATTCATTTGTCTTCAGGAGTCAAGGAAAGGTTTCTTTTTAAAAGAGTTTTATCTCCTATATCATATCAATGTTACCGAAAAAAATATTTAAAAAACCTAAAACCTAAGGAATATTACTCACATGATACATTAGCATCCCGTGACTTCGATCGTTTTCATAAAAAAAAAAAACTTATATAATTTTAAATAAAAATTGAAGTTTTACTTATTTATTGATAAAAATCTTGTATTGTAGAAAGCAAACGTAAAAGGAAAAAATGAATTCATAAAACATTGGAATAAATTACATTTCGAGTTTTGTCTTCCGATACTAATACACTGGTTTGATTGATGAGGTTTCCAGTTCTGGAAAGCCATACATATAACTGACCATGAGAGAAATAGGAGATCTATCACAACGTTTTTGTAACCCTGACCTTGCAAATCGGCAATTGTAATAGCAAAAGGAACTTTAAATTTTTATCGTTTGATTTGAAATGGTTGATCTGTAGATATCATTAGGATTCAAGACATAAATGCGATTTCACCAGTTGCTGGTCAGTGAAGATTACAGCCTCAATAATATTCTTACGCATAGCTGTACCAGATTAGGAGGGGGTTGAATATCACGTAAAAAACATAATTGGACATCCATTTTTTAATTTTTAATGTATCAGTTCTTAATCCAGGTGGACAGAGAATATTTAATATATTATTATCGGTCCATTTTCAAACCTCACTGGATCCTCATGTCGCACCACAAATTTATCCCTTTTGTAAGAAACATTTTCAATTGAAAATTAGGAAATTTAACTGAGAGCATTATAAACTCATCTAAACCAATAGGTAAATCTGAAATCAATAGCCATTGAAAACACCTCGAAAGCAACTTTTAACTAAAAGCCCGAAACAATTATGTAGAAGATCATTCCATGTATAGTTAATTCCGTTTATTTTTTTTATATTTCTAGACTTAATTGGAGCTAGCTGTCGCCACTTTTTAAGAGGTGCAATGTTGCCACCCGAATGTGGAAGTACAAGATGCGGAAGTGAAACTCCAAGGTTGGTTACCCTGTAGGCCCAGCTGGGTCGGAGCTCTTAGATCCGCCATGTTGCGTGCAGGATGTGTCGTGTTGAAGTATATATATGTGTAGCAAGACGAAAACTTCACAAAAAAAACAAAAAAAAAAAACTGTTATATACTTTTTCTTGGTCTAACCGAGTGATTTTCAAATTGTGAGATGCGAAATTTCTACATAATATTTTTATAACAAAAAAGTCAACCTCCTACAGGTACAAATAGTTTGAAAGGTAACTCCTCAAGCAATCTATGTACATTGCTCAATTAAATAAAGTATTTATTAAAAATTGTATTTTTTTTTTTTTTTTTAATATAGACCATTAAGTGGAAGGCTTTTCAAATTGTGTTGTGATATTGGTGCATATACCTAGATATAGATATAAACTTCTAACAAAGACTTCTCTCTAAAAAGACTTATATTCGAAAACTGTATAATAAACTTAAGAATTATAAAAATACAATGTAGAGAGTGAATATTTTTTTAATTTATATGTATACATAATACTGTTAATTATTTTTTTAGGCTTAAGCTTGTTTCTTATACAGATCAAGCCAATATAATAAATTGAACCTGTTCTTTTTTAAAAACCTAATTATGAAATATAAATACAATACATAAAATACAAAGTAGTAAAAATACCAATGATAATTTACATATTTTTTTTTTCTTTTTTCTTTATTTCTTATATAATTTTTACAATTCACAATTTTAAATGCTGTACCAAAAAATAAACCAGTCTCAACCTTAAATAAAATACTATTAAACAACTTAAGTATATGCTGATATAATTATAATTTATAATGAAAGAAAAAAAAACAAAAAAAAAACTATTACAGTCATATTTTTCAACCTTTTTCTTCCTATTCCAAACTTATTATAGCATCACATATCGACTACGAAGTATAACCATACGTTCCTAATTTGTTCAGAAAAGTTTACAAAGGAAAGAGTCTTCTAAAAAAAAGAAAACACATATTTTTGAATAGAAATAGTTTCTGAATTTCTTATTATTATAAATTAATTTGGGATATTATTGAGTTTCGATCAGGTACCTCAAAGAAAACATATATAAATCCAAAAAGCACAAAACGTAAAATATAAAAACTAATCTAATTTGTTCATGAATTCCTCGTTTGTGACATTTTCACCGATTATAATATTGCGCGCCTGCGCAAACAAAATATCAATGCACAGCTGCGAAAGGCCAAGGTAGCGGCGGTGACTACTTATTAATGGACGTTGTCTCACAAAGTTCAAGGAGGCCTAGAGTTCGGTGACTCAGAACAAGATCTAATGCGTAATAATATTTTTTGCGATTTTTAGTATACAGTTTTAAATGTTAAATCCGTTAATACTAATATTAGATCAAACCTAATTCGTTTCAAAAAATTACTGTATGGATAATATTAACTCTAAAATATGAGAGATTAAAAAGTTAAATCTAGAAAAGTTAAGAATGGGAAGAGTTTATTTCTTCATCTTACTATTTTTTGTACACCTCCCTTTATTTTATTTTTTTTGAGTTAAGGATAGTGGTAATATATTATTTATAAAGGTTTGTAGTGGGCATGGATAAACTTAAATCTTTTTTTTATATCAAGAATCGCAGGGAAAAATAAAACAAGTCAATAGTAGTTATAAAAATGACTTGGCTATTATATGTAAATCTTATTGCTCTCCTGCGAAAGCAAATATAATATATTTTTTTTAAATCGTTTTTTTGTTTTTTACCCTTAAGAAATATATTTTTCTTTTTTTAAAGACTAATCGATTCTGATAAAATTCGTTTTTATTTTTTTAAAAAAATACTATCATCATTATTCAGCAATTTGACCGTAAGAGGGAAAAGATGATGAAAAATGGCATATTAGTGGTCTGGGTGGTTAATTTTGCAAAAACAAAAATTAGTTGTCAGGAGGAAAAAATGAGAAAACATAGCTGTCCTCTATATAGCTGATTTTAGAAACTATATTTACTAATCTACACCTGTCAAACAATTGATTAACAACCAACGGATGCTATGGCTCTAATAATATAATTTTAAACGTATGATAAAAGACATGTCAGGCATTAAGTAGAACAAACCCAGCAGTAACACTTCGGAAACGAAATCTTTAAATTATAAAACTGCTCCAAATTATTATTTTCTTGTAGTTCCTTTTAAAGTTTCTATATCCTACTCTAAAAGAGATAAATATGTTAACATTTTAGAATTATACTTTTTTATTGATTAATCGATAGCTGAAATGGTTAAAGTTTACTATCTTGTTAAAAAACAAAAAGTTTTGCTGTTTGCAATGATTAGAAAAGTATTATTTTCATTTGCATATAAGTATAAATTTCATATGCATATTAATTCGGGATATAAGGTAATTTTTATCAAGCCTATTAAAAGTTATTTAAACTTTTATTTATGAAGTTTTATTTTTCAACATCGAATATTTTGGAATCTATTTGGAGCAGATGAAGAAAAAACCCTAAATAGAAAAAAAACAGATTACAAGCAGGTGGTAAAGAAAATGTTATGTATAGAAAACCAAAGTTTATCTGTAGTAGATTACAGATAGACACATCGCTGGTCTATTGATTTTCCCAGTCAGGGAGAAATTGAGTTTATATGGCGTTTCAATTTATTTTCTTTTATTATTTAAATATACTACATATTGTGCCCTGTTGAGTTAATTATATTGCATAATGTTTAACATTATATATGTATAACATTATATTGCATAATGTTTACCGCTATTTTAATTTATGTCTTCATTTCTAATTGTATTAATTTTTATTTTAATAGGAGCCCACTAATGATTGTAAATTTATTGATTTTTTGAATTCATGTTCTAAATACACCTGATAGTGTTCTAAATATCATAGGAGTACACTGTGATTATTATCCATATCTATTTTTTCCCATTTACTTGTTTCCGAAGCAAGTTGTGTTGTTCTATAGAAATAATTGAGGAAATAAGAAAATATTGTCATTGTTTCACCACAAAAGACATATTTAACATGAACATTTCGTAGCATTGATTATGCAAACGTGAAAACTGCTATTACGACGTTTTGCAAGATTAGGTGGGTCATTATGTATAATCTAGTCTCTAAACTGCTAGGTGACTGCAAGTGTTCAAAGAATTTGGCAATTGTTATAAGTTTCACATATAAAGAATATATTTAAAAATTTAGAAATTGCTGGTTGTATGATGAAGAATTCAAGAATATGAATTTTATGAACCGTTAAGTTCGTTAGTTGACTGATTAGTTGAAAACTGTTGGAATATTTCCTGTTTTTGGTTTTAACACAAATCTGTGCACTAGATTTTTTAGGTATTTAGTTATTATTTTTAAAAAAAATGACAGTAAGAAGTTTGAACCAGATTTTATTAAATCTGAACCCAAATTATAATTTCATTATGCTTTTGAAATGTGTTCCAGTCCTTACAGAATGTTAACTATATATATTTATAACAATAATTAAACAAATCTATCAATTGCTAAGTCCTAGACATAAACAATCATTTATTGGTATGGACAACAGCTCAGCATAGTAACAAAGTTGTTGGGAAATATAAACTTTAAATTTTGGGATACGAAGCTAAATTGTGACACAAATATTTACTTAAAACCTGTCTAAAAAAAATGTTTTCTAAATAATCCTTATAAATATTTTTTTTATTTCTTAGAGTATTCAAAGGTCATTGCATTCCTGCACAAACTGTACAGCGTTGGATACTGTGAGAACAATAGACAACACATTTAACTAATAGGTGATCCTTTTTAACGTATCTTATTTTTTTTAAAACACCTTTACGGCTACAACTAATGAAGGTGAGGTTATACTGTTTCTTCAGAAGTACAAAGTGTAGATTTGGCCATTTTTACTATCAACCGCCAGGTTTTTCACCTATTAGGCGAGACACTTAATAGAGAATGGGTATACCCAAGGAGGATCTACTGGCAAGGATTAGTTCTCTGATAGTAAAAATAATTATTTGCTTTATCCGGACTTATGGATCCGGGAGTTATAATTCCAGTGAGCTACCGCACCACCACAGAGCAACGAAATCTTCAAAATTATTAGGAAAAAAAGGTTATTTTATACACCTATGATTGACAACAAATCAAATGCATAACAATGCATTGATAAATATTGATATTTGTTCGATTTCTATTATTTTAATTAATTCTTACAGCATATTCTTTACTTTAATCTAAACATTATAGGTTATTTATTACATGTCTTTACCTGCCAATCGTTTACAGTTTCTCTACCCAAAACAGTCAAATCGATTTTTTGCTTAAGTTTTCCTCATGTAGACACCATGATAAAATATTTATAAAGTACCGAACAAAATGTTATTCAAGAGGCAACCGGTACAAAACGAAGGTGTGGTAGAAACTACATTGCACCAGAGAAACTAAACCAGGGGATAATGACATAAGAATTATTGATAGGACTACGTTAGTTTCTCTTTAACTACAAAACTATATATTTTAATACGCTTATAATTTTAAATCTTAATTCAAATTTATAATTGAATTTAGAACGCATTTTCTCTTAGTAGACAAGACACCACATCCTGATATTCCGCATACTTAAATAATGTAACCCTCACAGTAGTGAAAATGCCCGTTTCCTAGCACATAGACGGTTCCCTTGATTTAGAACTGTTATTAGATACTTAAAATAATAACTAAATAATTAATTTACACAATTATTAACCAAGCTGTTTGGATTAATGTACCAAGCTGTTCATACCGTCCAATTTCCTGCTATTATTAAAACACTTCCAACAGAGTACGAGAAATTGGTATAATGATTACATTCTTTAAGCAACATGACTTATTGCTTAGATTAAGTCGATCTTTTAACATAGACAATTTCACCACTAACTACTCCTATAAACACTTATATTTCTTAAGATTAAATTTCGATATAAAAATAAAAGAGCGGGAAAACATTTATTAAACTTGCGCAAGAGAAGTTGCGTTTAGTGACATTTGTGTTTAGAGGTTGATTGCTCCACATACCCTTGCTTAGAGGATCTATGTAACATGCCTTGAGCAACAGATATAATAATTTATGTTCGCACAAGGGAAAGTTGTCCTCTTGTCTATACCTGTATGGTGGAAATACTGGCTATATACATGAGAGTGTGTGCATAGACAATGAGAGATCCTGCGAATGATACGTAAACTGGGTCGGATACGAACGGACACAGCAAAAGTCAAGGAAAACCCGTTGACCGATAATTTTGCAAATCAGATTTTGTTGTGAATATTACGGGTAGCTTTTGCATTTCATAATTGTTTATGCCGCAACTGAACAGGTTTCAATTATCTTTAATGCTGAATTATCATCCAGATACTAGGTCTGATATATCTTTACTCAATAAGTAAACAAGATTTCAGTGAGATTGCCAATGATAATAAACAGAGGTAATTAAGTAGTGATGCGTATTCATTGAAAACAAAATGATTATAACTGCATAACAGTGCTGTACAAGTTAAATTTATTTTATCTTACAAACTAGTATTTAACTATTACAATGGAGCCAATGATAAATCGGATAGTGTTACTTTTTCAAAATAAATTACGGACTCTACAAGCATAGGCAAATAATGTTTTTAATGACGGCAGTTTCCTTAAATTTACAACACAATACAGTCTTAAAAACCAAAAGATCTATACTTCCCTGGCAGGTTATCTCTATTTTAATTATAATTTCAACATATATTTAGTCCCATCTTCTATTAAATTGATCTAAAATGTAATTTAATTTTTTATAATAAATAATAAATATTTATTGACTGTGATAAGATAATAATGAAGATGTAAGTAGTTACGGTGTGAAGTAATAGACTTGAACACAATTAAAATATAAATTTTAATTTATTGAGCTAATTTTTCAGCTTATAATGCAAGCCTTCATCAGGGCTAGACGAAAACAATCAAAAAGATATGACAAAATATGGAGTGAATATTAAAAAAGATAAGAAAAGAAAAACATTATGATAATAAAGAACAGTCAGTTTTTGAAAATAAACAAATAAGTTAATATAAAAAAATTGAAATAAATATATTAAATATTAATATACAAATTAAAAATTAAATAAAAATAAAAGTAAAAATAAAAAAAAAATTAAAAAGAGATATTTAAAATAAATATAAAAAAGATAAAATAAATAAATATTACCGTAACATATTTTTTATCTTTATAATAAAAAAATATTTAATTTATTTCTTTCAATTTTTTTTTGTTTTCAAAAACTTACTATTCTTTATTTTCATACTGTTGTATCTTATTGTTGTGTTTATATTTATACAGTTTATTCTAACTTTATATGAGTCATATATGTAGAGATGAAATTAACTATAGGTGAGATTTTTTATATTAATGAAAGAGATAAATTTTGATAATTTTAAATATTTATTAATGATGTAGTTAGTGTCTGGCTAGAATAAGTAAACCCGTTCTTTCTGCTCTAGTAGGAGGACTTCTCCAACAAACCAAAAATGAACAATTTTTCCATTTAGACTTTTGTTTATATCTTCCATATTTAATCTTCAATTAATTAAACAATATTTCTATGTTTCTCGGTATTAAATCAGTGTTATTTTTAACTCAGTTGTATTTAGGTTCACTTTTTTCTTATTTTCTGATTTTAAATCTCTATTAATCCTCCAGTAATAATGTCATCTACCTTCCTTTGGAGCTATGGATTGACCAGTTTTGTCAGTGATTGATTTTTTGTTTTCTCCTGTCTAACTCTAAGCTATGAATCGAGGTCATGTTGTCAAGTAAAGATATTTATTTTTCAATTTGTTCATTATAATTTCTTGCGTGCCTGTCATAGCCCCAAGCCTAACGATCGTTGAGTAATCAAGTTTTACTACCGCGTTGTATTCTTAAATCTCGAGCTATCAAGTGATATCCGTTGATTCAACTATTCCTTACAGACAGAGGTTATATTTTAAGCTTAAAATAGACTCAGTAAGTTAATCATCTGTAGTTGCTTGTCATAAATGTTTTATATCTAGACTACTAACCCACATTGTTATTATAAAACAAAATTTAGGAAGGTTCATACCGTAAAGCTGCGTACTGAGCACCGCCTTACCAAAATGAAAACATTCCGTAATTATCTAATGAATTCCTTTACGTGTTCCTATAATCATCAGACAGTTTCTTGTGTGCCTTTTACGGATGATGTAAACATGCCATGCATGTCCTTTATGTTTTTGTGGAAGATAACTAAAAAGAAAAGACAATTATTATTTTCTAATTATAATCAAGATTACGTAATATTTTTTAAAGATGAAAGATGTTTTTTCTTTTTTTATTTATGGAAGAAAGAAAGGACAGGTATCTGATTAGGGCCAAATCAGCAACACATGGAACATTAAGATTTTTATGGGTAAGTACAGTGAACAGCAAATGTTTTCGTACACCTATGTACTATGTAGATGTAACTTTTGTTGAAAAATAATTTATTTGGCGATTCCATATTCTTCCTCATTCACGTGAGGGTCACACCTAATAATTAAAACCCTCTAAATATGGATAATATTTATGTATTTACTCTGTAAATAGAAAAAAGTGTAAACTGATTGCAGCAATAGTTTTCGTACAGCAATAAATTATTTCATTTTATTTCTTAAATATTAAGTTGTGATGTAGATAAATTATTAGTTGTTAATCCTGCCTCTTTCTAGCTATTTTATGATCAGTGTCTACTTGAACAGTGTTTTATAAACAGCAACGGCCCGATATTCAGAATACCATTTTATGTACTTTTTCCTAGATAACAGCGATGTTCGTCCGTTCAGATTAGTTCAATGACTAATATACCTTGTTCAACGGCCCAATACATATTAAAATGTATTTAAAAAACGAAAGGCTGGAAGATAGGCCCTTATTTAATATGTTTTTTAAGAATCATTCTTTTAGTCTAATTTTCTTAGTTATAAACGTTTCCTATTTTCTCTGGCCTGAAATCCATTTCTAAAAGACTTTTTTCTATTTACAGAGTAAATACATAATTATTATCTATATTCTGTGGGTTGGAATGAGCAAGAATATGATATCGTCAAAAAAATTATTTTTCTACAAGAGTCATATTAATCGGATTTTAGTAAATGTAGTAGGTGTACGAAAACTTTTGCTGCTCACTGTATATTTGTGAAATAACTGGGAGCATTGAGGATTTTAGGCTGGATTTTGTAAGGATCGATTACGACAAAAGTTGGAAGGTTTGTTCATTCATTCATTAGAAGATGAGTGAAAGTCTTTCAAACTCAGTCATCTAATCTAAGATAAATAAATACTTTCTAACCAAAGAATAATGATTTTCCGAACTAAATTAAATATATTAAATTAACTAAAATAAAAAATGTTGCAATTGGGTATTATGGTAACACTAGTAAACCCGATGATAAGCGGGTAATATTAGTAAAATAAGCTTTGGAATAAGTGTTGGATTAATCTGAGAAATATTAGCTAAGTAAACAGGAAGAACCGTATCAAAAATATAATTAATTATTATTAAAATATTAGTGATGATCAATGTTAATACTAATAATATTACAATTAGTACATGAAGCTTTGCTTAATATTTCTTTTTAACAAGTTAAAAAAACAAAAACGAATTGCATGTTCACTGTGGAAATAGAAAATGAGCGCGGAAGCTATAAAAATGTTTTTCTTTTCCGTTATTTCCCCGCTTTCTATTGTTATTTAGACAAACGCTTGAAAAACCAAACCATGTAAAGGTGGCCTTACACCAACAGAAAAGGCTAACAATAATTATTATTGTTTGAAAAATCTGATCATTTGAAAAATTCAAAAAATATTGAAAAATCATTAAACTAACAAAAACAACGTTAATATTATCTCTTCTATATATCTATTCTACATATTTTACAGATCTAGTCTAGATTGAGATAATACCGCAATGGATCTCTAATCCAGATTCTTTTAGGCCTCTTTCTGATATTTTCAGGCTTGCTTTTTGATAATAGGAAATAGCTATTTGCCAGTGATTAGACGAGGTGTGGTAAGTAAACGGGATTATAAGTCCACGGATGTTAGTCCAAACGAGTTTCAGTAAAATTTCAGTTCTTACAATATTTCGGAATCATCTTAGGAGGGAGGAATGTGTAAACCTAATGAATTATTTGATTTAATATCTGATGCCAATTTTATGTCGTGTTATCACAATGAATCTCTTATGAAAAATAATAAATTTTATATATATTTTTTTTTTACTTTTTAATTAACCTTAAACGAAACAGCCACGGTTATCATAATTTTTTTCTGCTCATTCTCATATGTTTTTTTATTCGCGAATTTGGCTAATAATTATTTTGTTTACTCACCCACGGTCCATTCGTGCCATGTAGAATCTTCGTCTTCTGATTCTTATTTCGGTTTCTATGTCTATTATCTCCCTCTGGATTTCCTGATTGGGTCTTAACCTGTAACCTTCCCATGCTTTCTTAGGCCCATAGATTTTTCGTAGGATCCTTCCCAATTCTATTTTCAATCGTTTTTCTAGTGTAGGAAGAAATTTTGTCTTCATCCCATACAGAATTACTAGTTTTATATACGTGTTGAATTACTTTATTTAATATTTAAGTTATTATTTTGACCGAAAAATGGCACCTGTCTTAAGGCTCTGAGTGGATGGCAAAAATAAATTTATTCTTGGGAGAAATAGTTCTCTAGTAAATCTGCTTCTGGCTCTCTAACTCCAAAAATTTCGTACTCATTGTTGAAAATAAATAAATATAAGAATTAGGTAACCATTAGTTGTTGTCCGAAAAAAACTAATGTTTCAGAAAGACATTAAAATCTCCTTACTCATGGATTTGAACTACGCTTCCTCAGGGTGACTCAGGAAATGAGCTCACCTAAATGCTATTAGTCAGCGTTGTTGTGTCCTAGGTAATAATTTGAATAAACTAAACATTGAATAGCGATTCGAGAAGGAGTGTATGAAATGGAACTTTCATTTTGCATGCGGCACTCCTTGGCTACATAATCAATAAGAGTCAACGTCAGTAAAGGCCTAAAATAAAATGTTTAATCCAAGACACTATTCCTGAATGAAATTGTATTTGTATAATGAAAATGTGTTGGTCCTATGGAATAATAAACTATTAGTAAAATATAATTGTAATTATGTAGTTAAGGACACGAGTACTCATGTAATCTTTCCGAAATTAACTCATTAACTGAACAGAAAAGTGTAAACATAAGAAAAAGAAGAAATATACAGAGTCAAGCGTAAAATATTTATTACATATATATTCACATAAAAATAATAGAGCAAAAAATACTATAACCACAATTCGATTCCCGTTGATGCTTTCAAAAAAAAAAGTTGTCTACCTCTTAAGCTCTATGCTTCCACTATCAGCAAAAATTGATTTTTTTATAACATATTTTTTAAAGGAATGCGGTTAGATTTTCAAAATCAACTCATTAGTTGCTAATCGAATGAAAGATCTGAATTAGAAGATACCGAGATTAACATCATTTTGGATTCCTCAAGAGTATTATCAAGAACCAAACATGTGATCAGTTGACACAACTGAATTTGGTTGGATTTTTTAATTATGATAGGATAGGTATCTGGGAAAACGAATATAAATATAAAAGAAGTTCTTCAATCAGTAATAAATTATTAATAAAGAAATACATTTTTCAATTTGACAATTTAGAAAACCATAATTATATGAATTACTGATTACGCGGCGGAAATAATTGGAGACTATCAATGTGGTTTTAGATGGAGTCTTTCAACTATCGATCAAATATTTTCCCTTTGTCAAATTTTAGAGAAAAAAAATAGAATTTAAGAGCGTAGTGCATCAGCTTTATGTTGATTTCCAAAAGGCTTACGAATCGATTAGCCACCAGAAACTGTTTGATATTTTGATTGAACTGAGGACGCCAAAGAAATTGGTTAATCTAGTAAAGATATGCATGTTCGAAACATTTAATAGATTCCGAATCGGGACTTTTTACTCCGAAAAGTTTGAGGTACGTTCGGGTTTAAAACAGGGAGATTCTCTTTCTCCGGTATTATTTAACTTAGCACTGGAATACGTCATTAGGAAGGTAATGCTTACGGGAAAAGGATTAGAGATGGGTGGTAAATGTCCGGTTCTTGGTTATGCCGAAGATTTGGTACTTTAGGGTGAAAACGAGGAAACTAAACGCTACTACGCTCATGAAAATCGGTAACGAAGTTGGTTTAGTAATTAATACCGATAAAACGAAATATATGGTTAGTAGTAGAAACGGTGAACATCTTAGTAATGTAGATATTTCCGGGATAAAGTTTGAACATGTTGAGCAATTCAAATATCTAGGATCTATTATATCGAGGAAAAATTAAATTCAAGAAGAAATAAAGGCTAGGTTAAAAGCCGGTAATGATTGTTATTTCTTGGTCGCAAAATTTCTCAGTTCGCGCTTACTCTCCAAAAATTTAAAAATTAGGATATACAAAACTATTATACTACCAACAGTTTTCTACGGATGCGAAACATGACGTTAAGGGAGGAACAACGCCTTGTAGCCAAGTACTTTGTAGAATATTTGGCCCAAAAAAGGATGAAGAAACAGGAGAATTTAGAAGGCTTCACAATGCGGAATTTATATCCGGTAAATATAGTTCAAGTAATAGCAGCGCGACGCTTGAAATGTGCATGTAAAGCCGTTAGGTTTAATAATGATCGATTTCCGAAAAAAGTAATCAGTTTTGAGCCGTTAGGTAAACGACCGAGGCGTAGACCGAGACGAAGATGGGAGGATTGCGTCAGGGCCGACTTGGGAGATTTGGGTTTTGGAGGAGTGGGTTGGAGGAAAGTGTGTGGTCGACGGTTGGTGGTGTCGGCATCGAACCTTCGGGTTCGCTAAGCCTTTATTTATTTATTTATGAATAAAAGAAGAATGACTTACAGTGATAGGGAGGCAGGTTATGTTGTTGTTGTTTTTTTGCTTTTTTGTTACTTCTAGAATTATTTGAGCACTGATTGACTGGGAATCTCTCGAAAAAATAACGATGCTATGAAAATATTAAAAAAAAAAAAAAAAATGAAAAACTTCAATTTTTATTTATATCAGAGGGTAGGAGATATTAAAAAACACAAAAATATATGAATTTTAATTTGATCGTGTATGTTCTAACCACTAGATCAGGTTGCACTTAATTTTTACACCAACTAACACCAATATGCCTGCACATTAGGCAACTGTCAACGATGGGCGATTGACTTGTCAGTGACCTGAAAAAAGGAAATGGCTGAAATGCCACTGACTGAATTCCAACGAGGCAGGCGGAACGGAAAGATCGGCTATTGGAGATTGCCTTGAGATCTTGGTTGCTGATCCAAAGAGGTAGCCATTGTATTGTGTCTGTGAGTAATGGCATATCGTGTTGGCTAATAAACGGGTTTTACGTTTAATATCTTTCGTTCTCTCTTAATGAGAAGAGTTAAAGCGGATGGGATACTAGTTCTTAAATATGGCGAACAAGAATGAGCATTATATTTCTAAAGAATAATTATACAAATATTAATGACAACTGAAAGTCCAATATGATGCAATTGGTGCATTGGGGATTAATGTTCCATCGTTACGTCAAAGGAGGATGAACGAGGAAGGAAAGTGAAATCCTAGGTGAAATGACAGTTGCGAAAGCGATTTAACTGTGATTAGGGGTAGCGAATCTGTGATACTGATGTAGCAACTCTGATCTATATAGCTACCAAGCAAGCTCCACGATGTTATTTATAAAGTGTAACCGCTAAAAAAAAACATTTAATTACCGTTTTCTGATATTTTTCAATATTTCAATAATTATCAGATACTACCGAGAGAAAAAAATTCTACCATAAAAAAAAAGAAAAAGAAAAAAAAAAGTATATATATATATATATATATATATATATATATATATATATATATATATATATATATATATATATATACCTTAGTCATCGAATCTTGTGGCTTACAGCTTGTGCCGAGTCTGGGGTTTCGTAACCTGAGATCCGGTTATCTTGATATCTAGATAGCTATGATTTATCTTAATCTACTTAAACAATTTTATTTTTTGGAGCATTGTCTATGGATATTGATTCACTTAATGGTTTTTATTATTGACATTACCTGACTTGTTAAGCATGGTGGAGAGTAATAATCAACATAATAGTACGCTCTCTTATCCGCTCCTCATGATGCTCCATTTAAGTATGTTATCCTGATAATAAATTGTCTTTTAATGCTTCCGTTAATAGCTAGTTCAAGTTGAATATAATCGAATCAGAGAATGTAGTGTCTAGGTAAATTTTGAGATTGATCTATATATATATATATATATATATATACAGGGTGTTCAATATTCGATGGCCACCCCCTTTTTTTTCCACAGTTTTTGAAATTTTGAAACGAAACTCTCAGGGTCTTAACTGTCTCAAATAAAGTTTCTTTTCAGGTTATAGTCTGCTCTCCAACCTTCTCCAGTTCTTCTCCAGCGACCCTAACTCTGGAATTCCCAATGGGGTATTTTTTACTACAGATTTCGATAGAAAATCAAATTTTTAATCGATTTTATACCGGTAATTGTTTTTTATCCGGGGCACCGTTTCGCCGCAAATCGCGAAAAATCATTTTAAGAAAAAAAGCAGTCTAAACTGGTATTACAAAAATAAAATAAACTTTGAACAAAAATATGAAATTAAGACCTTCCCGCGACTCGTATAACGAGCGGCGAGAACAGTAGTCCATTAAAATAAGGCTCCAAAACTCCATTTTCAAGAAAAAGCTGCCGAACTTTTATTCTCAACGCATCTTTATGTTTTTTGGAGTGCTGAATCCGAATCTGAAGTCTGCTACCACGGCAGACGTCGGCTTCATACCCAAAATTGCAAAAAAACGACCAAAATATCGGTTATTTTTGGCATACCTATAACCTATCACACGAAAACGAAGCTTTTTTTAAAGAACGTTTTTAAATATTAATTATAGTTAGCAGTATAACCTATGAACCTATCGGTTATACCGAAAATAACCGATATTTTGGTCGTTTTTTTGCAATTTTGGGTATGAAGCCGACGTCTGCCGTGGTAGCAGACTTCAGATTCGGATTCAGCACTCCAAAAAACATAAAGATGCGTTGAGAATAAAAGTTCAGCAATTTTTTCTTGAAAATGGAGTTTTGGAGCCTTATTTTAATGGACTACTGTTCTCGCCGCTCGTTGTACGAGTCGTGGGAAGGTCTTAATTTCATATTTTTGTTCAAAGTTTATTTTATTTTTGCAATACCAGTTTAGACTGCTTTTTTTCTTAAAATGATTTTTCGCGATTTGCGGCGAAACGGTGCCCCGGATAAAAACAATTACCGGTATAAAATCGATTAAAAATTTGATTTTCTATCGAAATCCGTAGTAAAAAATACCACACCCCATTGGGAATTCCAGAGTTAGGGTCGCTGGAGAAGAACTGGAGAAGGTTGGAGAGCAGACTATAACCTGAAAAGAAACTTTATTTGAGACAGTTAAGACCCTGAGAGTTTCGTTTCAAAATTTCAAAAACTGTGGAAAAAAAAGGGGGTGGCCATCGAATATTGAACACCCTGTATATATATATATATATATATATATATATATATATATATATATATATATATATATATATATATATATATATATATATATATATAATAGATCAATCTCAAAATTACCTAGACACTACATTCTCTGATTCGATTATATTCAACTTGAACTAGCTATTAACGGAAGCATTAAAAGACAATTTATTATCAGGATAACATACTTAAATGGAGCATCATGAGGAGCGGATAAGAGAGCGTACTATTATGTTGATTATTACTCTCACCATGCTTAACAAGTCAGGTAATGTCAATAATAAAAACCATTAAGTGAATCAATATCCATAGACAATGCCCCAAAAAATAAAATTGTTTAAGTACCTTAAGATAAATCATAGCTATCTAGATATCAAGATAACCGGATCTCAGGTTACGAAACCCCAGACTCGGCACAAGCTGTAAGCCACAAGATTCGATGACTAAGGTATTAGCTCACTCAGGAATGAATCATTTGAAAAGGTGGCCTTTAAAGATTAAATAAATCGTATTCAAAGGCTTTCCACTTCTGATTAATGTCAGAAAGGTATTTCATTATTCAATAATAAAAACTGAAAAAAAAACAAAAAAACAATAACGGGAATATTGAAAGATATTAGCTATATCTCTTTTATAAAATACAATACCGTACTAGGTATCTAACTAAAAAATAAATTTCTTTTTCTGTAAAAGAAAAATAACGATTTTATCTTCAAACATAACAACACAGCAGTCGAATTTTCCCGCTTCTGATACATTCCAATAGGTACTACACTCAGTATTGACGGATTTCCAGATCAATACGTGGCGAGTGACAGACCTTGGGAAAGTGTGACATCGTCCTTGTACCTGTGACAAATCTGGACCGACCCAGTTAGTACATTGTCGGCTCGTTGTACAAACAGCACGTACTTTGTTTGAACTTCGGTCTATTCGCTTTGTAGCTAACGCAAACTTTTTCTGTCCAAACGAAAAACCAGTAAACTGAATATGCGGATAAATTAAAAGGACAAATAAAATTACTTAGTATGTGCACGATACTGAAAATGTTAACGATACAAAATACTTCCTTATAATTAATATTAAATTGAATTAAAAAAAAATATTTCAGATGATTTTTATTTTGTTGGGCTTATAGCTGTTATGTATTCCACTAGGGCGGGAAGAAAGGGTTATCTTACAGGTTACCAACCTATCATAAACTGATTTGGAAGGGTGAATTCATTTCGTGGGTCCGTCAAGCCGGCGCTGGAGAAGTTACGAGAACATTAAATTGATTGACATGTTAACACACTTGATCACTACCTCCTGCAAGTTATTATTTTTAAATATATTAATTATTTAATAAGTGTAGAATTCATATTACAAATAGGTATATTTAAATTAAATTGCAATGTTGGTCACATTAAGCACTCTAAAATGAAGACGCTTGGCTTGGCAAAAGTTGGTTAGAAAAAATAAAAAAATAAAAGAAATGTTGATAATTCTAAAGATTACAGATTTGAGTATGATTTAATTAGACTTTCTTGGCATTGCTGCATTTGGTGTCATGAAATCCATTAACCTTTACAATCAATAAATTTGACCAATCTATCCTATTTTCCTAAACAACAATCGATTTAACAAACGAAAGCTTTTACAGATTGATATCCGGACATTATCAATAATTCACAGAAAATTGTTTTCTCAAGGATCAAACAAAGGACAAACTGAAAAACTAGGATGTCTGTCAAAAAAAAATCACCATAAAAAATTATCTTATTATCCGTTAAAATCTCAGATGACAAGACATAAAGACTTTGATTTCGAAAATTTAACCTTGGTTTCAAATGCAACAATTACATTATGTTAATTTGAAATCGAAAGTATCCTTTTTATTTTTTAATCAAGGAGACAAGGCAATCAAGGCCTGTCATGGATTTTAGTCAGCAGTAAAAAGAATATTATTAATTATCACTAATATTCGGAATGAAATAACTGACAAATTAATTGATGTACTAAGGAAGGACAAGATAATTTTTCTTTTTGGAATTACTGGACTGAATTCCTCGATTCATAGGTCCAACATTACATTATATTTTCATCGCGATAAATGTTTCTGAATGTATAGCACAAAAAAGTTTAATAATGAAATCATAAAGTATAAGCAACATTTATTACTAGATAATTTCACAAAAATGCGGTTCCCTCTAATAATTTCATGATTTCTATGGAATAGTAAAAAAAACAACCATTTTACTTGTCTACCTAAAACAAAATCAATTATTCAAACATAATTAAATTTAAAAAGTACTGTTTCTTCAACAAAAAGAATAAACAGAAAGGTTACATCAACCTGACCCACAAGTTTTTCTAACAATATATTAAAGGTACAGGGACCCATTTTAAACAGGCTTGGTGTTTCTGAGAAGTCGAACCAAATAGTATCAAATACACTAAAACAGTTTAAATGAATTGTTTTTGTTTTTTTAATATATTTTTCTTAAAATGAACAATTTAACTGCAAAAAGAAAATACCTAAACAGACGATAAAGCCATTCTCAAACGACACATTGAGTCAAAAAAAGCTTCGCCGACTTCAACATTATATATTACCTCTTTAAAACTGCTTTAAACTTTGGAAAATTAAACTAAACAATGAACAATTACAAAACGTTTCACACAACATGATACATTTCCTCCAAAATACTTAAGAGAACAAACTGATAAACGTAGACTAACACAGTAAAATACTTGAGCTAACATTCGATTAAACGACGACATTGGTCCCTCATGATAAACATACCCGGTTTATTTTAAATAAGCGACAGTGACCTCTTCCCTGTAACAGAAAAGATCGTCTCTAAAATTAAAACTGCGCCTAAATACACACATTTACAAACTGGAACCCGTAAATAGTAGAACAGTCTTGTTAGTTTTGTAAGTTAGATTTTTCTTTCACATATTAATTTGTTATATTTACAAGTATAATAACATTATTGATTACAATATCATACTATGACGTACAGTTTATAATACGTTTAAAAACCTTTAAAATCGCCACTACGGATATTTAATCGCTTAGAACGTTTTTGGGCGGGCCCATTCAATTATTTCCAGTGTATCATATTAGTTAACATTAAGACTGCATTAATTTCGAAATATTCAAGCAACGACAAGAGATATTCGAATGGCCTCAAATAAGATTTAAAATAAAAATAATTTAAAAAATAGGAACAATTATAGGTTTTTGAATGAATTTCAATATTTAAGTTTAAAACGGATATTGCAGATCATGAGAATATAATTTCCATATCACTAAACCTGTATTTTCAGAATTTCTCACGCCCATGGATTTCATCGGGAATGATTTTAAGTCAGGTAAAAAAAAAAAAAAAAAATAGAATTTTTGAATTTCATAACAATTATTTGCATTTTCACCATCATTCATACGACATATTATTTCCATGAGCTAATGTTTTTACACGTTTTGATGCATTATTAAACGATTTTTGCAATACCTACACAAGCATTTACGGCAATGATAACATAAATTCAATGGACCTATAAAAAACATTACTACAATTCTTGAAAGAATTAAGACCAGTAATTCCAAGAATAAAAATTATAACGATTTATCCTACAAAGCTCTGAAAAGGAATTCATATATCTTGCGCCTAGATATTAAAAAGTTACAACATAAAATTGGAAAATTATCATAAAAATAAAAATAGAAAAAATAATTTGCATTTTAGTTCAAACCCACTATTTTTAAGTACAGAGTGCAACAAAAAAAGTTCTGAATAGATGAACGTGTTAGAGCAGCATTTCAGCCAGCTGTTAGATGATAACTCCATTTTTATACGTCGAGATAATTTGACTGCATTTGGTGGCATGATTAGAATATTGAATTAAAAAGGCAACTAATTTTCAATGCAGATATAAATGTAAAATATTAACTTTAGTAAAACATCAATTCTCTTATATTTATTTAAAAATAATAATAATAGTTAAAAAGCTTCTACATTTTTAGCGGTAATTAGAAATAAGATAGGTTGACTGGAGGTGATGTGATGTTTCATATTATTTTTATTCTCGCAACTAAAAGTATTCAGAGGTCTTTGATGGCCGAGCGGGTTTGTGCGGACTTGGAACACACGGACAGAATGTCGTTTGACATTTATTCCGTGGTGGTACCGTAAAATGAATCAAAGCCTTCCAAACTGGCCAGAACGTTTTGATAGCATGTGGGATCACTTTTCTCTCCTTCCTGCTCATTTGGAGTTCATGAGGAAGTTAAGACCCAGCAAGCAAACAAAAAAATCATTAAAAATGTTAAATATCATAGATTTGATTTTGCATATGTACTTAACGTTACCCTTATTTAGAAATGTGCTTTATACGTATACCCAGAGATTCATATCAATGACAGAACTACTACGAATTGGAAAGCCAGCCGACCTGCACGCCCCCTCTTCCGTTACCTTTGCATTCTACAGTCGCCTACATTCGCATGCGAGAGAAAATGCGCGACTAATTTTCTATTTGCAAGAAGATCCGCCACGAAGCACACACTGCGGTCTGTAACTGTCTTGCGGTAGGTTCGGGAATATAACTCGCACCGTAAAATAATGGCTCTAGGCACTTCGGCTTTCCTAGCGCTAGTGTTACCTTTCCTTTCGTGTCCAAACCGCATCTCGCTCACCTGGAACAGAAAAAAAGATACATCATTTTAAGCGTGCACTCAATGCTATTGGGTAATTGAGTTTATTACTAATTAAAATATAGTGATAATAATTTTTTTTTTTATATTTACTTTCTGTAAACTTATATTTTTAGTAAAAGATGTTATACGTTATTTTTCTTCGTGAAATATTATGCATATAAAAAACTTTTTTCTCCCATGACTAACTAACAGCACGATGGTATAGAATGGACTTCAGACTCTTCAACTTAATGTTTCCTATACACCAGAAACTACTGTACAATAATTTAAAATTTATAAAATAACTAGCTGTACCCGGCGTGCTACGCACTTAAAAGTTTTTTAAAAAATCAGTACAACAATTATTGTAGTACTGTTTAATTTATTTTGTGTAATTTTTTGTTTATTTGAATTAAAAAAAATTCAAGGAATTAAATTTTTTACTTCTATTCATTTTATTGAAGTGCTGATGGGTATACAATATTTTTCGTTTTTCCATCTGTTGCGAATACAAATAAATCAGATGGTTTCCCAACGCGTTAGCATGCGTTTCTATTTATCTATAGAAGCATAGATTTTCCAAATTTAGTTCGCAAACTTGTAGTGATTGCCCCTGTGCCTTGGTGGTGGTCATTGCAAAGGCGAGTCGTACTGAAAATTGGGCATCCAATCACTATACCAATAGGCCTATAATCTTCCCCTGAATAGGTGGGAAAAAATACCGGCTCACATGAAGCATTATCTCTTACCGTTTCAAAGCCTATAAAGGACACACACTCATAAATTGGTTTTTATATATAGAGATCATGTGGTCTCTCGTTCTTATTATTAATCATCTGGTTTCTCGTTCATTCACAATAAAAAGCATGAGAATGACTCAGCTGTTAGAAATACACTGGTTTATTGAAGCGATTTTTATTAATTCACGATTTTTACATTTTGGTCCATAATTTGACAGCTATGTATCCAATCAATATACCATTAGGCCTATAATCTTCCCCTGAATATGTGGAGAAAAATGCCGGCTCACATGGAGCATTATCTCTTACCGTTTCAAAGCCTATAAAGGACACACACACATAGAGTTGATTTTTATATAGATGGATAAATATTTTAAAGTACCACCAGCTTTAAGATTAGAAAATCTTTAACGAAAAGTGTTATTTAGTTCGAAAAATATGTTTAGCTAGGTTCCGGTCTAAGGTCTATTAGCTAAATGGCTAGAACCACTAGAACTACCGCTCCTTCTTCCAGTTACTAAGACCTCACTGACCGACTGACTAACTCTCTTAGCCACGGCACAACTTCTTGCACCTCTAACAGTATTCTCTGCCTTACTATCTTCACAGCTCGTTATAGGCCAAGTTAGTGTTCCTCGCCGTCACGCCGAACCTAAAAGCGGTACCGGCGATATAAGAACGGATCTCGGATTCTTCCAATGGGGAAGAAGAATAGAAGATGTTCTTCTAGTAAGAAGAAAAATCAATAACTAACTGGAACGTGATTTTGTGACATAAATACCAGTTTCGATACGCAACTCAGAGTTATTAAACGACTTTATTAACCTTAGTTATCAAACAATCCTACAACAAAGCATAATAGCCAATAAAGAAAGCTATATTATTATTATGTCAAATAAAAAATTTATAGCCTCAGTCACGATAATAATGAAGTAATTCAAATAAACTCATAACCATAATCAGATAATTAACAAGGCTTATTCACAAACTGTTTTCAGACAGACAGAATCATAAGAATGACTCTTTCCTTACCTCAATTAAAAAATATTTTCCTTAAACTGTTTAAAAAATTATTTTCTAAAGCATAAACCTAAATAAGGAACTGAAAAGAACAATGAGTTAACGATAAAAGAAAAATTAAAACGCAAAACAAACTATTCTTGAAACGTTAAAACTGTCATCATAACAATTTTTAATTTACATTTGGAACGTACTTCACCAATATTGTGTCTTCTTTCTAGATTAGACTAGGTTCAAACCTTATTACTTGCTACAAAGCTTTAGACGACAAATGTACTTAAGACGATGTGAAGTAAATGGTGTTTTTCAACACTGAAGTACTGCGACACAATCCAAATTGACTTTTCCACAAATAATTATCAATCCACATTTTATGTTCTCTTATTTTATTCTCGTAACCTCTGCAATGATTCGATTCCAGCGTAGAGGGATTCAAATGGATTTCCTGACAGACCCACGGAATTACTTCCGATCTTCTCAATCTCTCAGTGGTAAACTGGCCCAACTGCTTTAGCTAGAATAAAACTTATGCTATATAAAATTATGCTAAACCCCAACAAACAAACTTTAAACAGAACATCGTTTTCTTATTTCAACTAGCTACGCAATCATTAATGCCAGACTGACTGAACCCAGTTCTAGATCTAATCCATTTGCGAATTATTTAGAAATGGGGTAAAACGAACTGTTCGTGTGAAATGATTGTTAAATAAATAGTAGGTAGTATTTGTTTTTATAATTCACCTATAATATTTTCCAAAAATAATTTAAACATTTATGGTATAAATAAAATGTCAACATAGTAAACTCTTTTTTCTACTAGAGATGATTGGATTTATTCAGACATAACATTGAGATCAAAAAGCGTATACGACGTGTGACACTGCCCATTGACAGATTCCATTGAGTAGCCCGACGATGGCAGACAATAGAGCGAAAGTTGGATCTGGAGCAAAGACGGTCGATGCCATTCGAGGTCGTTGTGCACCCCAAGGCCTCAACATCGCACGAACATCCACTAGTGGACGTATTTAAACTCTATGTTTAGTCAGGATCGATAAATTTATCGACTATGGTCTATTTTGACTACTTCAGTATATACATATACTTATATCCTAACGGACAAAATGAACGTGATACATTCGATCCAAAACCAAATTACCGTGACGATATTACTAAGGAAATTAGAATAAACCTCAGTAATATTCATTACAAAAACAAATAATTACCATATGACGAATTAAAGACCAAAATGAGATTGAAGAAAACAATTATAAAGCAGACACGTAGACGGATTTAGTAGCTCACGTTGAGTTCACATTGTGATTTGATAAGTTTTGTATATCTTATATCAAACAAAGCAGATACGACTCAATAATTAAACGAAACCAGTTCTGGACTGCTCTATGAAATCTCTACTCTTAAATAAATTTGGAGACTGCCCTCAAACAAGATGTATAGGGGTCCGTAAGGGTACCTCACAACTTGCCCCTGCTAAGAGAGTAGGTAATCCTTCCAACGGAGCCAAAAAAGTATACGGGAAGAGAGTACCCTAAAATAAACGAGGCATTTAATCAGCTCTCACACGAACAACTATTGGTCTATCGAGTAGGAGAGATTGAGAAATAGAATAATCGACTGTTTCTATCATCAAAGAGGGGAGATTCCGGTGGCTAGGCCACGTGCAAGGACCTAGGAAGACAGACTAAAAAAAACAATTATGATTGCTGGGAGAAAAGAGGTTGAGAGGGAGACCAAGACTGGGGTAGCTGGACAACGTCGAGGACGACTTAAGAAGAATGGGAATGAGAGATTGGAAAAGGAAGGCGGGACATAGACAGGGATGGCCGTCCATTCTTTGTAAGACCAAGGCTCGGGCTGTAGCGTTCGAAATAATAATAATATTAATAATAATAATACCAAAAATCAATTAATATGGAAGTTTTATATTTTTAAAATATGGTTTAATACAGCTTGTAGTAAACGGAGTGTGCTCTAAGCACAAAGGAAGCAACCGACATTATCATTTGGTTAATGTATAATCTATCGCAGTAAAAAAGACGGAATGTTCGACTAAGACAACCAAAATTAAAGGTTTTAAAAATATTTTCCGTACAACAAACCTAATACAATACCCCATCAGTACCAAATATTTAGGAATCGCTAACCATTAAAATCTTAATAATTCCAAAACTTTCAGTTAGCTCATTTCAAGGCAACTGAAACTCCTTTCACTGCGAGAGGTCTTTGAATCGTGAACAGTTTTTGCCCATCAAATATGAAATTAAATACATACTGACAAATTATGACGATAATATCATAATCCACTCAGTTGCTATAGTCGTATAATTTGTTTATGTAAAAACATATTTTTTAACTTGAAGGAGATAGAATTTCAAAAAAAGACTACGTGCAAGAGAAAAACCAACAGAGACATAATAGGGATATTATTTGCACAAAAGCAACCTTTAGCAATGCCCAGCGATGTATAAAGAAAACCGTGGCCACATACAGTACATGCGGTTCCGCTCTGGCAGGTAATCCAGAGGCAAGGTGACATAGTACGTTCAAGTGTGACAAGGCAACATTACTGCAAGGTTCTCAACAACTCAACTTGTCAGATGTATACGCATTAGGGTACTTTTTTTTTTTTTTAGTACTATCATATAAAATAATTTTTTTCCAAAAGATAAGAAATTTGAGTTATGACACTGTTCTTGCCGACGAGCGATTATATATATATATACATATACATATATATATATATATATATATATATATATATATATATATATATATATATATATATACATATACATATACCAATATTCGGGTTATAGGTCCTCCTTCATATTTAACAATATTTTGTTTAGAAACTATATGCTTTATTACATTTTTATTTTATTTATTTTTTCCCCCTTTCTTCTCTTTATTAACGTTTCGGCCCCTTTTTTAATGGGATCCTCTTCAGAACTGGAAAAATAATAAAATTAATAATCTTTCCTTACATTGGCACTCATCCAGTTAGTAATAATATAAAATTTGACAGACAAATACTAAAAACTGGTACCCCGAAACTCCAGGACCAGTCAGCCCACCGACTCCTTCCTGCAGCAAGTGCTTTGCCAGCTCAGACACCAGGGTACTTAGCTGCTCGGCGGACTACCCGTCCAAAGAGTACGAGGTCCAATTACATAATTTTTTTTTTTTTTTTGTAACTAAAATATAACAACTATAACTAAAGAAAAAACAATATATAAACATACACACACATACACGACCATACACAAATATATATATATATAGGGGATACGTATTTCCCTTCGTTAAAAACCAATAAAACAATTATGCTAAAAACAATACAAAATCAAATGTTTAAAACAATTTAAAACAACAATCTATTTTCAACTTTTAATATAACAATTAATATAACCTAAAAAATCATTTTACAAACAATAAAATAGCCAGTCCAACAACCTAAAAACAACAAAATATTTTGACTCTTTTATATATTAAACAAATATTTTCAACTAAAGGTTTGATAATTGAAATAACAAATACAATTTTACAATGTTGGCAATAAATAAATAAATAAAAATTTTGAATTTTGACAGTTAAGTAAGTTTACAATTTTGGCAATTAAATAATTGTAGACCAACATAAATATTTTAAACAGCCCTATATCCTAATCGTTACCTTATAGCCTTTAGAGTATTGTGGTAAGCTTGATTTAGTTTGGAACAATCATTTCTCGTGTTGATGGTATTACCTTTTTTTATATGCATCATTTCATTATCACCATTGTATATATATATATGGTCGAACCCTTTCATTATGATTTAAAAAAATATTAGACTAATTTATTTATTATCGTTATCGATATTATATATGATGTTGAATATTATTACAGTGTAGAAAATTGAAAACTAAATAGTTTCAATAATAATAAATCGCGATACTGCATTTATATATATATATATATATATATATATATATATATATATATATATATATATATATATATATATGTATGTATATCTTCCACAGATCCTATTTATTTCTTCATCGGAAGCCTACCTCTGAAATCTGAGACGAACGGCGCCTTGATCCACCCCTGCCCGCGAAAACAAGGATAACCCTAAGGGATGTTCTAGGATTCCACCCTCGCAGACAGCTGATAGGAAGAGGTTCCTGTCCAGATGTGTGACACCTGGCCCCATACTATTCCCCGAAGCACGTGCCATTCAAGGAAGAAACACTCCGAGGGGGAAGATCTATAGATTGTTTCCGGTGGAAGACTAATTATGTCTGATAAAAGATATAGAAATAAAAAATGGTGCTAAATCAGAGATGCAGGCAGACCTTTAAGTTAGTTAAACAGCTCAACAGCAAGTACTTGAAGCCCAGTAATATATTTTTTCATTCATTCAATAATAAAGGCGACATCAATTAGTAATTAGTAATTTGCATTCCATTCGTAAAATGCATTGCATACAATCGTAATTGATGGCATCATTTTTCCAAGGAAATGTAGCATGGGTTCTAAAACTCATGACATTATACCCACATACCAGATTATTCATCTCATCTTATAAAATCGAAGCAAGTTTTTCCGTAAGTAAAAAAATAAAATAAAAATAAAACAGTGACCATAATGCAGTGGTATCTCAATAATCCGAAGTAATGTTGCTAGAAGGTGTACTGATTAGCAAAAAATTCAGATTATAAAGGTTAAGGAAAAATAAATAAAAAATCAGAATAAACGTTGTTTTGATGGTATGTAGTAGTATGTATATATTTATGAAATCAATTTGAGAACAAAGTCTCTGACAGAGGGATTATTTAATTAGAAGATACACGTCAAACGTTTGACAAAGTATGTGCTCATTTGAATATATTTATCTTGTTTTTTTTGTATCTTCTAATTAATCAATTATATATTTTAATATAATTTCTTTATTAATATAAAAATAGCCAATAAAATGGATTTTTTTAAAAATTATATTTAAATAATATATATAAAATATTAAAAAAAATTCTGCTTATATCTGCTGGCTTTACTGGTTAGTGGAGTGGTAAGCTACTGGAGTGTCCGGATTACCGAGATTCCACTGTAGATTATTCACTGTCTAAAACTAGTTATAGTCACATCAGACGTAATGTTGTCAGCCATGTCCAATAGTAGAAAGTCACTTCATATTTTAGCTGTACAATAACATAAATGACTTTTTTTAATTTTTATTTTTTTTCATTTCGGTCTTCTGTGACCATGCTATTTCAACTGTTTTCGGTGTTTTACTTTAAACAAATAAATAAATGACTTTATTTTTATTTATTTTTATTTATTTTTATTTATTTTTTTTTATATAACAATAAGACCATTCATACCTTAGAAAAAACAATTAAATGCTCAGAAGCAACCATAACTAAAATCTCGTATGTTGATAAACTGGTTATAATTACCTAAAAAAATTATGTTAGAACAACAAAAGTCAACAATATGGTGCCTGTAAAATGCTCAAAGCCCAATATAAAGATGCATATCTTAAAAGCCAAAAGTATTCGAAGAATTTCAAAATAATTCTTTAAGAATCATAACTTTTATTAACACTCCTAACTACGAAAATAATTATTCCACGACACTACTTGAAGATGCTACTGATCAAAAACGAGAAAATCTACCAAAAAAGTTTGAGGACTTCGAATTGCAATCTTTATTAGACGAAGACAATACCCAAACCCAACAAATGATGGCAGAACAGTTGAATGTCACTAGGCAAGCCATTTCCGATCGCCTGAGAGCTATGGGAAAGATTCAAAAGGTTGTGTGCGAATGTGCGAAATGCTGCTTTTTACGCCACGAAAGAAAGGGTTTTTTTGCATCGAGTTGTAACTGGCGATGAAAAATGGATTTATTTTCAGAATCCCAAACGAAAAAAATCATGGGTAACCCCAGGACAACCATCCACATCGAGTGCAAGACCGGATCGTTTTGGGAAGAAGACAATGCTGTGTGTGTGGTGGGATCAGAAGGGAGTAGTCTACTACGAGCTTCTCAAACCCGGCGAAACAGTCAATACCGAGCGCTACCGACAACAAATGATCAATTTGAGCGCATTGATCGAAAAAAACGCCCAGAATGGGCTCACAGGCACGCCAAAGTCATTCTTCAGCATGATAACGCTCCTGCACATTCAGCCAGATTGACTAAGGAAACGATTTCTTCGCTTGGTTGGGAACTCCTACCCCACCCGCCGTATTCACCTGACCTGGCGCCTTCTGATTATCACCTCTTCTCATCGATGGGACACTCATTGGCGGAGCAACACTTCAACAATTTCGAAAACGTACGAAAATGGCTCGATGAATGGATTTCAAATAAAGATGAAGCATTCTTTTGGAATGGTATCCATATATTGCCCGAGAGATGGACAAAATGTGTAGAAATCCCAGTTTTTAAAAAAATACTTTTTTTTAAATTACTGTTATTTACAATTAAGAAATAAATTAATTTTAATCTTATTCAATAATATATACTCAATATTAATTAAATACTAAAAATCAATTACTTAAGTGGACAACTCAATCGGGAAAGCATCTGTAAAACGTAGACTAACATATTTTAATTTTGTTTTTCTTTTAAGTTACTAAAAAATATGCTTTTAAACTTACCAGTGCCCTACTAAAATGAATAAATTTTCAAAGTAGTAGCTTTGTGTGAAGGTGAAAAATTTGAATCTTTATAGAAAATCAGGAAAGAGCCAAAGGTAATTTAAAAGTCAAACCAAAAAAGCGTGACTCGAATAGTACAAATTAGTTTTTAACTGACTTAGAATAAAGATGACATTTTTGTAGGTCACCGATAACAAAACCAAATTTTTAAAAATATTGATAGATGGTATAGATTAAGAAGACTCATAACATTTTTAAAAAATTGATGAATGATTCAAAATGGTGGCATTTCTTAATTGTATGGAATACCACCGGAAGCAAACTCAATTTTTCTGGTTCTTGTCTCTGAATATCTCCCTGAATTTCTAGAAACTGACATTCAGATGAATCGTTTATACTTATTTATTTTTTGGAGTTATAATATTGTTTCAATGGCAACAACAAAAATCTCGAGGAGCTTGATGAGAGATCTCCTAGAATAGCACTTAAAATATTAAATTACATTTGATGGTTGTTATGTATTACATAATAACATAATGCAAATAAATTAAATAAATAAAGTTAAAAAAAAATTTCAATTTTTTTGTCCGATCTCAATAATTGGATGGACTTAAAAGCATTAATTATTTTATATTTAAGCTACTATTAGGTATACTAATATACCACACAGTCTTGTGATTATTATATAATTTTCTATTACCAAGGCGTATTTTTTGAATGTTTAATTCATGATTACAATGTCTTCTGCGCTAGAAATCAATGCTTATTTTGAAAATAGTAAAAATTAAATTGTCGTGGACTTCTTTAGGACCATGTACTGTTAAAATAATGACTGTTTTTCAGATCTGTCAGGATCTGACGTTTTTTTGAGGCCGAAGGACATCCTTGGCCTCTCTCTCCTTCCACAATTAGAATTAGTTTTCGTCCTTAAAGATACTGTTTTAAGATGTCGGAAGGACATCTTTTGGCCGACATATATTTATTAGTTTTCGTCCTGAAGGATTCTATTTTTATTTTTATTTTTTATTTTTTTCAAAATTTAACAATTTTATTAGTTTTTCGTCCTTAAGTATAATATGTTGAATAATTCCAGGGTTTTTAAGTTATCCGATGGATAACCCGCCATCGTTGCCCTTATAAGGATACTATTTTATTGATATTAGAATATTAAACGATTTTAAGATGGCGGAAGGATATTCTGCCATTGTTGTCCTTAAGGACACTGTTATGAAAAATTCAATGATTTAACTGTTTTTAAGATAGCGAAAGGATATTTCGCCTTTGTTAACGCATTATACGGAAGGCTGGAGATATTTTTCAACGCTTACGACCAATGTATAATTATAAAATCCATAGAAGTTCATAATTTTTCCTTTTATTTCAAAATCTAACAGAAATAAACTAGAAGTCTATTTTAGTAACTAATGTTATATATTGGGCTGAAATCATCTTCCAATTATCTTAAAAATTATAGTAGACTATTCTTTAATAATTTAAAATAATATGGTGAGGAATGAAAGAATCAGTTTATGCATATCCAAGACAGGTCCAAATTTATCATAAATAAAATATTTGAGATATTATTTTTCAAAGTTTTAGCAAAAAATGGAGTCAATCGACATGCTTAACTAAGAAGTAGAATGAACATTTAAAACAATCCACAGTTAAATCAGAATGCTAAAGTATAAATTTATATTAATACAATAAAGCTTTATTAAAATTTAATGAATACCAAATATATAAAAGTTAATTAAGAATAAAATTTATTTGTAATATATCTTCCGTTGAACAAATCAGGTCAGGTGTCCATACTAGACCACATCCAGCCTTCCAAGATACCATCATCAGTTAATGCCTTTTGGCGAGATGCTAAGATTCAGAATCGCGTATTATAGGTTTTTTATTTTATCTTGATTATAAATAAGAAATATTTTAATGAATTTATCATTAAGTTACTGAGTTCTGGGTGATAGTAAAATGAAATCCGATGAGGTTGAGATAACATAAAGAAAACAAGATTTCAAAACATAAAAACAATGGCATAAGTAAATGGAAACAAAATCATAAATAATTGTCCGTTACACAATTGTTTTTCAATTTAACGTTTAAACTGAAATTGGAACCAAGTAAAAGATGAAATACAGATTCTGTGATCATACTTTACCTTGAAAAAATTAAACATAAAAATAACCTACTTTAAAACCTTAATTATATTTAATTAGGGAAATGGGATAAATATTGTAAATAGTTCAGAATTGAAGGATGGAATACCCAGTTTTGAATGCGCTATCTATTCGTTTCAACTGTTCAAACAAACTCAAGAAAGATGGCGGCCCAGTGTCAGAACCGGTCCTGGTCCCCTTCACCTTCTAAGCATTCGCCTCCGACCTCTTTGGATGGTAGTTTCGGTAGTGGTTATACTTAGTCTATGTGTGCTGTTAACTTTTTTCATAGTAAGTGATTTGTCAACTTATTCTAGTGTGTGTGTTGAACTATTATTCAGCTAAAAAAAGCATTTTAGCTACTGTTTGCAGCTGTCAGTCGGTAATTCATTTGTAAATTACAGACTGATGCCTTATTTGTAACCGTTATTGCAATTTTTTTTAAATACCGAATTGTTACATAATATTGCTGAGAAGTTTTATCTACAGAAATGATTAACGAGAGTCATGTGCATGAATTGTGAAAGGCTAGTGAACAACTACATTCTTGCCTGATTTTTATTAAAAAATGTCTGTGTTACCATCGGAAAATAGCACACCAGGCCTCACCAACAGCCAAAATGGAGGACTTGGCTTTACACACGGGTTTGTAGCTTCTCTAGCTGTAATTGTTGTATCAGAAATAGGTGACAAGACATTTTTCATAGCTGCAATCATGTCCATGAAACATTCCCGCTTACTGGTTTTTGCTGGTGCTATATCTGCTCTTGCCCTTATGACAGTCATATCAGTTGTATTTGGCTACACAGCGAATATTATTCCAAGAATATACATTACATACATATCAACTTTGTTGTTTGCAATATTCGGATTGAAAATGTTAAGAGAAGGTTACCATATGGCACCAAATCAAGGAATGGAGGAGCTTGAGGAAGTTCAGTCAGATCTGCACAAACGAGAGGAAGAATTAGAGAAAGAAATATTGATTCAAGACACTGAAAGTGGTGCCAGTAAAAGAGTAAGGACTTATGTTGTTGTTTTCAAAATTATGTTTCAGGCCTTTGCTCTTACTTTCTTTGCAGAATTAGGAGACAGATCTCAGATTTCAACAATAATACTTGCTGCTAGAGAGGATGTATATGGAGTTATACTGGGAGGGATTGTAGGGCACTCTCTTTGCACAGGACTAGCTGTAATAGGTGGAAGGTTCATCGCTCAAAAAATATCAGTAAGAACCGTAACTATAATAGGAGGGATTGTTTTTCTAATTTTTGCATTTTCTGCAGTATTTTTAGATATTGCCAATAGTTGATTAGGAGTTTTCTGTTTGCCACGATTGAGCCGTATCCATCCTTATGCATATAAGCGTTCATACAGTTTGTCTTAAATTTATTTGTTTGCCCGTATTATGGTTAATATTTATGAAACACCCATAGAATTATATGCAGTCTACCTGTTGTTATTTTTTTTAAAATATGTCATGAACCATCTCACCCATATCATTAAGAAAAAGGTTCTAAACTCTTAACAATGTCACAATTCGTTTATGATGCATTTAATCGATCTAAGTACTACATACCAACCTAGTTGATATTCGAATTTCATTCCCTATTAACACTAATACCTCATTCCAGTTTTAATATTTTCTTATCGAATCTGTAGTAGAATAATGTTTGAGAATTTAAGATAGAAATGTTTTTAAAAATGATATATTTAGATCTGAATAAGCTGTGATTAAAAGATATAAGTGACTAATACTCATAGTCCAGATATATTTTTATGTTTTTGTATTCAATGTGAATTATAATTTATTTGCAATAAAACACAATATGCCACTCTGTTTATATATTCCAATTAAATAAAAAAAATTAAAGTGCTTAGTTTATGTAATATTTCTTTAAACAGCAATATTACTCTTTCTATATGTATTCATTTCTAACAAAGCAATAGTATAAATATGAAATAATCGGGTAAAAATGTTGGTGTATGAAACATTTGTTTAATTTATATGAATTATACAAAAGTCTACATTTTTCTCCTTAATTCCTTCTTTATATATATATTTAAGAAAATTTCTTCTTGTGTATAGTATTTAGATAACAGACAATAAAATCAACTTTTGGGACCTTTAACTAATTTAATAAAGGGAAAATTTCTCTCTTAAAAGTATTATTATGACATATATGTCATTATGTTTAAAATCTACAGAATACAATTTTTTAGAATTAAGATCTTTTGAAACACATGAAGAAAAAGGTTTTGATGTAATGTAATATGTTAAAGAAATTTATAACTTTTATTTATCATAATTATAAATTATTATATTTTGTACATATTTTACCACTGTATATAGAATATTTTGGTTTTAATTTAATTGTTATTATCTTCATGACAATGTATGTTTTATATGTTATGAAAGATCTGAGCAATTAATGTAAAAAATTGCTCAGATTTTTCCTTATTGATGAAATTGTTATGTTTATTATTTATTTTAATTTGTTTTTTAGTAATAAATACAATAAAACCATTTTTTTGAACTAAATTATTTTTTTTTTTAACCTTCTAACTGTTATTATCTATTTAAGATTATCAACTTGTGAGATGTTAGAAGATTTATTGTTTTATTATTCTTCTGTCTTTACATCCACAAAACTGCATTTTTCAGAGCTTCCATTATCTGGACAAATTTACTTATGAATTCCTTGCATACCTCTAACTATTTTCAAATTTCACTTTTCTTCCACATCTAAAGATTTTGTCTTTTGATTTAAATTTTTTTTTTTTAATTTATTAATCTAGGCTTAAAATCATGTTACTAATCATTCATAGGAAAAATAAACCAAAAGTCAACTGAGGAAAAAAAAAAAATGCTGGATACTTATCAAACAGTTGAATACTAACAAAAAATAAATACAACAGAAGAACATCACAATATTAAATCTCACAGCTTTATTTGTAGTTTTTTAAAGAAACGGCAATAAGAATCCTGAATTAATTGATTCTTAGTATTATTTATTATAGTATTATTGTACTGTTCTATTCAGAAAATAAGAGTTTTATGACTGGATCTATACATCGAAATGGATTCGATATTTAGTAGTATGGCTTTATGCCCCAAATAGAAATTTCAAAATTGAAATGTGCTAAAAGGTAAGAGGTGATATGAGAAGTAAATAATGAACGATGATACTATTACTAAATAAAACATAAAATGTTGTCATGCCCTTGAAGTGGAGTATCACACATTAGCTGACTGATAAATAAATTAACCAAAAATATTTACACAATGAATAGTTTGAAGGTTTTCTAAAGAAGTGTAAATAATATGTCTAAAAGGAGAACACAATAGTTGACAGTAAAAAGAAGTGTTTGCATAAATAATATTTTTTAAAATATATAAAGCAGGAAATCATCTTATAAATTAAGTATAACAATTGGAACATGACTTATATGGAATTATTATTACTAAAATAAATTAATAAAAACTCAGAATCGAAACAATAATTATTTAATTCTAATATTTGATTATTAAGTTTTTTTTTTTTTTTTTTTTTTAATTTATTTATATATTTTTTTTTTAAATACCTGCTAATAACTACTCTTTGAATTAGACCATTAGCAAGCAAATCAACATATGCTATGTATGCTCAAGAAAAATAAAGATATGCGCAATTATACAGCTAATGATACAGCAGCATTTGAACAATTGTTCATTTGAACAGTTCTGATTCAGAAATCTTGAACTATCAGGAATAGTTCTGATTCATGGAGAGTGGTTCATAAATGTTTGTGAAAGAAAGAGCCTAGTGCAGGTAAAGGGGATTTTATGTAACATGTTTAAATCTGAATCAATTCGCCAACATTACTCATCTAAAACACCTAGACAAAAAACTTGCACAGAACAAATCAATTATTGTCAATTAAAATTAAGAATTATTTTGTTGAAAGAAACTTGATTAGCAAATATAAATTTTCATCCTTTATTCAATTAAATAGCTATCGTCATAAATCTGAATTAAGGCGTAACTGTATAAATTTTAGTGCCTTATTCAAACCTGAATTCGCATCATGGTATGCAAAGCAATTTTACCTTGGATTGAAGACTAGCTTCTTTGTTCCATGTGAAAGCACATTTTTAAGCAACGTGGACAAATGTTTTAAAACTTATCAACAAAAACGCCCTTTTCTACGGTAAGTAAGTTATTTTATGACTGAGAACCTTTATACTAAACGTAGGTCATTTTCGTCAAGATTTTGTTTTAAAACTTCTATAAAATTTATTATGGCAAATTAATGAAACGCATTAGGTAATGCTAAAAATTACAAGGTAATGCCATCATAATAAACAATTACAGTTTTGCCATAAAATATTTTTATTTAACGATATACTTACTTCATAAAAGAATGCAATGGTTTTCGTTAGCGAAATAAATGGAAGTATTGTCAATGGCTCATTTCTATGTTGTACAATTATTATTTTTTCGTTTTCTTTTTTATTTAAAAAATTCATTACTAAAGTTTACTGAAATAATTTTATTATTATTGCGGATTTCATAACATCCCGTGAAGAACGGAAATGTCATACACTGGTGCAAATGGCTTTTACATCCGTCCTCTTGTATTCTGGAAAGACAGTACTCCAAACGCCTTATGTATTTCTTGGTAAATGTCAGGTTTACATTTCGAAAGCTAACAGGAAGCATCTTTCAACAAATGCCACAATAAGAAGCCATAGCCAAATTTTTAAATATTTAAAAAAAATCAATCAATATGTGACGTAAAGAATTAAAAGGCCAATCGGATAAAACGAATCTTGATCCCTGTATAATTTTAATAAGAGATCGTGGACATTCATTTATCTCCTTCTTACTTTTTTTAAATAGAAGAAATAAATGTTAAAAACTTGAAATTTATTCAAAGTAGAAATATTCTTATCATATTTATACGCCCGTTCCTTGAAACTTAAACCTGTTTCTTCAATTTTTTGAGACTTAATGTCTTTCATTATCCAACTAAGGCTGGATGGACTGGTTACCAACTTATAAGAGCCAGACCGAGAAGTTCGAAATTTGTTAAATCACCATTATAACACACACACACACACACACACACACATATATATATATATATATAAACAAAATAATATGGTGCTTAAAACTGAGAAATATGTAATAAATTACGAATATCGGGTTGAATACAATATTTTCCTTATACGAGTACTATTCTGACCTATTTTTCTTTAGGAATTTCAAAAGCTAGTATAATTTATCATTTTTACAAAAAATAAATAAATATTATACTTTGTATCATACTAAAAAATTATTGAAGATATATAGGTTTTTTTTTAATTTATGCCAGACCTCACGCGGTGAAGCCTTAAAAGTGTGTATTGAGAAGAACTAGTAATAACTTTGGTCATCACTAAATAATAAATATAAAAATATATAATAATAATTCGTTGAAAATTAAATGTATTTACATATTTTATTATCTGCTGAACCAGTTCAATAACCAATTTAAATTCAAATCTTAGATAGATATTTTATTTATTTAATGTTGAAACAGATTTGCAAATAAATCGCATAATTTTTATACATCATTATATATTAATTAAATTAAAACAAGTTCATATTAGCAATCCTTTTGTTAATGAACATTAGGTTTTAAAAAACATACTGTATTACTAAAATGGTGTATACCTGTCATTAAATATTAACATCAATATAATAGTAAGCAAATATCACATTAATAAATTTTAAAATTTGTAATTAATTTGTGCCTGTAAGAATATGATATCGACATAACAAGCGGTTGTTCCCTGTAGCAACGAATTCACTAGAGCAAGTCGAAACACCTGCCTGCTGCTTGCTTAGTGACCCATCAATTCGGTATTATGTTTTGTTCTTGAAATGCTTTTATGTGTATATAAAAAAATTTAAAAAAAATCCATCCGCATACTTATGATTATCTGTTAACGAATTTAATATTAAAATTAAACGTGGGTTTTCTAATTTGAAATAAAGATAAGTATTTTAGTTTTATATTTAATGATTACTCTTAAATCTTGGGCACTGTGTAAACTCAAGGAGCATGGAGCATTAGGACTAACCAAGAATGGAATGGTCTCATAAAACACAAAAATATTGTAAGATTTATTAAATCAAGAATAATTAGCTGGTTAGGAAATCTGGAAAGTATGCAAAATACAAGAATGACAAAAAAAGCTTTACAGGCGACCTTCGCTGGAACAAGAAGAAGAGGATGTCTCCATAAAAGTTGGATTATTGACGAGGAAGAGGACCTGACGAAAATGGAAATGACAAACTGAGAAGAAATGCTTAGGATGGAGATTGCTAGAAAGTAATTGTTAGGCCGGAAAAGAAGAACACAAACTACCTGTGTAATATTTATAATAATCATAAGTCAATCAATAAGTCAGGCATGAGGGAGGTCAGCACTCAGCGGTACCTCCTCATAAGTTTAAAAAAATATAAATGCAAGGACATCTCACGACCAAGTCCTTAAAGAAATAAATTTGGTGATGCATAAACCAAATGTGAGAAATCCCTTGGCTCAATATCTAAACTGTTGTGACAGAAACGTTATAGGGGAAAGGCCTAGCCTAGAGTTAACTTCTTGGGAACAAAGTGCCCTTGTACCTGATGTAAAAGCACGAGTATAAATCTAGACCGGGGTACATTGGTATTAATTGCTCTGGCTAAATGCCTCATGAACTATACATTTTAGTATCTTAATATAGTATCTAAGCAGATTAGCAATCCATTGCTTCCCATAGCAGGCAGAAAAATCTTATCTTGCCGAAACAGTAAAGAAGGAAAGGGAGGAAAAGAAACCATACTAAATATCAATTATTAAGTTATTTTTATCAATGCTGCCTGTTCAAACAAGTTCACATCAGATATCAGATGATTTTATTGCAAATTTACAGCTGAGTGAACCCAAGCAGGTGTACCAACCCTTGCAGTTGCAACAGCCTTGACAAATCCCTCTATAAAGTTTCGATTCAGTAGTTTCACGCTTTCGCAAAATATCTTTTAATCCATCATTCCGTGGCATAAGAAAAATTAGAGCCGAAAGGGAAATTAAATCATATTTAAGATAGAAATTTTAAAGATTTCTCTCTTAAGAGTCATTTCGTCTAATTCTTCTTGATAAAAGAAAATCGCGATAAGTTAAGTGGGCTTTCCCCTTGCTAGCTAGCTTTGTCCATTCAACTTGCGAAAGTTTGAGAATTTATTGAATATTGGAATATTACTTTCCATATTGTTCACATAAACTCTTTTTATGCCCTAGGAATGCTGAAAATAATTTCAGAGAATAATTTACGGAGAAAAAGACTACGGATAGCTTTTTTTAAATCATACATAACTTAATGTAGATAACAAAATTATTTATCAGCTTATATAAAGTTACGAATAGTTGCAGCTGCTTTCAGATCTACAGTCTGCATCAAAAATTTGGATTACATAAAGCATGTTGACTTGATCACATTTGGAATCTTGTCTAATTGAAAGAAAGGTGTGTCGAACTTATGAAATCGGAAGAAAAAATTAAAGAAGAAAGATTGCAGTATTCCTATACAAAAAATCTGAAAGTGGGCTAACGTTCCTTGTTTCTCAAACTGGATGGGTGTCCAAACAGGACCGGCTGCCCAGTACACCTTTTTCTGTATGTAACATTTGTTATTTTATATAATATTGAATGTTTAGAAATATATTTAATTAGTTAATAAACACATTATATTGTAAAACAATTAATTTTTAACAATTTTTTTTTTTTTTTTTTATGCAAATATTTTACTTATGCAATAAAAATTATTGAACAATAACTAATTGATAACAATAAAAGGGAATGATGTTCACAGTCCTAAGGAACGTAGAGTTCCAAATAATAATCTTCGATGACACACTATTAAATATTTTAGTCAATAATTTTTATTAGGCATTGTTTCCCTCTTCATAAAAAAAATAATAAATAAATTGAAAAAAAAAAAAGAAGAAAAAAAAAGGCATTTATAAAAAGGGACCAAAAGGAACACGAAAAAAAAAATGATTTTCATGTATTAAATTCATCCTAAATAAAGTTAGTTTATGAAAATTCAGTAAACGGATGACTGCTATACTATGCCTTGGACAACCATATCTGTCAACGCAAGCTTTCTTTAATTTACATTGATATCATAACTCCATTTTGGATCATAGTTTCTTATTCAAAATGTTGCTTTTAAGTAGCAAATTAAATAAATAAATACAACTTTTTACCTAGACATTTTGATATGTTATCTTTCAAATATACCACCATCCAGTATCATACGGCCTCTCTAATACATATTTTGATAAACTATTAGAAAATCTTTTTAAAGAGAATTCGGTATATAAAATTTTAAAAAATTTTCTCAATTTTTTTTTCAAAATTGTTTGCTATTTGAACAATAAGCAGTTCATCATTCGTACACAGTATTTGTCTTTATTGCTACGTACTCATCAACCTTTCGAAAATAAAAAAGGATCCGATCCAAACTCAAGCAGACATTTAAGAAAAATATGTGTAATATAATTCATAAAGAATTAAATGTTAAACTTAGTGTTAAGAGTTTAATGAATCTAGTAATGTAGCCTGGTGCTTAAACAGGGTGATTCCCTCTTAGTGTGAAAAAAAAAAATTAAGTGACACTAAACTAAAAATGAAGAACAACGCCGCTGACCTATTGATTGATGCCTATGACCTTTCTATTCCAATCCTCTGCCGATATATGATAATTCAAATGAGAAAATCACATTTTTTGCCATAAGAGTTGTATATAAACTATTCATTGAAATTTCATGCTTGTTCATAATTTTTTTCTTTGCTTTTTATTGCAATGAATTTTTTTTTTCTACCAATTTTCAATAACTGACAATCATTATGTTTTATTTACCCAAGTGCCGTATTTGAATGCCAAATGAAAACACCATGTTTTTTTTTCGTATAAAAAGTGAATTTTCCGTGAAATCGAGTTTTTATTTTTATCGAGTTAAATTTGTTAAGTTTTTAGTGTTATTTTCAGTTTTGTGGATTTTTCTTCGAAGATCAGTATTATTATAACTTTCCTAAATAGGTTGAAGATGAGACAGTTCTTTAGTTCCTATGTCTGTCAAATTCTTGTGATCTGGTCAGGAGGCAAGTTTGTCTTGTTAAGATTTAAAGTAAGAAACCAAAAGGGTAGCAACGGAAGAAATGAGAAAATGACTTCAAATTTTATAATACACGGATTAAGGAAGCTATATGACTCTAGATTTTCTAGATCACAAAGAACGCATCAAAAGAGGGACGGTTAACAGTTAGAAATTTTCTTTTGGCCTTAGCAATGTTCTTTAATTCCGAGCAAATAACTATCGACTTAACTACCGGAGCATAGGAGCATTTATGTTCACCGGTCAACCCAGCGACAGCGTGGATACAATAACTGTTGCATTAGTAACGGGTATCGCTAATTATATTTCACCTAATTAGTCAGCGCGTGTAACGGATCACCTATAGTCGTTCGGCAGGCTGGGAGTAGGGCCACTGCCTTCGTAAGTGGTTCACTGGCTCCTGAATTATTAAACTTTTTTTGGGGGGGGGGAGGGGAAGTTGGGTTCTTAGAAGTGTTCTAGGTAACGTCAAGAGGTGTCGAAGTAAAATTTTATACTTTATTAGAGAAATCTTTGTTGTCAAATATTATTTTTTAAATAATCTATCTTTATAGTGGAATAAGTTAGCAATAAATTTAGGAAAGAAAAAGAAAATCAATGACCCTTATATGCGAAGGGCAAAACCCTAATTGCTAACATTGCTTTTTCATAATATATATAAATAAATATATATGTTGATACTGCACATAGCATAATACAAAAAGTGACAATAACGGTGCAAGAACTTTTTTTTTTTTAATTTTTATAAATAGCAATATTTCTTACCATTTACCTGAAGATATGTATTTATAATAGTTTGTTTTTAATTTTTTTTTTTTTTTTTTTGAAGGGGGGCTTGACGTCCTTATGTACTCTAACTATGGCAGAAAGATAGAGTTATCCTACTAGTTACTAATCTATCCTAGCCATGGCGGGAAGGTCAAGATTCTTTTCATGGGTCCGTCACCCAAAATAAATTTTAACCCAACCAGGTGGGTTCGAACTCATGACTTTGTGAACAAGCCCGCTGAAAACATCGCCCCAAATCGCTCTGCCATCGAGTTCCCAAAATATATTTCATTAAAGGTCTTCAATTTAGTATGGATCTATGCATTTTAATTGTGTACAAATTGACGATTTTCACGAAATTCCACTAATTATAAACTTTAAAAAAAACAACAACAAAAAAAACATAAAATACAAATTATGACTTTTCCGAAAATAGTCTGAGCAGTTTTACATACATTGTAAAATAAATATATTATACTATAAAAGTCCATATTTCTTAAAAATCCATAACAAAATGGAGCTACTTTGATTAAATATTGAAAGAAAACGAAATACGACCAATGTGACAAGATCATTTTTATCGAGGTATAGTATAGAATCGAGTTTTTATAATTATGCTACGACATTATTATAAAACGATTCTGCATTCATAACAATGTCTGATCATCATTAGGAACTTAACGAGTTTTATAACCTTTTAATAAATTAATTATGGCTCTGAGATTTATTTAATATTTATTTGGCTGAATAAATCTCGAAATCAATCATTAACAAATAAATAAATAAATATGAGACAAACGGTTTAAATCTCTTAAGCAGCTATGAATAAAGATTCTATTACTACCATCATTGTAACATTTGAGCAAGCTTAGGGAAACGGGGAAGGAATCAGCAATAAGATAAGACTTATTTTTCTGAGGCTTCCTATCTTTAAATGTCCACTTAAAGAAAGAACTTTCATGGCATCAGCAGATCTATTTATAGTCGAACTGAGAGCGCAAATACAAATCCTAGAAAGATTTTCCTAGTCAATATTTCCGGTATTTGCAACACAAATCTTCAGAACGAGCTCTCATCTGAAACACCTCTGGTTCCGCCTCCCCTGAAGCTACACAAAACTTATCGGAATAAGGAAGGACCGGTTCAAAAGATTGTCCTATTTAGAACTACAGAGGTCGATAGTGACAGGCAGTACCTCAACATCATAGATCACCAGTCGTGGTGAATAGTTAGAGTAGCTTGTCATCATCTTCATTATGGTGTTGGGCTTCGTTAGGTAGTTATTAATCGGGGAGAAGTCAACTGTATCCGGGAATTCGCGATAGTGATTACTGCCAACGGATATTTCAGACTTTTTGCTACAGAATATTTTACGGTCATCCTTCAAAATATTCCATTTAAAAAATACATAAATCATGGCATGACATTTTTCAGAACAATCATTATTTTTACTATAAAACGTTATTTGACAGAAAATTGAAAAAAAAAAAAAGAACTAAAAATTAATTTTGGAGTTACTTAAATACATAATATCCATCATATTTGTGAGCATTTTTATTTTTTGATAAGAATTTTCTAATGGTGGCGAAAAATCCTTAATGCTCCTCACTTTGTTACAAATAAACTTATCCATAAAGATCTTAATGTCCTATATATTGCTGATTTAGCCCAAACCAGATACCTATACTTTCATAGTAAACTCCATAACCACACAAATCCACTTGTCCTTCAACTTGCTTCCCATTTTAATCTCGATAACCCTCCGAGGCGTCTGAAGAGAAGATGGCCTAGAGATCTTCTAGTGTAGATTTTTTTAAGTGCTACTGATGAGTAGTTCTATTCAAGCTATGACATGTTATTGTAATCATAATAAACCCATTTGCTAGATGTATATTTTGTATAGTTGTAAATATATATCTGTAAAATGTATTTTATAAAAAAAAAAATATTAACCATTTAAAAAAAAAAAAAAATGACAAGATTAAATAAAACTCCATTAACAGAGTCTTGATCAACTGCGATTTCTATTTTTTTAAATTTAATTTTATTGTGTATTATTTTTTTTTTCATAAAATATTCGATTGCTAAACAAGAGACCAGGCAATCTTTGTATGAGCATTACTTTGGGGAGACTGGAGAATGGAGAGAGCAGTCTACTAGGAAACAAATCTTCATTAACAATTGCTCATAAATGAGAGTTTGCTGGGATTGAGAAGGCGCTTCAATACCTTGAAGGTGCAACATAGAACAGTTTGATAGGTTGAAGACAATAGAGAAATCGTACGGTGGCAGATAGAATGTCGGAACTTAAACAAAAGAAAATAAGTGATTTTTTGAAAGCCATAAACGTTTTGACTTACATTTGTGATAATATAACTTATATATATGATTATTGCATACATAATATGTATTTTTTTGTTATTAAATAGCTATTAGTATTTCGTCTATTGTTCCATTTTATTTTTTCCTATGTATTACCCTTACATTTAGGGGGTCTAGATTAATCGAGGATATTTTTATCCGAACATTACTCGGTTACCTTGGGTCCCAAGTTTAGTTCGTTCGTGTTACACCTTGAGAAGATTAATATGCTTGTTCAGAGAGACCAGATTAAGTTTGTCACACATATTATAGTTAAATATGATTTATAGATCAAAATAAGATGTCACATTAAGTATATACATTTTTATTGAGACGGTTAAAATAGAAAGAAAAATATTTTGACCAGTTTTCATTACTTTACTCTGCTTTATGATCAAGAAAATAATGTTACTCGTGCTCTTAACCCAGCCCATGGCGGTGGGGGCGACGATTACCAAAATTAGTGAACTGATAACGACATCATACGATGGTATCAGTAGAAAAGTGATTGGCACACGCCAACGAGCCAATTACACCCACGTAATTACCCCACTATAAGATAAAGCCTGTTTAATGAAAAGATCGTTTAACGTCGTTTATCTGAGTGTATTCCCCGTCGGAAGGTTTCGGGTGACGACATAGGTGCGGAGTATAGTAACTGCTATTGTGAAAACTACGATTATAGTTAACCGAGTAACTGGAACCGCCTTGACCCAGTGGGGGTGTGCAAGATCGTTCGGCTTAGTCGTAACAGCTTTGACTAACGGTGATTAGGCAGTTTTTCTTGGTAACGGCTCCAATACCTCATTTTTAAATAATCAAAAACATGAAATGATTGGTTAATTATTGAAAAAAAATATATTCACAATTACAGGCAATATTTTAAATTACTTTTTTAAGTTTCGTTTTGAGACCAATAGTTATACAAACGGAATGTATACGGTCAGCAACCACACTCACCACAGAGAAACATAAATATGAAAATTAAATGAAAAAATTACGAAAAATTACAATTTTTTTACCTTGTCCTTTTCCACACACACGAGTTCGATGTTTTTCATATCGACTACTCAAATCAAATGAGTAATAGTTGCTAGAAGAAAAATAAATCATGAAATGAACTTTTATAAGTTTATTTAATACATGAAATTATCAATAAAAAACAATATAATAAAGAATAAGATAAATACTTTGAAAGATCAATGTAATTCAGTAACGGTGAGACAATGTTTTTCTGCCCTCCAGAAAAAATGTGTTAATCCTACGAACTTCAAAAAGTTAAATTGCAATATTTAAGCACAAGGAGTAATTTTTAATCTTAAATCGTGATTCATCTACTGCTAAGAATTATAATTATTATACCAACATTAAAATTTATATATTATGAATGAGGCGTTGATTTTCAAAAGGTGTAAATCCACTATTTGTTAAAAAAAAAAAAAAAAATCTCTTAATGTTTAATGTTCTTTTTTTTCTATCGCTTGGTAAAAATTTTTCCATTCAAAACGTACTAAATGCTAGTATAAGGTTAGGTGGAAATTTCGTTTTTTTAATTTTTTTTTTTTATTATCCGGATGTGATTTTAAAGAAGACATGTTTATTTAACGGTTAAACACTTCAATTAAATAACTGTAATATTTTTAAAAATTATCATTTCGAATTTTTTTGTATTAGAAAATTGGTTTATAAAAATGTTTATTCTATCTTTTCTTTTTTTTTATTTTCTAATCCCTTTAAAAGAGTATAAATCCATGTTAATTTTCAGATATTCAGACAGTAATTTTTTTTTTTCTTCGGAATTAATGGAAACTCGTGAATGAGAAGGAAATCATTTTTATTATTGACTGAAAAATATTTTAACTAATGAAAGCATTCTAGCCATGTCGTTTTTTGTATTTCCTGAAAAGTTTAATGATTCGCATTTTGAAAGTCCCATTTTTAATGTCGACGTTATACAACCAACTTCCGATAATTTGAGTTTATTAAAGATATTTTATATGATATGTATTTCACTTCCTACACCCCCAAGTAGGAAAAAAATGTTTTCTTACCAGCTTCAAATTATAAAAGTTTAGAAAATTTATAATTATATTTAAAATTAAAATTGAATAAAAATCTACGCTTTAGAATATACAATATTTTTTTCCCTAAAATTAAGAAACAAGCGTTTTATCTCTCCGTTCTTGTTGGCCAAGTCACGTTCAGAGCACTGATTAAATCATTGCAAGCAAACAGACCCGCAATTATCTACTCTGTAGGCGTATTTTACTCGATCGCTTATACCATCGCTGTCTTTCACTGGTTATATTATTAAATAAGTTGTATAACTTTCACAAGGCAGGATGCTAATTCGACCATCTGATATATCTTCGCAGGATGTGTGGCCATTCTATGGATTCCCGAGGGTTATCTCGTGACATAATAATAAGAGGAGGGTGATATTTATTCCAATGGTACAAAGTAAATGCCAACCTGCCAATTAGGATAAACTAGTTCCAAACTAATTACCATTCGGATATGGATCAGCTATTATTTCATTTCACTACAACACGGATTAACAATTTGTGATTGTTTATTTGATATTTGATCTATTTTAAGAGCTGTGTTTAATCACTGGGTCAGTTGTATACAGTGGGCTGTTGAGAGGGATGAGTCAAAGAATAATCGATGTCGGAATTCACAAAACATATTTTTTCAACGTTTTTGATATCTTTGATGGCCATCATCAGTGATAAAACAAGAAATAGTCGAATACAGAATCAGAAGAGGGAATAATTCAAAAATATAAATTAAATTAAATAAAAATAGAAGTAAAATTAAATTAAATTAAATATAATAATGTAAAACAATATTAAAATATAATACAATGAAAATAAGAAAATTATCTAAAAAAGGTGTAGGTAAATTATACAATAGCAAAAAAGATAAGTAACTTAAAATATACTAAATAATAACTGATAATATAGTAAAAAAAAATATATTTTTTTTATCATTGTATTATTACCTATTAGATCATTTTCTCATTTTCATTATATTACACTTTCAAATGGTCTATTAACCTTATTATATTTCATTTAATTTTAAATTACTTCTATTTTTATTTTATTAATTAATTTAATTTATTTATTTTTTTCATTTTCTCTTCTGATTCTAAATTCGACTATTTCTTATTTTATCCCTTATAATTACAATCAACTATGTGGCGAAATTAAAATAAGTTTTGCTAATTTCAACTTTTTTTATTTTTTGACCGACCCCCACAACATACTACTTCATATTTCTTTTAGCAATTAATCTGACATGAATTGGCTGATATTTGATAATCTGCTGTTTCACAATTTTTTTCACATATAAAATATGTTTTTTTATAAAATTGATTGTTTTACACTTATAATTAAATCCGAGTCGTATGTTAGAACTGGTCTTACCAGCATCTTAGTCGTAGTTTGTTAGTCAACCAAAGAGAATTAATTGGTATATTTATTTATTTATAAGTTAAACAGTAGTTATCTTAAATTAGATTTTCAAAATAATAGTGTGTCCATCTGTAGTTGTAATACCGATAGTTAATTGTTGCTATTACTGTTGGTTATATCCCAACTAGAATACTTGTCTCACTTTGCTTTTTTTGTTTAAAAATGATTGAATAAAATAAGAAAATTATAGTTTGCTACATTTTTTTTTTTTTTTTTTTTTTAAATTTAATCTCACAACCAAAATATAAAATGATATTTTTATACTGAATAGGAAACTTCAATAAACAACATAGAAAGAATAAGATCCATAAATGAAAGAAGTTCGTTCTTAAACTCTTTCATCTCATCAGTGTTTATATTGACCATTTACGAGATGCATTAACAAAGAACCTAAATCAAACCAAACAGCAAAGGAAGTGGAAGAACTTATGTTAGTAAGTATTTTAAAATATACTTTTGGAGAAGAGAGCGGATACGACTGCCCCTGGAGCAAATATCAAGGACGACAACTACCGGCCTTCATCTTATTTAGCTGGCTGGCGTATTTCGTTACTGCACTGTTATTGTTACCCGATATACGTCAAATAAAATCTATGTCTATTTCCTACCTTGTGGCCTAGGAAAGTAGTATAGTTTTATGGAACTTAATATCGAAGAATATCATGTTGTTGAGTTATATAGCTCAGAACTTAAAATAGTTATGTAGCTGAGAACATCTTCAAGTTGTAGAATGAAATTATAACAACAAAATACAAGTCCGTCACATTGACATTTCCAAAGAATGCACAATAGATGCCGAATCTCATTGAGTTTGTTTTTCGAATTATTTGTCGAATTTATACAAAGATGCAAATCTGACGGTATTAATAATTAATCGTTCAGTTTGGTTTTGATTAATCATCGAATCCATATTTTGAGGATAAGGAGCTATCTTTTTACACAGGATGGATGATCACACACGAGGTGAGTGCACAGTTATAATAATTTTTGACTGAAAAGTGCAATACGAAATTTGAGTATGTCAAATTTGAAAGCAAATTACTAAAAAAGTGCCAAAATGTTCTTTTTGTAATTAATTGTACTTAAAATATAAACATGGCATAATGATAATTCTAAAAACTTCATTCACCAAAAATTAATTTTAAGCTAGTTGATATTTATTTTTTAATTCCTTTTTTTTTTTCCAGACCCAGGTCCATATTGACTTTTTATTCAGAGCAACAAAATTTCCTTTAAGAATCTAAATATTCGAGAACTTTGTCTTTCTCCACCATAGGAAGCACTATGCAGCGTTCGTAGTGTTAGTCAAAGAACATTGAATGAACTTTACTTTTTAATTTTTTTTTTTTCGCACCTTTCCTGTGCCGAGGGTACCACTCGAATTTCTCTCACTTTAAGAGTGCTTACAGCTAGTGGCATACCTAAAAGTAATGAAAATGCCCCTCGCCCTGCACTCACAGCATGGTTAAAAAAATAAGTAAACTTCTAAATTTATTTTTAAAAATAAGGTTTTATATATTATGTTATAATCATTTGAGTGAGACCTTATATTTTCTTACGTGTATAGTAATCACGTGGCACCTTGACAGGTAGCGACTACACATTTGTTAAGGAGTTATGAGTAAATAATGAGTAAATGGGGACCAGAGGAGAGAGCCGGCGTTATTGTAATATATAATTTTAATTATTTTTACGGTTTCAGACTTTCTTAAAGCCATGTAACAAGACGATTTCATTTGACTGGATTAACTGGATTAAAATCATGTTTAACTCTCATTTGTACGTTTTATGATACACCCGGATCGCGCCCCTTAACCTACGGTGGTTGCGGAAGTATTATTTACACCACTGTTTAAAGGTTTAACACTCAATTCTGAGGAATGTGATATGCTCACTTTTCTTCTCTACACTGTTTAGAGGATGAGAAAAACCACATTGGACGCTAATTATTAAAATGATAGTCAAAAAGAATAATTTGAAATGTAACATCAAAACTACTAATCATAAATTAATTATTTCGTGTTTCCGGATATTAAAGGCTTTTTATTTTTAGTTTTAATACATTTCTTTCAGGAACTCATAAGTTTTGAAATAATGAACATGCTATAAGTTATTTTATATTGTATTATGAAGGTATATAATTTTATAGTGATTTAATCTTAATAAAAACGACGCGTTTAAAAGTAACTTTTTTCTTTTTTTGCCTGCAAGCGGATATTTATTTTATTTTTGCAAGATTGTAGAGTTAACGTATTAAATTATATTAACCTAAGATTACATCACAATTACATTAAACTTTGACCTTACTTGTACCCCTATCAATCACTAATGTTGAGCTCGAATATTTTATTATTGAAGTTCCTATTTTGTTTTCTTCACAAAAAACAACGATGACATCAAATATTTAAATAAACACACTTAGGATTTGAACTATCGAATGTTACGTGACAAAACATAATTCAACTGACTGACTAACGTGCCCTTGGCATCTTCAGAATGAACGTCTAACAAAACATTCCCAATGCGACTGTATACTATTAAACAAAACCAACACGACAATAAACTAAGAAATATAATTAATAATTATCTTTTAATTATTAATGAAGTAATAAACGTTCATGTTTATTTTTTTTATCTTCCTTGGAGTCACTATGATTGCGTCACTTGTTACAACATAATCCTATAATCCATGAGCCTCAGAGATGAACATCAAATACCAACGAGCAATGTGCTGCGTTAACATTGATATAATGCAGTTCTGCAACGTCTGGTAATATTCGGAAACAAAGAAGTATCACTGTATATTCTTACTACAATTGAGAGTAAAAAGAGATAACAACCTCGGAAAAAAAGATGTGAATCGGAAACAGCTTGGTATTAAAAGAAAAGAGCAAACCATCAACGGGAATATGAGCTACCATTGACCATGACCGAGACCAGAGCAAACACAGCCTGCCTCCCGTGACTTGGTCTACATACTGAAGCGCACGGTAACGGTGGTCACGGAACATCGGAACAGATAACGGCAACTGTTACGTGACTACTTCTGCATAATTATGTTATTTAAGTTTATTGCGCAAGGGTCATCTTCGGTTGCAGTTCTGACCGCAGGAGGTCAACTCCTCCCTGCAGTGAGTGAGGTTCAACTTGACTGCATAGAACAACATTCTTCAAGGTACAGCTAATCCTATGACAAGGATTACATTTTTACTATCAAAAGCATTGATCTTTAGACTACATAGCTGGATTTGGAACCCCTCTCAGTATAAAGGATAAAATCATCGGTTAATCAATAATAATAATAATTACTTCCAATCGAAATAATGAAAACTCATTTTATCACTAACGAATCATTAAAAAACAAAATAACAAATAATACATATATATATATATATATATATATATATATATATATATATATATATATATATATATATATATATATATATAGGTATATTTATATATAAATATAAATTTTTAAAAAAATATTCAAAGGAAAAGGTCTGGTATGATGGATTCTATCAAAATCGTTTAGAATATATATTAGTGTCAATATAAAAGTGTTTATATCGAAACATAAAAGTGGTAAACATATACATCGAAAGTTTCTAATAAGGCAACAATCAGATAAAAATAAAATGTCATTGACTAACAAATACAACTGCCCGCTGAGAGGTGGCTTCGCCCATCACGTGCTCGCTGAAGCCTATCCTGTAGGGAATCCCTGCCTTCTCTGTGTATATAGATATATATAGCCATCCCTCAGGAGGTTATGTAAAGTAGTGCTCTTCAGATTAGGGGCCACGTGAGCCCTATCTAGTGGGTGTGGTCCTAAGTGGGTTAGGGTAAAGTCTGGTCATCATCTCGTCTGGAGTCTATTGAATTTAAAAAAATCAAAAAGAACTCACCAATGAGAGACCTAAAAAGACACATCACATAAAGTAATAATTTTATAAAAACGTAAACAAAGTTAAAATATGTGGAGTAACTGTAACGAAAATGTAACATAGCAAGAAATAGAATATACAAATGTTTCATTTATACAAGTGATCAAAGCTCCCAATTAATTATACGGACTTATTCACAGGATAATAAACAGACCCATATGGACAAATGGAGTCTAGCTTCGGGGCTCAACTAAACCTTCCAATTCTTCTCATATTCAATCTTATTATATCACAAATTACTTTATCCATAACGATCTAAATATCCCATATGTTGCATATTTGGCCCTAATAAGACACTTATCCTTCCATGGCAAGCTACAAACCTACTCTTATCCACTAGTCTCGCAACTTCTTTCTCACTGGATTCCCGATAACCCTCCGAGGCATCTGAAAAGAAGATGGCCTTGGGACATTCTAATATAGAAAATTTACTGCAGTGCTACTAATAGTAGTTATTCATCTGTCATTTTAATTATTTTACCGCACAGTTACTTACATTTTGTATTGTATTTGTAAATGTTAACAGCATAAAAAAAAAAGTTTGCTTTTATTTTCTGTATCTATATTTGATTAAACGTTTTTAAAGTTCCGGTGGGATAACATGTAAAATAGGGTCCAAAATAACACTAGTTTTAAGAAATAAATTTGAAAATGAGTAAAGATAAACAAAGCGTGCTTATTTCTTTAAAAATACAACAGCTGGATTGAAGGATTAACTACTAATGGGTATTCATGTGAAATTTACAACGGTGTTTGTAAATTACTTTTTATCACATATTACATTCCTTTCTTTTTAGTAATATATTTAACTATCTCTTTTGACATAAATACAAGTATTATGATTTGTTCTAATAATTACACTTTCGGAATGACAATCGACAATCCACATTGTTCTAAATAACAGAATGAGTTGAACAGTTTTACAATGAAATAATCTGAATTTCTAATGAATGTGAAGCAAATCGAAAAATAATAAATATTTAGTCGAATGAAACATCCAAAACCTCATATTTTTCTTTTTGAGTTTTATTACATTTTTCTAGTTGTTTTCTTTTCTCTAAGTGTAAAATTATAATGGGTTTTCTCTAAGAGTAAAATTATAATGGGTTTTCGATATTTTGAGGTATGGATTTTTTCTTCTCATACGATTAGATTTTTTGGTACAATAGGAAAAATCGTCTAGGATTATAAATGTTTCTATACTTTGAAATGATAGTCTTGCGATTTGCGACCCTTCTATTCTGACTGTACGGTATTTAAATTCTACATGTTAAAATGGTTCACTGCTAAATAAAAAGGAGGTAGTTTTAAAAAAAACGATAAGTTCCGTCTAACAATACCATTCCTTAACCGATACAGATCAGAGTATCAGTAACTAAAATGGGGCGGTGAGTGCTCTGGCTCAAACGCTCCACACTATCGATGGATACCAGTAGCAAAGTGAAACCAGAAGAAAGTGCTAAGTGCAAAAGAGATAACTTCAAATCGAGGAGCGTGCGTTAAAAAAACGATAAGTTCCGTCTAACAATACCATTCCTTAACCGATACAGATCAGAGTATCAGTAACTAAAATGGGGCGGTGAGTGCTCTGGCTCAAACGCTCCACACTATCGATGGATACCAGTAGCAAAGTGAAACCAGAAGAAAGTGCTAAGTGCAAAAGAGATAACTTCAATCGAGAGCGTGCGTTACGAAACAGTAGTGTCTTTGTCTCTTCGCTTGTCCCAAATGAACATTACTTCACTTCAATTCTGTGAGGTATGATGCCTTCAAATTTGCATTTTCGGCTTAAATTGCCAATTTTCCCACCTTCAAATTTATATTTCATTTTTTCTTGCGTACATGATTTTGTTATCCTTCTAAAGCATATTCTTGAAAGAGACAATATTTTAATCAAAAAGTTTATTTAAGGCACTCATAACAAGGGGTTTTTTCTTCTTAAGGTTTCATTCAACCTAAAAACTAACTAGAAGTGGAATATAGAATGTTTTCTTTATTATTGTTATATAGACCATGGTTAGATACCACAGACCTGCGGTTTCCTTCCAATATGCTAACTATACATTACAGGTCAATAAGCCAAGGCAGCTCTTCCCACAGATACTAAACATCTATAGATTGACATGGTCAAAGTTCATTGAAGATATCATTAGACCCATATTTACCACAATTCTTTTTCTGGAGGGAAATCGCAAAAGAATGAGAAGAGTCGATGTGACAATCTATGAATTATATGGAAATACTAATAATATATGAAATAGTATATAGATAGACCACAAGAAGCTTCCGAATTCGAAAAATCGTAATCTAGTTTCAAGAATGATTTTTTTATATTTAAATATTATGAATTATTAATATATTTTATTGCTAGTGATATTCAACTAAAGACGGGCATATGTATATGGTAACATATACCACATCTACAGCTTATTTCTAGCCATAACATATAATATTAAAATATTACGTTATAAACTCCACTGTTCCAATAACCAAATTACCTTTTAATGTATTAATTAAAATACATAATTTATCGTATGGACGAATTTTTGTGTGAATAAGTAAGAGATTCATAATCACCATTTTGTCTTGAATTAAAAAAAGAGGATAATGAAAAGAGACACGTATATTAGTAATGCTGACATTTTGGTAAATTAAAATTCTTTTTATATCTTTAAACACTTAAATAAATGTCAATCATTATTAACAACAACTGAATGAATGTACAATATAATACAGTTAATGGTGTTGATAATACACATCAATGTACTATTATAGTTCGTTTTGATGTACGATTATAGTTTGGAAAGGGAGGTGTAGAACTCTGCAAGTAAAACGTTATTGTAATATGCATTCAAAATGAATAATATAAAAAAAAAATATATATGATTGAGAAAAAAATTATACCGATAAACAAATAGCACGATGACAACGATAAAATAAAAGCACAGAATGAACAAAATCAAATTAAAATCAAAGCTGATTTCCTCTTAAGTTCAGTTTGATTCGATCTGAAATTAAATCGATTTCAACCAGAAGCTACGTACATTAGATTCATCACAAAGCACTATCGTCAAAACGTGATGACGACTTTGAGAACCGTGGACTGATACACCTCCGCGATCAAGCCTCTGGTGTCTATATATTTCGAAGGAGGTGAACGACAGTTCGTGACTAGCGATTCCGTGACTTAGCTCGCTGTAGTACCGTTCCTAGCGGCCTCTGCCTGGGAGTTTTACCCAACAATAATTGGATGGATTTTCTGGGAAATGTTTCATTCTGACGTAAGGAAAAGTAGATGGAAGGTGGACTCGATGGTTGTGATGGAATAGCCAAAGCGATAGGACCGAAGTAGGTGACGATTTTGAGAAAAATATATTAGTAAATTTAGGGAAATATCGAACGTATTTCAATATACCGACTATATCATCTAAAACAAATGAAGGGTGGTATTATAGAAGGGGGAATAAATCCCCTAAAAAAATTACGAAGTCTATATTCTTTCTTATTGGGAACGGGTTCTTAAACCCCAAAACATGTGAAAATTCTCTTTCTAGCCTCTATGAGACTACCTTAAGTGATAGTACATGGGACAATAAAATCTCAGCTTCGATTTTTTTGGACATTCCTTCTTCTAACCTAAAACCCTTTAAATAAAAATATTAAAAACGGGGATAGACAGAAAATTCTCAATTCTTGAAAATCAAAGATAGGAGAAAACTGTAGACCATTCTAAATGCTTCTAATCCAGATAATAAAAATGGCTTTATGTTCTTACCGTAATAGCAGTTTATGTTTTTTGTTGTTGTTTTTTTCTGCTATATGGCTAATAACTAATCAGATATCTGGTGTGACGGAAAAGTAAACCATTAAAGATACACCGGCAGGTGACTACATAGCAATCAATTCTTTTTTATCAGCAACGAAGCTGATAAAGCTTTCATCAGAAAACTCTACAGTACGGTTATGGCGAAACATTCAGAACACCGCACACTGAATAAAACACATTTTTCTTATGTAAGAATTTAAATAATGCAGCATTCATCAAGAAATACAGAAATATAAAAAGATAACATAAAATTGAAATTAAAATGGCGTATTGTACCAGAGTAGTTAATATTAATTCTCTCATGGATAATTATGTTTATATTTATCAGTTTATTTTTCGTCTTTATATATTTATATTTGATTGCATAAACATGAAAATAAAGTAAATTAGCATATAGAAAAGTATAATTATCAAAAATATAGTAATTTATACCAATATATTAAGCAAGATCGCGCCTGTTATTCTTTTCAGACGATTTCGAGGATCAGGAAGATTAGATAAGGGATTATAATTACTCAGAAATGTTAGATTTGAGTCAGTAGGTACATATAGTGAGTTTATCAATAAAGTAAATAAATAAAAGCCATAGCTTGAAGGTTAAGGATTGGATAGGATTGGTAATTGATGGATTCGTTCAATCGGTATCTGGAACCTAGAATGTTGTGCAGTGATTAGAAAAGTTTTGTTAATTTAATGAGCGCTCACGACCCCTCACCTCTAAGGTTAGCTATAAAGCATGAATATAGTTTTAACGGCTATTTACCAATGAGGTACAGGTGGTATATGTAAGCGAAAAGCTAAGCATTCAAAGAAAAAACTGGTTAAACAGTAAGGTAGCCTCTTGTTTATCGTTCCAGAAATAATACTTTCTACATATTCAAAATTCAATAACCTATTTATTTAGTGGCGGACTCACAAAATGAATCTTGACCTTCCCAGCCTGGCTAGAATAGGTTGGTAACCTGTAGGATAACCCGTCCTTCCTGCCCTAGTTGGAGTACATAAGGACGTTAAGCCTAAACAATCAAACAAAACCTTCACGGGTAGTACATTTTTTTTTATGAACGTAGTATATCTGTTTTGTGATATACGGATTTAAGACTAATAGACGTTCAAACATCCAGGCAGTAACATTCTACGCACGGTACCGAACATGTGTATGTAGACTTTCGTTCTACATTTTCTTTCAATCTTTAAAACAAACTAATCACTCCCACCGTAGCATCGTCCGATTAGCCATAGCAGCATAAAGTGGCGTTAAACGAAATAAACAAACAAACCAATCACAATTTAAAAAAAAAAATATTAAGTATCTCTGATATATGTCACCCAATAATTAAGAAAACATATAATAAAAAACAAACAATTGGAATCAGAAAACCTTCAGTGATATAAAGAAACACGTGATGGACACACTGAAAGGATTCACGTGCACGAAGCTAGAACTAAATGTCGCTCGATAATGTCATTACAGATGGAATAAAACGTCATCACTGGTCTCACAAAACTTTCCATAGGACTGACTTTATTGTTTAATGAAATCTAAAGAATTATTTTGTATAAATTATAAACTATTTTATTTCCAATCCAGTGCTGAATCATAATTAAACTTTTTAAATGCATTAAAAGATGTAGCAATCACTAAAAGGATCTTCAAGTAATGTAGAGTAATGAAAAAGTATTGGTCCAACATTGACTTACATACGATTATAAATTATAAATATGATTATTGTTTTACGTTGAGCTATGTTAATTCCTTTGAGTTTAGCTAATAATTAATACATAATTAACTGGCCATACTTGTAGTATACCAATAGGTATGAAATTCAATATGGTTATGAATTATAAATATGGTCTCCTTTTATTTTGGAAAAAAAACAGGGAAAAAAGTATGTCCTTTTGGTCCTGTTTCTTTCTTTTTACTACAGCTTAGGTTATAATCCGAAACAAAGTCCAATATATTTTTTATCACATTACTATTTTTTAACTCTATTGATTATTATTATTGTTATTTGCAAATGTCACTAAAAAAATACATGGTATTAATAATATTAAATATGATTATTTTTTTGCCTATATACTAAAAATTTATCAGCAAAATTAAATCTCATTTAGTTTTTATTAACTTTGATGTGTTGAAAACATAGTTCTCGAGTAAATATATATCTATATATTGTTTAATAAAATGATGAAGAATAAAATATGCGGTAAATAGTGTCAGAAACAGAAACAATGGAACAATGGTATTGTCGCGTCCTCTATTTCTGCGAACATCCTGGAGCTGGGAAGCACGCACTGGAAGATAAAAGGCCACGTTGTTGAAACATTGTTGATGTAACTTTTATTTTCTTGAAAACATGGCATACGATCTTCGTTAGGTTACTTACTAGGAAATTATGTTTTTAAATGGAATGGAACGATAAGTAATATGGAACTTTTCAAGAGAACCTAACCATAAATTTGGCTTGATGGAATTTTTTTCTGAAAGAGAATGCTAATAAAAGAGGCAGTCCGTATTTGAAAGAAAGGGAAACAAATCAAAAGAGACTATTAATGATTTTACTGCACCCAGCCATTGTAAAGCAAATCCTAAATTTTGCGGAACAAAAAAAAAATGAATTTGAACAGAAAGACAGTCAGTATAAGTAAAAATGAGAATTGTAATCGTTTTCAATATAGCCTTCCTTTATGAATCGTTTAGGAGATGAATACTCTAAGCGACAAAGATAACCGTCAAGGAACTAATCCTTCCGTTGCGTGTCACTTAATTACCTCTTTGGACGAAACTGACAACAGAGTGAGTTAAAACAATAATCGGCGAATCGAGAACGAGCCGTTCACTCCTCACGTCCAGGCTTGGCTGTTTCGCTGTCGGTGAAATCGATCGGATAATCGCCGCTGTCAGTCGTTGAGCAACGGCACATAGATGTTTGATTTGCACAATATCGAACATAGTTGAGAGTGGAGATGAATAATCGCATGACTGTCTACTAAGCGATGCCATGATCACTGTTATCGACGACTATTTGAGCCAGTTTCTCTTAAATTCAGTGTCCTCAAAGGATTGTAGTTTGGTACTCGATTTGGACAACCAAGGTCACCTTGGTAATGGTTTCTCCAGCTACTTATTAGTTGCCAAACGTTTACTGTAATTTATTTAAATTTCATTCTATCAAGGCAAGATTTAAATATATAAATACAATAAGATTGCTATTATTATGTTATCATTAGTATTATATTTAGTGTATGGTAGTATAGACAAATATTAATTATGATTATAAAAATATGGTCTGTTTTCATAAAATGAAAAATATTATTTCTACTTTTGAGTAGACAACAAATTGATTAAAAAATATTTTAGTTTATCCACGCATAAAGGTATATCAGGATCAATAGATTAGGTTTCAATAATTCATCAATCCTAGTTATTATGCCCACGATATAAATTGTATTATAAGTGAAGACAAATAAGTTTCAACTCACATGTAAATGACAAATCAAATTTGAAGAAAATGGTATCCAGTTATCCAACATACCTAGAAAAAAAAAAAATCATTAAAAATTAATGAACTCATTGAATGTATAAAAAGATAATTGCAGTATTAAATAATTAGTAAAATATATCCAAGTATAAAATTATATGGAGCATTGAGATCTCTATGGATAAGTTTATTTGTGACGTAATAAGAAACATTGAGGATTTTACGAAGGATTTAGGATTGTAAGGGTTGAAGGTGAGAAGAACTGGAGGGTTTATTAGAGCTCCAAAGCTCCACTCCATTTGTCCAAATAGGTACGATTACTATCACTTAAATGAGTATTTTTTAATTACATGGAAGCTTAGAACGCTTGTCTGGTAAACGTTGAGGTAGTCGGAAACGATGAGTAGTTTCTTGTCTTTTAAATCTGATATGTGAAGATAAAACATTTTATATTATTTAAGAGGTATAAGATAAAACAAGGTTATAAAACTACAATTAGGTTGCCTAATACATACATACTTTAAGAACAGATCCTGAGAATCTTTTTTCCATATGTTAGGTATGATAGTAAAAATACAAGGATAGTTAATTTATTTAAGTTCTTTGGCATCATGATATATCCTGTTAATCGTATGCTATATATCACTTTTGTTCTGATTTTTTAAATATAATCCAGTTCAGACTGGCATATTTATGTTAATCGATATTACTTTCACAAATATTGCAACATCTAGTATTCTGGCAGTTTTTATTCAAAGGCAAATCGGTGCCTGATGACGAAACATTATTGCGCTAGAAGGGAGCCATTATGGAAGGATCATGTGGGAAGAACGGTCAGCCACTTCAGTCAACACATTAGGCCAAGAAGGACCGCAAGGTAGCTTTGGGAATTCGCAGGTCACGGGTGAACCGCTGTTGGTAGGGTAAGATGTTCATGATGAACGTGTTACGTCCCTACTTGAATTTTACAGTACAACATTAGATCCTCTAACTAATTCTCATTCACCCTCTGCAAAATCAAAAGGTGAACGATTAGCCTCAGTTAAACAAAATGATAGTCCACAAAAGAATAAAGATAGAGCATACTTGTATAATTAAATATACTAAGACATTCTCTTTATAATTAAATGGATTATTTTTCAAAAAACGTCATTGTTTTTTTATAACTATTCATTTACCTTTCAAAAAAAAAAATGATTCCTTTCAAAACGCCAAACAAAATGAAGTTATTAAAAAGGGTATGATGGCTTTACTATGCGACCTAGTGTCACTGCTATGCCCAACTCTGAGACAAAGAGGTTTTCCGAAAAAATACTCTCAAATTCACGTATTCCTAAATTTTTTATTTATCTATTGATATTTACTATCGTATATAATATATACATCAAGTTAATGTTACGAACATTGATTATAAAAAAAAAATAAAAAACTAATCATAATTATCTCTCTATAAAAGTTCTACATAATTTTTAAATAAGTGTGTAATTTTTTAAATATAATTTTGTTAGATTTAAATATTTGTTGAGATAGTGAAATCATTTAATCTTCATAATAAACTGAATTTGTGCTCATGAACATTGTCTTTTTGATGTTTTAATGTCATTTGTATAATAATATAAATTTGAAATATTTTTCTTTTTTATAAACTGCATGTAAAAGTTTTTGTTTTTTTATCATCTATATAAGTAATTAGTTCAAAAAATATTCCCCGATGTTTTCGTTATCTTATTTAAATTTCAACAGTGTGTAATTTAATAAATTAATTTGATTGTTCTAATTTGTTAAAGATATAAATATTGAAATATCAATTAAAATCTCAATATAAATTCAGTCTCTCTCTCTCTCCCTGATAGAAACTATTAAAAAATAGAATATAAATTGAATTCCATGGAAATATAAATACACTCTTCCTATCATTCCAATGAGTACAATTCAGTCATTTTTTTTTTTTAATTACACTCAAATTATTTTAAAAGTTAAAAAAAAGAAAAACGTTTTGTTTCAAGTCCATTATCTGTTTGTATAGCTTAGAAATCGATTATGTGATTTCGATGTTTAAATGATAATGAAGTTCATGGTCTCCACTGAAAAGTCCTGATGAAGAAGATTTGTACATCGTTAGAGCTTTTGTAGCAAGCGGAAAACAACAGTTCTGACTGCCTTAATACCGATTAATTAAAATTATACGAATAATTCCAAAGAAAAGGATCTCAGGAGGTAACTCGATATTTCGTTTAAAATGTAATACATGAAGAACAGTCGACATTGGTGAGTACATACTAAAATACCTATAGCTAATCTTTTTGTTCCTAAGCCATCTTTTTTCCAGACGCCTCGCAGGGTTATCAGAAACCGAATAGGGAGCTATTAGACTAGTGGATTAGTGGGGGTATGGAGCTTATAATGGTATGACAGATTTTCTTTTATTTGAGCAATATCAGCAACATATGGAGTATTAACATCACTGCGGATAAGTCTATTTTTAACATAATAAGAATAATTGAGGACTTTGGATTGTAAGGATTGAAAACGGGAGGAATGTGTGTAGTAAAGCTCTAAAGCTCAACTCCGCATGGCCAAGCAAGTCTTATTACTGTCTCGTAAATAAGTATTTTTTAATTAATTGGATGCTTAGAACGCTTGTAGAATAAACTTAAAGAAGACTATAACGAAGAGCAGTTTCTTGTCATTTTAGTATTGTATGAGGATTCCAAGTATGACGTTTATCCAGATGGAGTCCTAGGTAACCAATCTGTTCAAGAGGAATCAATGGAATATTATGAATGGATACTGTAATAAAGGAAGTCGTAGATTTATGATGAAGGGTAAAGTTTATTTGATGTGATATGTTTGGATTTATTTTAATTTACCGATTTCGACAATATTCTTGAAGGTTTGTGATATAAGATTCAAGGAGTGTGTGGGATGATTCTAGATTTGATGATAAATTACTTTTTAAACGCCTGCCAAAATGTTATTCTACCGTGAACTTGAATATCCATATCTCTAGAGGGGGTTCGTTATCTACACAGCTGACGTGTGTTCACGGTAATTATTTTAGTTTACCTCTCCGCAACAAAACAATAGTTTAACAATGCCAATCTCCTTCAAATACGTGTTTAAGAGTAATAATAGCATATTTCCTTACATAAAGCGTCTAAATATAATTTCTGAGCGGGAGGAGTCGCAGAAACTATAAGCTATGCAGAATATAAGCCTTGAGGTAATATTTTTATGTATGTTTACCTGTAATAAGCGAATCCGTACGGATTTTTTTTTAAAATTACACAAGATCCTTCAAATTAAGACGATGGTAGTTTTTCCGAATATTAAATATCATTATGGAAGTATCAATTTTATCTTCATGATCCAGGATCATAAAAAAAACATAGTGATATATTTTACAATGAATTGTATTTTCAGGTATCTACTATTATTTTTACTGTCCATATTTTTTTGACTTTCATTCAATGGAAATTTTACTGTCCATAAATAGAAGAGAATTTGGTGCATGAGTTTGATGTAAATTTATGTAATAAGTATTGTATGGTCCGGAATTTAATGCACAATTTTATCAAAACACGTTTATAAATAATAAGCTGCTCACTTTTGACAGATTTTTTCCTTGATATGGAATTATGTATCAATCTTCTTCCAAAAAAAAAATGTTTGTTCACCTCTGTAGCATGTTAAATGTGATTTCCCCCAAATTCCGTATTATGAGCCCAAACGACCAAAAACATTAACGAAGTGTGTGGTGATGGAAATTTGAGTGAGTGTACCGTTCAACAGTAGTTTAATAAATTTTAGAAGGGAAATGTCAGCTTTTAAGAAAAGTCCCTTGATGTTCGAAGAGCTTACGGCGATGAAAACCCCAGAACCCATAAATTAGAAAGCCCAGGACGTAGAAGAAGTACTAAAAATTTAGAGGTATACCTCAATATTAAATCTATAGAAACTTGAGTACAACAGCCAATTGAAGTTGGATTTGAAGGAAAAAAAGGAAACCTGTAGCTGATGTGACTCTGCCAAAAGTTTCTTGAACTTTAGATTTGATTCTTCTTTCTTGTAATTATTTTTTTCTAAACATTTTCTAAAATTTAAGATATTATAAAATAAAATAAAGCAAGTAAATGTAAGGAATTGTTAATGTTTGTGAAACAGTTAAGAGTATTGAAAAAATAAACAGATGAATGAATGAATTAATACTGAAACTTTTATTCTTTTGTGATTGACAAGTAACTTATAGACAATATAATAATTTTTTCGAAGTATATAAACCATCCCAACTTATATATTATTATTATTATTCCAATGTTAGTAAAACAATAATTACATTAAAAAAGAAAATGCATTCTCAATTTTGCAATTTCTTCAAGAAAATGCTCTAGCTATAGTCACCTTTAGTAAGAAAATAAAATCTAAAAACTAAAAATAGACTCCCCAATGCTTAAGTTAGACCGAAAGTTGCGTAATCCGGTCCCTATCAACTGCTTTTGGGCTCGTAACAGTTCCAGTGGGGCAGAAACAGTAGACCAGTGGAAGCCCTTTCACTGTCCTGGCCTTCGTCCTACATCCTGATTTTATTATTGTTTTATCCTGCGGTCAACCTGAGTGGGCGTATTCATGCTCTTATAGAGGTTTTAAACTGATAACGTCTGTAAATAAATTTATATTATTTACTTTATTTTTATTATTAAAAAAATATATTTAAAAAAAAATAAAAATACTTTTTAGAACAGTATATTATTAATTACTGCAATTTTTCGCAAACAGAGGTATTCTAACTTTTCATTTCATTTAATAGCAATTATTAATATTAATTATATTTTCATCAAAGTCATGATACAATAACCATATTGAAGAGCTAAATAAATAGCGTCAGATAAATGACTAGGATGAAACAATAAATAAAAAATTTCCATACATACTTTATTCTTTTTTTCTTCTTTTTTTTTCAAGCAAAAAAGATTTATTTTTTGTATGCCTCTAAACCTATTTGCAGCCCATTAGCGTCATTTCTAATTATATTCATTACTCTTGAGAATATTGTTAACATCAATAAAACAAAATATATTTATTTAATTTTTATCATTACCTGCTGATTAATACATATGCTAAATTCAGGTTAAATTCCAACCGGTTCAATAAAATAACACGAAAGCCCATGTAATTTTACAGCGTACTTATATTAAAAATTATTATAGAAGTCCTGAAAAAAAAAAATATATATATATATATATATATATATATATATTTTTTTTTTTTTTAATCAAAATATATGCATAGGGAGGCCGGTAGGTCAGTGGGTAAGATACTAGATTACCAAGCTCCCTGTCCCGAGTTTGAGAACGACTGAAGGCAAACAATTCATTTTCTGTTATTTTAGACGTAGAAGACCTTCCTGGAGCACCACCCAGACTCCATAAAGTTAGTATTCTTAATTGGGGAATAAACACGGCGGTTGAGCGTGATTTCTGCTAGATGTCATCCATTCACAACTGTTGGTCTTGTATCCTTACCTATGTACTGAGCTCAAGACCCTTCAAGAGATGTATAGGTACAGCTTTATATATATATATATACATTATAGATAGAGGAATTGAAAGTAAGTCGGTATCAATCATCGATTATGAGAATTATTGGTTCAGTGTTAGCTCCAAGAGGTAAAAATGATTTCTAATATTTTGAAGAACAAGATTAATCCTTTAATACACAACCAAGTTTCTAATATAAAAGTAATAACGGACTGACTTTGTGTGACTGAAGTAACCCATAAAGTAAAAGCTAGAATAAGAGCAGTGAAGAGGCTCCAGATATAAGAGAACTGCTATTGATGAAGACATGTATTTTCAGGACTGCAACGAAGACATCCCGTGACGAAGTGGATGGCCATTGGAACAGATACCTGATGAAAGCGAAAAGAGTGAGAGCAAACCATTAGAGAGTGATCTTTGGTGCGATTAGTGACACCTTGTTGTTGGCAAGGCTCGGCGAGGTGTGACTGCTGCTCTAGAGGCCTTTATAAGGCGACTGTTGAGGTTCCTCTAAGGAGACATCTAATTACCTACCATTCCAAAGAGACATAGGCTAAAAAAAACAGATCTGACAGCATCAAATAATTTCCAAGTGTTATTCGTTTCCAAACAAATATAAAATAACAGTCGAACTGGTTAATAAATAAACACACTCGTGCATTTAATACGTTTAACACCAATTTCAACAGATGTTGTTAAACAAGTACACACTATAATCAATGCAATCGTTCCAAAATTAAATAATTTGAACAAAACTGAAAACCATCCCTTCATATAAACTTTATATATGAAAAGCGCCTCTTACCAAAACGAGTAATTCACTAAACAAATTTTAATCGGAATTACCGAATGTGCCTTCTAGGAATCATTTCTTCAACAAAATTATTTCATTTGAATTTAAATTTGAAATTACAAGACTAAAACGACAAGAAGCTGCCCGTCGTACAGACTACTTCAACATTTACTAGACAAACGTTCAAAGCTCCCAATTAATTACAAAAGACTAATATACCTGACTGTGCGTACGGAGTTGAGCTTTGGGGCTCCACTAAACCATCCAATTCATCTCGTATCCAATCCTTACAATCCATAATCCTTCGAAAAATCCTCAATGCACCTTACTTTATCACCAATAAACTTATCCATAAAGATCTTAATGTTCCATATGTTGCAGATTTAGCCCAAACCAGATATCAATCCTTTCATAGTAAGCTCCATAACCACTCCATAATCCTCCGAGGCGTCTGAAAAAAAGATGGCCCAGAGACTTTCTAGAGTAGAATTTTTAATAAAGTGCTACTGATGAGTAGTACTTTTCAAGTTTTGTCACGTTATTGTAATAGTTAACAGCACATTTACTTGAGGTATAAATATTGTACAGTTGTAAATTTCAATACATTGTTATAAAAAAAAAAAATTAAAAAAATAAATTAGTTCTTTGCATCAATATTCACCCAACGTTGGTAAAAATAAGTGAAAACAGTAATTTAATTTTTTAATTTTATTTCTTGTTCAACCAATAGATGAAATCCCTCATCTGATAGGGAATAATAAATATAATATGCCAATATTAAATTTCTACACATTAAACAACCCAGTAAGAAAGTTTCTAAACACAAAATAAATCAGAAAATAAATTTCTACACATAAAAAACCCACTTACAACAAAAGGAGAAAAAACAGTTTTCTAATACCGTTTTTGTTACATCTTCATCTTTCTTTGTTCTTTAATCTAACAGCCCATTCGATTTTATCATCCATGTGGTTCCCAGTCAAGTGCTTAGTCAAAATTTAACTTAACAATGGTTTATAAAGACCCCCTGATAAACATGTTATAACAGTAACATTCTCATCATCAATTTATTCAGACCGATTGACAAGTTTTCGAATTTCCAATTCCACTCCAAATTGGCATGCTATGATCCCCGGTCACTGTAAAGGATTTATTTATATAAATGTTCTTTTTTTAAATTAAATTATTAAATAAAATTAATTTATAAGTAATATTCATTTATAAGTAATCATTCATATTATTTTTATATTCATATATTATCAATTTATTTAGATGATTTGTTATATTTTATTTATACTAGAAAATGGCTCAACTAAGTGGTTCAAGAACTGCTAAATAAAAAGATTTTTTTTTTTTTCTCAGAGAAAAACATATATTTTTAATCAAATAATTGACGTGAAAATCTGTAGTGATTCAGGTCTAGAAAATTTCCCATTATCTTTTAACGTGCTGCTTCACTGGATAATTCGTCTAAGTACTAACTGGTTGGCAAACCCTTATATTAATAATATTATTTAATATTTGTCTTTTATATCTCTAAATGTATTTCAAAACTTAATAAAATTTTAATTAAAACTAGTTCAATATCAATAATAATTAACAAAAAAAAAAATTTTTTTTTAACAGAACATTGATGTAGAACAAGAAAGGTAATAATTCTAATAGAAAGCCTTGATTGATTACCTGAAAATAATCCTAAAATAAATATTTCAAAAATCGTATCAAGTACATTAAATGAAGAAGGTTGCCGTTGTAAGGTTGCCGTTGAAGAAGGTTGGAATTAATTATTTCTACCTCATGCAGCCATATTTTTTTTATTTGTTCCATCCTTTTTTTTTAATCTAGATTAAGAATGTAAAGGTGTGTGGGACAAAAGATATAGTTATCGAAGGATTAGGATATTGCCCAAACACAAGCGCGTAATAAATATCCCTGAAGCCATTTAAGATCATTTAATTACTTAAATTATCATAAGTAACTTAGGAATTAACTATGAAAACGTAACAAAATGATTGAATAATCATTTTACTTTTCAGTGTTCATCAGTTATTTTATTTATAATCTATAGGATAGTGAAAGCGTAATTTAGTTAATCATTTTCTAAAAATAAATAAATAGTATCTAAACGTTTAAACATCCTGTCTTCAATATTTCCACATCATCTAAAAAAGAGTAAGATGCATTGTAATGTAAGATTGATCAAAGAAGAAGGCATAGATAAACGTACTAACAAGAACCCAAGGATCACTGCGCTAGACATATTTCTTCATCTACTAGGGTCATTAAACAGGACATAATACAACCAATTAACTTGGAAAGGAACAGAATGATCAATTAGGGAAAGACTGCGGCGAAAGTAGTTTCCTAGTACAACTGCAGTTTTATTCATAGGTTCATGGTAGAACAGGGGAAAAACGTAAGTAGGAGGATCCCAAAGAGAAAATAGGGAATAAAAGCTGTTAGACTGGTTAAAATTATAATTATTTCTCAAACTAACAGAAACGGCATACATAAATAGAACAAGAATATATGTATTTAATAGAACTATATAACTATAGTAACTGTACCAATACTTTCATAACATAATACATATAACGATACACAGAAAAACTGGTCAAGGAGTTACTCATTACAATTAAGTAAAAAATTATTGAACAAGTTCACGATTAAGTGCAACTAAGGACTAATTCATTAATTTCTATTATTTTATTATCTTACTATCGAGCTATTGGTTATGGTTATGACAAATAAATAATAACGAGCAGGTGATGGTGTTACATTAACTAGCCATTTATTTCTGAAACTATTATATTCTAAAACACGGTTGAAGACTATCACCTTTGCGTGTTAGCAGAACATGTTCCTGTTTCTGAGAATTTTATTTATAAAAATAAAATTTGGATTTCAACAATGATTTTGATATTGGTGAATTCTATTCAAAGAGGGCTGAAAAACATAAAAGACATTATTTTTTGATTGACTTAACTCCTTGTTAATTTTATTTTAGACGCTGAATATCCTATGGCGCATGAGAGGAACTACAGAAGGTTATAAACGAATACTGAGGAGCTTCTGTTAAGAGTTTTAAATATTAACGCCAATAAATGTAAAGTTATAATGGTTCGAAGGGAAGAGAATAAGACAGCAGTTACATGCAATGTGGTATCTCTCCAATATGAAGATGCCAATGAGTATTTTGGTACTCTATTGAACCAGGGCGAGAAAGTAAAAAATAATACTAAGTAGGATAAAAAAAAAAAGCAAATGCCGACTACTCTCAAATACGCTCCATGGTTATAAGAAGTAAGGAAATTAGAACCTGTACAAAACTGCTTGTACATAACATCATATATTTACCGGTAATAATCTATGATGCAGAAATCTGGGTGTTATAAATAAGAATTTAAGTAAGGTAACATCCCTACGCACCTTAGCACCATCCTCACCACATATGCTGATGACACTTGTGTGTTATCAGCAAACAATGATCCATTTATTGCCTCCCAGACACTCTAATCCCATATCATAAACCTTCAAGAATGGTGTCGAAAATGGAGAATCAAAATAAATCCCATCAAATAACCTTTACCCTTCGTCGTAAACCTATGACTTCCTGTCCTACAGTATCTTTTAATGATGTCCCACTAATCCCCGTTGAACAGATCCGCTACCTAGGACTACATCTGGACAAATGTCTTACTTGGAATCCACACACAAGACTAAAACGACAAGAAACTGCCCGTCGTTTTCGAACTTCTTCAACATTTACTTGACAAACGTTCAAAGCTCCCAATTAATTACAAAATACTAATATACATGACTGTGATTAGACCTATCTGGACGTACGGAGTTGAGCTTTGGGGCTCCACTAAACTATCCAATTCATCTCGTATCCAATCCTTACAATCCAAAATCCTTAGCAAAATCCTAAATGCTCCTTACTTCGTCACAAACAAACTTATCTACAAAGATCTTAATATACCTTACATTTCTGACTTAGCTCAAACCAGATATCTATCCTTTCATAGCCAACTCCATAACCATTCAAACCCATTAGTATCACAACTTGCTTCTCATTCCATTCCAGATAACCCTCCGAGGTGTTTGAAAAGAAGATGGCCTCAAGACCTTCTAATATAGAAACTTTATAGGTGCTGCTACCATTGGTTAGTTGCTTTAAAACTAGTGAAGTGTGATTTTTATCATTATCATCGTATTTACTTGATGTATAATATATTTATATTGTATATACAGTTGTAAATTTCAATTAAATAAAATAAAAATAACAAATAAAAAAAAAAAAAAAAAAAAAAAGGTAAGGTAGCGACAACGTAAGTGAGTTTTCTTACGATATAGGATAAAACTCAAAGGGACCGAATACGCAAAGAAAATAGTCGAAACCAAGATGGAGTCGTGTCTGTAGGATTATCATTTGAGCAGCACCAACTGAAGTGATTTGGGAATGTTATCAAAATGAACAGTGAATAAAAAGTTAAATGGTTTAAGAAGATAGACCAGAAGAAAAGCGCAGACTAGGACGACCAAAGAAGATGAACATGGATCACATCGCAAAAATAAGATTGAAAGGCTGTTTTCTCTACAATACGACGCAGCATAGCAACGATTGGAGCAATTCGACCGAGGATAAGACTCACCACCTAGCAGCAAAAAGAAGAGAATATCCCTTGACTAATCAGATTAATTAATCTAAAGCAGGTATTTATCAATTCCCAAATAAAATAGTAGGTTGGTAACGATATAAAAGATTTAGTTTTCACTCATCAATCATTTATTGACACATTTAAGTTAATAAAACGACTTTATATGTAAAACCTGCGCCCACTCCAATTCGATAAATCGGTGGTCCTGTAGGCAGGGGCGATCATTAGCTGCTCGTAGGAGTGGACAGTGGAGCGCCCGAATTCGATTTGAAGGTCCTTCACAAGTCAACGACATTTCATTTTCAATCCTCATGCGAAAATTCACAGGCAGTTTTCAAAATCACCTATTGCTCGAATAATAGGAAATATTTGTTCCAGGAAACGGCCAGTCTACAATTACTACTAGCGTTTAACGACAATTTAAAACAAATGTACGTTTACATTTTCCTAAAAGACTAAACTGGCGGTTTCTTTTGGTTCTCAGAAGAAGAAATGCATTACAGCATAATTCTCTATCTTTAAGACATTCTTGAGTAATAACAGGATGTCACTTCTCGTTTACTTCACTCACTTCGAAGCACATTATTTTGATATGGATATATCTTTGGGCTGGTGGTCTATACTTTTTTGGTGTAATGTTTTTGGCATGCTCTAGAAAAAATATTTTTTGCGAAATTTGCCGGAAGCTTCCTGATCTGAAATTGTTTGGAGAATATTTTTTGTTATATAACGTTTGCTGCTAGGATCTATCTTATATCAGGAGGTATACAGGTTGGAATGAAAAAAGGCATGTTTGAAACATCTATTTTCTCTCGATTTTGTTTATGTCGAATAATGATTAAATGTTAATTAAATTTAATCATTTATTTAAGTACATTGATCCTTTTAATTCTAAAACGTAATACATCCATGATGTATTGTTTTTCCCAGTCGGGGAGAAATTGATTTTTTTTAAACTTTGTCCAAAAGAATATCGTTTTTTCTTCGTATATTTTCATAGAATTGTTTTCTCGAGAGTTAAGAATGACCCATATGGCCTGATAAACAGGAAATTATCAAAAGATTTTATTAATCATGCATAGATTTTTTTTTTTAAGAGACGACCTGGGTCGCATAGCTGTGGGAAAGACGCTAAGCCATGACAAGGAAAATACCTCGAACCAAAATTGTATAGTCCGCAGTATTCTTATTATATCCTTATCTAGGCTTTCTAGAGAAATAATTCAATCGACATATCCAAATTTCTTGATCATTTCAGAACTAATTCCATGTTCTTGTCATTTATTATAAACGTCGGGATTTTCGTTGCCTGTCATATGCTCTATTCTTATCGACTCCTCTACTTTTAATATAATAACCGTACCATTATGTTAAGAGAAGGTGCTTCATCCACAATTGTGATTATTACTTATAAACTTTTAAAAAAATAATACCAATACGTCATTTTGTTAAAAATGCAACGCCATCCCTCTAGTGAAATAAAGTAGAATCATCTTATCTTAAAAACAGATCAAATTATAGGATTAAAACATTCTAATATTGCCCTCGGGATAAATGCTAGGTTGCTGCAGTAATCATAATCATTGACCAAATTGGAGTATACAACCCTGAAAATTTAGCAGGATTAAATTAAATTTAATATTATCATGAATTTAAACAAAAAAATAAATAATAAATTTCAAGAAGAATTACAGATGTTTTTGAAAATTACCCCCCAAAAGTAATAACATTTATACATATATTAATTTATATTGTAACTGAAATTTATTAATTTTCAGAAAACAATCAACATCCTTTTGAAAAAGAAATTCGCTAGCAACAAGAACACTTTTTCATGTGACTGGACAGTTAATAATCATCCCATATAGAAACAGTTCTTTCATAAGATTTTTCAACGTAAATCTAAAGAATAAATTCGTTAAAGCAAAGTTATCAATAAAAATTACAAAAGGATATAAGTTGAGGGAAATTTTAAATAAACATAAAACTAATAATTCAATAAAACATAAACTTTAAACCTAATATTAAAGAAGACTATAAAATGCATCTTTAACTAGATTAATCAGCAGTTAATGACAACAGCGGTGGAAAAAAATTATATATATTTTTAAAATTCCTTTATTATATTCTAATATTTTTTCATCTATTATATCTATTATATTTATATATTGTGAAGTTTTTTTTTCTCTTATTACTTCTTATTTCGTTCCACCATTCTCATTTCTTTGTACCGTACTTATTCATATTTACACTCATTTAAATTAGTTCATCCCACATACATCACAATCATCGTTGTTACCCTAATTATGGCCTGAATCGTTAAACTAAACCGCAGAATAATTAAACAATACAAATATTTCTTTGGTTGCTTAGTTAACCTTAAACGACACCAATAAGTAAGAAATAAACAAAACAATGAAAATATCCTAAACATATCATAATTAAACCCACCGTGCTACGCCCTACGTGAGATGCAATATACATACAGTAAGTAATAAGTGCTAGATATAATTTCTGTTATAATTACAGGACGCGGCTGCCTAAATAGGTCATCGAACAGACGCTGCGACTTCCCTTCCATTGTTGCAGCTAATTGTTGTTCTGTTGTTTGTTGTTGGTACTGCTCCCCTGCGCGGGTTTTGTCCTTCGATTCGTATAAACAGCTGCAGGGCGAGCTTTGTATAATTGCGCAATAAGAAGAAAATGAAGCTTAATTCATAGCAATAATACGATAAATGCATTCTCCATAACTATACATCATTTTCTCTCTATCATAAGAAGAAACAAGTTAGCGAATCTAGCGGAGGTGGAAAAAAAATAATAAAAAAAAAAATAAAAAAAAAAAAAAAAAAAAATTATAGTCTAATTAGTTCACGATCATTTATATTCTAATGATAATACATATGTATGAATTCCAATTCAATTGATACTAGGAAATATAAATAAAAAAGACAGAACAATGGATCTGCAATGGATGGATGCAATGACGTGACCAGATACGACAAACCAGTTCATTAGCAGTCATTATGTAGCACTTGTCTTTCATAAAATAATCACAGACTTTCACCTTAGTCGTGACCTGTTACTACGATGTTTTTCACAATGTAACAGTGTGTCTCTGGCAGAATTACAATTCGGTATGGCCTCATTATAATAACAGAAAAGTACAAGAGCACTATGGTATCAACCTCGCTATAGAGAAAGGTATCAGAGATAAGCAAAACATTACCGGCTTTTTAGGCTTCATTAATTTGAAAATCTGATTAAATTATTATGATTATAGAAATCGTTAACTTTTTTTCTTTGCGATTCTAACAAAGGCCTAGTTGCGTGATCCTTCGAGTCTTTTTTTTAACCAATTGGCGTAATTTCTGTATAAAAAAACCAAACAAAAAAAAAAAAACTTCAGAACTTGTTGTTTGTTGTCCCAGACCCTTGGCTGGGATGAACTGTGATGTTCCAACAGGGCGTTACATGTTAGGAGCTTTGACAATCCAGTGATGAGTAGATCTCCGGATTATCGTATCTTGAATGAATCATATTTAACCTATTAACAATTATCAAAATGTACTTTTTTTTTCTAAAAATATCAAGTTTTTATAAACAGAGCCCAAATACTTTGAATTATCAAGAAGTTTATATTATCGATGGTCTGAATCAGAGAGATTCGTTCTAAAAGCAATAAGGAAAGCCATGGAATTATAGTTAATCTTTTATACAATAATTGTCACACAGGAAATAAAAAGTTGCACCCGAAGAACATTACTTCTAACTATATTCTTGACTATCATGTTAAATAGACCAAAGAATTATACGATCCTTGACAGGCATCACAGTGAAGCTAATTGCTATGAAGACGAGATATCTAATTCGGAAGACATGGAGAGGTTGTTTGAGAGGATTTCGGCAGTTTGGTGAATAGCGACAACTTAAATGGTAACACAAAACAAGGCAGGAAGAGAAGAAACCAAAAGAAAAGATATAATTCATATAGCAACAGACTACTTCAGACAGCTATACAATTATGATGATGAGCACAGTACAATACAACACATATCAGTAGAAGATGTTCCCAATATAATGTTCTCTGAAGTCATAGCAGCAATTAAGAATTTAAAAACCAATAAAACGCCTGGCCCTGATGGAATAAGAAATGAGATGCTTTTGGCAGGAGGTAAAATTCTTGCAGCAGAATTATGTAACTTATTTAATATATAACAGCAACGGTGACAATAGAACAAGCTGGTTTCAGGAAATCTTTTTCAGTAACAGACCATCTTCAAGTTATTAACCAATTAGTTGAAAAGTCAAGGGAATATAATTTTCCTCTGTATTTCTGTTTTGTAGACTTCAAGAAAGCCTTCGACAGTGTCTATCATAGGAGTATCTTTGAGGCAATGAATGGAATTGGTATACCGCAGAAATATATAAACATCATAAAGAAACTATATATTGGAAACACAGCTATTTAAAATAGGCAGAGGAGTAAGACAGGAAGATCCACTATCACCAACTTTGTTCATAGTGTTACTGGAGAAAGTATTTAAAGCAATTGACTGGAGCAATATGGGCATTAGTATTGATGGAAGGAAACTAAATAACTTAAAATTTGCCGATGACATAGTTTTGATCTCAGGTAAGATTGAAGAACTTAAACAAATAGTGGAAGATCTCCTAACTCGTAGTTTGGAAGTAGGACTTATCCCGAATTACTCCAAAACAATGTTAATGACGAACAGTGTGAAAGAAGAAATAAGATTAAGTGGAGTAACACTGCAGTATGTAGAAGAATTTGTTTATTTGGGACAGCTTATATCTTTTAATAATCGTGCAACAAAGGAAGTACAGAGGAGAAGAACAAAGGTTGGCAGAAATACTGGTCCTTAAAAGAAGAAATGAAGGGTAACTTTAAGTTGGAAGATAAGAAAGTGATATTTGAAAGCTGCGTTCTTCCCTCAGTTACTTATGGCTGCCAAACCTGGGCACTCACCAAACAGCAAGAATCCAAGCTAAAAGTATGGCAAAATTCTGTTCTAAGAAGCATTATGAACTACAAGAAAAAGGATAAAATTAAGTGTCTCTATGCGCAAAGAATCTAGAATTAAGGATATAAGCCTACATATAAGGAAAATCAAATGGAAATGGGCACCTTGCCAGAATTCAGGATGGCAGATGGTCTTTAAAGGTTACCGAATGGATCCCATACAATTTAAAAAGACGGCGAGGAAGGCAGCACAGGCGCTGGAGTGATGTCCTCAAGACTGCCACTGGTCCTAATTGGATGAGAACTGCTCGTGATAAAGAAAAATGGAAAGAACTATGGAATGAAATTGTGAACTCCACTTCCCAGTAGGTTTTGGTCTCCAGGGAAGATAGACCATGACCCCCATTAAGGGGAAGCCTGCACGAGAACATCCTTCAATCATAAATTGTAAATATATTGCAAACAGTTTTTGAAATACTCAGTATAATTTCTTAATATCTTAGAAGCAGTACATTTTATTTTATTTATGTTGCAAGATATTATTTGTTTTACGAAATATCGTTTGTTTCCTCATGCAATAAAAGGCTTTATTTATTTATTTAAATGGTAACACAAACACCACACCGGAAATTGTCGAAATTTTTTTTTTTTTTTGTTCGTTCCTAGAAGGCCCAGAATCATGTGAAGTGAGTATAGAACTAGGTAAAGGAAAAGTGACAATTTACCAGGAATGAGAAGAATCGTCTACAGAGCTAAATAAACACTTAAGAGTTAGTGAGGAGAATAAGATACAAACATTCTTTAAAAACGGAATGGCTGAAAGTATACTGCAATAAAAAAATAGTATCTTCAATGTTTAGGCGATAAATAAAAATAAATCACATTAAATAAAATTAAAAGAGAAATCAAGCTGTCCCTCCCTAGATTTTTGATCTAAAAAAAAACGTCAACGGCTTCGATGATAATCTGGAAAGCGCAAGGAGACCTACAGACACACATATGACGCGACATAGACGAAAGTGGAGGCAGCCGTACGTGGGAGTACTTGGATATCCTCAACATCTACAAGGTGGTCAAGGAAGAGGAACGAGGTTACGCAGAGCTCCCTGGGAGTCGGAACCATTGTCCTGGGTGAAATCTCGTCGAGGATCTGTGTCGAGTTCCCGAAACTGTTCTGTCGACAATCCCCTCATTGACTGGAGTCTTAGGAGAGTCAAGTTTCATTGGCTTCTGATCGTAAGATAAGGTGAATTACGTCAGTGATCTTAAGAGGGATTTATAATATTAAGAACATAATATCAGGAATTGAACAGATTTCATAACGATCAGATGAAGGTTACTCATTGAGCATAGGATCAATTCTTTATTCTTTTCATGGTTGATGACATAACTATTTGAATTGACCAAAGGATGATAAAAAAATAAAAATACTACAACTATAACGGGTAAATGTTCAGCAATTGAAATATGATTTGATCACCTAACCATGAATATCTAAAGATTTTGTTTTTATACTCAATAACTGAAAAAAAAAGGAAAATAAGAATGAAAGTAAGAACAATGGCTTCTATTGTTTTGAAATATAAAATAATGTGAATATTATTCCATGAACTATCACTGTCAACTGGCGAAACAAATTGACTGAATCGTTGTTTTTCTAGTAGTCATTCCTTAAAAACGAAGATTTTCATAACTTAATTCATAGAAATGTACATATTTTTAAAAATATAACATTAAAAACTTGATTACATTCCCCATAACGAATTTGACAAATTTCAACAAAAACCATTTTCATTTGATTTGTACTCGTTATTTTGTTCAATTTAAAACTTTCTTTCAGAGCAAATAGTAATAAAAAGTAAAGTAGTTCCTAGGAGACAAAATCACTTCAGACAAGGGCCTTTCATTTATTATTATTGTTATTATTCTAGTCATGGGTAATAAGTAATAGATATAACAATTAATCAATTATACAATAAGCACATAAAGTTAATTAATAATCTCTAAAGACATAAATTATCGAATAATATAAATAATACAAAGTATGCAGCTATAAAAGTATGGGGATATGTAAAACACATACAACAACAACTGGGAAATAAAATCATGGATAAAGACTGCTTGGATATACAACGGTTTGGGAACAAACTAAAATGTCAGGGTTCTTGTGAGGAAAAGGGTCAGACAGAGGGAGAAAAGGCCTAAGGAAGAGCGAGAGGAACAGTACAAAACGATGAGAGAGTATTGGAGTAGAAGAAGGTGTGAAGTAGAATAAGTGGTGATTTCGCCTGGTCCTTACTGACCGATTCGGAAAATGGATTTGAAAAAATAAACAAATAAATAAAAATGGAGATAAAAACATATTATACATATGCCTCATTTTGCCCTGGGAACCAAGGGGGTAAAGCCCAACCAAGAGTGATCCGAACTTAGCTCTCAGCTGCTTCGCTGGTGCCTCAAATTCAGTGGAGGCTAGCAATATTTTCATAGATCTTACCCAGTAATACTTCAAAGTCGTCTTCTCTTCATGTATACATCATAAATGCGTAATTCATGTGGATAAAAAATCAAGGAGTCTTTTTAAATTTTTATTATTTTATATTTGTAATCTTTAGAAGCAAAACTACGCATCTATACATATTGCTAACTTCATTCATGGGGACGTGAGATTACTTATCAATGAAGAACCACTGATTAGAATAAGCAAGATCAATTTCCAGACTAACGGAAACAAAACAAAAATAATCTCATAAAAAGAACCGTATTAATAAGAATTAATTAATCTACGTACTAAGAGGAAAGATAATAGCATCGATTTACAGGGAAATGATCTATCAAGGTCGCAATAACCTTCATGAAAACTAACCAAATCGACATACGATATAATTGAGTACCTATAGACAAGACTTTTTCTATTAAATACTACACACTAAATGAAGTAACATGCTTCATATAATAACTAGTTATGTACTGAATAGATTATAACTAAACCAGATCATGCTGGTGTAAGAAATACGATACGTAATATACATCGCAAATTTATTTTTAATTATTAAAACCTAATTTAGCGCTCTGTTATTAAACTAGCTACCGATTTCTCCACACATCTAAATGAACCAGCTTTGTACCAGATTCTTTCGATATAATTTCAGAAATTTCTAAGAGAATAATGATAAAAACATTTATAACTTTCTTAACCAATCAGTTCTATTTTATTAAAACATGGATATGTAATGCATAAAAATAAAATAACTTTGTTATTTGGAAGTATCTCCATATTATTTTCAAATTATTATTTAATTCGTGTTTCAGGACTGAGTCCTGTTTTCAGGTCTATTTTTCAAAAATGTAATTTATTTTTTTTATAATAACTATTATGTTGTATTCTTTATCAATGGTTAACAATATTTTTAAAATTCACATCAAACATCAAACTGAAAAATTTTAGTAACAAAAATTTAAAAAATGAACTATTTTTTTCAAAAATCTACTTTCACAAATAAATTCCTTATAACGAACAGCACAATGAGCAAAAGTCAACTATTATATTAACGTTAGTCACCATATTTAAAAAAATAATTTAGTTTAAAAAAACAAAACAGATCGATCACAAATTCTTTTTGAGCCAGGCTAGTCCTCCAACATTGTGAGGACAAACTATTTTCGGAGCTTCCTCGGGATGCATGTAAATATTTTATATATGTTATGATTGTATGTATGGCGTTGTTTTTGTTTTTCTTTCTCTATTTTTGTTTATTTGTTTCTACATTCACTCTAATTTATTATATCGTATGTTACATTTTATTTTATTACTTTTATAATAACAGACTTTATTTTTATTTTTTTAATTTTGTTTGTTTTTATTTTCATTAAACATATTGTATAAAAGGATTCAGTGTAATCCATATTACTTATTGACCTTGAGTGAATAAGCTTGTAATAGTTATTCAATGAAAAGTAAGTAAAAATAAAAAAAATAATTTAAAAAAATTGAAATAACTACTTAATTAATTAATTAATTTTTTTCATGAAATCCTCTTTTTAATAGTTCTATTAAATGTCAAAAAATTAATTAACTTTTCTCAACAACAAAGTTTCAACTTGTTATCAATTAAAAATGTCTATAAATAAAAATCATAACAGTGACTGAGTTATGAGGGAAGCTCTTGACATAAAAAAGTAATTGATGAATGATAATAATGATTTCCTGAGAGAAACATTTAACAATTAAACAATACGAACCCAGAAGGTAGCTAGCTGTAAGTGTGCCCGTTACGTTATGGTAAGACGGTAGGTACTAATACAGAGCTCCATTCATTCATTATGTACTCTCCCAGGATGATATCCCACGACCGCCTGCCTTCGGAACTGATGATGAGGAAGTGGTGTGGTAACACGAGCATCAATACTCTCGTCCTTTCTCCTCGTTCTTCACCAGGTCGAGCTAAGTACCGGATGTAACAGTGATAGCTATTCGTTTTGTATTGGATAAATAGGGATATGATCTCAATGGGATACTTTACTGTATTTACTGATCTATATATCAAAACGAAAACTACAAAATGCATAGTGCTTAACTTTTGTATCAGATTATCCAGAAAATAAAGTACACTTATACAAACCTATTTTACAGTGCCATCTAAAGATGACCATCTAACCATCCTAAAGGTCGAACAATGTTCAGACCAAAGTGTATACTACAACTTAAATTAAAGAAAAATAATATCATGCAGATCTCAGTTATGTTGGACGAACACAAATTAATTTTCCATTTAATTACAAGTGGTCTCAAAATCATCAATCTGATTCCTTATACCATTTCATTCAATTTAAAAATTCAAATTCCAGGATCAGTCCTGGACTATTCAATAGCTCAATGAAGTAAAAAGCTGTTTCAAGTTTCACTTTATAATTGTATAAATTATTATATATTTCCTAATATTATATATTTTTGTATTGTATTATATTATTTGTTTGTATTTTTTCTGTAGATAAAAAAAAAATAATGTTCTAAAATCATTGTACTTTATTATAAACAAAAAAAAAAAAAAAATGTATAAATAGCTTGAAATTCCAGAATGGAATTACATGAAAAAACAGTTGATAGTTGTTGAAAAAGAAGTATTTGATCATTAAATATTAATTTATCTATTGGATCTTTCATACCATAGTAATATTTATATGGTAATTAAATTTATTCAATCATTTTTTATTTTTTTTATTCTATATATTATTTAGTATTTAATAAATTTATATATAACTATGTATTGAAGTTGAAGAAAAAACTATTTATTGATATTTACAACTGTATACATATATATACAATAAGTATAATTGGAGGAAATTATTACAATGACTTGTCAACTACATGCGAAGAACTAGCACTTCAATGAAAGACAAAACTTCTATGTAAGAAGGTTCTATATAAGAAGCTATCTTCTTTTCAGACACCTCGGTGGATTATCGGGAATAGAATGGGAAGAATGTTGAGAGACTAGTGGATTAGAATGGTTATGGAGTTGTCTATGAAAGGATAGGTATCTGGTTTCGGCTAAATGAGTAACGTATGGAACATTTAGGTCTTTATGGATAAGATTATTTGTGAAAAAGTAAGGAGCATTAAGGATTTTTTCGAAGGATTAGATACGAGATGAATTAGATGGTTTGGTGGAGCCCCAAAGCTCAACTCCGTATGTCCAAATAGATCTGATAACTGTCATGAAAATGTATAATTTGAACATCTGTCTAGTAAATGTTGAAGAAGTAGAAAACGACGAGCAGTTTCCTATCGTTTTAGTCTTGTTTGGTAAATTTAAATTCATCATTATTAAAATTGTAAACTTTATTTTGTACTGAAGCTAGGACAGAAAGAATGTGTTATCCTACAGGCAGCCGACCTATTCTCACCAGATTGGGAAGGCCGAGATCCCTAGGTCCTGCCAAAAAAAAATCAAATTCAACTCTGGCTGCATTTTAAACAGTGCCGTTTATGACAAGAGAATCGTAAGTTGTTAGACCATGGACTCAAAGTATAATTTTTTATTGAAGACTTGAAAATATTTTTAGTTTGTATATTCAAAGGATTTAAAACGTGAGGGAATGTGTGGAAATTCGAGTTAAAAAGATTAGTCTAAAGTATTAACATAAAAGTGTTAATTATAAAAGTTGTAAAGTTAAAAAGTAACATATAAAGTGGTTGTGATATTTCGTTGAAGTTACAACAATTTTTCCTAAGCCATTTCCGAAACGTTTTTAAGTTCAACATATGTAGAGAACAGTAATATAATTATAACTTATTTATTTAAATACGGATCTAAATGAAACACGGCATGTCACCAACGACTACCGTTGCATTAATTTGAATGCGCAATTAGCTTTAACAATGTCACGTTAGATTTAATTAGAAAATGCATCTCTGACGTTAATCCTGACGCTAATAACAACTTTTAATAGAAAGGCACAACATAGTCAGGTGATGGTATTAAGCTGAGTAGAACTTAACATGACAATGTGATGCACACTACCTGCTCATGAAACACAACCACTGTGAGAAAAATATTTCTGCTCATACCATCATTTTTAAGACCTGCTTATTTCAATAATAATTTTTGATGCAATTCTTGATTAACTTATAGGTTAGATAGGAATCTAACCTTCAAACAAGAAGACTTCTATAATATGCAATGTACCCTTATTAATGAATCAACGAAAGGTTCAGTTAATGAGTTCAGTTCAGTGATGAGATTCCAATAATTTAATTTACCCAACGAATTTCGTTCATAGATATTTTTTAACAAATCTTTATCATATAATTAATCATTGTATAATAAGAATAAAAATAATGTATTCCAATGAAATTTAAATATATACAATTCTGTAACGTACAAAGTTATTACATATTTTGAATGAAAAAATTTACCCTACAAGGTTGATTTAGAATAATAAATGAAAAGTGAATATATCTATAACAGCAGGGAATATAAAGAAACACCTACGCAAATTAGAAACTAATATGTAATAAATAACAAAATTAAAATAAGTAAATTCTTCGAAGTAAAAAAATGAATTTTGTACAACAGAATTTTCAACATTTTAGGAATATCTACCAACTTATATATTACTTCTATTCTTTAATAAAATTTAAACTAAACTAATAATTCTGTTAATGCCTTATTAATTAATTTATTCTAATAGTATATGCCTAGGGCTTCTGTGTTATAATATTATGATAACAATAAGTTATAGCCGCTATAAATTATTTATCCATTCCTTATTTAAAAGAAAGGTAATGAAACGATAATATAAATACATATATCTGTAAAAAAAGATAAAATTATTATCTTCTGCGTCACTAAATATATTATCATCTAGCCGCGTCACTGTTTCGTGAACCCGTGGAGGCGAAATCAGTTGAGATGATTCCAAACATAAGAAGTAAGATGGACATAGCGAGGATTCTATTGTAGATTTTTCTTTCATTTTTTTTTTTGTTTTGCTTTAGCCTGCGAGAAGGATTATAGGGATAATAGATAAGGATTGAGCCAGAGGATTTTGATTATTAAAAAGGTTTAAATGAAATGTTGACTGCTCGGTCATAGAAATTACGCCCTCTCAATTCAAAGAACATATATTGCACTCAAGATTTGACTTTTTTTTTTAAATATAGAAATATAATCTATGTGGAATATCCTCCTACACGAAAACATACAGTAACGTACGCAGCATACAACAATCAGCTAACCACTGACAGGCGGTTCACGGAAGTTATCCTCAATGACTCAGCGACATTCGCCAGTGATTACAAAGAGCTAATACTTGACGAACTACAGTTACAAACAGGTCGTTAGCAGCTAGCGGTGTGTAGCTACAAACATCTCAGGTCTGTCATCGGCTTTGAGCCGTTTACTGGCTACATTAACAAGAACCTATTCTTAACCCATTTAATTTCAAATTTCTTCGCTAAGAAAGTTGAGATTAAAGATGGTATTCTTTTACTGATATACTGGCATTGGTTACTTCCTTAGCTGAACTCCTTCTTCAATAGTACTCATTGTCGATAAACACTAGCTGAGTTAATAAATTTCATAGCTTTAAAATATCAACACACAAAATAATAAATACCATAGTCTTCTATGCAAACATACAGTAGTAATAATATAATGCTACTTAAAGGCTCTCTCCAATAGAATAGGGAAAGGGGTTTAAAAAAAAAAAAAAAAAAAGAAACGACAAGGCCACCGTTGGCCAACTCACATTATTCACACCACACTTTCACAACAACCCTTGAATCACAATATCCCCGAATGACATTGACAGAAACAATATGGCCGGCCTCAGCCCCCTGTATACCGACAGGGAGGACAACTTGATCCAGACTAAAAAGAAAACAACAGTATAGACCTCTTACTGTGTTAACTCAAATGCATAAAAGATTCCCTTAAAAAAACATCGTGAAAAGCTAATCACTAGTCATTTAGTGAGGTTTATAAATATATTATGGGAAATTAACAACACCTTCAAGCGAATGATGAAACATCACAAGAAATTTATCATGGAAGAACAACAATGAGAAAATACCGTTTATGTTTAATAAACAAGAATGCGGAATTCTGATACGGTCCGTTCAATGAAGATAATAAAAAAAAAAAAAAAAAGATGATAACGAAGCAGAGAATTAAAAGGTAATGAAGATTAAGTGGTCGTTGAGGTATTTAGGTCATTCAATAAAAAATATGACTTTTTAGTGCCTTCTCCGGTTACTTCATGTTATAATTCTTAATTTCATTGATAATATTAAACAGATGTATTATATGTAAGCTAATAGTTAGGAGTATTTAAAATAAAACATTGCAATTTCTATAGTCTATATTGTAATCAAGGGTAATAATAGTAAAAATCCACTGGCAAAAATACAAGATATTGTGTTTGTATACAAATATATGTATGTGTATCGTGACCAGATCGTAGGATTGCTTATATTATAATGAAGTCGACTGTTTCATGAATTGGTGGCATTTCATGATATATATGAACAAACCAAATTAATAAATAACTATCATTTCATGATATAATAACTATAATTTAAAACTATGTCATATAATAACTATGTTTTAAAATGAGCATCTTACTTTGACATTTATTCCCCATGAAGAAAAAACTTTACGATTTTTTTTAGACACTTAACTCAAAATTCGACTTAACCTCCCAATTACTGTGACGACAGATATGATTACTACATTTTATAAAAATATATCTAATAAAAATTGAATATTAATAAACAACAAATGAACTATCCAACAGCATTTCACCAAATTACAAAAATATTTTTAAAGATAAAAAAAAGCTGTAAAATTTAAGAGCTCTATACAATATAAGAAAATATTACCAGAATTCCTTAACATCAATTGGATTGATTTTTTTTTTTTCTTTTACAACTTATCAGAAAAGGAAACAAAAATAAATTGCAAAAAGTGGGCTAAATTCACGTTTTATGTAATAGCGTACTTATGTAAGTTGACAGCGTAATGTTTATTTCTGATAACAATAATTTTGTTTCTAATTCTGATGAATTAGAAATTTATTTATTTAATAATATTTTTTACTGTTATTCAAACAAAAAATGATTTTTCTTTTAGTTTTAACAGTTTTGATGTTCATCATTATTCAAATGATTGTGCTGCCCACAATGCAGGGAAAAGAGGAGGAAGTCAACCCATTAGAATACAAATGTTAACAGACCGGAATAAAGATTTTTAAAAAACAACGTCGCGTAGGACGTAATTTAAAAAAAAATAAGTTTTAAAATTATCAGAAATTAATGATACCCGTACTACGTGGGCAACAAGTTTCCAAAATCCGGGACAGAAGACTCATTTTTTTTGTAAATTACGTATTTGTCATTGTTAGTCAACTTGAGCGTAATTTAAAAACTTGTATGGCACATGTAACATATAATACAATACTGTATTTCATTTTTTAAAAAAATGCCAAGAGACAAAAGTTTTGGAGAAAGCATTAACCAAGCGAAATAGAAATATGGACGACTAAAATTTCTAAAAATAATTAAATACAATTAAAATTCCATTCCAAATGTCTCGAAGGAATGGAGACAAACAACCAAATTAAACACAATGACACTATCACATAGGTGTGAATTTATTGTTTACTTAATTACTGATAAATCGAGTTTAACTAAATGGTCAATATTTTAAATCTAACTGAACATCATTCTAATCTAAAATAAGAATGGACAAAAACAAACAACAGAAACCATGGCAGTAAAAATAACTATAATATGTTATCACAGTTTAGCCTAAAATTTGAATGTTATAGAATGACTGAGACCACCAATAAGTAAATAATTAATAACAATCAACTAGAAAGGATTCAAAACTCATGCATTAGGATTATCAATCATAATCCTTGATTCACTAACATTTTAACCTCCTAAACGACCAAAATCTTCTCTCTAACAAACATAACATATTCAATCAAACCAAAGCATACTTTGCCAAAATAAATTCACAATTTATCCATATCCAAGAAATCGGTAATTAAATTTTAAAAAATCTATCAAAAGATATACCCAAATAATAACAAAACATGTACTCCTCACATAACTCATTTTAAACGTATCTTGATTTTTATATATACATATAATTATCTATTATATATTGTAATATATTATATACTACTAATGAATAATATTAGTTATTATACATTTACTATATGTGGGTTGTTCTTAATTTTTCTGACAGTTTAGATCAAATCTGAAATAGGCATAGACATCCAAATCCAGCCAAGTTCATTTTAGAAAATTTTTCACAGCTTTTTGATAAAAGTAAAGGTATGGCTGGATTTAGAAGAAGCCTTATTTTATGTATCGCCATTTTCTATGCAATTTAACTACTTTTGGGAGAAAGCTTTCACCTAAAGATAATCTTTCAGAAAAACTATAAATAAGAAATTCTGGAAATTGGACATGGCTGGTTTTGAAATTTTACGCCTCAAACGTAAAACCTATCTGTTGTTAAATAAAACTATATTAATCATGTAGAATATGCAACTTATAGTGAAAATATATATATATATATATATATATATATATATATATATATATATATATATATATATATATATATATTTATTTTTTTAAATATTCAAAACCATAAAATATATGTATACTTAACCATATTGTAAATATTTAAATAAACCCTTATATTTATTATTATAAACAATTTTGGGAGTCGTTAGTAAGAAATATTAAAATCAGGCCATCCTTCTTATTTACATAAATTCAACACAGTACGGAAGATTTCAATATTCCTCACAGATCAATCTTTTTGAAACCGGATGATCAAACTTGTAGTTTTAGAATTTATATCAAATTATTATTCGCCATTACATTATAAATGCTTCAGGGCATCATGTTACAATATCTCACTAGGCCATGCCTGTCATGGCACATCTCCTAATACAGCAGTGCGACCGGTGACGTTTCTTCCAACAAGTTCGCCTCAGCAGAGCGCCTTCGGCGAACAGATCACAAAGCTGGCCTCAATATGACAATTACGACTCATCGGCAATTTTCCTTTCGGTCTAGCAATTACCGCAGGACCACTTTCTTCTGCTTTCCAAGGAGGGAGATCTAGGGCACCGGCCTGACAGCTTGGATATTATACATTTTTTCTTATGTATTCGGAACCTTTTAGGAAGATAAAGAGCCATGAAATGGACTCTAAATGTAATGATTTGAAAAAATAGCCTGATTTCTCATTACCCAATCCGGAGGAATGTTAAAGGTTCTAAAAATAAATTGGCATAATACGATCGGTAAATAACATTTTTATGACGGCAGAAGTACGTCACGTTTATGATGTAGACAAATATCTACACGTCCACTTCCACCGACTGAATTGAAGTATGGAAGTATTTTTAACATAATTCCCTAATAAAAATAATATTAAATAGAACATTGAGTTCTAATTTAAACGTTTATATCAAAAAGTTTTTAATAAAAATTGTACAGTATTATAGTTTCTACAAAAGGATACTTTTCTTTTTCAGGCTTTGAAACATCATAATTTTCAAACAGACAGTGCAATCAGGAATTGAGCAATACAAGCCGTCTGTACCCACACATCTGTTCACAAACACATCGGAAACAAACTGTATTGTACTACATTATTATTTATTGCCATTATGTTTCTCTTATATAGGTCGTTGAACAAATTACGCTATAATAGAATATCCTTAACGGTTATTACGGGCAATAGTTTTCCAGGTATTGTAAGCACCCACGTGGCCATTAAACTAGTGCGGAGATAATGGAGCCCACAAGGTCTACATTTCGAACAAGGGCGAGTGCACCCATTTATAGGCATAAAGAACGGCTAGGATATCCTTTGAAATATCCTGATGGAAACATCTTGTATATTTAATGGGTCCTGAAAGAAATAAACAAAGAGAACCACTTAAGTGAATTAGTGACATTACGATTTCTCGTGACATTATCAATAAGTTATTAGAGAAAACATATTTTTTATATCTTTGGTTAACGAAGAAACAGGTAACGCAAAGAGTAGAGGCAATGACCTGCAAGAATTTTAACTGATAGATAGCCAAGAAATCGTGAAGATGACGTGAAAAAAAGGAAAACAAAGTACTATGATACCAACTCATCAGAATGTGACTGCATAAGATAATAGGATTTGAGATATTAGAAACTAAAATTGATCTCGCGCTATATATATAAATATTACTAAAGGTTTGCAGCGTATTTATACAGTAAAAAGAAACCATAATAGAAAATATCTATAAGTGTTTTAAAGTAAATAATTTGATTCGGTTATTTATTAAATCTAGCATACCTGTTTTAATCGACGCGAAGCCTCCTCAATAATCCAACTAACCTTAATATAGAAATACTTATGTTCCTAATCCACAAAAAACTTGACAGGAATCCATATCGCATACAGTTTCTAAATATTTCAATCCGTTGACCAGCTCATACTCTTTCACTTATCATCCAACAATTAATAATAAAATATCACAAGTTTTAATAATTAATATTTAATATTTTTATAATTATTGTTTAGTTTTGGGGTTTTATATGATTTATTTTGTTAATAATTTATATCATTTGATTAAAGACCTGGCACTATTAAAGGTAAAAGTGAGGAAGGAGAAGTAGCCGGGCGAGTAGGCCTAATGGTCCTTTTGAACCAAACCGAAAGACTACCTTCCTACTACCACATTATAATCTTAATGTAGGTTAAGAGTGAAATCGCCACGAAATTAAATTTAACCGACCCACATAATACAGATTTTTCCAGAAGTAATTGACAAATGAAATTGGTTAACATTATAATAAACTAAACTGAAAGCCACCAAGCCTACCGTGGCTTGATCACATATTCCAGGAAGTACAGAAAAGAGAAGATAATAATCACAGGTTGGACATATCGCGCTTGATCAACGATTACGAAGTAAGAATTCTAGACAATAAGTCAACACTGTAAATTCAGATAACTGATAAGTGAGACACATGTTTACCGTTTATCCAGGAGAACAAATATTCGTCAGCTCAATAAAACAATGGGGGAATGAGAAAAATGTGAGAAGCACTCCCGCACAATCCATTAGAAATATTAGATTAATTAAATTTATATATTTTCCATTCGTGCGTAGAAGCAGTAAGAGGATCGTTTGACAGATCTTATGTAAAATTAACATTAAAAGGCGATGATAAAAATAAAATAAAAAATCATGCTTGTTTTAGTTCTTAAATCCCAATATAAATTTTAAAAAGTATTGTTATTTAAAGAAATGAATGCTTTTTTTTTTTTATAACTCCTTTTCTTTTTAATACTTATCATGTATATAGTTTTTCACATTTTCCTCTTACTGCTTTCTACCATTTTAAGGAGTCATATGTTGTTTAACATAATTTTGTTTTCAATTAATATAGATTAATTAATAATAAGAAATGAATGAATCATTTAGTTTAATTATTTTAGTTATGGATCTAAACCGAATAACTCTGGAACCAGCCCTTAAAGTTTTAATGAATAATCTGCTTTATTTGAGATATTTGTTACAATGGATAGTCAATATTCCATTGAAAATTATATTCGAGAAAAAGGGAAAGGTATTGAGTCTAGAGATATCCAGATCGCTGATTACAAACACGAACAGCGAGCCCTGAGGCGGACTGTAGTTACACCCAATCAATTAAACATCCCGATAAACAAGACGGAAATACAGCGGGATACAAATGAGAGACTGGAATACTAAGGAGGCCGATAGGGAGGTCGTCAGCCCCGCAGCTGACTCATCAAAGTGATCGCTTTGTTGTTCCCTCCAGGTCGTTAATGTTGAGTGAGCTTGTTTGTATCAGTAGTATAATGTCGTAGGCGGCCTTAACAAACGTACATACAATATACGCATGTGTAATGTAGTGTAAACCCATGATTAAACTGGAAGGAGTCAGGTGTAAAGTAATACAATACGCATCGCATGGCAATGCATCGTCGCTTTAAGGGGGCTACTCACTATCAACCTTGTTGTCAACAGGGTTGATGTTGTTGCCCACACACCAGAATTTCAATCGCCAGCCAGCACACAGACGCTTAACACCGTCTTCAATATTGCAAATTGTCGACAAGGTTGACAACCAGGTTGATAGTGGGTAGCCCCCTTAAGGCACACAACACACAAACATTTAAACGCTACCACATACTATAACTTTTTATTCAAAATTACTTAGACATTAATACTTTACATAAAATTTCGCGCTGGATCCATTTCCGAGTCCAAATTTTGAAAAAACAAACAAAAAAACCTGAAGACAACATTGCTACACCCAGTTTTGTCCACATACAAAAAATGGAATCCATTGTCCTAATACTACAACTCAGGTGTTTTCCATGAGATACAACGGAAAAATAAACCCGCTTTTTAACATTAACCTGTTTTACCCGGGGCCTATTTGGTCAAAACTGATACGTTTTTGGGGAACGCGAGGGCGTTACGCGTAGTTTGATACGCTCTAGCTCTGCTGGTGTGTCTCAGATCGAAAATTTATCAACAGCTTCCTGATCAGAAATTAAATTGGAAATATTTTTCGATATATAACATTCGTCGCTAGAACCTACCGTTTAGAAGCTAGAATGGTTTATGAAAATGTTTAAAAAAAAAGAAATAGAAAGACGGTCAAGGGGGCAACCCCTAAAACATTTTCTACATTATTCATTCTTTAGCAGGCAGGCTCAAGGGGTATTTAAGTTTTATTTTACTAGGGTTATAATAACAACATGAATATCAGTTTAACAGTTTATATCGTTTTATGTATCTCCTGTAAAATTGGGGGAAATTACTAGCACATGTTTGCTTAAGAAACGATTTAAATATAAAATTAAATTGTGACGACGATTAACATATTTACACAGAATCAATTAAAGTATTTTTCACAGGCTAAATAATAATCCAGAATACGCTATGTATGTACTAAATATGGCACAATGATCTAGCAATAAGTTGAATGATAAAAATTTGAAAAATGAGTTGACGTGTTGTTGATTAAGAAGATATGGGTTAGCCAATGATAAATCAATTTAATATTTCCACATCATACCTTACTTCATAATATCTCTATAGTTGACTATCATCCATATTTGTTGATTTGTTCACTTATCACTCACTTTTTTTGTTATAATTTGCATAATGTGCATTATTGAACTTATCGGCCAGTTATCTATCTCTAGATTCATGATAGTCTTTCCTTCTATCATACTATAACATCCTTTTATACGACTGTTTACAATTATTTTTTTTATATTAATGTTTGTGGATTATGTTTATTACGTGGATATTAATTATATAAAACATTAAATAAAAATAACAACGAAATATTTAGGCATTAGCTTTATAGAGTTATATATCACTGGATCCTAACTGAACTTTCTGAACTTTGATCGTTCTTGCATTTAAATAAATATCAAATTAGCAGAAGTGAAATAGTGACACCTACACGCCTAACTATTGGCTAGTAGATATAATTCATCGAATACAGTGAATCCTAGAAAATAAATCTACATATTTATTTGATAATTGGAGTTGCGTCTGAATAATACAAACATTTTTTTCTTTATTAATTGCTCATTTATTTTCAAATAATGGTATGTTGAATGGAAAGGAGAAACGGAATAGATGAAAGCGGAAAAATAAAATAGAGAAAAGAAAATGTTAATTAGTCGGATAGGGCAATAATGGTTGAAGAGTAATGATTATGTGTATGCTGTATTAATACATTGTACATTATACATTCAATATTGTACATTGTACATTCAATATTGTACATTATACATTCAATATTGTACATTATACATTCAATATTGTACATTGTACATTCAATATTTTTATTACTAAACAATTTTTTTTTTCGTTATTTAGGTTAAAAAGTTGGAGCAATGTTTTAAATTAACTGACTCATTTCTGAATCTGACGTAAATCACGTCTATGCGGCACGTCGTGAACGAGCCAGTCACGTTCGCAATAAAGTTCATATTACCTCGGAGTAATTTATTTTTAATCTAACATCTTTTTTTCAAACCTGTTACTTCACTATCATAAAAATGGAGGGTGAGTTGATTAAACTATTTATTAATATCTGAAAATTACAGTCACTAGAGAATCTAGTTAGCTTAATTTATTCGTTGATTCCAAAGAGTAACGTCATCCAAAATGATAAGAGCTAAAAAGGATAAACTGATTTAGTTCTATGGCACTTAAAATCGTAGCAATGGTGATAAAATTATTTCATGGTTATAGAAAAAATTTGAGACATATTAAAATATACACCTTGTCAGCATAAAAATCGAACCGCTCATTTGATTCTTGGAACTGACAGGATTGTAAAAGTGGACATTGTTTGAATTAGTTAACTATAAACGAGAATCTTTCGTTTCCCTAAAAAGACCTTGTCTGATGTTATCATGATGGTTAATCTCATGCGTTCACACACATATATATGCTGAGGAAATATTAATTTCAAGAAATGTAATGTTGTGTATACTTACTTATTTAACCCATAAGAAAAATATATAAACTGTTCGCTGACTCTCCATTGATTTAAAAATACAAACAGTTGAAAACATTTATTTTGAAATTTTGGGAAATTTGTCGATCTGCGTTACCTCAAAAAGCTACCAAAATTTAAGGAAAACAAATGCATTTTAATTTAGTATTAAAAATGATGGGATTTTCTAGAGGATATTCTATCAGAATTATTAGGAAATTTCAGATTTTGAAGTTAGGGGTAAGAAAACAAGGAATATAAGACTAGATTGTTTTAATAAAGAAATAGGCCAACTAGACAAAATAGAAGGAACAAAAAAAAAAAAAAAGAAAAAAATATTTAATCGTAGAATGAATTGATTTTTACAAACATTCAATAGTATACCAACTGGGAATGAAAATTTCAAAATGTTTTTAAATGTTTTTAGGAACATGTTTTCAGTTTTGTCATTTAATATTTCAGTTTATCGATACTTCTAACGAATCTTCTAATCCAAAGCCAATAATGCCCATTATATTACTAATAATACATTAATATATGCTTGTTTGTTTTAAAAATAAAAAATATCATCCTCGATGAAGAACATCAAGTTGTAAATTATAGTACAGATCCTCTGACTTGGACAATGAACAATACGACTCGGTGAGACACTTCCGTAGCAGTGATGCCACAGGAGGCCCCCCGCTTCGCCTAATTACCTAACTTCTTTGTCACAGGGCCACATTCTACACGGAACTGATCCTGTGTTGTCACAATTGTCAAATCTGTGACGGCCGAAAAAAACAGTTAGCATCGGCTGGAGTGCAGCTTCCCAACTTGGCCCAATTCTCCAACTGAATGTGGCGTATCATTTCAAATTCAATCTTCTTGTGAATTGTCTCGTGGTGGATAGTCTGGTATTGTCTATTGTTTTTATCCTTTATTATAAGCTATAGAATATTATGAAGAAAATTATCAGGGATAAAGTCAAACAGAAACAGCAAGTTAAAATACTATTATGGCGGGCCAACGTTTCGACCTGCCTTGCAGGAAGAAAGTTAAGGATAAGAACAAGCGTCTCCTGAAAGATAAGGGGAAAAAATCTGATATGTACAGGGTAGTGAATAAAAAGATAATAAATAAAATATAAAAAAGGACAGAAGGAAAGATTAAGTAAATAAAAAGATAGAAATATACGTTGGCTAACAATTATAGTATTTTTAATTGGACGTGTTGTTTATGTTTGACTGCACTCCCTGCATCTTCTTCATTATTCTTAACACAGACGACTATACTTTCATCATTATTGAATAATTTAAGCTCTAAGGATTAAATATTAGTATTCAATCCTTCTGTTTATTTCAAGAGGTCCAGTTTTTCTACATTCCTGGGATACAGTGCTGATTTGTAGTAGGTCCATCCATGATAAAGTTTATCACAAAATAATTTTTTTTAAACTATTTATTTACAACTGTATTGAATGGTTATAAAACTTACTTTGAAAGGATTGGTATCTAGTTTGGGCAAAATCAACAACAAATGGGATATTAAGATCTCCTGGGATAAGTTTGTTTCTGCTATTATAAGAGGCATCAAGGATTTGATGAAGGATTTTGGATTGAAAGGATTGGTTGCGAGAAGAATTGGGAGGTTTGCTGGAGCCCCAAACCTCAAAAGATCTAATAACTGTCAAGTAAATGAGTCTTTATAATTTATTTTAAGCTTTGAATGTTTGTCCAGTAAATGTTATAGTAATCTATAACGACGGGCAATTTCTTGTGGTTTTAGTCTTGTAGACCAAAACATGAATTGCAATAAATAGTTTTCTTCGGCCGGAAATGAAGGCTGAGGTATACATGGTACTAACAAGTAATCCGGACAAGGTGCAGAATCACTTTCGTGTCCCTGAGCCGGTACGCTACGTTAACACCTCACCCTAACCTTCCCGTCAGTGTATCCTTGCTCTCTTCCTATTTCTTGCAATATCAACTCAATACCGTCCAGAATGTTATTTCCATGACTGTTTCCACCTAAAAACAGTTTTGATATGTTTCGGCAAGAATCGTATCGAATCTTCCATTTAGAAAAGGTTAGACCATAAAAATGTTTATGTTGGCTTAGATATATTCTACTCTAGATACATAGAAGCCCATTGCTTAGTTTCAATTGATTCTCTTACCGATTTCAACTTTGATTAGTTACAATCATTTTTTGGATCACTATGGTTTTTTTGGCAAATCCGGTGTATGGTAGCCCTACCTCGATAAAAAATAGTGTGATTAAGTGTTTTAATTTTTTTAAATTTTTATTGTGCTTTTTTTGGCACAATGGCAACAAGCCATTGTCTTTCCATTTATTATTTATTTATTTTTTAATGACTTAAAAATGGAATCAATATTTATAATAGCATGTGTCATTACTCTGTTTTTTTTAATATTAAACTGGTTGGTCCATCACTAATATCAATAATTCTTAAAATATTTTCGTACTTAATATTTGGTACTTTTTTACTTTTACTTTTTTCATAATATTTCAACAAAAAAATAAACAAATTATTTTTTTGAATTATATAATATGTAAATTAAAAAAAGTAAAAATCAAGTGCAGTTAAAATCAAGTGAAGGATGCTGCTTTCAGATCTGCCAGTATCTGACGATTTATAACGGCCGAAGCACATCTTTGGCCACTCCTTCTCCACAAATTAGATTTCGTCCATTTGAATATTGATTAAATTGTTACAATATTTAAAAGGATTTTTTTAATTTAATTAATTTATTAATTTAATTAATTAAATTTTTATTTATTTATTTTTTTTCTCTTTTTCCGGGACACTTTCAGGATTTATTGATTTTTAACGGTCACAGGATAGTCCGCCATTGTTGTAATTTTGGAAATATATATAAAAATAATTAGTAAGTTTCATAAATTCATTTAACTGGTTCAAATTGTAAAATTAATACCAATAAAATCTAAATTGGTGATTGAATTATTATCTACATAGCCTTCCTATATTTATAATGGATCAAATGAAATAGACGTTAACCGGATCGGAATAATAAAAAAAATAAAAAAATATTGTCGAAAGCTAATCAAACTGTTATATATAATTCTAGAAGACATAATAATTTATTTTTGATTTACGGTTCTTATATGGGTAAAAGATTAATTTAGTTAATATTATTTCCAAGGCCAAAAGTGAAAACAGGATTATATACCTAATATATATATTAACCTTGAAAATAAATAACAATAGGCTGATATTGAACAATATGTAAGCATGTTCCAGCCGTTAACCTCTAGTTTTCTCATGGGCAGGAGGTAATTAAAGAAGAACATCTTACCTAGCTTAGTTATACGCTTCAGTGCTTTTAATACTGTTGAGAACTTAATCGCAATGGAAAGTCAATTAATCTGTGATAGTTCGATTCTTCTTGGTTATTCAACATCGCCAATCCCTACTCCAGCTATCCCTTCCAAAAATATAAGTATATACATAAAATTACACATTTATAGACACAATTTGTTTATATAGACATATTTGTGTGTTCTTTCTTTATATTATACATAAGTAATATTTTTTATCCGAAATATGTGTGTACAATTGAAATAACTGTAAAATATTTATCTTTTGGTAGCATTCGCTCAGCCCTTATTAGTGTAGCCATGCTCTACAGCTGACTCAATCACTAATAGTCTAAGGTCAAGTAATTTGTTTTATGACAAAGATATAACAAAAGCATGTCAATATCTCATTCATTCTTTTATGTAACGAATCCTCCTCCCTCACCCATTAAGTAATTTATTTTACCTATTTTTGTCTTATTTTTCTATTCTAAGATTTTGAAATTTATCACCATAACTAGATCTCAGATAATCTAGTGCTTTCAAACAATTATTTTCGATGAAATGAATCTTTTCTAAACCGAATAGCCACTTGTATAATTGAATAAGCTGATTCTCTACGACAATGCTAAACTTTTTTGACATTAGCTCTACATAATGGAAGCAGTAAAACATGTTCCAAAGCTCCCAGCTCATAAAAAGGAGATAAGGTTTACTGTTTGGTTGGCTTCATTTGGGCTGATCCACTACAGCTTATTGAATCCTGGCAAAATAATCAATACCAAAATATACCTTTCTCAAATAGACACTATGCTCCAGAAACTTGTAATAATGAAACCATTGTTGGTAAACCGAAAAGGCTCTATTTTTTTACACGTCTCACATATGACCTCAAGAATATTGTTTGAATTTGGTTGTAAGAGACCCTCCCTCATACAACCTCATCTCCTGACCTCTCTCCAACCAACTGTCATTTTTTTTTTTAACCAGGACCACTTTAAGAGAAAAAAAATATCGTAATTATCATAAGAAATTCGATAGAAAATGTGTTTGTTTTTTTTGTTGTTTTTTTACTCTTTGGTACTGAAAAGTACAAAAGATTCAAACATTTTTTCAAAGGATATTGAAATATAATTAAACCGTTAGGAGAAATTTATTGAGAATATTGAGGAAGATGATTATTAATTCATAAATAAAAGTTTAGATAATTTATTTTATATTTTATAACCATAAACATGCATTAATTTCCTCACAACCGAATAATATCAAGTTTCTCATTCTTTGAACTACTAATCTTCCCTTAAAAAACAAGTGACTCATCAACAATAATGCACTGAAACCTGTTTGGACAGATACAGAAATTTGAAGTTAAGTAAAGCACTTAAATAAAACAGAAACTCCTCAATCCTGTGCAAAATTATCAGTGTACCATACTATAATACATTTCAAATAAAAAAATATTAAATAAATAAAATTAATCATAACTTGATTAATGACTAGATATAGTGCTGATACTAAAAAAAAAAAATTGAGAAACTAATACAAAGAGAACCAATACATGTCAAATATTTTAAACCTAAAGTTCATCAACTGTTTATTGCTATTAATCTAAATTAAGAAAAAAAAAAAAAAAAGATGCGTGTTATTCCCACTATCTTATCAAACCACTTTTAGTTGAATAATGTGTCGGGTGTTGGAAACAAATATACAAAAGAAAAATGAAATAATTGAGAATGTACATAAGAACATAATTAAACGAGATATCATTCATATCATTCTTTTATAATGACTGTACTCATACTTCCTTAGCAGTGCGCCATGTATATATATATATATATATATATATATATATATATTGTTTTGTTTTTTAATACGTATACAACTTCTTTCTAACGATCTTGTGACATCAGACATTTGTAAAATACATTTCTTATTTCATTTTTAAAAGTTTATAATATCATCATTTATATAAACATAAAGTATAATATTTTATTTTTTTATCTTTTAATTTAATAATATTTCAAAATAACTATTATAGTATCTCAATTGCTTTGCAATTGTGCAAACAACTGTAACCAAATAGATTTCAAAACAGGTACCATACTAATAAAGAAATTCCATATTAATTTCAATTAAACAATTATTGTTAGTTTTTTATAATAGATACGGGGAATATCATAGGTAATTTAACTTTTAAACACATGTTAAATTAATAATAATGTTATTAATTGTGACAGAAAATAATAATTTTATGGGTTTTTTATCACCATAGCAGTGCGGTAAAATCTTACTGATGTTTTGGCCGACTTCGGCCTCCTAATCTTTTTATTAATTTTTGTAGGTACTGGTAGGATAAACTAGTTATTGAAACTTTTAAAGAAATATTTATAATATAATTTCCAAAAAAAAAGAAGAGTAAAAAAGTTGAAATTTAAAATGAATTTCCTCTAGATTAAGCTAAATAAATATTGCGAACAGAATAATATAAATTTTAATAGATAAACAGAATTGAAAATCTTTTCTTATAGCAGAAATATTAGTTTAAAAAAAAAAAAAATAAATACACTGAATATTGTAATAAATCTTATTTCTTATAAAGAAAATATGACGTTAATAAATGTAACGAAATGTGATAAAAGTATCCAAGGTGTCAATAAATGTCTGGTTTATCCAATATGACAATATATTATGCATTAATTTTAGTTTATACCCATCAAAATATTTATATCTTGTTTTACAGCCTTGATCAACGACTACTATTTTAGGTGGAAACGTCGTCACTCTAATAAATTATAGTCCATTTTCTGTACTTCAAAGGAAAGCCACCTATCTTCTGGACAAATTTAAATAGGAAACAAAATTTTAAAATAAATATTCTTTTTAGAGTAAAATGTAACAATTTCTTCAACAATATTATAACTATGGAAATATTATTCATTTAATATTTTATTTTTAAGTCAACTTATTATCTTATAAACAAAATTGAAACTTGAATAAATAGGAATACCTAATAAATACATATTATGTAAATAAATGTTTTTTCCAATTAATTCGATGAAATATTTTTCGAGCAATAGTCATTTCACCACTATTTCTTCGTAAAAAAAAAAATACTGCTACCTTCTACAAAATACCATTATAGACATAAATATAAGTTCGACATTTTAAATATAAAGAAACATATTTGTCCATTAACTGTTACTTACATAATAGTCACCTCCCAACTTTTCGCACAGCTGTTAACATATCAATTATTAACTTCATTAAAGCTTACCTGTGAACAGAAAACATATTAAAATTACATGGATTGTCTAAAATTACTAATTCGTATATACATGTTCACATATATTCTTGCATAGATAATGATATATTTATGGTCACAAAGAATAATTTGAAATCATTAGTCACAACTTACGACTAACGGTTTAGTTGTCAATCATCGAAGTATGATTAATTTAATTTTCGTTGCTCTTATTATTGATTTTTTAATCATACTAAAATTGGTTGTCAAAGTGATTGACAACTAATTTGTTTAATCTTGATAAACATACAACAGAAATAAAGATTGATTGATAACTCGCACTTGATTGATAATCGAAAATTCAAATTATTATTTTTTTTAATATATTATATATGTTTTATAGCTAAAGTTAAAACCAAATATTTGATTCCTCGGAAATCCAGAGAGTGCTGTTAGTTAAAAGACAATATTTCAATTAGTGGGGGTGTGGAGGTGGGGGTAAATATGTATTTAAGAAAAACTCAGCCGATTTTAGTGAAATTAGATAATCAAGTTTCTCACTTTCTAACATTTTGAAAGGGTGCTTAAAATTAAAATATAAAGTAATCGTACTTCTATAATTATCAACCAATCTCCTGGAATAAATCACAAATAATTGAATCATAATTAAGTCTTTTAGTTGATTTTTTTAGTCAACTGATGGTTTAGTTGATTTATACCCTACTCTGAACATTAATAACAATAAAATTGGTTATTTCAATAATTTCATTTATTGGACCAATTCGTCAAAAGGTTTTATAATCGAATATTGGGATTTTATACTTGACACCTGATTCCTTGTGACGAAAGATATAATATATGTTTCATTTAACCTATATAATTATATATTACATGAATCCGTAACGGACCGCATTGTATGCAGATAAGACCGCCCAGAACATTGGCCTTGCACCAGTGGGCGGACAACTCCCAGTAATTCTGATATAGTTTGAATTTCGCAATGCGGATTTTGATATTTAAGCAAGGAGTGGAATTTAAATGGGGCACCACCAAAGTCTACAAGCACCATCCAAAATTTTTTAAAATATATGAAAAAAAAATTAGATGGATACTGATTTAATTTTAGCGACTTGGTGTACAAAATAACAGACTTAATTCTTAAGAATTTTTTTTTTTAACCTCAAAACCTATTATACTCTTAGGTATAGTAGAATGTCTGGACTAGTAAAAATTAACTCAGCTGCAATATGTATAATTGCGACGAAATAGTTACATTTTTTTTTTATAGCATAATAATAAAATAAATTAATTTAAAAAAATCAAAATAACATAGTAATTAATTATTCCAGTAGTTGTGCCATATATAAGTTAGCATTGGTTGTGCCATATGCAAGTGAACCATTATTGCTGCTAAAAATCCATTTAGTGCCACTTCCCTTTTTATTTCAGTTCTTTAGATAATGAAATTGTTACGGGTCGTTCGTTATGAAATGCCATTCTACCTACTTGAGTCATACTTAAATCCTTTCACGAGTTTTGTAAAATTGACAAGTCTTCACAAGAAAGGGAAACGAGAAACCAGGTCGTATATGCAACTAAATAATGAATACAACATTGTATAAAAAAAATTAAATTCTATATAACAATGTCCCAAAACAACGGGTTTTAAATATTTCATGTATACATTATGTACACTTCTACAGATATATAATGTATATTATATGTATATAATATAATATAATACGTATATAATGATGTATTCATGCCATATTGTTTTTTTTGTTGTTTTTTTACGGTCTCACGTTTGAAATCGTTTTGACACCATTTACGAGGGTACCTTCTACACTTTTAAATTTTTTTTATTTGTATTTTAAACAGAAATTTATTTTATCCAATTATTCCATTAACTTTAATGTTCTGTTTTTTTTTGTTTTTTTTTATATTGATTTTAAAAAGGTATTTACTTGATTTATTGGCAGTATCACAAGACAGAGACGCATTGCAATAGGTGTTGGCGGAGGCCATGACTTCCTAGTGGGTTGGTTGTAGTGCCTAACTAGATAAATAGATAAATTTACTTGGTTTAGTACATAAAGGACATTTTGAGTCAAATGTTTGGAATAATATTGTTAGTTAATTAACAAATTTTATCATCCAAAACATATTCCTTTAGTTAAACATAACATAGTATTATTCTTTCCATTAAAATTTTTCAATTAAATACTCTGTTCATTTAAGCTGTTCATCAGAACGAAAGGCGATCCCTAAAGATCGTATCGTATATATTCGACAGTTCTGCACTGTTTACATTTAATAAAAAATAGTCTTGCAAAGAAATAATAGATCCTTGATTGAAATATAAAATTTATAAAAATTTCATACTGCAGAACAGCCCAATTTGTACAGTTAAAAATCCATGTCCTAACCTTATTACAAATTTATAAATAATTATACATTATTATTCCACTCAATAATATTGTGTAAATATCGCAAAACTGATAGTTTATGAAACAGACAGATGGAATTCTATTTCTTAAATGTTAAAATAAGATAGAATAAAAAATTCATATCCATAAGGTTATGGCAATTGGTCATTCTTCTCTATTCCATCTTGCTCCAGAATTATAATAATTATCTTTCAAATTAATGTAATTAAGTGGAAATAAAGCCGCGTTCTCACAGGGCAAAAATACGAAAGCGTGGCACGCCTTCGTTTTCTTGTTCCTGGTGCTTGCCTGGATTGGAGGAGAAAAGTGAACTAGCCGAAAGTCGTGGACAGTTCACACGACCACGATTCAGTTTGCCCCGTGAAACCTACCTTGGAGGAGCTTCTCGAGGAAAGTTGTGCAGTTTTGAGTTCTGTTGTTATTGATATGTTGGCAAAAATATTGAGAGAGTCACGTGGACATATAAAAAAACCGAAGAAAAAGCGTTGCTGGGTCAGAAACTGGATACTCGCAAGAAAAATCATCGAATATTAATAAACAGGATCCTTAAGGACAACATTGCCTGAATATCCTTCGGATAACTTAAACCGTTAAATATTTTAATATCAATGAAACAGTATCCTTGGCAATGGCGGAATATCGTTCGGATCCTGGAATATTTCAACATATTATCCATTTTCGTTCTAAAAAAACCACTTGTAAACTCTCTCGACTGGCGTGGTCCACGCCTGAAAATCAAACAGGTTTAATACCGAGCGTGAGCGGTCGTGGACTCCCTTCTCTCAAGAGGACGTCAGAGGCAAACTCACGCCACCTCGTTCAGATGGAGGAAATTCCACGAATGCGTGGATCACGCTAGCGTGCCACACCCCGTGAGAACGTAGCTAAAAAGTAAATGAAATTTAAAGTAATGCTACAGCAAACAGCCTCCTTCTCTAGGCTTAAAAGCTGTGCTAAAGCTGTCCATTTCACAAATCTTTAATACCATTGGACAATTCTATCCTCATTTGTAGTAAATGAACAATTTTTCACTTAGGATTGGGTAAGACATCGGACTTAATGGCAAACAACTACCGGTATAGATGACGCTCCTCGAGAACTCCCTCTATAAAATTGGTACCTGAACCTTCATTAGGTTGGAAAAAAGAATAGTTGTATATCAAAAAACCATCCTTTCTGCCAATACACTTTATAATTTAACATCCTTTATACTGAAAATAGAGCAGTAAAAACGGTTATCCTATAGGATACCAATGGATTCTAGCACAAGTGGAAATTCGATATTCACTCAAGTATTCTGTAATTTAATTTAATATATAATTAAATTAATGTTTATTTATTTATATTTATTTTACTTAAACGATCTTTAATCTGCCTGTTATTCTTATTGCATTTCAAGTTATTAATGTCACGACAATCTCTTGCCATATGCATTCTTGGTTACAAATTTTCAATAATTTGGCAAATATTGAAAGGCTGGTTGAATTGGTGTTGTTCTGACAATCCATTTAAGACAGTTTTATGTAAGAGAGATTGAATCGCGACGAACAAAAGGCTGTTGACGACCATTGTTGGAGGCTGTTAATGTTATGTCATTATAGCGAGCAAATATTTTTCTTCACAACAGAGCAGTTGAGCAAATATCATTCGGGAATTATAATCGTACAGACCTAGCGGAAAGTTTTCTTTATTTACTGGTTTGTAATATTATTCCATTATATACTATAATCCATTATATAATCCAATATATATATATATATATATATATATATATATAAAATAAAAATAGCATCCGATTTATCAATGAGATTTTTCACTTGAGGTACGCATGATGATATAGAAGGATCAATACAATTAGGATTGATGAATTAAATGCCACTTCTATTGAGATAGAAGTGGAGAATAGAATGCCACTTCTATTGAGATAGAAGTGGAGAATAGAATGCCACTTCTATTGAGATAGAAGTGGAGATCTCAATAGAAGTGGCATTTAATTCATCAATCCTAAATGAGATTTTTATTACAGTTATCTTTGATCTTCTATATTTTTACATTTAATAATTACGTATTTCAAATAACTAAATAAATTTGTATGCATAATGCTGCATATGTATCAAGTTAAATTAAAAGTAATGTTAATATCATATTAAAAAAAACGTATAAACATGGCCTAATTGTGTTACCAAAAAGAATCACCAGTGAATTACCGTAGAATAAACACTTCCAAAAGAATACAAAAGTTAAACACGAACCTGTTCTTTGAAACACAAACTAAGCGTACGAAATAGAGAACTTCCTAAATATATAATTTTCATCACAAATTGACAACTCCAAAACACCGATTTACGAGAAAAAAATAATTAAACTTCAGTCAGCTTTTTGGAATTGTTTTTTCATTTGTATTTTTGTATTAATAACTCTAGTGTGCCATATAATAAGTCTTAAAATTTAGCGTTTATTTGAAAATTTATTAGTGTTTAAAATTTTTTCGGTTTTCTTTAATTCACCATTTACTTACATTTAAATAAAACTGTTTCCAATGTATTTTACCGTTAGTAATGATACTGGAACTGGAGGTCCCTCATCCAGCTTCTTTTCAGCCTTCAGTACTTATTGTCATGAATATTTATTGTAGTCATGTTTTGTATGAGTCTGTTTGAAGCCATATAGTGTCGTGAAATATTTTGTGTTTTGTTTTGATGTTTTTGAGTACAGAGGATATGTGTACCTACCATATGTAAAAAAATATGTTTTCGAAAATTTTCACAATTCAAAAGCTAAGGAAATGAATTCTCAACAGAAGAATTCTACACTCCTCAAGCTAAAAATATCTTAATCAAATAGGGTGGCTACATCTATGCCCGTATTACACTTTTCAAGTAGTGTCTATTTAGTGTGGAAGCTAAAGAATATGATTCAAATTTAAATATGTTTATAATATTGTAAAATACTTTCTAATAAATATTTTAATAATTATTCAACATATAAAAAATTAAAATTTTAATAATTATACTAGAACATTCCTCCATTGCATTACTTCATTTTTCTTGCATTGTATTTATCTTTTTATCAAAATTAAAAAAAAAAACACACAACAGAATTAGCATACTTCACATTGAGCAGCTTAGATATGGCATTAAGTAATAAAGAGCTTGAATAACAAGAGTTCTGCAAGGGGAATTATTGCTGTCGTGACGTTATCCCCCAGCGAGCTAGGAAAAACCTGGCTAATTTGCATTATGGTTGCAATCACAGGCTACGTAAGCAGCTCCTTTTCCACTTTGTTACTCATCCTAATCGATAACAGACCATCCCGCAACAGTTTCACGCTGTATCCGCTGTTAGTTTTCATTTTTAGAAAAAATACGTCGTTCATCAACCCCCGTGAAAGAGTTAACCATACCTACAAATCAACAGTAGTAAAAAAAGGCTATTTGTATAATATTAATCACCGTTTTGTCTTCTTTAACAACCAAAACAATACGACAAAACTTATTTAAAGCACATCTCGTTTCAATTATGTACTCATGAACGAGAATTTTCAGTATAAATTATTCTACTAAATAGTTCTGAATCTAGACCTTATTTTGTTGTTTGTAGTTGAAGATGCTAAGAGCAAGTCATGAGAAAAAGTTAAATCTATTGGGAAATGAAATAAAATAAATTTGAAAAACGTTTTAATCTATATCTATACAATTATATAAAAGGACAAACCATTTTTCGTTTGTGATCGCTAATCACGAAAACTATTAAAGCAATCTGTACCAAATTTTAACCTCATCATCTTTGTAGTACCAGGAAAGTTTAGCAAAATATTAAACTCTATTGATTTTCAATTAATTTGTTATTAAACAAGCGATAGTGTGTGGCCACAGTGAAGTTTGAAAATTGACCAATAGGTGGCGTGCTATTCTTCATTGGAGGTGACAAAGGTAAGGTGATATATAGAGCTTGAAATTGAAATGACATATTAAAATTACGCTTTCACGTAACCTTCAACCACCTAATCAGTGCAATTTTAAGCAGGTTAAAAATTACAGCTATACTAAATTGTATTCTTCAAAACAAGATTTTTTTTTTTATAAACAAATGAAACAAATTATTAGTTAAAATTCTTTACTTAAAAAAAAAAGTAAAAAGTTAAGTTCTTTACTTATGAGAGCGGATGAAGCTACGACGGGGGATGCTAGTTATTAATATATTTGACTCATCTTAAAGATATTTAAATTAATAAATTTATTGAATTTTTTCTGATTTAATAAGTAGATTAATTTGAATGTTGAGTGTAAAGCTGACTTTTATTCATACTCAGTGCACAATTTCTTTTTAATTGAGTCGGTAATACTGATAATATTCATACTGATTTTGTAATTAATAACCATAACATAACGTTTTGACTTCTACTCTCACATCAAATATTTCATTGTCTAGAACTAAGAAATATTTGAAAAATAAAGGTACATCTACTCGTGATAATTTTTTATATTAAAGTCTTCGTTCTTAAATTATTCATTATGATGAATGTAGAAAACAATAACAAAAAATGATATTTTACTATTTTTTATTCCACGTTTCTTGAAAAATAATACGTTTTCAATTTCAAATTTCAATAGGTTTTTTTTTTTTTAATAATTATCATATCTTAACTCTATATTTGGGAGTCGTTATGGCCATGCGGTTTGGGGCGAGGGTTCCACAGCTCTTGGTTCATAAAATCGTAGGTTATTTACAAACCTAAATCAGTTAATATTAACTTTGTGGCAGTTCCCAGAAATTAATTCGACGCACCCACTTTTTGCTAAGACTATAGTCAAAAGGGACAAATAGAGCCACAACAGCATTAATCCCTCCAACCAATACCAGTTCCATCACCCATATATTATAATCTATATTTTTTTTTCCACAAAAGATGGTAGGAAGATCGTTTTAGATAATGAAATCCCAGTTAATAGTGGTGAATCCAAACCGTGTTTTGTCGTTTGCAGTTCAAGATGGTACTAGCATGCCATTAAGAATTTATTTAAGGAAATAAATTTGGAAAACATTTGAATTAGGAAGAAATTTCATTCATATTGTTTTTCTGATTTAATAAGCACATTAATTTGAATGTTGATGAAGAAGCTGATTTTTATTCATGTGTAGCTAGTGCATAATGTCTTTAAATTTCCCAACATTCGTGGTTTTTGTTTTTACTAATTTTATTTAATTTTTCCTGTTTTTAAACGGTATACAAGTGTAATTTTATTTTTTTATTTATTTTTATTTTTTTGTGTGATTAAATTCAGTAAACTTTTAATATATAACAATTTAAGAAACATCAACAGGTTAATAAAACAGCTGTTTCTATAACTATGAGTCACTATGCAAATTATTTAAACATCTTATTTTCTCTTGGGAAAACTATTCTTTTCAAAGCTTCACTATTTGCACATAATCCATTATCGCACTAAAAATTTGGGATAGCAAAACAGCTCCCTATAGGATTTATATTACAAAATATGAATATATTGTAAAAATGTTTTTATTTTGAATCTGATCCTGTTAATTGGAGATACGAAATAAAAAGTAAACGTTTAGAATATAGGTCACATATAAAAAATAAAAAAAAATACATTTTGTTTAAGAAATAATAAATATATATCTCTAAAGTAATCTATCAGTGGTTTTCAGGACTTTAAGATGAGAGGTCAAACATAATGTTATGGACTAATTTGGCATAGCGATAAATTAACTTCAAACCAAAAATCAAAGAACTGTCATACTTCGTTCACAAAACGAGTTATAAAAACAAAACTGTTTACCTATATGTTTGTTTATGATTAAAAAGAAAATGAGTGCTTAATTAATTTAGGATTATGGCAGCACCATGGAGTTCATACCGCTCTCCAAATTCGACATTACTTCAGTTGAAAGAACTAAAAGAATCTAGTCCAATCCTAATCCGCAGCAAGCTAACGTGAAGAACTATAACCCCTTCAACGAACCGAACGGTAAGATCAAAACAGTAAGGCACTTAAACGAGTGTAACCGATCCAAGGAGAAAGTGATGTTGGCCGGGAAAGCGAAACAATTAGCTCTATGGCGACTGTCAGCGCTGTGATCTCTTTGCGCTCTTTGCCAACCCGAGTCTGGCTCAGAGCCCATTACCTCAGTCACTTACGTCAATTAATGATATCAGGCGGTAATTGGACGCTGCACACTATCTGCTAAGTCACCGGTCAGTAAGCAGCGTCTGGTTCTGCCAAAGTGCATTGTATGTAAATGAGAGGGTGGATTTGCTTACATGAAGTGTGATGTACAACTGGACTGGCTACACTAACGTTTAAACGGTTTCTGTTTCATTGTAAACGGTTTCCAATTTATTGTATTCGATAAATTATAAAAATATTATTAAAAAGACCGTTACAACCGTTCAACTAGCTTTAGCTATTTATATGTATACATTATATACAAGTAAATTTGAGGAAAATGATCACAATGGTATGTCAATAATATGTAAAGAACTACTTATTAGTAGCACTTTAATAGTTCCAAATAGGTCTCTTGACCATCTTCTATTCAAGCGCCTCGGAGGATTATCGAGAACGGAGTGTGTGGCAAGTTGGGAGACTAGTGTATTAAAGGGGATATGGAGTATATTATGAAAGGATAGATGTCTGGTTAAGGCCAAATCCGGAACATATGGAACAATAAGATTTTTATGGATAAGTTTGTTGGAGACACAATAAGGAGCATTGGGGTTTATAGTTTATAAATGAATATTCATAATCAAAATATTACTTCATTATAATTACTACTTATTGCACTGCAAATACATAAGACGATCTAGCAGTAAGTGGTGTAACGGTATGATTTTTCAAACTGAATTTTATCATAGACGGCGAGGATTTATCGATCAAACTACGCTGGAAGCATGCAAGACGAGCTAAGTTTAAGAAGTAGTTAGTTGAAATAGTGGCGTGTCGTTCAAGGTTGAAACAGAGGAGGCACCATGGAAGATAATCATTTTTAAAAAAATTAAATCGAAAAAATATTAACATATAACTTGAATTTATATATATCCCCATTTTTTTTTTTATAAAGAATATTTTTCGGTTTATTGTTATAGTATTACATGTATTTGGTTTATAACTATGGATGAAGTTGCATTTTACATTAAAAAACTAATTTTCTTTCTATAAAAAGCAAATAACAAAACTCTTCTCACTTTTCAGTCTGTAAAACATACTAAATTTAAATAATGAAGATGGGATAGATTGATTTATGTATGATTAGAAAATAGCGCAAATCGAAAACGATGCCGATTCAAATCCGGCTATGAGGGATGATTTTTATTTAGTGGTAGACGTACATAATAAATATCGACTTTCACACAGTGGTTCGAAAAAAAAAAATGTTTCTGTCATTATTGGAGTTAAAAAAGTAAAACAATATTCCAATAGTTCTCATACATCGCTGGAATGTCTGAAAAGGAACTAACGGAAAATTTCAAAATGTCGGTCAAATTAATACCGCAGGACAATAATAGGATCAAATCACAGCTGAAAGCAGTTGATGTTTTCTCTTTATATATGTTTTGGAAGCCTACTATCAGAAATTATTTTGCAAATATTTTAATTATATGACTCTGGAAAAATTGATTGAGATCATTGAGAATATTTTTGCTAAGTAGGTTCCGATAGAAAGCGTATGGATCTATGAAAGGCTGACACCTCAATACTTAGAAAATCCTAGAGTTTTTGGGAGTGAGATTTTGTAAGTTATTGAAAGAGTTATCGTAGTGATTTTTTAAAACATTTAAAAGCAATATATTTTTGTCAAGCAAGTCACGAAGAATGCAAATCAGTGATGGTACGAGATTGTATTTTGTAATATAAGTTATTTTCCGAATATTCTAATTATAAGTTCGTTTAATGTATATTCTTTATATATATATATATATATATATATATATATATATATATATATATGAAAAAAAAAAAAATTCAAAGTAGAAAATTTGTATTTCTTATTTCTTGGTCTGGAAATATAGTAAGAATTAAAAATTATTTGAAATGTTATGGAATATATGATTTTTTTTTTTATTTATTTTATTTTATTTATTTTTTTTTTTTTTTTTTTTTTTTTTTTTTTTTAGATGGCGAATTATATTTTTTCAATGTCATATCTGCAGCTTGATTGAAGTTTTCTCTTAACTATTATTTTTCTAATTTTTTTTCAAGAAATATGATGGTCAGATGTCTAAATTTTGAGTAAGATTGAAATCGAGCACTAGTGTATTTTTTAACCTCTTACAATGAATATATCTGTGAAATTTTTAACATTTTAAGATACCCTCCAGTGTTATTACAACTTGTACCAGAAAACATCAGATAAGGTTAAAATATTCCACAGTTTCATTAAGTAGAAGCACGCACGAAGAAGGATTCCTCCCAGAAAAGTAGTTTGTTTTCGTTGGGTACTTTATCACGAGGTAGCAGGAGCAGTTATTCTCGTCACCGGGTCTGACGGAGGCTGGCACCAAGGTACTGCGTGCGTGCTTCGCTGCGTGCCTCTATCAGATGGTGTCACTGGGTCAAATAATTGAAGCAACTACTCAGTTCTCGAGTAAACGGTAAGTCGTTTCGGTTATCTGTTGCGTATTACATAAAAAAATTAAACATGTAAAATCCATCAAAAAAATAATTTTTTTCTGAAATGAAAATTATCCATTCATATCCACGGGTTGATGCTGAGCATACACTTGAATGCTGAGCAGACCGTACCAAGAGTGAATGTTGCTTTATCCTTAACTATTATAATTAAATAGTAAAACGCTAATACAGAAAACGCCAATTTAATTAAACATAGACAAAGGCAATTAAAATAGTGCCAGAGTGGATATAATTTTGTAGACTAGCTCCTTCGCTTTGTGTACATTACAAACTCTAAAATTAGAATGCGATCTCAATAGGCGATTGCAGTTGTTCTGGAGAATTGTGGAGACACCAATCAACATGAATTATGACAACTGTTAATCATACATTTTAATTATGTAGAGAGTCCATAAATTATTTAATTTTTTTGTTTAAAGTGAAATATTAACTATTACTGAGAATAAAATTACACAATTAGGACTAATATATACAATTGAAATGATAAGTACTGCGGTAATTATCAATTCAAATAAATATACCGATTTACTTACATCATACATTGTATAGTTGGATATATGAGTTGTTTGTTTATTATAATATATTTTCGGTAAGAAAGTGAACATTTAGCTACCTCTATAGATGTTAGTTAAATGTAACAAAGATTATTTATTCTATTCAATTAAAACTAAACCAGTACCGTTTATATTATATTTATTTTTAAATTTAGTATTATTACATTATGCTTTCATTTTTTTATTTTATCGTTCTTCCTCTACATCATCTTCCATATATTATCTACTAGTACACTTCCGAAAGCGATCTCATCACTTTTTATACTTCCACTTTTCCTTTATTTTCCTGGTTTTTGATCCCTCTATCTGTATATAAAATAAGTGAGACCCACTCGGTATCCTATTTAACTTATTTAACTAAAGTATTTAAAATAAACTGATCCATTGATAAAGGAGAAAAATATCTAAAGGATTATCCTTCCCCGAAAAATTATAGCTTGGAGTACCTATAGTATAAAGCAGGGAAAAACAATATATTATACTGTTACTGATCATTATTTCGTATACAGTGGGGCAAAGTACTGTTTCTTGGGCAACTGGTGTGTTCCGCCAGGAATTCCCGACTCCTGGGTCAACACTTGGCAGATATGAAAGAATAAAAAACCATATTCCTCAGCCGGAAATTCAATGAGTTTCTGATATAGCGGAAAAGTTTTAATAGTAAATAGTAACGGTAAATTAATAGGTAAAAATATTGATAAAGAAAATAGTACATCAATTCTTCACTCTATAATATGTGTGACAAAACGTTTAATTGGTCAAATCAATATTTTAATCTCGAATGATTAAAATGAGCTTTTTATGATGACTTAAACTGTTACTAAACTTATATTCAGAAAAAAAAAGGACATATAAAAAAAAAAAAAAATTGTTCCGTTGACTAACATTTGTTGTAAATACATTTCACTTATCATAAAAATGAAAAATCAAAGAAGTCCATATAGCCCGAAAAACAACCATGCCAGAACCCCCATCTGTTTTGAAATCTACGTTTTTATGGAGCATTTCTCGCTATTCATCCTAAAGCTGATTATATTTACTATCAGATCTTATAAATATATATATAAAATTTTGTTAAATCTCGTGTAATGCCCACGAGATTTTTTTTTTGCCCCAAGACTTCCATTGAAGTCATATACTGTCCTGGGTGGGAAAGTCAAGATTCATTTCGTGGGTCCGCCACTATAACCCGCCCAGGTGGGATTCGAACCCACGATCTTCTGGTAACGAGCGCGCAGAGACCCTCGGCCCAACTCACTCGGTCATAGGATCCCCTGCTTACGCTTTGATATCAGCATTATTTATACCTTGGTTTTATTTCCGTTAGATCTAGCGAGAAAAATATTCAAAAAACATTACTTGTCTAAATAACATCATATCTAATTTTTCAATTTCAACACCCACGTTTGCCCTCTTCCTCCCCCGCCCAAAAAAAATAAAAACACACACACTTCCACCATAGAAATTTTTATGGACTCTTTTGATTCATCATTCTCTTATGACAATTGAAACTTTTTTACAAAGTTTCATCAACAGACCAATTTTTTTTTCACAGGGTTTTAGGTGCTTATTTACCTGTAGTATTAGGAAAATGCTTAGGATAATGCCGTGGAATGGCGTAAGAATCGTGATTGGAAGTGTACCTTTAGTCTCTTTTATTGTGGAATGGAATAAATAAGGAATTATTGTTATCCATATTTATTTTAATTAAACAGTTAAATCAAAATGAATTTGATACCAATAGCAATAATATTAAGTTACGCTTTACAATTGTTCAGTAAATATTTATTATAAATTCTGAGGCAGAAGGAGAAACTTGTAGAGAAAACGAATCGTTACAGAAAAGAAAAGTGAATCCTTACGGTAACGAATCTGCTGGGAGCAAGTCATTAGGCTATCGCGGCGGCCAGTTGGCTGTTTCCCCCTGGACCGATTTTCTTCGTCGGTCGGTGGAGCCATCGTGAGGGAAATGGTTCGTTCGGGAAAACTCTTGCTTTCTCTGCGAGGGAAATTATGTTAGCATTGATATCATAGAAGGTATGAAGCAGTATCAATAGAGCATAATAAATTGGAACCGTCTGACAGCTGGAAAAGGAACTTTGCCGTTTCTGCAAATTATTCGGTTAGAGAAATCCGCGGTCAATGTAAAAAATACACAGAATATGAAAATAATAGTATGATGCGAAAAAGAAAAATCTTAATTAAAATCCTATATGCGTTTCCTATTCCAAATGATAGTCTTTAAGGTAACATAGTTCTTCACAGGATTGAGATTTTTTATTTTTGGGAAACATCTGTATATCACAGCTGGTTAATAATTCAGTAAATAAAATTTTCTGTTAAAGGAATTATTCGTTAACTTATACAAAAAATAAATATTTTAATTTATAACTAAATAATTATAATTTATATATATTTTTTTTTTAAAGTTACTTTAATGACAGGTATTAATAGCTAAGTGGGTAAGGCTTGAAACTTGAAACTCTCGGGACCAGTTTTGATTCCGGCTGATCCATACAATTATTAATTCTGTTAATCAGCCGAGGGTCGACTCGAGAGTCAGAAGACCCTCCTAGGGCACACCCCTTAACCTAGAAACAGAGTACTTTTCTCGGACCAAAAGCTGAAACCATGTTTAATGACATTTTATTGAATCCTTCTTTATACTACATATTAAAACCACAACTTTCTGCTATTTAATAGAATTCAATGAGACAACTAGAAAAAAATAATCCTTCCGAATTTTGGTAAGATTGACATCTTTGGTCAATAAGAAAAAAAACTACATTTTAACTCTTAGAAGAGTAATATTTTTTTATTAATTACAATTCTTAGTAATTAATAAAGTAAATTTGGAGAGGTTAACGTCAATTTTTCAACACAGGTAATGAAAATCTATTCGAAAATTAAAGCTCTTAAGTATTCCTTCCTTTCAATAAATAAGATTTTTAGTAAAATAATAGTCAAATGTATTATAGATAAACATAAGAAAATAAAAGATGAGATGGATGTACAAAATAACAGAAATAAGATATGTAAACCACATACATGAATTGAAACCAAATTCAAAACCAAAGAGCTCGAATATTTTTAAGATAACAATTTAACGCTTTAGAATATTTATTTAATTTGATCAAAATAATGTACATAAAAGTACAGAACAATATTTTTGAGTCATTAATAAGAATGGACATACGAAAAAACGCAAACTAGATATGGAAATCACATATCAGGAACATTAATTATCTAAATAAATAACATTACATTACAAACTGATGCGAGGTATTCAAAGAAACCATTATATATCATCGATGAAAAAAATAATTGAACCTTGATCTGGATTGTTATTTAGACGCAAATAGTTTATAATATGCTAAAAAAAAAAATTGTAAAGTAGCAGAAATAATAGCAGAAGTTTCAATTTTTTCATTTAGCTATGTTAAGGTTATTGTAGTTTGCAGTTGTAGCCACTTTGTTTATTAAAAATGGAAGAGTTAAAGACATCATAGTAGTATAATGACTAGCCATATCACACAATCAAACATTATATTATTCCAAAGAAGTTATTTTAAAGACAGAGGCTGATCTGTTTCTATATAGAGCTACTGCCAAAATATTCCACGGCACGCCAGAACATCCGGGGAATCTTTGATGGGACATTTGTTAGGTCCTGCGTCAGACACCGGAATTTTCCCATTGTTTAAGTACAAGAGTCAGTTGAGTGATTTAGCGAGACCGAAAGCAATTACGTGAATGCCTTGTATGTGCTTAAAAAAGAGTTTCAATTGTTTGGTTTCGTGAGCAATGCGGTTGTTAAGTACCAAACATGGAGGACCGAATACTTGGTATAATCCACAGATAGAATTGACTGTAACTTGAAACATTGAAAGAAAATTAGGTATTAATTAAAAAAAAAGAAAAAAAAAAGAGTAATATTTTAAGGAACTAAATCCATTGATGGCGCACAGTAGGCAATATGGCCTATATGTTATCAATAGACATTATCAAGTCCTTTCAGGGCTCGATATTTTGAAATAAACCTTCTCTCAATTTGTATTAACTTGAAGTAATTATTTTGAAACCAGAAACAGCAAAAAATAAAAATTAAATATTTATCTTAATACAGATGCGGATCAGTTTCAATTCAGTATTCCACAGATACAGACAATTTCTCCACCAAATGTAAGTTTAATAAAACATCATAGTTAATTTGTTACATGAAATGATATATTGTTGCGGTAGTCCTGTAGTATAAAAGTTGAATCAGAACAAAGTACAACAGATATGTACACCTTTAATAAACTATTGCTAATAATTTGACGGTAAATTTCCAATTTCACAAAAACTTTCCATTAGTATATTTAAGTCAATCCTGCTACCCTAAGGAGCCGTAAGAAACAATCAAAATTCTAAGAAGTTTCATCTTCATCGAAAAAGAAGTTTTATAAACACATGTGTAATAAAATATATTTCCTAATTTGTACATAGCTTTGACAGACAAAAAAAAATGGCCGAAAAGTGGTATATAGTTCTATCATTTTTTTAAAATTAAAAAATCCTCAACACTTGTTTTAGCTTCCCTTGACTAAGAGTGAATACTTGATTAGCATAAAATCCCATCAGAAAGTTTCCAAATTTTGCGCAGCCAGTAGATTCATCATAATCATACTTTCCAAGTTGAATGTTGAAGTAATATGTTTTCTTGGATATCTTCTACCTATTTTATTCATCCTAACAATATACTATTTAAAGTTTAGGAGAAATCATTAACAACACAGCCAGATCTTAAGCCGGATAATCTAAATAATTAAAATGTCTGGCCATAATTTCCTTACATTGTTCTAATATGACCGAGTAGTATTTTTGACCTTCATTAACATAAAACTGGAATAAAATGTAAAACTTATAGCGGTTTACACTTTACCAAAAAACTGAAATAATTAATAACACGAAATTAAAAAATAGAAATTTCGTAATTCTTTGTTTTTTCACAAAGCTAAATTAACATTAACGTACCCATTTAAGATTCAATAAAAATGGGTACGTAGTTTAGGGGTACTTCAAAATTGGTTGAAGAGTGATAATAATGACAAGACGTTATCTTGAAAATTACTTATATGTATTTTTAATTCTCGAGATTTAAGAGAAATTAAATCTAAAAATTAAATTAAAAAAAGTTACTTCAAACCATATTTTTCCTTACCACAGTACTTATAAGAGTAATACAACATTACTTTACAATCAATTGTCCTTCAGGAAATATTTCATATCCTGCACTGCGTCTTCAATAACAGACATGTAAATAATAACACCAACTGTTATTTTATCTATCTATCGTTTTTGTTTATTATTCTTCTAACCAGGTCCAAATACCCTTCCAGCGTCTTTGAAATATATTCCTAAGCTTTTAGCACATGGCAAGCCCATCTCTGAGAAGATTTATCAATGTTAAAATGTTACTTTCTCTAATATAGGTAACCCATTATCCACGGAAAATATATCTTTCAGTTGCTTGTATCCATTTTTCAAAGCTAAAGTGACTATAGGTGTAATTAAGATTTTAAATGATAAGAATGTCGTTTTTTCATAGATAGAATACTCATTTGCCCGGAATCGGCGGTAGATTAGTTAAGGTCTAACTGAACTTAAAAAATGAAAATACTGATATAGTAACACGGAAGGAAAGGCCAATTGCGGTCCGAACATTACGAAGAAACGGACAGTAACGTCCTAGATCGACCAGAGATTACACGGACGAGATTCAGTCATCAGCGGACCATCCAAATCGAGGTAGTAATGAGCGATGTACAACGGTATCGAATGCTGTCCTATCGACCATTCACCTGGATGGTGTTCGTGATCATCAGGGCGATACCCAATCGCTAAAATTGCTTCCATCGATCAATCCGAGATCATAGGGTAACACTTGAGTAACAGTTAAAGTAACATTCTAAAAAATGTATCATGTAATCACTGCTTTAAGTAATTTAAAACTATGAATTCATTTTATAACAGATTCTCAATTGAAAAATTAATATTTAAATTTTATCTATTTATCCTCTAAGGTTACAAATAAACTAATCCATTATTATCATACTGTCCTATAAGTAGCTGATTTTGCCAACACCAGATACCTTTCATAGTAAATTCCATACCCATTCTGAAAAGAAAAAAGGGAGGGAACTTCTAATGAAGTTCTACCACTAGGCAGTTACTTTACAGGTTATTGCAATCATTATTCCTTACATTTACTGAATTTATTTATTTTACCCATTTGTAAACATCAATAAATAAATTTGTTTAAAATTAAACTATTAAAACTATTTAAAACTATTATATTATTATAATTATTACTATTATATACTCTAAGGCACAAGAAATCTATAATTTCAAATATTTTCCTTTTTACAATTCATAAGCTTTCCCTTTAAAAATCATTTATGAGTTTGATTCAGTTCCTACCCCTTTCTTTAAGACTATCGGTCCCTTAAACAGTTTCACTATAATTTAATGATGTAGAATTATATACACAACTAAAAGCCTTCCTATTTCTCACTAATGGATGAACTTTCGTCGTAAAAATTTTATTTTATATAATTAGTCCTAATAATTATTATTTAGTATTTCTAATTTTTCAAGTTATTGACTACCACTTGACTTTTATGGATAAGAAAAATAATTTAACATGATATACTTTTAACAGATATATTTCAGTGGTCAATAAATAATATAATAACGTGTAAGGCGTGCACCAGTTTAGAGGCATCTACCTCGGTATTTTTTTTTTTTTTTTAATTTATTTATTTATAGTCACACTATATAAAAAAATACATAAAGAGAATGTTTGGAAAAATGATGCCAATAACTCGTAAAGCGACTTTCCATCAGTAGGACCTCAGATCTATATCTTTTAAAACGCCTTTGAGAGCGTTATCGGGAATCAAATGGGAAGCAAGCTGAAAGTGGAATCGAGTAGATATAGAGTTTACAGAAGGAAAGGTATACGCTACATGTGAGACATTATGTATTCGTAGTAAAAAGCTTTGATGATATTACTATGAATTTTCCTTTCTACCTTGAACTAACATTAAAAAAATCGAGCCTAGAAAATACAATCATTTTAATATAAACTTCTAATGTAATATTTCATCATGACAAAGCTAATCAAGGATTGCCAGTCGTAAAATTATTTTTATTTAAATCATGGAGCACTTTCAACAAAGTAAGAATAGATTTCTCCATGGAAAACTTCTGGCACTATCAAAACAAGTGTTCCGCAATGATGTACATCGGGGTCAACACTTTTCCATATTTTTGACACAATTACACTGGCGTCTTGAGAGAGATTTTAGTGATACAGTTTTCCAGGTACCATATGATTTAGCATTAAATGATATTTATAAATGACTATTAATTTTTTTCAAGATCCATAGTAAAGCTAAAATTGCTATGATTAATTGAACACTTTTAAATTTTTAATGCTTTTTAAAGCAACAATTTAATGTTTTGTACACAAATTATTTACTCTACCTGAGAACGAAGTTGTCATTGATCCTGGTTCATTAATCAACGAAATTTTACAATTAAAATTTCCAATTCTATTTTAATTTCAATATTGAAAGATTAAAAAGGATTAACTAGATAATAGTAACAGAGACACCTATTATTTGAAGATAGATCTAAAGTTTACATAATCCTCCAAAAATTAAGTAAATGTCTGTCGAAAGAAAATGTAGCAGAAGAATTCCTATTAATCACTCACCTAGTATCACTTTCTAAATATCAGGTATATTTCATAATCCGCTACTCTACTTTAAAAACACTGGTAAAGATTTTTTTTTATTTTTTACTAGAAAATTACTACTTTATAAAATGCTTTGATTTTCTTAGTTAATTATTTATAATTAACTATTATCTACCTACTAACAATAACGTTACTATTAATAATAAAAATGTTCGTGAACCTTTGTTCGTAGAAATATTCGTGAACATACCAATTTCACGCCAAGCGCACAAAGTTAGGTAACAAACATGTCAAGCAGCGAGGAAGATCTCATTTAGTGTAGTGCTCAGGCGACTATTATGAATTCGGAAGCGGCTTTAGTAAGAAAAAAAAGAAGGCAGAGGGTCGAAACTGTGTTGAAAAAACGATTAGAAAATCGACTTATGTCTGATTTACAAATGAAAGATGGCAGTTCCTTTCACGAGAATGACTCCAGTGGAATTTGAATATTTAATCAATTGGGCCCAAAGTATCAAATGAAAGTACTAATTATAGAGAGAGCATTGCACTTAAGAGGTGGTGGAGTCCGCTACGAACATTTCTTATTTTTGAAGTTTACCGCCTCCTGGTGGAACACTCCTTTTTGTTAGCGAACATTGTTATTTCATCATAAATTGCCTACGTTCGTGATGTTTAATTCCCAACAACAATTTGAAGACAATGTTAGCGTTGGTGTTAACGCGGCTTATTAAGAGGTTGTGCATTCTAGAGCTTCGAACTCTAAAGAATAACTGTGGTGAGGTACTAGCATGTAAAAAGTAGTCAATATTATTTTTAGACTTATCTCTGTTTCTATACTAAGGAAAACTCTGACAGTGAATAGTTGAGTTTTTACGCTTCTCTGAAACGTTCAATAAAATTTTGTCATAACACATAACAAATTTTTACATAACAGTTTAAATATATTTTCTTTTGAGAAAGCCAATGAAAAAATTAAGACGTGTTCTGTTTTATATGTTCATAGTGCTTTAATTCACTTACACCAGGTTGTGACAAGACGATACAGGTTGTAACTAATGTTTTAAATGACAGAATAAGGTGTCACAAAGTTGTAACACTTTGAATCACGAATATGTTATGAATTTTTGGCTTTTAATATGTGTTAGACTGCCAGCATTGTAGCTTCATAAACCCATAATTTAAAATTAATAAAGTGGCATAAAATTGTAGTATTTTTCGTAAATAATTGTAATAAATATAATAAATAATAATATGTAATAAATAACTGTAAAACAAATATAATACATAAATGTTATGTTTGTTAATAAAACAAACAGATTATGTATTGAAAATTGTGTGTAGTAATTAGGTAAAATGGGTTCCACAATAATCCATGAAGGATCTTGGGTTCAGGACTTTAATAACGATGTACTGTTCTGAAAGGAGAGTTAGCCGAAATCACGCTAAGATTTTTCTTTCCAATTAAGGGTGCCCGTTTTATAGCGACTTGGTGTAACCCAGGAGGGTTTCTAGACCTCAAACTTCATCCTCGACCGAAATAACAGAATATAAACCTTTTTCTTCAGCCGGAGTCGGACTCAGGCCAGGGAGTATGGCAGTCCAGTGTCTGTTACCAACTGAGTTCCTGCGTTTCCTTCATATAGTAATAATTTAATTTAGCATTAAATACAATAAACATTTTAAAAAATATAGTATAAAACATTTCTTTAGGGAGTCTATCAGCATGTCTGTATAAAGAAGAACTTAAACTAGAGAAAATGATCCTGAATTAGTGATTTGGTATAGATAACTGATTATGTTTCATGACTGGTTCGCAATTGATACTGCGTTCAATCTTACCTTGAATAATACATATTGAAAATTTACATACAGACATGACGTAATACGACGAAATTTGTTTGTTATTTTTTGTATTGTTGACTCAGAATTATGATTATATTGATTCTAGACTCTATGAACACTTGGATCTACATCGATTGTATAAACGCTCACCTGTGTCCTTCATTCGTATGTTTATTTCCACTCTCGAAATAATACTGATGGTACTGATGCATTGAAAAGTTATTTAGTTTTTTTTTTTTTTTTCTGGACTGGAATTCAAATATCATGTGGCTTTTTCGAAGAGGAACACTGAGATACTCTGGTGAAAGTGTTCGCATTTTCTTTATATGGAGTCGCTGCATCTGTATGACAATACACCAACTCCGACCATTCATCGAAACAAGAACTATAGAGTCGAGTCATGCTTTATGATTTCCAACTGAAGTCACACTGGAGTCATTCGTTTAGACACCAGGTAGGTGAATAAGAGATTGGCAGGCATTTCGTGAAAGAGTTATGTTAAAATAAAAGACAAAGAATGTTAGTTACTTGCAATTGATAGATAAATTAAATCAAATGAACTGAATATTTGTTACCTTTAAAGTTATTTCGTTATTAGAAGAAGATATTGCAATCTTCAAAATAAATCCAAATTCATTAATAACTTCAAACCTCCAAAAACGTTTAATTTAATTTAATCAGAAACAAGTATGTAGAGTAAATTTAAAAAAAAAAGTATGGAAAGAATTTATTCTTTTAATAAAAAGACTAGAGTAAATATCCAATATATTTGTAAAGTAGTCAGCTACTTTACAAATATATTTTTCTACTAATCTATATACAAACAAAAATCACGATTTATAGAACATAATAAATTACTACATTCACTTATATTGTGACAAATAAAACATATGTATACGTTGCTAGATTTATGGGACATATCAAAGTGTGACGGATCAGTCATAAAGTTTCCTCATTGAGGTTCGTAACACCTCCAATCAACCGTCGTCCCGTTACAACGCAACCCCTCCGATTCCGAACCGTCACAAATCATGGCGGAGCAAGCCGACCGGTCGATATCTCAGTCAACCGAGAAATCCAAAAAAAAAAAAAAAAAAAAAAAAAAATCATTCTTGTCGAGCGGGAGCAATAACTCTAATAAAATGGATTTTTGAAAATGATGTCTCGAGAACATTACCTCCTATGAATTACAACCAATACTCATCGCTAAGCCAATAGATATCCAAAAATCTAAATCTGATACAATTCTATTTTTTTATTAGTCATATTATGTCTAGGAAAAATATCGACGACAGAATAATATTTTATTAATTAGTTCATCACACTTCTATCCATCTGACCTTTATTAAAGACTGTTTTTATTTCTTTATAAACCATTTATAAACTGTTAACTACATATAAAAAATAAAACAGGATCCGTTAACAACATAAAAAAAACATAAATGTAGGTCATACTGGAACAATTATGACAATCCACAATTCATCAGATTGTTGCCAACTACGGCCAGAACTAATTTTTAATTACTTTCCAGTTCAAGGAATGTGGCGTCATGGAATCTTATTTTGATAACTCTGATATTATGTTATTATGACGTTATTATTTTCAATAAAAAATGTTAATTTTGTAAGTAGAAATATTGTAAAATTAATATCTTTATTGTTATTTTATAAATCTGATAAATACAAGACGAGTGAGCCATAAAGATTTTATTCAATTTTAATATGACTTCTATTATATTTAATTTCAATTCAAATATATTTAATTCATGTTCTATTATTTTAAAAATGTCAGTGTTTAGAGTATCAGAAAACTCCATTTCATTTGTAAAACGAAAACTATCTCGGTTTTCTATAACAAGTGAATGATGTTAATAGAGAATATAAACTTCAAATTCTGTGCATTGATTAAATAGAGAATTTAAATTTCGTTATGCCATGTCTCGATACAGAACTTTTATTTTATTTATTAATAAGTTTCGGAGGAATTCGTAATTATTTAACAATTCAAAATCATTGCACATATCAAAGTAGCAATTCTTTTTTGTATTCTATTTTTTGAAATTTTCAGCCATATAAACTAAAATAAATTCAATGAATTTGAAGTATTATAATAATTTTGACATGACTATGGCTTGTAGATTGGAGTGGGGATATTACTATATTCATGAAGGAGTTTAGCATAAATGGATAAGCAGCCGGTTTGGGCAAAATCAGCAACTTATTGCGCACAAAGATAGCTATGGATTTTATTTGTAACATAATAAAGACCATTGAGGGTATAAAGGAGGGTTTCGGATTGTAATTTCGAGATAAGAGACATATTGTATGATTGTATAATTTAAAAAATAGGCTATAGATAAATGCTTTAACTTAAGGCAGAAATCTGAAAATAATCTAAACAATGGAAAAAAAATAATAATAGCTCAATATTATGAGTTACAGTTTTTTAGGATTTTGCAGCTTCTGAGTAGCAATAAAACTATGGAATCCAATTACTGACAAGAACAAAAGCACTGGATATTTGTCACTAATTTACTAACTGGAATGAATGACATCGAAATCAACAACTTCAGGAATGTTTATTAAACATGAGCAAACTGCTATCCTTCAAGATACCTAGTAGAAGGCACATTGCTTGGAATACTCAAGGACCTACTAGCCTTTTGAGAAGGAGCTGGTACAGAAATTACGAAGGAAAATTTTACGGTAGAGGAGTTTCTATTCCATCTACCTTTTCATCAGCAAGATGGAAGCAATATCCATGTTGTCAGTGGTAATTTGAATTTCAAATCTGTCTTAATCAGACGAATCTCCATAATCACTGAAAAACAATTTATGAGTAATTCATTTTTTATATGAAAATGAAACAATATTAATTAAAGTTCCGATCTTGAGGCACAGTCTCATTTAAGGCGAGTAACAAATTTATTTGTTTCCGATTGTGGTTGAACAGATTACAAACAAATAAATATAAGACATCCCCTCTTACAATGTCAATTAATAATATTCGCAACCTGGAACTTCAGAAAGATTAACTTTCCTCCAACCACAATTATTGCTAAACAAACGCTCTAAACCTACTAATTCGTTATAAAGAGCTCGTTTTCATAACTAAAATTTAAATAAATATAAAAAGATCATCTTAGAGATGTAACCATCAAATCCTTACTATATCCAATCCTGAGGATTAAAATAGTTAGCAAAATTCCTCAACGCTCCTAATTACGTCGCTAATTACTCGTAATTACCGTAATTTCACATGTTTTCATCCATTCTCAACTCCAATCCTTATTAACAACGTTAATGTTTTAATTTACTTCCTTATCATTCCTAACAGATCTAATACAGTACAGATACCTTTAGTTTTATGTACATAAGATATTTATTTATTTTTAGTCGCGAAAATTAAAGTTTATTCACAGGATAACAAACTGATTATTTGAGCAGTCGAGATAACGAGCCCAAAGTACTTGTTGAAAATATGAGGGGCCAATGACAGATAGAAATCGAACTTTAGTAGTTTGTGATGGCCGTTACTAGTGGCAATAGCTGTATAAATCGACCCTTCTATATTTATAGCATCATTGATAGCTACTCCTATATTAATCACATTTCTCTCTGTAAAGACAAGGATCGATTACTGTCAAGTACACTTTAATGAATAAAGAAAATTAGTATAATTTATGAGGCTCTGCTTAGGGGAGTTAAAGTTTACGACAGTTAACAAAAACAGTTTTTATAGGAAAAATATTACAATCTTCATCGCTTATGGCAACAAGTAACAAATAGAGATATCAATGATTCCGTTCATAGAATAAACATTAAAAAAAAAGTAATCAATAATAACATAAAACAATATGATCCATATTTAGTGTTGAATCAGTAAGCTAATAATAATTATTTCTGTCTGTATTTATTTAATTGTCTGTAATTATTAAAGGTAACAGCATTATTCTAGAACAGATACCCTCATTAAGAATCAAAACGTCTTGTGGCATTAAATTAGAAAAGAATTATATTCGTTAGTGGAAGTACGCATGACAGTAAAGAAGAAGTAATCTAAGGTAAAGTTACAAATGATTGAAACATTGTCTAATATTTAGTTTACTGGAAAATTAGTATTAAATATTAGAAATATTATTCAGTTCTAAAAATGATTATTATTTACAAATGTAAGCCAAGAAATCAAATATAATATAAATTGGTACTGAAGGGGAAAGGGCGATCTTATTTCTTGCAGTCATTCCCTCGAAAGCTTTTGTGAGTACCAACATTTATTTGATTCCTTGCCTTACATTAGTTTATAGTAAATATAACCTTTATTTCAAATAGCTGAATTTTTAAAATTCACCTCTATAAGGCACCAATACTCCCAGTGATAACAATCGGTTCAAAAGCTTAGGCTACCGCTTAGGCAGACGATAAGAAACGTCAAAACTGGAAAGTTAGGCTTTGGCAGGCCATGTCTCACGGGTGAAAGATTCCACGTTAACAAAAGCAACCATGTTTTTCCTCCTATAACTCCAAGAACAATAGTGCAAAATAGAGTGAGACGACCCAGAGCAAGAAAGCTATAGACAGTAGAATCAGAAACCTCCATATCACAGGTATCCATATCCAAGCCAACTGGCAGAGCTTCTAGAGGCGGCCCAGATCTAGTTATTAGTTATTGTGCCAGCTATGATGATGATATTTTAAATGTTTTATGAGTTTTTAGAATAAAAGATGGGTTTTTTAAACATTTCAACTGCTATTTTATAAACTAAATATCACAGAAGTAACAAATCTTTAATTAAATCCGAATTAATATTCTTCAATAGGCGTTCTTAATGCTTCGCAGGTTTTCTTTGCAATCCACTCTTCTCACAATCTCATTCCTCTATTGTAAAGCATCAATGTTATTATTAGGAAGTTAAAAGTAGCCATGCTTCTGATTTATGAAACCGTGTTCGAACCTTGATCCACCATTCGGTTCCTGTTTCCCAATAAACATCGACTCATTCCATTTTCAAATCCAACCACTTCCAACAATGTCATTTCTTTTATTTTGTAATATTAGTTTAATACATAAATATAAAATATAAAAATAAATGACTATCTATTCTGTTTTAATAATTATTCTTATTAAGATAAAATAGGGATCTTTGTTTCTTCTTAATACGTATTACTAAACAAGTGTAAATTACCCGAGCATCCTAACCTTGCAACATTTAATTAACACCTGATATCAGCTTTACGTAAGAACTCTGAGCGGTTGATTGTTGTTTCAGTCATATTTGCTGAGAAACGCTACTCATCAAGTTCTGAAAATATGTACAATTTTTTCTCAAAACACAAGAGAGTATTCTAACGTTAAAGAATATGCTCGTTAAAATAAGGAAGATTCAGACATGATGCAAATAAAGTTTCAAATTTTTGATTATACTATATTTTTAGAATAATTAGGTAAACATTACAGTTTTTTTTTTCTTTTGCATTTATTATTCCTCATCCTTTATGAATGCAAAGTTTTTGATATTTATATAGTGTATATTATTTATATTCTAGAGTAGAGTGTATATTATTTATATTCTTTATAATACGGATGATTTCGTTCTTACTTCCCTCCGCTATGCCTGCATTAAATAATGAAACCACCCCAAAATATAAAATACATACGTTTACAGAAAATATCAGTGAAAACAACTTAAAAGTGATTAGCATGTATTTAAACTTTAATTTTTGAAATTAAAAGCAGAATATTTCTGAGCACGCGGAACACTGATTCGCGAAATCAGCAGCAAACTAAGTTATTGTTTATAACTGTTCTATCAAATATATTATAAATAAAGGTCATTTTATACTACAAACACATTATTAAATTACTTAATAATAAAAGTATATTGACTGTTAAGATGAATAGTGAAGAAGATAATAAGGAATGCAGTCAAATAGAAACACCACATCAAGTAGAAGTACTTAAAAGCGGACCAACGTTTCGACCCGCCTTGCAAGTCACCTTCAGGGCCACCAAACCTTGATTGAGAGGAGACATCATTCTCCTCATTCGTGTAATCTGTATTACATTACCTAAAAGTTCAGCACACTTTTAATAATGAGAAAAATATTTTTTATTAACCCTTATATGTCCAAAAAATTTACGGTTTGTTGTGTCTGAAACTAAAAAAAAAAAAGATCTCCCACCACATCTAAAATCGAAAATTAATTGAAAGAAATGGAAAAAAAACAACAGATTTTTCATAAAAACTTGTTTTGATCAGAGAAGATAACGATTGCAACTAAAATCATTATACTACAAAACAGCTAATGAGGAAGACCTAATATTATCGTATACAAAATTCTTTAGCTTCTATTGTCTAATAAATGAAAAGTTCAAAAATAGAACAAAGTTTTTATAAGTGCATTGAATTTGTATTAAACTAGTTATTTCCCGTAAGTTAAACACTACTTCTTTTTTTTTACGTTGAAGACATTTCGCATGTGTAAAATAAATAATTCCTTCCATATAGGATTCATATTTAATAAAAAAATGTGAAACAAATAAAATAAATATATAGTGTGTCGTGGCCAATACAGAAACATAGGAAGTGACTGAAATAGTCAAAAGTAAACAGGCAATCATTCCACTTCTCCCTACCTCCATTTCTAAGGAGGCAACACTTCCTTCCCCGTGCAGATTCTAGAAAAACAGCGAGATCGCTGGCAGATAAGGACATCAAAGTCGATTAGAATCGGATGTGCATGGCGTTGCAACAGCGCCGACAATCAGAGAAGGGAAAGCCTCCAAGAGTGCCGCGCGCCAAACCACCCTCCCGTGAAATACATCTCGGAGCACATAATCATTCGCGATTCTGTCAAAACAAACGGAAGTTATCCATCTGCCGCTGCTGTATTTTCTTCTCTTTCAATCATCTTCTAAGTAAATATATCAATGAAATACTACATTGGTCTAGAATTACATTTAGTCGACAGTAAATTAGTTGCAAGAAATGACTAATTTGGCGGATAAAGAAGATGGTAGCAACAGCAACCTAATATTAGTAATAGTTACAGGAATAAAACTAAAATGATGTCATGGCTTTCAAGCCATATTATAAATATAATTTTGTTTTCCAGGATATCTGTAGATTGTTCCAATATGCAAAATAGAAGATTAAATAATAAAATGTAAAGAATAATTATTCCTAGTACGAGCAAGTCCTTAATTTTTTTTTAATTTATTTTTTTTTTATGCTAATCAAATATTATCAATGTAAGTTCCAACAGCCAACTCCTGGAGACTACTCTTATTGCCAGAGATCAATCGAAAACAATCACGTACAAATAATCAAGCAAAAGTGACCCTAATTAGGCCATTAGAGCTAAACGCTAACACAAACTGAGCCGCGTTGTGGAAACTGTGCCTTAGTGATGCGTGAGAAAGGAACCAACGTCAGTAGGCCACAATAAACATTTTCTCTTTTATGCCACATCAGCTGGAGAAAAGGGAATCTCCTTGCAAATATAAGGCTAGATACTATTGTAGCTGCGACTCATCTAGGACGCAGATAATGCTGCGGGAGAGTATGGAAGTATCCTTCCCAAGGACCTACTTCGAAGAACGTGAAAAATGGGCAAAGCTGGATGGATTCATTGATGCAGCCATATCATTTGGTCAGTAACGTTTTCTCAAGAACCTTTATAACCAAGAAGATGAAACTATAACAAAAGAAATGTAAGTCAATTTCTTCATCTCAAGCAAAAAAAAAAAAAAAAAAAAAAAAAATTGGAAAGCTGTGTTTAAGACTCTTCCGTGGTACTTAAAAGTTTCCTATTCTAGGGATGTAAATTAACTGACTTCATTAAATTGAAGAGAAGATAGTTGGGGAAGAGTACGAAAATAAAAAAAATAAATAAAATGAAATCAATGCGCACGCGTTTTGGTACGCTAAACTAGTTTTAACTAAGGTTAATAATATTTTCAGATATTTAGTTGGAAGGTTCAGTAGTTTTTAAAACAAGGTTTTTACCAATTTAGTAAAATCGACAGAATTTCCATTGGAATTGTTTCCACAATAATTTTGGAATGCTTGAAGAGAACTGAATTAAAATTAATCCCTCCTTTCATAAATTGTAAACATTTGTCTTTAAATTGGTAAAAAAAGTTCTGAATTTTATTCAATAACAAAAGCGTTGAAATCAAGTGAGACAACATTAATTATAAAAATGACAGGACTTTTGGTTAGAACCGGTAAAATAATGTTTCTTCATTTTTATTCTGGGTGTACTCTACGTAACCATGCCAAACAAATTATACCTATAGTTAGTTACAAAACTGTTTATCAGAGTGTGAGCTCCTTTACTAAAAAGATATCTTTGTCAGACAGGAGTTGTAACGAAATTCCTAGTGTAAGGAGCTTGTAACGTACCAAACAGCTCCTAAGACCAATCTTTCCAATGTAAAAAATATTGAATATATCATATTGAACGCAATTCAGTATATTTTGTGTCTGGACCTTTACTGGGTCTGTATTTTAAAAAAACAAAAAACAATCCATTTGGCATGAATAAATGGTTGGTTGGGAGTTAATGACCAGACTCTTATCTCACCCAATCCTAACAGAGAAAACTCCTAGAGAAGAACGACGAATCGCTAAAAATAAATTCTATTGGGCAAACTAAACAGCCTAATGGCCCTAGCTGTTAGACAGGAACCAGAGATCAGCTGGTAGTTGACCTCAGCCAAGAGCACCTCAATCAAACCGAGCAACCGATCGAAAAGAGTAAGATTATGCAAGCAGTGGTGTCACTTCCTAAAACGGGTCACTCTGTCACTTTTATTTATATTTATACCATATTTTCAGCCACATTAAGAAAATGTATGAAATACCAATTACTTTCGAAGTAGTTCCAGAGATTTCTATGTTCGTTGTTCATCTATAACAATTATCAATTTCTTCTTCTAATTTTCAGAAGAATTTCTAATAATTTCGACAACCTAATTCACAGCATCAGTAATGTATAATTCTATCAGTAGTTTTTTTCTAGTCATAATGGGCGCTTCCCATTAATCGAGGACAGCCCTCTCGAACTGGGCCAATGGCTGAGAAATTTTCTCCTATCTACACTAAATTATAGTATTTATTAGAACTATGCAGTAATGAGGATCAGTATCGTCTGGGGAGTACGGTTTTGTCTCCTTGGATGTTAGTTAAAAATGAAAATACAAAACTTGATGTCATTTTAATAAAAATAATTATACTTTTGAGGAATATATTTTCATACTTGAGTGACAGTTTAAAACACAATGGCCATATAATGCAACAATAAAAGGCAATAAAATCTATTAGTAAACCAGCAAATCTCTAATAAACAAGTAATTTCAATCCTATGATAATAGAACATTTTAAATTACGTTCCATAACTATATTCTACGCTTTATTTCTCCTATGCGTTAATCATTTAAAAATAACCAAAATAATAAAATATAATTACCAAGGAGCATATATGTATATTTGGTTCGGAAAGGCCATCTTAGTCCTATTTACACAATAGTGTATAATACTAAAGTATATGACTATTAGCTTTAAGTTGAATAAAAAGAAATATCGTTAAACACAAAACACCGGGCATGCGCCGCAGGAAGAAAGGTCGCTAAAAAAGGAGGCGAAAGGTTTCCGGTAAGTTTCTTCACAGCTGTTGGGTCCACATCCGCTTACGTGGAATGGTCGCGGCAATCATCGATTATGGTAGCGATCGATATGTTGGATGCCGAGGGTAAAATAGATAAGTCATCATCTGTTTCCAGGATTAGAAGTTTTTATAAAATAGTAATATCTTAGCAATGAAAGTAATCAAAAAAATAGGATGCGAAACAAAAGACTCGATCATCCTCTAAGTCAACAAATCTCTTTGTTGTATTGTCCAATTAATTTATTTTAATGAACAGGAGATAATCTTTAGATTTAATTACATTTCGTTGATTTCTTATGATTTTGTAGAATATATAAAGAAGGTAATGGCTGAGTCGTTCATTTTGAACAAGATAATAGTGACGAAGACATTCTCAAAGAGTCCTTTTTGAAGTCCGATTGAAGAGCCTTTGAACTTGGAACTTGGTTACAAATAATAATGGATACGAAACACTTCGAAAAACATAGACATGGCGTGTAGCTCAAAGTAGTTTTATAAACAGCCCTGGTAAATAAAAATGAACGAAAAATAAACAACATAAAGTCACTTTATTACATAATTGGCCCTTATGTTTCATTGTCTCTTCGTACTGTGATAATTTTGTTATTTTCAATGATTTAACATGGCATTTGTGCTATTAGTCTTAATTTCTTTGACGAAAAAGTTTGAAATATTTTTATGTGTATTGGTTTAGCAGCACCGTAAATTAGAGACATAAATGTCAATAGAGGTTTTAGCAGGAATTTGTTGGCTAACTTTATTTTTTTTTATTTATTGTTCGCCCTTCCTTGCCTTCAGGCAATACAGGTTTAGGCAATACTAACTTTTAATATTGCCAAAATATCAAAACATATCCATATAATTACAATGTAACATTATACACAATAACAATATATAAACAATATATAAATACAACATATACACAATAACAATAACTACAATAACAATAACCACGATACCAAAAACTATAATAACAATAAACATAATAGCAATGAACACCATAACAATTTATCAAGGTAACTGAGAAATCTAATCTTAGGCTGCTCCAAGGCTGTCATCTTCTTCCTCAGCTCCTCCGCTGTCAGGCGGCCTCCCAGGAATATGTCCTCTTCTACTGAGATTGAAATGGGATGAGCCAATCGCAGTCTTCCACCCGTATACAAAAGCTTTGTAGTGCGGGTAGTTTTCTTCTGTGATCAGCTGAGGGAAATCATTCTCCGAGAGAACATATAGTCCGGTTTCCCTCAGTAGTTTGACCCTTAGAGCTTCAAAGGCTGTGCAATTCATAATGATGTGCTCAGCAGTTTCTGGAATTCCACATCTAGAACATAAGGGATCTATGTCTACACCAAGGCTATGGAGTTTAGCCCGGAAACCCCCATGTCCTGTGAGAAATTGCGATATCCAGTAATCCGGGATTACCCATGTTGCATGTAAACGTGCCTGAACGCTGGGAAAGTATTTTCTCAAGGTAGCACCTTTCGAAGTTGCCACCCACCGCCGATTCCACGTATCTATAGAATGATCTCAGATAATCTTTTTCCATTTTCTGGGTTCTTCTGTGATTCTCGCTCGTATGTTCTCCGGAAGACCAGCTGAGTCCCCTCTCTTGAACTTATCCTTCAACACTTCTTCTCGTAAGAAGAGGTCGATAGGTATTCCTCCAGCTAAAACTTGTGCCGCCTCGTGAGACACACTCCTGTAAGACTTGGTTACCCTGAGCAGAGCCGTTCGCTGGATGGTTGCCAATCTGCTCTTTTGCCGCTGTGAAAGGTTCTGGTACCAGGCGGGTGTTGCGTATCTTAGGATACCCAAAATCACTCCATTATATATCGTCATCGTAGCCGGGTATCAAAGGCCCCAAAATGCACCCCCGACGCGGCTAAGACCGTTTAAGGCTAGTGCCACCCTATTTCTTAAGTATTCCAAATGAGGGGTCACATTAAATCCTCTTCCGATTCTTATTCCCAGATAGGTGACTTCCTCGCTGGGACGGATTCTGATGCCTTCTATACATATGTTTATAGGATGTGCCCTATCCGTTTTTCCTCTAAGTAGAATAGACTGTGTCTTTGAAACTGCCATTCTCAGCTTCTTACTTTTACACCATTGTCCTACCAGGGTGGTGCACCGTTTTGCCTCTTCTTTTATTCCAGACCTACTGTTGGAGGCCACTATAGCAGCTAAATCGTCGACGTAGGCCGTGGCAGAGAAATGCTGTTCCTCGAGCACACCCAGTATTTCATCAAAAACCAGCTTCCATAAAGCTGGGCCAAGAACTGATCCTTGTGGGCATCCCCTCTCTATAGAAGCTTCTTTCTCATAAGAACTTCCTCGGACCTTTACAGTCCTGTTCTGAAGGTAGCTGCTTATGAGAGTATATAAGTTACTGGGGGCTTCGTATTTCTGTAGTTGTTGGAGTACACGTGGCCACCAAACGCTGTCAAACGCAGAGGATATATCAAAGAGCAACAACATAACATACCGTTCATTCCTCTGTTCGACATCGGCGCGAATTCTGAGTATAGCATCTGTAGTTCCCTTACCTTTTGTAGAGCCAAATTGCCGTGGATGGCTTGCCTTTCTAAGTATCGGCTGTAGTCTTATCATAATAAGATTCTCCAGTACCTTACTCATCACGGGAAGAAGACATATAGGTCTATACGACTTAGGAAGCTGCTTATCCTTGTTCCCTCCCTTGTAGAGTAGTCTCGAATCTGCCACCTTCCAGCTTCTCGGAAAATACCCCCTATCTAGGCAGTCATTGAAAATTCCTAATAATATATCTTCCATATAGGGGATACTATTTTTCAAGATCGCAGCGTCTATAGAATCGAGCCCCGGGGCACGACCGGTTTTCTGCCTATCAACAGCAATACGAAGATCGTAAATATCCCATGGAGGGCAGAAGTCTGTTCCAGGTGGGTAAGTAGTTGTGCGTCTAACTAATTCTTCCTCTTCATTATCTTCCGACGGATCATCTTTAGGATATGTAGCCTCAATAAAAATGGTCGCTGCTTCTTCGAGGGTAGTCGCCTGAACATGTACATGCTGGAGGGCTGCCAATGTTTGCAAAGGAGTTAGTTTTCCTAGAGCAACTCTGTATGGAATTCCCCATGGATTCTTCCTTGATTCTTCGACAATGAATTCATCCCAGGACCTCCGCTTTTGTAAACGCACTTCATTTCGATATTCTTTAGCTTTGGCCTTGTACTGATTACGAAGTGCAATACGCCTCTCTTCATATCTGCATCGCTGGTACAACCTTCGTGCCTTGTAGACTTCCCTCTTCATTGTAGTTAAGGCCGGTGTCCACCATGGAACTAGTCGAGCTCTGGCCTTTCGCCGTTGGAGAGAATTTTCAGCTGCGTCAAGAATTGTATTAGTTATTTTAGAGACTCTATAGTCTAGATCGTCAGCACACTCCGTTTCCACCGATTCCCATTCTTCGTCGGCAATTTCTCCCTCCAGCATGCATTTGAAGACGCTCCAGTCATTCCTTCGAGTTACGTAACCCTTGTCAATATCGTGAAAATCTGGCATATCCTGCACTAGACTGAATTCCAGGACTTTGTGGTCAGAACTAGTTTCAGATCTGAGGTTCCAGTCAACAATGTGTCGTACTAATGTCGTTGATGCCAATGTCACATCAATCGAACTTTCACCCATTGGCCCTGAGAAAGTGGGAGTGGAAGAGATGTTGTTGACTACTACTAACTGGCTCCTTGCTATAAAATCACCAAGCTTAGCCCCTCGTCGGTCTGTTCGATTGGAACCCCAAACCGTGTTCCAAGCGTTAGTATCCGAGCATAAGATCACATTCCTGCAACTAGATGTGATCGTTTCCATGACAGAAATACTTTCCTCTATATTACTTCCGTTAGGCAGGTAAGCCGAGATCATCGTAAAAGATAAACTGCCCCACTTTACGTAGCATGCGACACAATCAGCCGTAGAATATTGTCTAAGATACATCACGTCAAGATTTGGATTGTTGACCACTATAGCAGCCCTAGGCCTCCTCTCTCCACTGCTCAGAGCTATAACTCTTGACGTGAGACCAAACCCCGTGACCAAGTTCCTATGGCTGGTCGGTTCCTGAATTACCATCATGTCGTAGCGTCGAGAAAGAGCTCGCAACTCGTCTGCCACTACTCTTCGGCGACCCATGTTGAGCTGAAGGATGGTAATTCTATTCATAATAGGTACGTTTCGCTATTTCCTTGCACCATGTTAAGTGCACAGGGCACTCCCGACTTCCAGCCTTGTGCTTTGTTTTACTATGATCTGCATTCGCCCGTTTACAATTAATGCAGGTTGGGTCGGCCAATACTTTCTTCTTTGGACATTCTTTCATTAGATGGCCACTTCCTGCGCACCAAATGCAAACCACTGAGTTTGCAGTGCAAGTGGCCTTGGTGTGTTCATAGCCCTGGCACTTGGTGCAGCGAGGGGCATCCAGGTAATCCTTAAAGTCATGGACTACCATCTGTTGGCTAACTTCTGTCTTGTTTTTAATCTAGACTCTTTTCTAAGTAATAAATACATTCATTTAATTTTTTCTAAATACAGCCCCATGTTATTCTCCTATTGCATTAAGCCTTAAGTATAAGGAATTAAGAAATACGGAAGGGCATGTGTCTAGCAACAATAACAATGTGCTAAGAGCTTTGATGATATGTTAAATATTAATGAATAATTAACATGAAGGTAAATATTAATAGAATGCAGTCTATTCATTTTCACGCAATAATTGTACGAAATGTATTTCTTCATTGCGATAAAGATGTTATTAAAAAGCATTCGCCAATCCAATATACTTCAATCACTTATCACTTCATCAGTCAACCTTTATTCAATCAGTGTAACAAATAGCCGTAGGAACTAGGACAACTATTTGTTATCAAAAAAATACTTTTTTTCTTTGATTTATTGGATAAGTTCTTTCAAGTTCGCTAGATCAACCAGACGTCGCACAGTACTTCGATCAAAAGACAAAAATCGAAAAATCAACAAACTTATCTTCATTTTAACAGTGATTTTTACTTGTGTAACACAACAAGCGGCCCCATCAGCATTGCTGGAGTTTCTCATGGTATATACAATATATTTAACATATTTACTTCTTTTTTTTTATTCCTGTTTTGCTTTTTTTTAATTAAAAAAAAAATTAATAATATATCAATAATGATGAAAGTATAGTTGACTGGATGATGGTTTGAGAAGAAGATAGTCAGGGATGCAGTCAAAGTAACACCACGTTAAAGAAGGATTTCTTTAATACGTGCCAACGTTTGAGCAGTCTTCGTCCTTCTCCTCACAAGTGTGGTTCGGTGGCCCTGAAGAAGACCTGCAACGCAGGTCGAAACGTTGGCACGTATTAAAGAATTCCTTCTTTAACGTGGTGTTACTTTGACTGCATCCCTGACTATTTTCTTCTCCAATAATATATCAACTTCAGAAGTGAATTTCTCCAAAAGACCCCTGTGGAATTTGTATATGTTATTACCCTGTTATAATTAAGTGCTGGGTTCGTTTTCACTAAGTGCGCAAGGTGCGAAGGATTTGTAAAGATTTGTTTTTCTTTTTTCCAGTCAAATCGAGCTCTATTTCAAAAATGAATTTCGGTGCCAACTGAAAGTTAACAATCAATCGTGGCAGCTAATTGCATAAACCAGTTGAAACCAACATGTCTGTAAACTTTATCAGAGGTCTTGACTTTATATTTATATTTAGATCTAAAGGGGAAGAAGTATGTGAGACTAGGAAATTTCATTGACCAGTATAATAGTTTACCAAGTTATACCAGTCTAAAAATATAAACATCAGTTAATATCTCAAGATATAATAAATGTTAATAAAATATTCACTGAAGTCGACATTAGACACTCTTGAATAAATGTGCAGAAAGTATAATGAAAATAGTAGATACCCATAGTAGTTGTAAGTTGCAACTTACATGCAAATGAGGATTCGATATGAGGGGCACAGTGCACAGTATTTAGGACTAATTACTATAAATTAGTATATAAATAAATTAAGTACTTAATTATTTTTCAGAAAAAAAAATTTCTGTTGTTAAATATATAGTCTTAGGTAATTAATAAATTTATTTTTTGTAACAAACTCGGTCAGTTTGAAGCACTTTTTTTGTTATCTTTAGTTTTTACTTTCAAGAAAAATACCACCGATAAAAAGCTATTATAAATCTATCGTGGTTTCCTTTTTTTTTGAATACCAACTCACATTTGAAATAACACCAAAGTTACCTATTACTCACACTTATCATTTCCCCATTTTTCTTAACAAAAACCGCCCAAATTCACGTTTTATTCTAATTTGTAGGCAAAAACAAGTGAATGCTTCACTTGCGACCCGGCATATGGGGTATATTCCTAATCAGCGTCAGATTTCCTATTAAGTTCTGCTTTCAATGGAATTTTGTCCAAAAATGCTATGTATTCAAAGCACTGTGCGCCGTCGAGTTTCTGAACTCTCTGATGGAAATAAATAATTGGTGGCTCGTATACCCCATCATTAATGGGTCAATGGGTTCCCCTTGGGAACAAACGTATCTTCGACCCGCAGATGTACACGGCAGGCTCCACGCTTCAATCGATTCTACAGGACTGCAACAGGAGATCCAGTCGCAATCGTGGAGAGGTCCCGTGGGAACTTGGAATCAAGACACAGGGATTGCGTCTTTGTGGCAAATTAGTGTGTTTGCAAAATAGACAGTCACATTCTCTATTGAAGGGAATGTGTGCACGAAACCGTTTGTTTCCGTCACTTTTTTTGCATTTTTTATACTAGGAGTTTAACCGGCTATATTACCACTAATTATATTTTGGACACCTAATATGATAGTGAGTAATATAACACAGTGCCAATAGCTGTGGTACCATCACGTAAACTAATAACTGACTCGGAACTAACTTCATTTATAGCTAGTGAATAATGCACAAATCATGGCAGTGAACAGTAAGATATTAGATAAGGTAAAAATAATATCTTAACAAATCAAACGGAGGGCAAAACTATAGCTTCGTTGAATCCTCCCAAAATACTCAATAAATCTTGATTTGACATTATTTAAATTTAACATGAACATTAAATCAGTTTTCGAAATCAATGATTTTACAAACGGTCTCCTATGCATTTATTATTAATGGACCAGCAATTAGCAGAAAATTCGAATTAAGCATTGTTTCTCCATTTGCCTTGATTGTTCTGAAATAAACAACTATTGTTTATATATTTGAATTAATTAATCTTCTTTAGTTTTTAACGAAATACCCAAAAGCCATTACTTTACTAAAAACATACTTATATGAGTTATTGATAATGAACAAAAAACCTAAAATAAAATAATAATCTGAATACTCACTTAAACGTAATAAACTGGTAAACACAACATACCTGAAAAAGAAATGAAAGAATTAGTAAAAATCTACAACAATCCAATTGAATGAAACCAACAAAATCAATGTGGATTAATAAAACAGTCTTGTATGGTCAATCCATTAAAAATCAAAAATGCTCTTATCTATAGACCTATATGCCACAGAACGAAGGGAGGTATAAATAATATTAGAGTAAGTGAAAAGTAGATATATCAAACTCAAAATATATAAATTGTATAATATAAATTATATTTATGTGATTTTGTAATTTTCAATTTATAAATATAATTATAACAGTATGTTTATACGAGCAACTTTCTGAAATCGATATTTCTAAATTGATTTTGTATCTCAACGATATCCCTAATTTTTTTTTTTAAAACTAAACCTATGCGTGTTTAAATCAATTCCGATTTCTTTTTTAAATACATCACTAATTTAATTAAAAATAATTAATGATGGAATCATAATCAGTTCAATATAAAAAAAAAATCAGCTAGAGAATGCCTGAATTAATAAAGTCAAGGCTAAAACAATACTTCCAGAGCAATACGATATCTTCCCATTAATATTTCGTTACAATCCTTCTCTCTTACGATTTCCTTGGCTTCTTTGCCAATGATAAACCTATCATTGACTGCAAAATCTTTGAAACTAAAACATAATAGTCACCTTATATTCTTATTAGTTCCATATTTACTAATTTTACTGATCATTTGTCAAGACTTTGACAATTCTTCAATGTTATAAACTATGTTAATCCTGTCGATTATTAGATCGTATATATTGTTCCAAGTCGGAAAAACGTGGAATAAATTAAAGGTATTTAATCGATTCCTTAAATTTAATCTGAATCACCTTGCTCTCTCTTTCAACGTAGAAAGCAAAACAAATTCAAAAACGCTCGTTAAGGTTCAATTTAAGAAAGGTTTCCGATCAGTTCTAATCAAATGCCTTGATTAGTACGAGATTCTACCATTACCATATATAGTCCAAGCAACGAAGACCAAAAAAGGCCGACTAGGGGACTTAATTCATGTAGAAGCCAATTTTGGCACAGTTGTAGGGGAAGGTGTCCTTAACAACATACTAAAAGTACGGGGGGTGGGGGTGGGGCTAACGGAGGGGGGGCGCTCTAAAGGTCGTTTTTTTCAGTTTTTCGTTAATAACTCGAAGACTCTTGCCCCTAGCGAAAATGTGTTTATGTACTAAATTAATAATTATAAAATTCTTTACAAAAAAGGTACTATACACTTTTTTGCTAACAGCAATGCTTAAGGAGATATGGAGCGAGAAAAATGAAAATTAAAAGAAAAAAAACCCTTTTTTATTGTTAAAAATGAAATGTTTATGGTTTATATAATTAATCTTTTAGCGCCCTTGGTTCCAAATATCATAAAACAGCTTACATATGTATGTATGTATGTATGTATGTATGTATGTATGTATGTATGTATGTATGTATGTATGTATGTATGTATGTATGTATGTATGTATGTATGTTTTTTTTTTTTTTTTTTTTTTTTTTTTTTTTTTTTTTTTTTTTTTTTTTTTTTTTTTTTTTTTTTACGAGGGTAGGGGAAATCTTCAAAAGACATTGTTAGGCCCGTACCTAACCATGTGTGGGATTCCTACCCACTAAAACCACCTCCCTACACCTGTTTACCCTCTCCACGGAACCGCCGTTAGGCATTACATCATGGAGAGGAATGGCTGGGTGCCGCCTCATGGTAGTAGGCTACATCCTGCTGCGCCTATCTCTCTCTTCTTGCCTGAGCCGCTTGATAGTCTCAACCGCTAACCTCTGGCCCGCCATCCAGTACTCCTCAGAAGCCAGCATCAATTGCACCAGACCATCAACAGTCGGCAAAACTCCACAGACCTGTCGGAACTCTTCTCTTTCTTGCTGAAAGCGAGGGCATATGAAAAACACGTGCTCTGCACTCTCATCCACCGCCGGGCAGGCTGGGCATTTCCCTGTCACATCTAGTTTGAACCTATACTGATATGCTCGGAAGGCTCCATGTCCAGTGAGCAACTGAGTTAAGTAGTAGTCTACCTCACCGTGCTTCCGGTCCACCCAGTGTTGAATACGAGGGACCAGCCTGTGTGTCCATCTCCCACTTAAAGCAATGTCCCAACGCTGCTGCCAAGCTACAATAGTTTCTTTCCTCTCATTGGCTCTGGGAATGCGTTCACTTCTTTGATATGACCTCTTCCTTTCTTCAGCTATTAGTTCGATAGGTGGCATCCTGGCTACCACGCATGCTGCCTCATAGGATACAGTTCTAAATGCACTAATAACTCTAAGGACGCTTCGGCGGTACACAGAGATCATAGGCCTTCCGTACGCATGTATGTCTAAAGCATCCCTCCATATCACTGCAGCGTAAAGGACAATGGATGTTACGACACTTGACAGCAGTAGTCTTCGGGTCTGCCGGGGACCTCCTATGTTAGGCATCAGTCGAGACAGTGCAGTGTTCACTCCAGCTGCTTTCTCTGACACCTTCATTATGTGCTCTTTGAAGGTTAGGCGTTCATCAATTTTCACTCCTAGGTAAGTCAAGGAGGATTTGGACAGAATCGCCTCTCTACCAACTGTTACTCTGATTTGTTCAATTTTTTTCCTGCTGCTAATTAGGAGCACCTCAGTCTTACTATCAGCTAGTTGCAGCCCCACTGATGCCAGCCAGCTGCGGATTAGGGAAACACTCCGGTTGGCTCTTAAAGTTACCTCCTCTAAATATTTCGCAACTACCACCACTGCGATGTCATCAGCATATCCTACTATTTTGACGTCTCCTGGAAAGCTCAGTCTGAGAACTCCATCGTACATTATATTCCACAGCAAGGGTCCCAGCACTGATCCCTGGGGCACTCCCCCAGTTATTCCATAATTCTTCTGCCCATCGTCAGTTGTAAATACCAGGACCCTGTCTTTGAAATAATCCGCGATTATCTTCCTGAGGTACACAGGAATTCCCATATTTCTTAGAGCATCAAGAATACAGCACCATCTCGCTGAGTTAAAGGCATTTTTCACATCCAGCGTAATGATGGCACAGTACCTCTTCGCACCTCTCCTCCATCTCTTTCCAGCAATTGCATCGCGTGCCGTGTCTACAACGAGGTTGATTGCTTCCACTGTAGATCTCGCTTTGTTTGTATGTATGTATGTATGTATGTATGTAGTATGTATGTATGTATGTATGTATATATATATATATATATATATATATATTTTTTTTTTTTTTAAGGCTTTTATAGACCTTGGAGATCCTTAGTTAATTAAATACATAATAAATAGTTAAAATAAAGAATATTAAACTAAGTGATACTTATCGAGCCCAGGAAGTATCAGAGCTGTTTGATTAAATAACTTGGATACCGTTACTTTTAGCACATTTTGTTTTCTATACATTATTAAAGATAAGAAATTTTGCAACAAATTTGGTTCTATTTATTTTTTTGCTAAGATCAATAGTTATAGAACTGGGGAAGACGAAAAAATTGGCTAACTTGTGGTAAGTTGCACTTTTCCGCGAAAACACGTTTGTCGACACTTTTTTGACTATAACTCCAAAATTATTTGTTCGATTTGAATTTTTTTTTTTTTTTTTATCTGAACGCTGATTAAATTTGCTTTCTGAAGCCACAAATGTGAAATTTTGATCAAGTCTCGTAAAACACCCATGCCAACACGTTGAGAAACCCATACTATTGTGCAATTCTTTTTTTTTTTGGTTCATTTCTCACTACAACTCCAAAAATATTGGTCCGATCCCAAATTTCTTTTTTACATCTCAAAGCTGGTTAAATTTCCTGTTAGATTCTATAGATTTAAGTTTAATAAAGTTCCGTGAAATATCCATTCTACTTCGTTAAATTCCGTGTACTGTTGTGAAATCCTTATTTTTTCGGAACATTTCTCGTTATAACTCTAAAAATATTTATTCGATCCTGAATTTCGTTTTTAAATCTTAAAGCTGGTTAAATTTGCAATTAGATCCTATATATCAATGTTTGATTTAAGTCCGTGAAACACCCACGCCAGCCCACTCAACATTTCAAAAATGTCAGGTTTTGCCAAAACATACACATTTAGTGTGCTAGCATGGGTATTACATGGAATATAATTAAAAGTCATAGAAAGGACCTGATTGATAATTTAAGTAGCTTTAAAATGAAATAAAGCAATTTGGAATCGGACATATTTTTAACAACTCGCAGTTGTTAGCGTGCTGGCAAGGGTATTACATGGCATTTTATCAAAATTTGATATATAGGACCTAATAGAAAATTTAACCAGCTATGAGATGGAAAAAAGAAATTTGGAATCAAACAAATATTTTTAGAGTTATAACGAGAAATGTTCCGAAAAAATGAGGATTTTACAACAGTACGCGGTATTCAGCGAGGTGGAATAGATATTTCATGGAACTTAATTAAAATGAAATATAGAGTATCTGATGAAAAATTTAACCAGGTTTAAGATGAAAAAAAGAAATTCGAGATTAGACAAACAGTTTCGGAGTTATAGACAAAAGAGTACCGAGAAAACGCGTTTTTGAGGAAAAGTGCGACTTGCCGCAAGTTAGCCAGTTTTTCTTCCTTCACAGTTCTAAAACTATCGATCTGACAAAAAAACGAATAGAACCAAATTTATTGAAAATTTGCTTAGCTTTAATAATGTATATAACACAAAATTTGCTGAAAGTAACGGTTTCCGAGTTACTGGATCAAAGTGCTAAATACATACAATTTTCAACACTTTCCCCCCTCCCCTGCTCAAACCTGAAGATGTTTCAAAGAAATCTTTTAACCACATTTACAGCTAAGGTTGATGAACAATATGCAATAGTCAGATCTTTTTATTTTTGGTTCGATATCAAGGTTCGAATGCTAATTTCCCTGTCCTATAATAAGCATATTTGGCTTAACAACAATAATTTTATTTTTAGCAATAAGCCTTCAAATTATATTAATAAACTATTGATTTTTAGCAATAAACATTGCAATTTCAACAATATATATATATATATAAATGTTAGCAATAAAAACGTGTTTTTTTTTCATTTTCCATATTTCCCCCACTATATCTTCTTAAGCATTGATCCTAGAACCAAAATGTATAGAACCTTTTTTGTAAACAATTTTATGTTAATTGATTTAGTATATAAACACATTTTCGCTAGAGGCAATAATTTTCGAGTTATTAACGAAAAACAGAAAAAAAACCGACCTTTAGAGCCCCCCCCCCACCCTTAGCTCCACCCCCACCCCCCAGTACTTTTAGTATGTTGTTAAGGACACCTCCCCCTACAACTGTGCCAAAATTGGCTTCTACATGAATTAAGTCCTCTGAAAATCCTTCGTTGCTTGGACTAATAGTCTAATGTTAGTAGAGTGGATACCAAAAAAAATATCGATTACTTAAACAGGTAAATTTAAATAGAATATTAACAGGTTCATAACAGGTGCAGCTAATTATTTTCTATAAATAGGTTATTATTATTATTTCTGGAAATAGGTTAATAACAAGTCTTGTTTGTTCGAACATTATTTATCTATTACATAACTGTCGCATGCCTATTAATGAAAATGTGTCTTTCGTAAAAAAAAATAAATAAAATATACTTAAAATATTAAATTAAAAATCATGAAGCACGGAAACTGATCTTCGAATTCCTTATAACTTATCACGCATACAGACAGATTGATAGCAGGCATGAGTGCACAACTGAGAATAACAATGGCTAATGTTTTAATAATTTACATATGAAACATAGTTATTCATGCCGTAACTAATGTCCATTGTATAATTAAAACTGGTATGTTCCCTCGAGATTTCTAGTTGTATTGCGTAATCTCATCTACATACACAATAACGCATTCGCACATTGTATTACTTAAAAATCTAGTATATACTTCCTCAAACATAAAAGTTATAATATAAACGCCCATAATACCGGTAATTTTCGTTTTTTTTTACCTGAAACACGAAAACGAACCTTTTTTCAAAGAAGGTCTTAGTTTATTAATTGTTGCTGGAACCAGTACCTACGAAATGAAAAAGAGAACTCTGAACTCGGACCATTTTTCGCGTTATGGTTTTATGGCAAGTTATGGTCTTAGAAAAATTAAAGAAATTGACCAACTTGCGGTCAGTCCCACTTTGCGAAGACACGTTTGTAGTACTCTTTTAACAATACAAATTCAATTTTCTCATCTTAAAGCTGGTTAAATTTACTACATATACGTTATAAGTTTTGATCAAGTCCCCTAATGTAGACATGCTAGCACGCTAAAAAACCCGTACTGTTGTGAAATCCCAGTTTTTGGAACATTTTTCACTATAACTACGATAGCATTCTTCCGATCCCAAATTTTTGTTTTCTATTTCAAAGCTGGTTAAATTTACTATTAGATTCTATATATGTAATTTATATTAGATCCCGCCAAACACCCACGCTAGCACGTTAAATCTGTGTTTTTTGATTAAATATGACAATTATGACATGTTCAATGGGCTGGCGTGGGATTTAATCTTAATTTATACATATACATAATAGTAAATTTAACCAGCTTGGAGATAAAAAAAAGAAATTGGGATCGGACTAATAGTTTCGGAGTTATAGCCAAAAGAGTACGACAAACGTGTTTTCACGGAGAAGTGGGATTGACTGTACCGCAAGCTGGCCAATTTCTACAATTTTTCCCAAGACCATAATTATGCGACAAATGGTCCTAATTCGGAGTTAATTTTTTTTCATTACGTATGTACTGGTTCCAGCAACAATTAATATATATATAAAGACTTTTTTCTAAAAAAGCTTCGTTTTCGTGTTATAGGTAAAGAAAAACGAAAATAACTGGTATTTTGTGTTGTTTTTTTTTGTGTGTGTTTGGGTATGAAGCCGACGGCTGCCGTGGTAACAAACTTCTGATTCGGATTCTGCACCCCCAAAAAACATAAAGATAACTGAGAATAAAACTTTGGCAGTTTTTTCTTCACCAAACCCTTATTTAACTGGACTATTGGGAGATTTGTGCAATATAGGATTTCTAGGAAAGGATCAATGTTCATTCCAAAGATCTTAAAAGAGAGGTAGAAAGCTATTGGATGACTATTATAGAATAAAGTAGAACGTTTGACATTAAACAAAATAGAGAAGAGATATGACTCTTCAGAACCTATCTTAAAAGGGAAACCTTTTGTGAAATCAGATATTCTCCTTAACTTTAATATTTTTGTGAGAAATAGGGACTTATATTAGATTTTTTTCAATTGATTGGAAAATCCAGAAAAAAAAAATGAGAAATCCATTAATATATTTATTAATAAAATTTAAACTTTTGTCTCCTCCCCACACAATGATTGTGTGCCACGGACCTTTCGGACTGTCGTAACGTATATACGTTACGCGGCAAAACCGGATACACTGACAATATGCAGAGCTTCAAAAGTGAATGTTCATCATTCCCATAAAATTTAAATCATTCAATAAACCTTTAAAAAACAAAAAAACAATTTAAACATAAAGTAATCCTGTGGTGTTGAATCAGTATAATTTTTATAGCAAAAATCTATAAGCCTAGTGAACCTAAGATTTAAACATTTCTTATAACATTATAAAAAAAAAAATAAATAAATAATGATTTTCTTTTTTAAATTTTACACCTCCTCTTTGATTCAATCTAAAATTAAAATATTTCGTGAATAAATTACATGAATATAATTTTTCGAAATTTATATATAAATAATAGAGTTTTTTTATTATTATTATTATTATTATTATTTTTTAAAGATCTCATGGTAATAAAAAATATCTTCTGGTGAAGGCTGTACCTTATTTGCCATCCTCGTACTTTTTCTCTTCTTTATTTTATTATCTTAGGAAACGTGATCGATTCGAATAAAGAGAAAAAAAAACCAAGACTCCTGAGGTAAGAAAACGCAATCCACTCAATGCCTTGAGAATAGCATCTGATAATAAATTTAATTAAGAAATCAACAGAAAAATTGATTAAAAACTCCGTCGTACCAATTTAGACAGTTTTGTTTCAATTTAAAGCTTTTGCTTTAATAATAATAAAAATATTTATTACTGTAATACAGCGTAATAATGCACAATAGGAGACAACTGACAGTTCTGTTTGACAGGATTTTATAAGCTATTATTATAGGAACAAAGACTATAATAGAACAAGGGACCAAATCAAGCGAGTCAATCCTTCCTGTTTCAGCTTCGTTATTTTTTATTCGAAATTATTAATCTGAAAAATATACTTCATCAGACAATTTTCTCTCTATTATAATTTTTTTTTCTTTTCTTCAATTGTTTCCGGCATTCGTTATGCTTAGTAATGAAGCAACAAGTTCCGCTTAAACATACAATTTTCTACAATTAAACATGAAAACATTTCGCAAAGAATAATTTTGGAATCAATACAGATAATCACTGAAAAAATCATAATAGTAATCTTATGTAGTCAAACAGGTTAACTATCACCTATTTCTTTAATTTTTTCGCCGAAAAAAATATTTACTACCAAAATCCTATATACATTGATAATCAGCAGATATGGCAACAATGCACAGTATTCAGGAAATAAATTCAGTTTATGTTCTATTTTCCATTTTTGAAAATGGAACAAGAATCTGTATCAGGTTATCTTTAGAGGACGTCAAGGAAGTGTTTGTATGATTTATTGAATAAAAACATATGTAAAGCCACAATAAATATAATTATTTTTAAACTGGTTATATATATATTTTAAACTTTTTTTTTTTTTTTTTTTTTTTTTTTTTACGACTCTCCATTTAATTTTTTTCTCCTGTGTGTATAACGATTAGAATCAAGTATTTTTTAGTATTTCTATAGGAAATAAATATCTTATATAGACAAATTATATATAGTTTAATACAAAATTAACAACACATCCAATAAACATTTGATAATCCCAGATATTTTTTTTTCTTCAAAAAGTCAATACATTTTTACAATATACAACAATACATGAAAATTAAATAAAATCAAGAGGACCACTTCTGTTTCTTTGAAATATATATCCATAAATGACACTAAAGGTGTGAGTCTGTAATTTACTGGTTAAACATCATTCTGAATCAAAAGTAAGGTCCAGATGTGCGGACCATACAAAGAACATTTAAATTCTCACATAAATCGAAAACTCTTGAATTTGTAACCGAAGAAAAAATGCAATTGGAACGCAATTATTCCACATTGCTGCAATATAAATATATATTTATATTATTAAATAAATATACGCATTTTGATAGAGTAGAAACAGTATATATAAAATAAAATATTCATAGTAAATTGTAAATTCAAGATATACGATAGCTCAGCAATTGATCATAGATCCCGGGTTGAATTTAATTATTTTTGTTATTAATTTGATTTTTAAGAAATTGGATTCAATGGAAAAATACAAAAATAGCCAATATAGGCTAATAACTGCAAGCAGAATTAAGTAATTACTTAAAATTCCAATCTCATTAAATATAAGATTACGGAAAAATTATCGATTGAGATTTCTGAACATTGGAATATAAATGTAAAATTAATAGTACATGTTACAACTGATGTTTACTGCATAAATTCTATACCCAATCCGAAAGTACAGTCTGTTTAAATATAACGAAAATATAAGTATTTGAATGGCAACGCTAATAAAAGATAAGAGAAGATCAGGGAATGACATTAACCAAATAGACGAGGGGGAGCTATGGCCTAGATCCAGGTTAGGTAACAGGCAGGGAGGTTTCACTAGCCGAAGAGAAAGAGTGTGGAGAATGTGCCGTGGCGGCCGTGTTTCGTCGCAAGCGATTTCGGAACAAACTATCGACAATTCTCAAGGAGATATATCGATATGGGCAAGGACGTATGTCGCGAAATTCCAAAGGCTTCGAGGAACAATGTTTGAGACAATTTACTTTTGATATTGAACCTAAGACTACAGTTTCTACTTTTTAATACTAAACAATTTTTTAAGATATTCCAAAGGTATAAAGGTCAAATCTATAAAATTCTATTACTGAGTATCCTGCCAGCAGTCGTTAATGAAAATTACATTACAAAAGACAATAATACAATCTTGTGAAACCAATGAATAAAACAAAAATAAAAACAAGAATCTTGTGAAACCAATGAAAATAAACATAATTTTATGCTTAAACATGTATATTCAAGCAGTTTTTTCCCGTTCATAAATCGATATTTTTTGTAATGATATGTAATGTTGCTCCATACCATAGTAATTAGTTAGTTCACTTATAATGCATAATTTCCTATATTTTATAGTTCATAAAACTCAATAATAAAAAAGTTTATTATTCGAAGGGTGTTTGGCTAGAAGGGGGAAAATAAAATTACAAAGTCTATATTCTTTCAAACTAGGAACGGGTTCTTCAAACCCTAAAAAAAATTGGCAATCCTCTTTCTAGCCACCATGAGACCACCTTAAGTGACAGTACTCGTACATGGGGCAAGCTAACAGGTGGCGATAAAATCTCAGTGTGGATTTTTTTACACATTCCCCCTTCTAGCTTAACAACCTTCATTTATATTAACAAACAATTAAATAATGTCGAACTAAAATCAAAAATTGAGTACTATTTAAATTTATAACATTCGATATTGGGGGTCGAATTGAAATTGCTTTCCCTTTATAGGGATAATAAATATCAAATGAAGGAAACTGATGCTCAGCATTCCCAAAATTCTAACATTCTAAATGGTCATTTGTTTATTTTTAAAAAATAAAATGGTCGCAAGTAAGGGCTACTCTACCTATATCGTTCGAATTTGCTTTTTATAACTTCAAATAACCATCCTATGAACTCTAACTGAACTATATACTAAACACAACAGACTAAGTAAATATATATATCTAATATTAGAATTTATGAATATTTCCAGATTCTCCAAGAAGGAAAAGGAAATCGCATACCACGTCTTACGCCGGCGTGTCTTGATAGCATGTGGACGATTCGTGCAGTTCGGTAATGAAGGTTTTCTTGATCCCAAGCCATGCAAACAGATGTTTCGGAAAGGCATCTTAAAGTTTGCAGGCAACCAAGAGGGTATATTAATTTGACAATATGAACCTATATTTTTTAATCATGCTGCAAATTGTTCATTTGATTGAAACAAAGCATATTATATGCATTGTATGTACAAAATGCAAAATATATATAATGGTTGCTAAGTAGGGCACTGCTGTGGAAGGTGCTGTCAGTTTGACTAAGAAGCAGAAAATAGCGTTGCATTAAGTATTTCGAAAATGCTGAGGGAAAATGGGTCAAACACTAGAAGAAATATTCTGTCACGTTATGGTTCTTGATAGAACTCCAGCAACTAGCTACCAATGGGCCCTACCAATGAGTTTACTCGACTGCATTACGTTGCAGGTGCGTTACATTTGATGTCGTAACATGCAAAGAAAGCCATGTTAACAGTTAAACTTAGCTGAAGTTGAACATGATTAATTTGATCGGTAATAAATTATACAAATAGTTCGTATAAAAAATAAGTTATCTATATCTATACTATTATATAAAAGGACAACCCATTTTTTTTTTTTTTTTTTGTGACTACTAACCACGAAAACTACAGAACCAATCTGTACTAAATTGTGCATACCACATCATCTTTATAGTTCCTGGAAGGTTTAGCAATAATAAAATCGACTAATTTTCAATTGATCTGTTATTAAAAAAGAGATAATACGTGGATAATATTGAAGTTTTAAAACTGACCGATAGGTGCTCGCACCATTCTACACTAATTGATAATAAAATTTACTTAAATTCAATTAAATGATTAAAAAAGATTTAAATATATGGTGCGACATGTGGATCCCAGTGAAAATCGACCGATATGTGGTTAGCACCCTACGACATCAATACTATTGTACCCTCTATACCAAATTTTAACTACATAATCTTCATATCTCTTAGAAGGATTACAATATTAAACCTTTGAATGTACAATGTCGAGTGGCAGAAACGAGGTTTGCCACACTGTCTTTTATTAATCGACATTAAAATCTAATCATATATAATCAATAATATTATTTCTGCTGAATAAAAATAATTACAAAATCAAAATGTCGATACTGTGCTGTTTGATATTGTGAGTAAAAATATGGGACTCCATTATCCGCAAGATTTTCCTAATAGTCTCTGTCCATCTGGATTACCAACTCATACATTAAAACTAAATTTGAGTCATCATTCGTCTCCTCGCCAGTGTGGTTCGGTGGCCCTGAAGGAGACCTGCAAGGCAGGTCGAAACGTTGGCACGTATTAAAGTATTTCTATTTAGACGTGGTGTTCCTCTTTGACTGCATGTGTGTGTGTCATACAAGATTTTTATCGATAAACAAATAAAACTTCATTTATTAGATAGAATTATTTAAGTTCTTTACTTATTAGAGCGGGTACTTAATACGCGTTCTGTTGCTACTTTGGTTAAAGCTTTTACTATTAATAGATACTAACATTAACCCTATTTATTAGACGAAATAATACGCATTTATTAGACGAACTTTAAAGTTTTGCTTCTTAATAAAGTAAAAACTAACGTTGAGTGGCTGCCATTAATTAATAAAATTTAGATAGCAATCTCAATTAAAATTAATTTTCTTTCGAAAACCGTTGAGCAACCACAATTGAAGATACTTTATTATAAGAGAGATCGATTTCATTTTAGATTTGTCTTGAGGATTCTGAGAAAAAAAAATTGAGCTTATTATTCTCAAGAAACTTCAGTAAATGAAATATTAACCATGTTCCACCAATTTCGAAACCATTCCCGCAGCTGATATGCACACCATTGTCATCCAAATGATCCACCAAAGAAAAAAATCTCGTAACATAATCGATAAGCTGCATGATTCTCGGATCGTTCAACTTCACCATTTACCGACCGTGTGAATCCACCAGAACCAGTCTTTTGAGAACGGGACGGACTGGATCCTATTACGCAACTCCATGGAAGTGCAAGTCCGTCCTTTGGTAGAATATGGCGGAAATATGGCGTTTTGTGTAGCACGTCCCGGACGTTATATCATACTCACTATTACGTATACAAAGCTAACTTAATGTAAAAAGATAACAATTTAAGGAGCAAACCATGCTTGTTTTTTGAAAAAAAAAACTACCAGTAGTGATTCTTCTGTAACTCCGAATAGCAAGAAATCCAATATAAAGTACCAAATGAATTTCTGTCAAATTATAATAATACTATATGGGAAGTAGTGTATAAGACTCCTATGTTTTAAAATAATCTATAATTCTTTAAAAACGTTCAATTAAAAAATTTAAGGAATACTAATTATATATATTAGTTAATAATCAGCTATAAATATGTAACAGTGCTATCAGAGAGGATGGTTTATTAGAAAGGTATCTAGATATTGACATTCATTGTTATTTAGATTTATAAATTTATATCTTAAAATCTCAATAAATTGATCAGTAGGATTCCAACCAAATCCATCCTCTAAATTTTTCAACACCGGTCGATAAAGGTCATTGATTGGTGTCATCAATGAGTTATCCGCATTTTTATAGAACCATTTTCTATTAGGTTTCACAAATCCGTCCATCCAAGGAATAAAAGTTATTAAAAATCATAGAAAATGGAATTGGCTGATATAGAAATTCTAAGCCATCAGTGTAAATAACTATCATGCAACATTCATTGTCAAATAAATTGTAAAATAAATAATATATCGCATTTATTAATAAAATAAAAAATGGAATTTATTCATAATTAAAATTAATTTAAATATTTACACAATAAAAGAAAAAAAAATATTTAAACAATACTATATAACTAACAAGAATTTTGCGGCATAAACTCATGTGTAATAGCTACCTGAACTCGAAAAAATATTTTTTAAAATACATATATTGTTTAAAGCTGATGTTTATTAAAAAATATTAATATAATATAATAGACCTCGAGAATATTTACAATGACCGAAAAATGAAATCAAGAGATATCTTTTTCATGTAATAAGCTATTGCTTTTAAATTAACGCTAACCACGAATTTATTAATATTAGAAAAATAGCCTTTACCAATGCATAAAATAAAATAATTTTATAGAAAGTATCAATATTTATATGTCTGTGTATATACATATATATATATATATATATATATATATATATATATATATATATATATATATATATATATATATATAAATGAGTATATATTTGAAGTGTTAAACAAATATTTATTTAATATAATAAATAAGTCAAATAACAAAATAAGAAGTCTACGCGTGACTTGGTGAGGAGTATTGATTGTCTTACAGGTCGATTAGGCACTCGCAGGGATCTTAAATAAAAAAAAAAAAAAATTTAGTTAATAGTATTAAGTATTAAGTGTTAAGAATAAAATCTTAAAAGTAAAACTAAAATCTTAATAATGTAATTCTTCAACGTTACATAACAGTGGATTAGTAGGAAATACTAAAAATGAATCTAATCATTTTTTAAGCGAACTCACAAATCATAAAATTATATTTTACTGTTGAGACTTTTTTGACTATTATTCTGAACTATCAAGAAATTTTGTTTTTCTAGAAGATGCATAAGTTTCTTGTTTGGGCCAAATATGCAACATAGGGAACATTTATATCGTTATTGATAAGTTTATTTGTGATATAATAAGTAACATTGAGTATTTTACTTAATATTTAGGATCGTGAGGATTGGATATAAGAAGAACTAGAAGGTTAAAGGAACCCCAATGATCAACTCTAAATATGTCTTTTGTAATTAATTTGGAGCTTTGAACGCTTTTCCAGTAAATTCTGGAGTTATTATTAAAGGAGACTACAGCAAAGGAAGACGTAGGATTATGACTAAGGATAAAGTATGTTTAATGAGATTAATTTGTATATATTAATTCTCCATTTTTTCCAGCATTCACGATGTTAGAGATATGAGATTGGAGTTAAAACTAAATTTAATCATTAAAAAAACTACGTTATAAAGTATATATTAAAGGTTGGTTGAGAAAAAACAAAATAGCTACTTGTTTAAGGGGTCATTTGTAGGTTACAGTCTTAAATAGTGCAACAAATGTTATTTCAATGGCCTTAGGATGCATTCATTAGGATGTTACGCGAGGACAGACACTTCGGAATAACATATTCTTATCTCCAGGAACTCCTGGCGAACTGCTGGTACCCTCAGAAAAGTTAATGAACAATATTAATGACACATATCCTGCTAATAAGCCTCAATATGACGAAACAACTTACAGTTGTTTATTTATTTTTTAAAAAACTTTAAATTCGGTTCCATTAAGGAATTCGATCATTTAAAATAGTTTTTATCATAGCTTCTGTAGAAATTAGAAGTATTTGAGCAAAGAAACTTCAGCATTGTAATCAGAATCCAGAAGATCCTTGATATCTTGACAACTACCAGATTTGGGATGGGCTGTGACAGTAAGGTAAATATTTTTTCTTTTGAAGAAAAGTCTGTACCTTATCAGTCACGAACTGAGCTTCAGTAATATCAGTCTTCACCGCCTCTACTGAGATATATTTTTGTTTACCTCAAAAAAAATAAATAAGTAATTTATTTTCATTTAATAAGATTCTTAATTTTATAAGATTTCAAATATCTCGCTATCTTATATTTTAATAGTTTCCAAACAAAACTTGATGATTTTTAATGAGATTTTTCCTTAATTTTATTTTTTTAATAAGTTCCTCCCCAAAACCACTAAACGATTTCATCAAAGAAAATTAGGAGAATTTAGGAATTGTGATAAGAGAAGAATTTAATCCTAAACAAGGAAGTGAGATCATTTGACTATGGTGGGGGATAAAGCAGCTGGCTGTAGATCTATAAAATTATGCGATGAAAATGCTATGGTTGAGAAATGGTCAGGTCAGGGATGCAGTCAAGTTGATAAATTAAACGTCTAAGTTTAAAAGAATAACTTTATATACGGATTTCCAACGTTTCTTCATCTGGGCTAAAAATGACAAAAACTGGATATAACCAAAATGTTACAAAATGAGCAAAGTAAATTAATTTACCAAATAATTAAGAATTAACTACATAATTGAGAGAATATCTTGAAGGGTTAATTACAGAATTGAATATGAAATAGTATCAAGGTCTAGTTGAAAGATACAATATGCAATTGAATAATTTTGATTGAATGATACAAATTTATTTTTTTATTAGTTTACTTTATTCATTTTGTGTCATTTTGAACATATCCAGTTTTTGTTATCTTTTCTAATCGTAGTAAGCCAGGTCGAAACGTTGGCACTCCGTATACAAAGTTTTTTTTTAAAACGTGAAAATGTAATTTATTAACCCAACTGTTTCCCTGACCATTTTTCAACCATTATAAAAATATTTTTATATTAATTTCAACTTTTCATGTCAAGATTTGTTACTTTCGATGTTGACACTTTTATTAGTTCGTAGTAAACTACGATTTGTTAGCATAGCAGACTTTTTATTTTGGAATTTTTAATTAATATCCTAATTGAAATATATGGTATCTCATTTGAGTTTTATTCTTAATGTTTATACGTACTGATAACTCAAACACTATTTTAATTAAATGCAAAAAAAACACTATTTTATAAATGCAATAATATAAAAATATATATATATATATATGATTATCAAAGAAGATAGAAACAGATCTAAAAGTTATCATTTATTAATGAATACTGGAGCCTACAGAGCATCGACCAAAAAAGTATGGTTTCATTTCTACGTTCGCATTTGCATGGTTTCTTAGTATTCTATAGAATCATGCCAAAAAGGATTGGTGTTTATACAACCGTCGAAAGTTCCGTCAATATATATTTTTTTTTTAATTTTATATCCGACTTATTACAATATATAATAACCTATATATTTCAAATTAATCCACATCTGCTAATAATCCCAGAGCCTCTGGTTAGTTAACACTTATGAGCATAACTGATGTTATTTAATCTAGCGGAGTGCACAAAAAGTTGCTAATTCTAATCGAAGAAGTAGGACATCAGCAGAAACCAGAAGACCTACTCCTCCACAGATGTCTTTCACCCTAGGAAGAACCGGTTGTCTCGACCTCAGCAGCTTACGTAAGAGGATGCGCAGACTATTTCAATACCACTTTCCAGATATGAAATTCGGGGCGCTACATTAGAGGTCAGTTACTATCTAGAATTAATCAAACCAGTTAGATTACAAGTTTAACCAGTATATGTTATATTACATATATATATATATATATATATATATATATATATATATATGTATGTGTGTGTGTGTGTGTGTGTCTGTGTGTGTGTGTGTGTGTATATATAGTCAGTGCAAAACGTTACAGTTGTGATTTTGCAAAACAATAGCCTTTATTGTTCTCAATCCCTGCCCAATACAACGAACTCTTTGGTGAGCTGATACAGCAGAAATCTAGAACACGGGCTGAGATCAGGTAAAGCAATTAATCTTATCAGTAAGGTAGATAAGGTGGGCTTTGTTTCCCAGATAGCGCAGCTCCATCAATCGGGAATGAAACGTTCATTTACCACTTGTGTGTGAATAGCCGTCTAAAGATCGATAGCCCATATCGTGTGATAGCAAACATTAATAGTGTGATGATAATAAAGGAACAATAGATAGAGTTAATGAGAATAAAAAGTATCTGATTTTTTTTTTTTTTTTTCTAACCCTGCTCTGGCAAAAATACTACTTTTTTCGTTAATCTACATTGGATTTACTGTGAGGATGGAAGATAGCAAATCAGCTTCTATAAAGAGAGTAATTCTATCATCTGGTTTAGCTGTTGACCGAAAAACTATAATTCCATATCAATTACAGAACTCTAGAATGCTTCATAGATTGCGGTAAAAAATGTTTCTTTATTCCAAAATAAAATCTAAAAACTAGACTATTTTGAATAATTATATAATTGAGGATTGTAGCAATAATATGTAATCGCTGAAATAATGACGCCAAATACGGAATATCGAGAACAATCTGGACAAATGAAAAATGTCAAAAAATAACTTTTGAACAACGTTAAATGAAATTATATTTGCTAAATAAAATACCAATTGTAAAATACATGAATACATGATGAAGGAATTGAAGTTTAAAGAAAAAAGGATTATAGCTTAATGAGCATTGCGTTTATTTAGAAAAACATATCTAGTTGAAGAAGATGGCCAGGGATGAAGTCAGGTTAAATAAACTACAGATCCAAGTTCAAAAAAACGATTAATATGGAGTCCCGAATTTTCTACCTGTCTTGCAGTTCTTCTTCAGGGCTAAACACAATAAAAACCTGGATGTGACCAAAACAATACAAAAATTAACCAACAAAATAAATTAATTTATAAAAGAATATCGAAAGTGTATTTATTAATATTATTGTATTTATACATAATTGAAAGAATATAAAAAGTGTTAGTTACATAATTGAATATGAAATATTATGAAAATCTAGTTAAATGATACAATTTGTAATTAAATTACTTTTGGTTGAATGATACAATTTTTAATTAAAAATCATATCTGTTTCGAAAACATAATGTACGAGTCAGAATTTAATGCGTAATTTAGTAAATACTATTATAAACAGATATTCGTTTAAAAGCATTGTTTTTGAGCTAACCAGATATTATTGTTATTGTGAGTAAAACACGTTTTGTTTTGTTAACAAAAAAACACTTAAAATTTATAGAGAATGATCAAATCAGAGAAACAAGCCGAAAGTGTAAATAGATTCTAACAGAATAAAAATACAAAAAATTACAACAAAGTCAAAATCACATTCATTTAATAGTGGAAAAAAATAACATAAAAAATCTTTCTTTTATTATTTCTCATAATTCTCTGAAATATGTATTCATAGGGAAAAAATATTAAATAATGTCTCAATCCATAGGCAGTTTTCGACTTAATAATTAAAGTATGATTTCCACGAATGGCATTTTAGAGTAACGTTATCATACAAGAGATAAGATATGCTCTCTGACACTTCATCTATTAAAAAAATTTAATTTATTCAAAAAATATCGTAATAAAATGAGAACCTAATACTGTTTTTATAATATATACTATTTTTAAGTTCGATAAATCAAAGAATTGAATAAATAATAGAGCTTCCCTCAATCAGGATTATTCAGATTCGAATAAATATTCATTACCACGCTGTGAAACCAGAACATCTTAATGACATGCACTGAGTCCCTACGCATATGTAATGTTTGCACATCGTAAAGCACCGTTTGAATTAGGTACATAAAATGGTGAAGCAGTCAACCGAAATCATAATGTAGAAACTTACAAGCAACATTTTCATAAAGAAGATTCATGATGTGACATAGAGCCATAATTTTCATGGTCATTGCCATCCAAACTGGTCAGGGACAAGGTGTATGTTAAGTATCTAAATAAGCTTTAATCCATGCACCAAGTATAACTCATAACGGTACTGTCGGTCAAATAAACAGGAATGGAATTAATATGTCATAAATTAGTTTATTATCATCAATTATTAAATTAAGACTGTCATTTTCGCTCATTAAGGACACGAAGACGCGCGTGCAGCAAAGGGTTAAATAAATTGTCTACACAGAGAAATATCTCGAGTGATGTTCATCTGATGATGAACACTTGTTACAAGCGAACACGCAGTATCATGTTCTAGCACAGCAAGCAACTTCATTCTTAGTCAGCAGTTGATGGCATTGCAGTTAAACCATCTGAAGTTTTAGTCAAGAGGAAAATTAAATATTAATTAATCGAATTTCTTTCTTCCGTATTTTCGAAACTAATTTTATAATAATTCATGAAGGAGAAAGTTATCTAAATATGTACTTGCTAAAATGAAATAACTGATTGTAAAATTATCGAAATAACTTAACAAAATTTGTTTTTAAAAAAATATAAGGATGATAAAAGTTTACCAGAACACAATGTAACCAGAAGTAACCTATGTTTACAACATTTTAAAAATAATCAAACTCAATAATAATTAAATCATAAATACTAATACTAATACATACAGGGATGGACTACAATAGAAACAATAGTATTAAAATTAAAAACTGGTGCATTAAAAATGTATTATATATGTATTTACTGAGTATAGAAGGAAATTGATGACCTATTATTACGTAAAATTATTTATAAACACGAACCTAAATAACCAAATTAAACAGCCGAGTGTAAGTAATAAAATATCTTGACATGTTCCACAGACCAATATTTTCTCTGAACTTTATGTTTTCAAAATGTATATTGTATGGGGACAAACAATATTATATAATGACAAACAAATGATTAAAATACTTATGCACTGTACATTATTTGAAATTATTAAATTATTTGAAAATTGAAATTTAATGTTGTTAAAATGAATTTTTAATGAATCGTTCATACGATTTCTTTTTTCTTATTTATTTAAAAACACAGATTGTTGTTGTTTTTTTTGTTTTTTTTAAAGTGAAGGTGTATATCAATAATATTTTTTCTATAGGGTCGTCTTATCTATCAAAGGATCTCGTCATTAAAACATTAATCAGTGTTCCGTGAATAACAGATCTGGAAAACACTGATCTGCATCATGCCCAATACCATATGTTATACTTACCAAAATAAGTAAAGTGCCCTCTGGTATGTTTTCCCAAGCTCGTGTGATCCTTTCCTTGAGCTCATCAATGTTTTAGATTTCTGGTTTCTGAGGGTCGTAGACTTCTCTAGACATGATTCCCTACAAGTTTTCAACGGGATTGAGATCTGGACTAAGAGCTGGCCAATCCAAAACATTGAGTCTGAAATCTTCAAAACATTGTCTTGTTGAGCGTGCTGTATGAATTGGCGCATTATCTTGTTGAAAAATGGGATCTTCTTCTTTCAACATTGTAATAAACGGCAAAAGGAACTCTTCTAAAACATTTTGGTACCTGACAGCATTCATTTTGCCAGCAATAAATGCAACTTGAGACTTCCCCTTTTCATTAAATGCAGCCCAGACCATTATTACTCCTCCACCCCAATGTGTTCTTCGTGATAAATTTTTTTTTTTCTTTTCTAAGGTCATGCCAGTAGTAATTAAATCCATCTGGACCATCAATGTTAAATTTGTTTTCATCATCACTAAAAATAACTCTTGACCATTTATTGCTGTCTTGGATATGTCTTTCTGCAAACTGTAATCGTTGCTGCAAATGATGTTTTTTAAGCTGTGATTTTCTCATAATTTTACGATATTTGAAGAACTTGGATTCAGCTAACCACTGCCTCACCAAACTAGCATCACATCCTAAGTTGAATCGCCTCTAAATCTGTGCAGAGGAAGCTCCTGTTTTCGAAGTTTCTCTCAAAACTGCCCGTTTCACCTGCTTAGAAATTTTTGAAGGCTTTCCACTTCTTTTCTTTTTCCCGTAATTTTCAGGGCCGCACTTTAAAAAGTTTTTGACTACTCCCTGGGAGCGGTTTATCTCATGAGCAATTTGCCTCTGGGTCATCCCAGCTCTCCCTAAGTCCATTATTCGTTGCTGCTCAATTTCCGTGAGTTGTGACCCCCGCGGCATTATTAAAAAAAAATAATTACTAAATGAAGCTTTATGGTATCAAAGATGAACACTCTTTAATCTAATAAGATAAATACAAGTCTAAAAACATAATTGTGTAATGCATTTACTTTTAAATTTTATAAATACATTATTTTTATAAGTTGAGTTTTATATTTTTTCACAGGACTGTATGTTCGATTTAAGGTGACGAAGTGATTTGGTTTCTAACATATTTCAACTTCATTAATCAAAGTCATTGCTAAGGATACATAAACTGAACCATGTTTATTCTTTCAATTATTTTTAAGAATTATAATTTATCAATATTAAAAAAATATCCAGAATGTAGTAATGTAGGTACTATTTACGAATCCAGTCAATGAGGCACGAATTGTAATAAAAAAAAAATCGTGGCTTTTAAATAATTACATCGAAGTAGTTGTTAACGCTATAAACCATTGTCAATCGCTGTTATTTTAATTACTAATAAATATATATATTTTTTTATAGATGCATTGTAAAATAAACAATAACTTACCGTAAAACGGATCGTTTATTTTGCTATTCTAATTTAAATACCTTGCGGTCTTCTTTTTTTTTTTTTTTGGGGGGGGGAAACCTTTTGTAAGATAGTGCTTCATCACGATGCTACATTGTCTTACAATGGATCTACTGCGTTACTACTTTCTTACGGAGTATAACTAACTAAACTGTCTTGTCAATGACCGAGTAATTATTATTTCGCCTTTATTTTATGCACTTCCTATGCCGATTCCCTAATTTTTTGATTTTTAAATTTTTATTAATGAAGTTTTACTTTTTGAATTAGATTAAAACAAGATATTACTTTTTAAAATCCGCTAAAACAGCATAATACTAAAAATCTAGGTTGATAAGCACTTGAGATAGTGTAATTAAATAGATGTTTTTTCCTTATTTTTCATTTTTTAACTTTGTATATTATATTTTACATAATTTCCAGTTAAGAAACTTTATTGCTTGCTCATTTACATTATTTCTCGAATTTTTTTTGTTTAATCTTCCTACTGTTTAGAACAACATATGGCTATAATAACACAAAAATCAAAAATTCAAACTAACTTGTGCAACATGCATAATGCACTCCCCTATTAGATTACGCTGTGCGTGTAGCACCCCAATATTATAAACATAAACGAATGAATATTTTTATTTGTTACAATTTACTCTAACATTGTTATTCTACCTCCGGAAAAAACAAAGAAATGAAAAACAAAGAAATGAAAAACAAAATTTTGATATAAAACAGAAAGATCATATCTAATAACATAGTCAATTATTTTTCTTCTGAGAACAGGAGAACGCCTAAATCGAAGGTTTTAGCTAAATTCTTCTTTCTTTTCTTTCTACGATGTACTTAAGGAAAATTTACTTTTGACAGCGTATTTAGCTTTAATATTACACCATATAAAAGAGAATAAGGGTTCTCTTTAGAGAGTTCTTGGAATGAGTTGTGTATTAGACAATAGTTAAGAGGTGTGTTAAATAAATAGGTAAACGGGCAAAATGTAACTTCTGAAGGTCGTCAATGCGGAACTGCTGAACCGCGATATAGTTATAGTTTTCGGGCTCCTCGAATTTATGTAAAAATAAAAAAATATAAAAAAAACCGAAGCAGCCTTGATTGCGTTGGTAGCCTTTCACTGCAATTACAGAAGTACTTTGTCCTTCCTCGGGTGTTCCACCGAGGACATCTAAGCTCAGTTCCTCGCTCTACTGACAGATTCGAAGATTGGCGTTGAGGAACCACTGAAGGTATTACATTAAAACTGAATTTGAAGAAATTTTATTGTTCGTAGTTCACAAATTTTCAAAGAAACGTCCTTTAGGAAAAATAAGGATATTTAATAATATTTTTTTAAAATTAAAAAATAGAACCGGCAGTATAACATGAAATAATGTTGCTTCCTTCTTCTGTAGTACCAAATTATTTGAAGGGCCAGGGTAAAAAAACAAGTAAGCCCAACCTAGTCAATTTCGAAAAAAAGGAAATTTAAAGTACAACTCGTGATCCATTTTCAAAAAGTGAAAAATTATTTTCTCTAAAAATATTCTCTTTACCTGATAATCGCTTCTCTCAATACAAAGTTTTAAAACCGAAACATAATTCTTAATTCCCCATAAATAACGAGCCATCACCAAACTGCTTGTTGTTTGCGAAAAAAAAAACACTGTAGTCCAATGCTTATTTGTTTGTGACCAGTAAATTAAAGGGTCATGGGGAAAAAACATAGTACTGCAACCTAGCCTGTAATTGGGAATAAGGATCGTATTCTTCAGTGGCTAAAATCTAAAGAATCAATCGGAATGAAAGTGATTCCTTTTAGAAATCGAAAATATTTAATTAATTTTCAAAAGAACAATGGCGGAATATCCTTCGATCATCAAAAATCGTTAGATTCAGGTAGATCTCAAAATATTATACTTTAGTTTTCTGTGAGAAGGATTAAAGGGAAAGAAAGTGCAAGGAGAGGCGGAAATCGTTAGATTCCCCCAAAAACTAGTATCCTGGAGTGGCTTTCGATTGGTCGCTCAGGACTTTAGTTGTTTTTCACCCACACTGTTTTTAAATCTATTTTATGTGAACTATAGTTTTTTTTTTTTTGTTTTTTTTTCCTCTATAGTAATATTTACAGAAATAAAGTACACTTCAAAATACTATCAGATCAGTTTAAAATCAACAATAAGTGGACGACCGGGGTTTTTCCCTCTGGCCCTTCATTTATTTGTGACGAACTTAAAACAATAAATATCAACAACAACAATTCTTCAAAAATTGTAAACTATCAAAACAACAAGTTGTTTTTTCTAGTGTATATAATCATAACGAAACATATAAAATCTTCCTAAAACCTTTTACATTTTTCATTATTACTAGATAATACTTACGCTTCCATGATTTTATATTATTTATATATTATAATATATTATATATATATATATATATATATATATATATATATATATATATATATATATATATATATATATATATATATATATATATATATATATATACATCTTCTTAATATGCCTGGAAGTTTACAGTATAGTTGCAAAAATAAAAGTGTTAAAAAACAATTAAGCTAACGGAGTGTATTGCTAAATTCTCCTGACATTTGGCTTAGAGAACTCTCATCTAATTCTCTTCAGATTGGACCTAGTGATATTTCGACTGCCGTTCATGGATGTATTTGGCACGTGTTCCAGCTTAGAAAAAATTTATTTTCTTTTTAATGCATGAACTTCACTCAGTAGTAAACCGTTTTTTTTTTTTTTTGTTTTTTTTTTTTTTTTAAAATTATTTATTAAAATTTACGACTATATAAAGAAATGCGTCCAGTAAATTTGAGGGATTCTGTATACAATAACATGTAAAGCAACTAACATAACTTCTTAATGTTCTATATTAGAAGGTCACGAGGTCATTTTCAGACGAATCATACGGTTTCTGAGAATCAAATGGGAAGCAAGTTGAGAGACAAGTGGAATTGAGTAATTTTTGAGTTGATTGTGAAATGATAGATAGGTATCTGGATCAGGTAAGATAAGCAACATTTGAGACATTAATTAATATGGATTTATTTTAACATAGTATGAAGTATTGAGTATTTTTCAAAGGATATTAGATTGTAATGACAGTATATGAGATAAATTGGAAGGTTTAGTAGAGGCAGAGTAGGACTGATTATAGCCTTCACCATTTTTTAAAATTCATTTTTGACTCTCGAAACCATCTTAATTTTTAATAGAGACATAGAGTAGGGTTTTTCACATACAATAATTCATAAGCTTTGAAAAAAAAAAAAAAAAGAAGAATTAAATAAAATAAAAAATAATTATTAGATAATGTTACTTGAGTTTATCAACCAGAGGAAAGTCTTTAATTACTTCGACAATTTATTATTGTTTTAAATAATGGGCGGAAGCCTACATTCCATCACACTAAACTACGCATAATTACTACTAGTAATGTCAATATAAATCTTACCAAACGAACAGAGAAAAATCAAACTAGTTTAAATACATATGAAAAACAATAAAAAAGAAAGTTCAATTATTTTCTTGAGTTGTCCTTAGGAATAGCGACATAGCTTATTAAATACTTGGATCTCTTGGAAACCTGCCTCGCATATCTTGCATGCATCAGCTAAGGCATTTACTTTGTTCTGGAGAAATCGACAGATTATCCCGACAAAAGAAAATAAATTTATTTCCCTTAACGACCAGAGAAAAAATTATATTAGTGATTGCTACTGTAAAAACATCGAAAAAACCAATTGTGCCGATTAGAGAATTACAGATTCGTTACGGATTATCGTATTTCGAAAAGACAGGTGATCGGGGAATGCTTAGTACCCGGATCTATATTCTTATTCTTATTTTAAACTATTCATATAGTTGTATAATTTTATCATTTAAATTAAACAGATTGTTACTTTTATCATTAGTTGAAATAAGTATTATAGAAATAATCTAAAATCTTTACCTACAACGTAAATAGTAAAAACAAAAACTAACAAGAAAATAATTGAACACAGCTTTCAGTGGGTTGCAGAGCCAAATATATAAAGACTTCGACTAAATATGAACTATTTAATATGCAGGTAGTATAAACTTAATGGCGTAGACTGAACTATAGTGAACTATACGGCAGATATGAACAGCACTTGGGATATACGTATATAACAAGAGCACTACTGATAAGATAGCTTAAAAATTTAAAGTCAAATAGTTCGTTTTGTTTATTATTATTTATATTTTTTTGTATTATCATATTGAAAAATTTCATAATTATTAATTCTATGCACACTATTTGTAGATAGGTAAATTGTTTATGCAACTGTAACAAATATAACAGTGATAATCACGTATTTTTGTAACTGTTTCTACAATTACTACTAAAAGATCTGATTCCTCCCTCCTTGCTAAACTGAACTGGCGTAGAAATTTTTAAAAAATCATAAGATGAAAAAGAAAAATGTAAACATCGAATAGAATGTAAAATATAAAGAAATTAGAACGTATTCCACTTCATCGAATAAAAAAAGAGAAAAAAAAAAATTAAAAGTTACAGCAGACAGGTAATAACATAATAAAATTTTAGTTCAGAAAGCCATTGCTGACAAAAATATGTCAACCCTGTTAATATTACAAGTTGTAACTTTTGTCTGATTTGCCAATGGTAGGTTAAATTTAAATTTTCAAAACTAGACATCTTAGAAGATAGGAAATATCTCATTTTGAAAATTGTAATGAGCTTACACCATAAGGAGGAAAAATAGGAACTGAGGAAAAGTAACAAAAAAAAAAGAAATACAGGAGTTTGAAAAAAGAAAAAAGAAATATCCACTATCATCGTACTTAGCAGTTACGTATAAAGTGTATGGATTAATTCACCATTTCCTGAATTAAAGGCTACTAAACGTAAATGACCAAACCTTATTTAACAAAAATTGATAAGTCGTAGGAATCAAGAATTTTTTATACAAAACTACCCTGAAGAACCATCGAAATATAAATTTAAAAAGTCTTCAATTTTTTTTATTAAATATTAATTTCTTTAACTAAGCTTTCAGAAATAATCAATTTTCAAGATAACTTACAGGGGTTAATTTTAAGTAATTAACATGAAATAACATTTAAATTTATATATAGCATCGTAATGGACTGACTATACTAAATTAATTTATAAGTAAATAATCATTTACAACAATCATAAATTATTTTAAATAATTGTTTTGTTTTTTAATTAACTAATAAAAACAATTCATCATCAATATGGGAAAATTTATGATCACTTCATATAATTGCTGAGGGGATGGTCACGTCAAATATCGGAGAACTAAGCAAATCTTAATCAAATAATACTTGTCGTAGGGTTAGAAAGATTCATTGATAACACCTAATATGTGTGTGTGTGTATGTATGTAGATATGTGTGTATGTAGGTATGTATGTATGTATGTATATAAAAATATAGAGATATTTAAGAATGTATAGTTACAATTTTTGTTTGTTTTTTTATGACTAGGATGTTATATATTTTTTCTTTTTCTTTTTTGAGTGTTTTTTTTTTTTTTTTTTTTTTGTATATGTTTTCTTTCAATATAAAGATTATTCTAATAAGTAATCAGTAAAAATAGTATTCTGTTTTAAGTTTGAGACTGGTTTATTTTTTCTATAGCACGTTATGTTGTGAATTGTAAAAAAAAAATTATGTAAGAAATAAGGAAAAGAAAAACTTTACGTTACGTTACTTCGAATAAGCCAGAAATTGACGGGTTATACTACATGCAACGATCACATTCAAACCAGAGTGAGAAGGTCGAGAGTCATCCCAAGGTTCTATAATTTTTTTTTCGATTGTATCATTTTTTTACATCTGCCATAGTAATGCACTCAAAAGAATCAAGGAACCTAACCCTAATCAAACGCCAATGCAATCACATTAACAAGAGCGCTGGCGCAAGCATAGCTCCTGGAATCGGCTTTCTATTTCTCTTGAAGAACCAAATGGAAGAAAGGAGTGACAAAATTGCAACGGTTGCATAACCGGATCAGGATCCAGCCGAGCCCGCTACTGTTGTTCCACTTGTGATCTCCTGATGCCGTGGATCCAACTCCGTTAGGAGGTACCGTATTGAAAAGTACTCGCAACAGCTAGAAAGAATATATAAATTTATGATGTATTTTTTTGTATTAGAAAGGCACATAACCATGTAAATGGAAAACAATAGAAACTTTGTATTATTGTATATAACAACAAATGTGTTTAAAAGTTTATTTTTCAATTGATTTATATATTTTCTGGGGAAATGAATCTAAAACTTTTACTCTTCAACTGCGTGATAGCTTTCCCGGAGAAGACCATAACCGTATAAAAAATGCAATATTTTTAATGTTTTGCATCGAAATTAAACTTTCCAAAACAAAATCGTGCCTTCTGTACAGAATGAGCATTCCCAAACAAGGAAGATATTTTTCTTGAACCTTCAGCAGTTTTAAACAAATTTTGCAATCATAGAGCGAAATCGAACTAATAGGAATTTCCACTGGAATCATTTTGTTTACTGGTTTGGAGAAGATTAAATTTAAATCAACCATTTAAAAGGCACTTCTGAATTTCACTAAACAATAAAAGTGCTTAAATAAATATGAATAATATAAGTTATAAAAACGACTTTTTGAAACATCTAGTATTTAAATATGTTTACATAAATGTGAACTACCACAAAAATAGGTTTGATAAATACAACTAAAATTCACTGTATATATTGTTATTTCATACAATTATTTTCCATGTTTTTAGTTTTTCGAGCTGACTTAAGTTATGTTTAGTATTCAGCACCCAAAAAACAAAAGCAGAAAATAATATCTATATTTTTTTCCTTTTGACTAGACTATAATTTAGGACAAGGATTCCTTATAACCGCATTGAAAATATAAATTGTATATACATACAAAACCTAGACAATAGTTACTGAGACTTTTACACAATTACCTGAATGATTTAAGGTCACCTAACTAATCTTACAACAGTCATTTAACATTAATTCCTAATTACCCAATTCTTCCCATTTACATCTCAATTTACCGGTGATCATAGAAACTGTTTAGATTCCAAAATCTACGCTCCCAGCCTTGAAAATCAACAGAAGCAATTATGTCACTGATTTCGCCAACTATATAGACATTCGTCACAAATAAAATACATAAGAATAATATAATAATATATATGAATAAAAATAATAAGAATAATACATCAATATTTATCTTCCTATATCGGATATTTTGACATCGATATGGCGGTTCCTGTATAACAGAATATAGATTTTTCTCAGGACAAGATTATTCCCAATATCAGATCCAAAATATAATAATTGAAATTGAATAGAATTACACTCTAGCATATCCCGCCACGGCTTCGCCCGCTTTCATAATTAAAAAACTTTGATAATTTTAACAGAATATCGGAGTTTTATTTATTTTTCGATAAAAAAATCTTGTATTGTATATAACATGAAAAAAAGAAAAATGAATTCATAATTCATTGTCTGGAAAGTCCTACGTATAAATGACCGTGGAAGAAACAGTCAAAGATCAACAACAGCGATTTTATACCTCTGGCCTTGCAAAAAGCAAGTATTTGTGAATTTTGATGGCAAACGAAACTTGAGTTAGGAATTTTAATCGTTTGAATTATGGTAGGTCAGTAGGAATTATTAAAATTCTAAGAATAAATGCGGTTTCTCCATTCGCTGTTCCAATGAGAATATATTGTCTCTATGATATTTTCACACAAAGCTCTCATTTTTAACCTGATATCGTTGCACAGATTAAGCGGTTGAAGATCACGTAAAGACATAATTGGAAATCCAATTTTTAATTTTAAAGTATTAGTTGGTAATCCAGAAGGACAGATAATATTTACTATACTATGAACCATTTCCTATAGGTCGATATTCGAATATCACTGAGATCTAAATGTCGATCCACATACTTATTGTTTTTGTTTTTTTTAATTTGATTGAAAATCAGTAAATTTTATTATTATTAAAGTTTTCTTAGGCTATAAAGATGATGAAAGGGAAATTAGCTACAGATTGGTTCAGTAGTTTTTGTGGTTCCCTTCCTTTGTTTCCTTCGTCCATTTATATAGCAGTATGGATATATAGATATAAATATATATTATGATATGTTTATTTATTAATGAAAACAGAGTTTTGTTAACTCCAGCTTCAGGAATGAACACACCCTCGATTAAACCTGGACAGGGAGACCAAACACTATCTTTAATTTTTTTTTTTTTTTTTGCGAGGTCACAAAAGACAGATGGTGTAGCTATTCGAGGATCGTTTCATAAACTTTTTATTAATGAATAAATTTATAACTTATTTTGTTGACATAAAATAATCGAAACTAATATTTTTTTATTTCAATGTATTATTAAAGTAGAACTTTATATTTAACGAGACTGTTAGGCCATCCTTAAAATTGGTATTGGCAGCAGTAATGCTAAACCCAAACTAAAATTTTCATTATATTATTTTAATTAATCATTAAATCATTTTAATATAGCGAAGAGATAAAAGTTTACTTTTTATTGGAAATTTCTCTATGTTTGATTAGCGATGTTATTTTGATACCGATATAAGTAAACGAAGCTGTAGCGATATTTTTCTCCCAATATCTGATTCATGCCCAATAATAATATAATATTAACAGAATGACATGTCTTCCTTCGTGTATATTGTTAAAAATGAAATAATTTGTCAATCCGTTTCGAATCAAATGTCATCAAGTTCAAGTCATTAAGAAATTGATCTGTATAGGTTTATAATTATAAAGTTCCTACAGTTAATAAATAAGTAAAAAATATAATTTATAATTTTTCAGTATCACTTAATCTTATAAAAATAAACATGTTACCCATGCGCAAGGATTCAATACACGCAGACTGAAGGGTTCCGTATGGAGAGGAAGTATCAACCAACAATTAGTTCAGTAAGCCAGACCCGAATTCGTTTGAAACAATCTATGCTAGTTTTACAACATTGTTTTAATACCACTGTCAATAGAACAGATAATAAATAAAGTCTATGTGCATAACCTTAAATTTATTTTAGTTTACGTTCAAATACAGAAGCTGAAAATTCATTTCTTTATTAATTTCCCCCCCAAAAAATGGCAGCCGTTTCCACCACCAACAGAACATAACATACATATAAAAATCTTTTACATTTATCAGGCCAATCTGCAATTACTGTCCTTATAATAATAATGGGACCCATGGAAATAGTGATAAGGTCGATTGATAAAAATAATATAAGAAGTATAAATTAGATGAAGAAAAAAGATATTTCGTCCTTACTCGCCGGTTTAACTACTTCTATATTTCTGGGACAAAGGCTCTAAAACGCCTGTACATAATAAATGGTTCATCCAAAGTTGAGCATAGATGCTCCAATAACCCAACTAACTCATCTCGAATCCAATCCTTTTTGGTCCCTAATAAATTTAATGTCACTAATAAATTTAACCATAAAGAATTTAATGCTATGGTCTCGAACCAGCCTTTCCCTGGGGAGAGGCTCAATTTTTACAAAAATACAATTTTCTAATGCAAAGAAACAAATATTAATCCATTCTGCTCTTCAAAGGTCCACATTCCTTAAAATAATATTTTCGAGGGACGTTAGCTTTTTTAATAAATACATATTTTTTTAACAATACATAATACGCCTTAATATTTTGTAGTTCAGCAAATAAATTAATATATTAGGAGAGTATTTATGAATCTAATTTGTTAGTAATATTGAGAGGAACTTGACAACCATTTTTATATAAAATGGGAAGGAGATACAAGATGGTCAGAAACTATTGATTTCAGGTTTGATACATTGCTGAATTAGTCCAAACCAGATATTTATCCTTGCATAACAAACTCCATAACAACTTAAACCCACTAGTTTCTCAGCTTGCTTCCCATTATATACCCGATAAACCTTAGAGGAATCTGAAAAGGAAATAGCTTCGAAACCTTTTAAAATAGAACTTTAATTAAAGTGGTTCCTTACCAAAGATATGTCACTAAGTATTCTTCACATTTACGTGATCAAGTTTATAAAATATAGTCATTAATTTGAATTATTTTATTTAATCATTTAAATCATTAAATCTTTATGTCAACAAAAATAAAAAATATTTTACCAATTCAATAAATATAAGAATACAATTGAGCGAACAATAACAAGTATATTATTAAACAATTCGTAGCAATAATATTATTTGCTGAACAATATTCGAAACTACTTATGATAAGATGAACGTCATTGAATTGAAGTGTGCAGTCACCGATACATTCATTTTGTGAAGTTATCTTCAAATAAATATGATAAAGTGAATATTAATTGATAAAGTATTAAACATAATAAAAGAAATTCTTATGAATATGTCAATTAAATTGTGATCTACCACAGCTGGTTTGTTAACAAGTTTACAACAGAAATAAAATAATATCAATTTATTGGTCGTTAAATTCGCATTCAAATAATATTATCAACGTTCTGAAACATTCTTTCATTTATAGACAAATCATCAATAAATAATAAGATATTCGAAAATACAATCGAAGAAAAAGTGCCTACAGGTTAATTACAAATAAAAAATACAAATATTTAAAAGTGGAAATCTAATGACACAGAATTGTCATTTTATTAAATACCCATCTGCAAAGATTAATTATATCAACTGACAAAAATATTTAATTTCGTAGCAGAAATGTTTTAACAGTTACGATTAGATTGTTTTTCAAAACCAATTGTTTACGTGTACGAAAATGTGTATAAACACTCAAGCCATTTTATTACATATACACACACATATATATACTTTAGTTAATGGAACATCATAGCTAATGTCAGCATTATATAGAACAGAACTCAGTACCCACTCCTGAAAGCAGTTCCTACTCCTCACTTGAATTTACTGTTTTTTTCTAAGATCTCATAGGCAACTCCTTTTCAGCTCTTTTCGGATTGACTCGAAGATATTTATCATCATCATATTTTATAGAACTTAGTTGAATTGACCGTTGATTTTTCCATGAAATCATTTCTATGCAGAGTGGATATGTTTATGCAAAGTTTTGTTTGGGACCTATAAGGGTCACAAATTTAATTATTTGCTAATCAAAAGTTGACAGTTTTTGGGTGTGAGTCTTTTTCACAGTTATAAGAAAAAATTAAAAACTTGATCCGAAAATTCTTATTAGGAGGAATCAATTGATTAAAAACGTTTAAAAAAAACAAACAATCAATAAGGCACGTTTGTCAGTTATAATTCATTTATGTTTCAAACATTTATAGTTTTATCTACTAACACGTCATATCAATAAAATTCACGCGCAAACCATAGGAAGTCGAAATTCCTATTCAAATTTCTATTTCCAGAACAGAAAACTTGATAACTTAAAGCATAATTAAAATTGAAAATATATATATATATATATATATATATATATATATATATATATATATATATATATATATATATATATATATATATATAATTCTGAAGTAGGCTATTCCGTTTCTGTTCTGCCCACAAACATTTCAAATCCAGCCAATCAGTTTTGAACTTGAAGAAATTTATCAGAGGTATAACCGAATCATCTGGTAGAAGATATATGCAATGTGTCTTTTTTTACTCAGCCTATATAATTTCGTTCGTACATTTAGTTAAAATATATATGGTAAGTTCTTATCACTTTTGCTCAGTTCATGTCTAATCTGGTTAATCGCAAAAGGAATCCGTAGATTATATCTCGGCAATCTATGCTAAATTCCTATCTTACACCTAATCATTCTTATCAACAGTAAAGTTTCAGATTGGTTTGTTATCAAACTATCATCGACATAATAGTTGACAGCCGAGGTCAAGCCAGACATTGAGAAGACACCTACCTCTAATTTCTGGGAATAGTCCTCTGCAAGCCGCTCGTTCTGCCTGCTCAGTTCTTCATTCTTCTCCAGTAAGGCCTTCCCCAGCTCAGCGGCGAGAATCAAATCTTTTTCCTTTTGTTGTAGCTGTGCGTAGACGTCTTCCGGGTCCGCGGAAGGTTCCAGCGACCGCGACTCGACATCGTAGATGTAATCCTCGAGATCGTACTTTGGCTTCATCCTCTCTCGGGTCATATCATCCGTCTAAGGGTCATAGCACTCTCACTTCAGTGGCTGGCTCCCGTCACTGCCTAGCCCCTTCTGGCTTCGGTCTTCACCCCACCACCTCGAACACCTGGTGCCCCACCTCCGCACCTCCCACTTCTAGAGCGCCCTGCGGTAGGATTTCCGTCTTGAGTGGTTAAAGGGTGCGAATTTGAGTTTAGACTAGGATAGGTATCGTAAGAATAATATCAATATATTGTGATATTTTTTTTTTAACTAATTGCCATTTTAAGTAGTGGATTGATAGTCAAAATAATCATCTATGATGTTCGTAAATAGGTAGGTTGGGTCTTCTCGATGGTAATTTGGACTACAAATAAATAGCCAGTTAATCAGGCAAAGCTGAGAGAATATTTAGAAGCAGTTCTGATTAATTTGACGGAGAACGTATGTAGATTGTTGATAATATCGTTATGATAAGTCCGCATTCCAAAATACTTAAGGTTGTAGATGCCACTAAACGTCTTTCTTTCTTTTTTTAGCTATTCATTGAAATTTACAACTGTATACAATATAAATGAAATAAAACAAGTAAATGTGATGCTAATGCTAAAAGTGACAAGCCAATTCCTTGTAAAGCAACTACCCATTGGTAGCACTTATATAAGTTCTTACAACTAAACTTAAAATAAAAATGTCCTAGGTTATGAATAAAACGACCCTACATAGACTTATGATATAATATAATGAGTTATGAGCTGAAACGGTAATCGTAAGAAAAATATGGATGTTCCATATCGACAATTTTTGGAGTTCTGAATACCAACACTCGACATATCTGTGACCAAAAATATATGTCGATACATCGTTTTTTTTTTTGTATGATATGCTATTTTAAATGTTCTAATAACTTTTATTTTATTTATTTATTTTGGCATCTGCCACGTAAAATACCTTCCTTTTTTATTATTTATTTATATTTCGATTTGATGTTGAATGATATACTGAACTATACTGTCTAGCACCTCCAAATGTTTAGTATTATAAAACCAGTTGGCTCACCTTAGTGGGGAGCGGTACCTTTTTGCACACCAGAGCTTTTCTCTTTCTTTTTCATATACTTTACATGCAAATATTACATGATCTGGGTCAGCTACTGTAGTATTATCGCAGCTGCAACTATTGTTTATATTTCCTATTTTATGTAGATGGTGGGGGAGGCGGTTGTGGTTGAATCTAAGTCTACACAGGATTTTGAAAAATCTTCTAGGTCTGTTTATTTTCTGAAACCATGCTTTGGTTTGAAGTTTTGGTTGAATACTTGAATAGAAACGCCCCTTAATATGTTTTGAGTCAACATATTGTCTTTACCAATTTTTATAATGGATATTCATGCAATGGGCGATTATGTCTGCACTGATAGACAGTGGCGCAAGCAGGATTACTATCTGGGGGGCTAGGTTTATATATATATATATATATATATATATATATATATATATATATATATATATATATATATATATAGATAATATACATCTAGTTATAAGGATGTATGTACTATGTACGTAATCGTCTAATTTAATTACCAAGACCGTCAGACAAAAACATTAGCATAAATTATTGTTTGATTATGATAATGTTTTAATTTCTTGTAATGATAATTTTTATTTTCTATCTTTTATTTTCCTTTAAGTTTCTGTTTGGTTTTTTTTTCTCTTCCGCAATTTTGTTTACAATATTAACCTCTATTTTGTATACTTATTTTTTCACTCTCTTTTTATTTAAAGTTTTTTCTTTTTCTAGTTTTTCTCTGTATTTTTTTTTTCATACGTATTTGTATTCAGTTTATATATGTTATTTTATTTTTAACAGCCTCTCGGCCAGTTATGATCTTACTTTGTGTTATTTAAAGTTATTCTTATGGGACTTTGTCCCAGAATAAAGTTGTTTTTTTTCAATTCTATTCTAGTCTCTCTCTCTCTCTCTCTCTCTCTATATATATATATATATATATATATATATATATATATATTATTTTATTTTTTGAAGAGAAAATGTATTTTTCTTGATATTACTCATTATTATTAAATATATTATTTTATTTTTTGAAGAGAAAAGATTTGACCCGGTCGGGATTCGAACCCGAATTTCCACCTCTCTAGTGTGGCGCCTTATCCAACTAGGCCACCGGGGTCGTATCCGAACCAGGCAAATCCCCTCTCTTCAGTGATCCATAACCCCGGGCACTCGCAAATCGCGATGTAATTCCGGGGATGAATGTTCATATTGAACATTACATTTAAATTTGGATCTCGTGACAATCCGTCACCGTTTTAAATATATGTAATTTTTCTTGATATTACTCATTATTATTAAATATATTATTTTATTTTTTGAAGAGAAAAGATTTGACCCGGTCGGGATTCGAACCCGAATTTCCACCTCTCTAGTGTGGCGCCTTATCCAACTAGGCACCGGGGTCGTATCCGAACCAGGCAAATCCCCTCTCTTCAGTGATCCATAACCCCCGGGCACTCGCAAATCGCGATGTAATTCCGGGGATGAATGTTCATATTGAACATTACATTTAAATTTGGATCTCGTGACAATCCGTCACCGTTTTAAATATATGTAATTTTTCTTGATATTACTCATTATTATTAAATATATTATTTTATTTTTTGAAGAGAAAAGATTTGACCCGGTCGGGATTCGAACCCGAATTTCCACCTCTCTAGTGTGGCGCCTTATCCAACTAGGCCACCGGGGTCGTATCCGAACCAGGCAAATCCCCTTCAGTGATCCATAACCCCCGGGCACTCGTGTCGCTGTCTTGGGGCAGGCTTACATTAAAATTTGGATCCTACAATCCTCACCGTTTTAAATATATGTAATTTTTCTTGATATTACCATTATTATTAAATATATTATTTTATTTTTTAATCAAATTTGCATTCACCGTATGCAGTTTGATCCAACAAAAAATTTGATAGGATACCTTATGGATCTTGGAAATTCGGGTTCGAATAGTCTCTTCAAAAAATAAAATATTATTTTAATAATGAGTATATCAAGAAAAATCATATATTTGTAAGTCATCCAATTAAATCTGTTATGCTCTACATCGCGATTTGCGAGTGCCCGGGGGTTATGGATCACTGAAGAGAGGGGATTTGCCTGGTTCGGATATGGCGGTATAAGGTTCGAATCCCGACGGGTACTAGTAATATCAAGAAAAATTATATAAAGGACAAGCAATTTTTTTCGAACATTTGAATTACATGATTTTCACTCGGATAACCCCGCCAAAAACTACTGAAACCAATCTCTACTTCAAAAAATTTTGACTACATCATCTATTATAGGATCGCTGTTTAGCAATAGTAAAATCTAATGATTTTCTTAATTTAAGTAATTCTTTATCTGAAAAATGATCTGTTAGCTCTATATAACATATGGCGGTATAAGGATAAAAGGACAACAGTGATGTTCAAATTTTGAAAAATAGGATGGTTTAGCAATAGCTAAATTTTGCCATCTACATGTTCAAAAAGGTTAAAAGGTATAGTGTTACATAGAGGTGAAAATTGATAAAATTTAATTATTTTCAATTAAATTGTTATAAAAACAGCTATATGGAGTGAAATATACCAAATTTTAACATCATTTTCTTAGTTCTAGGTTTAGCAACAATAAAAATTTAAATGTACAATGTTGAGTGTTAGAAACGGGTTTTGCCACACTATCACATACTTTTATGGTTAGAAATTAAATCCAACCAGATCAAATCAATAACATTATTTCTGTCGAATGAAAATTATTACAAATCAAAATGCCGATCCTCAGCTGTTTAATATTTTGTGTAAAAATATGAATTTTGAACCTTTAGTTGTAAGCACTGATAATGCAGTTTCACTTATGAGAGAGGGGGAAGCCTCGACGGGGGATGATGAAGTTATATATAAAAGGATAAGACTCCTTGTGGCAAACCTGCAAAGATTTCTCTCGGTCCATGTATTTCCCCTCCTATTTGAAAATAAATTATTCTTTTTCTATGAGGCCTAACACTGTACTTGTTATTTCGCTTTGAATTTTTTCTCCCACCATAACTTCTTTAACCCTTTAACCCTTTAGACCGGGAATTTTTGAATACATTTCTTCTTTTTTTTTTTTTTTTTTTTTTTTTCCTTTGAATGCTATAGCCACGCTAACTCTCACTCATGTATCATGAAATTCAAGGTTGAATAAAGGATATTAGACGATAATGAATAGGATAATACGTCGGATATTACGTTATTTATTAAGCAAAAGGCATTAAATATGTGTATCCTCCAGGATACATTGCCTGCTAAAGGGTTAAGAATTTTAATATGTACATTATTGTATGCGTTAGCTAGGTCGACGATTACTGCTATTGTAGTTTTATTTTTGGTTAAATTTTGTTGAAAATCGTTAAGAACTGTGGCGATGTTATCGAACGTGCTATGGCCTCTCCTAAACCCTTGAAGAAAGTCCGGAATTATTTTACGTTCTTCTAAAAACCATTCCAGCCTCTTTTTAATCATCCGTTCAAATTTTTTGAGAAGACAGGAAGATAAGGCAATAGGTCGATAACGTTACAATGACATTTCTGCTTATTTTATCGTTTTAGTTAATTTAGGTAACGACCACTGCTCCATCAAATTCGTCAAACTCGCATCACTATTGTAGATCGATTCCGATGCTGAAGATATGAATAACAGGAAGTTAACATCAGTTTTGAAATGGATTTAGTGTTTTACATATTGATATTTTCTAATTTTCTTTTTCCCTAATGTGAAAAAGCTTACCAGACGTTAACTTTCAACATTAATTTTTTTTTTTCCTGTTTCAGTGTATAAAGGTATTTTGTGCGGGACCAGGGGTAGAGAAGTGACTCGATGTAACAACTTTGGAAATAAATAAATTTATTTCACAACCCAAATATGAATAAATTATTTCAAATGTTTAATATTTAAAATTAGATTGTTATGAATAAAACAGTAGGTAGTAGATACATGTACTTAGATATCAATATTAAGATGTCAACTACCTAACTTCCACGTATTGTCATTCGTGGATTGTACGAATAGTAACGATCCCAAATTTTTTCCACCTAATTTATTCCTTGGGGTTGAGATGGTTCGCCCTGCTATAGAAAATAATCATTGTGTTGGCACTAAAATGGAAACCGTAACAACATATTTTCTAGCCAACCTAAATAAAATGAAAAGTTGCATTAAAAACTTTGAACTTTAAAAACTTCCCCTTATTTAAACCATTTTCATAAGGATTTGTTACTTTTTTTAAATCTATACTATTATAGAAAAGGACAAGCCATTTTTCGTTTGTGATCACTAACCGCGAAAACTACTGCACCAATCGTTACCAAAATTTAACTACATCATCTTCAGAGTTCAAGGATGGTTTAGCAATACTAAACTTTACATATTTTCAATTAAATTGTTGTTAAAACGCGATAAATATGTGGTGCACAGAGAAGTTTGATAATTTACTAATAGGTGGCGAGCTCTATTCAAGAAATGTTACAGAGATAAGGTGTTATAAACAGCAAGAAATTGATAATAAAATTTACTTATATTTAATTAAATTATTAAAAAAGATTAAATATGTGGTGCGGCTTATGGATCACTGTGAAGTTTGAACATATTTATTAGGTTAATATTCCGCAATATAGTCCACAAAGGTAAAACTGCTTAACCCATCCGTACCATATTTTAACTTTATTATATTTATAGTTCTAGTAAGTACTATAATCATAATTTAAATGCACAATATTGAATGTCAGAAACGTTATTTGCTCCACCGTTATATAATTGTATGGTTAGCAATTAGAATCTAACCAGCCGAAATCAATAAGATTATTTCTACCAAATAAAATTATAACCATTACCAAATGTCGATCCTTTGCTTATTGATATTGTGTGTAAAAATATGATTCATGGGCCTTTAGTTGTAAGCACTGATAATGAGGTCCCATAACCGCAAGAGTTTCTTAATAGTCTCTGCCCATCTGGATTTCTAACTCCTAAAGTTAAAATTAAATGTCAAATTATGCTTTTACGTTATATTATGCTTTTATTTATGCATGTAATATCATTGAGGAAATAATGCTCAATTGCATACTTCAATATAAGATTTTTAACGACAGACAAATAATATTCAATTATCAGTTAAAATTATCTAATTGTAAGTTCTTTACTTATGAGAGCGGGCAATGCCGCGACGGGGGTTGCTAGTTTATATATAGTTGTGTTGTTTTGTTAAACGATATATTGCAAAGTACGTATATCGAAAGAAACAAATATCGGATGTTTGAATGAAAATATTGATATACCCTTAATTACTAATTTAGAAAGGTTTAATCCTATCTATATAATAAATAATCTGACAACATAGGCCAAATTCGATCGAAAAATAACTTACAGAATATTAAAGCAAAAAGATCGAATTCTTGTAAAAACATATTATTTGGGCAAATGTTGAGTAAATTAGTACAAGGACTATTATCAGAACTTAAGTCAGCAATGTGATTTTTTTAGAAGATAATGATTCGATCTATGTAAAGAGCGAAGTTCACAGAGTTATACAAATCCACATTCGTTCCCTGATATTTAACATCTTTGGGTATGATACGCCTCATATACAATTTTTCCTGAGCTGTCTAAACAATTTATAGCTTTTTAGTCCTTATTTTCGATTTGATATCTTTCATGGCCTCCTCTATAAGTAGACTCTCCTCTCTATTAGAAAACGTATATTGAACCTGAAATTGTATTCTAGACATACATGAAATTCTTTTAACGTGGTTTAACTAACCGTGTGCACTAATTTATAGGATCTTTCACCATGTAATAAAGAACTAGAATATCCTTTAGATCATTCTAAAACCAATTTTGACATGGAACATGTAATTTTGAGGGATAATAAAACATATTAAATTCTCCTAATCTAAAGTACTCCAAACCGTTGTTAATTACCCATGTTATTTCACCAGCAGTATTCTACCTCTATTTAACATGTTCCAACATGTTAGCATGTTATTTAACAAGTTCTTGACCTTAGAATCTTCAAATTTTTCGATTACATAAAAAGAATTTCCCATGCTTCAGAGAACCCTCTGGGTTATCATTATAAGGCTTCAATATTGTTCGAATACTGTTTTTATTCAGGAGTAAATTATGCCAAATGAAATTTATTAAAGGTTTATTAAAAACCATTAGAAACGCATAATATAAAAAATATTTATACGTGGTCTCGGTGAATAAGAGGCTTATTTCATTAATCTTAACAGTTAGTACTAAAATTGACCCATATATCCTGTACAAGTTGTTACTCGTGTAGCCGATTTTCAAAAATTATTCAAATTTTAATACTGCTTCCTTGAAAAATTGAAATGTTTGTCTTGACCGCTTAGTCACCGAGGCTACATCTATATATATATATATATATATATATATATATATATATATATATATATATATATATATATATATATATATATATATATATATATATATATATAGATATATATATATATATATATATATATATATATATATATATATATATATATATAGAAGAAGAAGAAGAAGAAGAAAATAACTTTATTCTGGGACTACTTGTCCCCTAAGAATAACATATGATTACAGTACATAGGACAATCGTCTGGCTTTGATAATTAATTAAAATAAATAATAACAATAGATAATAATAAAAATTGATAAATAATTAAATTATATGTTACAAGATAACTGTGACATCTTGTAAAATGATACATCTTATGTATACTATTATAAAGTATATTACATAAATATTCACGTTTTACATTAGCTCGGAAGATTGAAAATGAAGGAGGTAAAGGAATAAATGATGTTTAAAGGAAGTAAGAGTGGATCTTTTTCGAATTGTGATGGGCAATGAATTCCATAACGAGGAAGCACGGATAATAAAGGATTTCTCGAAGGATGCAGTTCGATGCGCCGGAGTGTATAGGTTGATGGGTTGGGTTTTAGTATTTAAGAGGTGAATGGAGGAGCGCAGAGTAAGGAGGTCATGGATATAGGTGGGTTTTTTTGGTTTTCAAGGTTTTGAAATATGAGAGCACCCAGGAAGTATTGACGTCGAAAACCGGGGTACAGCCACCCGATTTCAGAATACCTGTGAGATATGTGAGAACGTCTGGAGATCCCGAAAATAAATCTAATAAAACAGTTCATTACTCTTTTACATCTCATCTCGAGCTCATCAGACAGTCCTCCATATACTACGCATCCATAGTCAAAGTTAGGAAAAATGAGTGATGATACTAAAAGTTTTCGAGTACTTAATGGTAATGAATCACGGTAATGTGAAAGTTGCTTAAGAATAAAAATAGATTTTCTCGTGATTTGAGAGATATGGCTATTCCATGCAAGATGTTTATCGAAAGTTATTCCCAGATTTTTAATGGAATTTTGGAAATGAATTGGACGGTTTTTTAGGAAAAGCAGTGGATAGTAGGGAAGAGCTTTTAGGTGAGGTTTTGACCCAATGAGAATAGCCTTTGTTTTTATATATGTGTGTGTGTGTAAGTTGGTTTACAAATGAACTTTTGGTTTAAAAACAGATTTTATTATTCTGTAAAGAATTAACAATAAATTAACATATATCTCATGGAATAATTAACAAACATAATTAGCTAAGCGTACCTGTAAAGAATAATTAAATTACATGTAGTCACACTCAGAAAAGAAAGTCATAAAAACCAACTAACTATCCAGTATTCTTTTCGTCCGATCAGCCATAGCAGCATAAAGTGACGTTAAACGAAATAAACAAACAAACTATCTAGTCTGCTAACCTCTGCAAGAATAACCTGCCACACACACACACTGGTATAGTGATCAAAACAGATGATTAGCCAAAATAGACTATCAGTATAGCCTATTTAAACCTACCCTCCGAGGATATTTTTTCCACGGAAAAAGACACAACTTGCTAGAATGAAAACAATTTGAGATCTTCTTTTTCTTACCGCATCCAACTTCATAAATTGTTGAGGTTATGCGTTGCAAAATAGGAAAGGGGCCTATCCTAATCTTGTCTGTTTTTTTTTTCGGTTTAGCTTATTACCATTTTCCGCGTATACCATACCGCCAATATTAAACTCATCCATTCTTAGGTTTTTATCAACTCTGCATTTGTCCAATTTAAGCTTAAAGCCTTCTTTCTGCAAAACTAGTAGCAACTGCTCAATATGATGAATATGTTCATGCCATACTAAGATATCGTCAATATAATTTATGCTGAAGTCATCCAAATTATTGCGTCGACTTGAGAGAGTCCGTTGGAAAAGCGCAGGGGCATTTTTAAATCCAAAGGGTAAGACTTAGTCCAGTAAAATAAGGGTTTGCCGAAGAAAAAACTGCGGAACTTTTATTCTCAACGGATCTTTATGTTTCTTGGAGTGCTGAATCCGAATCTGAAGTTTGCTACCACGGCAAACATCGGCTTCATATTCAAAATCGCGAAGAACCGCCAAAAAAAAAGTTATTTTTGTAACGATCTCAAAGCTGATTAAATTCGCTATCAGATGCTATATGTGTGCATTATATTGAATCCTGTAAACCACCCAAGCTAGCACGCTAAATGTGTATGTTTAGGCAAAATATGTAAATTATGACATGTTCAGTAGACTGGTGTTGGTATTTCACGGTGTTAATTATAAGTTACGTATATAGTGAAAATGATAAATGTGCCGAAAACCATGGATTTAACAACAGTACGGGTTTTTAGGCGTCTGGGATATTATATTATATGGGATATTATAACTCCGAAAGTATTTGTCCGATTCAAAAATTTGTTTTTCAATCTAAAAGGTGGTTAAATTCACAATTAGATCCTATATATGAAATTTTTATCAAAAGTCTTGAAATATGCAAGCTATCACGCTGAAAATCACTTACTTTTGTAAAATACATGTTTTTTTTGGCACATTCGCTATAACTCCAAAACCATTTGTCCGATCCAAAATTTAATATTTTTATCTAAAAGCTGGTTAAATTTACTATTCGATCCTATATATGTAACTTATAATTAACACCGTGAAATACCCACACCAGTCTACTGAACATGTCATAATTTACATATTTTGCCAAAACATACATATTTAGCGTGCTAGCTTGGGTGGTTTACAGGATTAAATATAATGCACACATATAGCATCTGATAGCGAATTTAATCAGCTTTGAGTTAGAAAAAAGAAATTTGGGATCGAACAAATATTTGAGCAGTTAGAGCGAAAAACGTGCCAAAAAACACTTGGATTTTACAACAGTACGTTTTTATTAGCGGGCTGACATGTACATTTTACGGGGTTTGATTAAAACTTCATTTATAGAATCTTATAGTAAATTTAATCAGCTTTAAGATGAAAAAAAGTAATGTTGTATCGAACAAATAGTTTCAGAGTTATAGCCGAAAGAGTATGACAAACGTTTTTTCGGGGAGCTGTGGAACTGACGGCAAGTTGGCCAATTTCTCCATTTTTTCCCAATAACGTAACTTCGCGAAAAATAGTCCGATTTCGGATTTCTATTTTTCATTATGTAGGTACTAGTTCCAGCTACAATGAATATTTGAAAACTTTCTTAGAAAAAAGCTTCGTTATCGTGTTATAAATAAAAAAACAAAAATAACGGGGTTTTTTGGCTGTTTTTTGCGATTTTGAATATGAAGCCGATGGTTGCCGTGGTAGCAAACTTCAGATTCGGATTCAGCACAGCAAAGATCCGTTGAGAATAAAAGTTCCGCAGTTTTTTCTTGAAAACGGCCTTTTGGGGCCTTATATTACTGGACTAACTTAGAACATGAACATTGCAAACTTAGAAATAAATGATGTTTTTTCTCGATCTTTTTTTTTTTTTAATACAATACACCATAATGCTGAATTTATATGAAGAACAGAAAAATATTTACAATTAGATATTTGGTCAATTACATCGTTCACCGTCGGAAACTGATAACATTCTGGAATTACTAATTTATTTAATCTACGAAAATCGAAACATAATCTTTTCCGGCTACCATCTTCTTCTTTGTATGCCATTGTAACAGGAGAGGCAAACGGTGAATCCGATTCTTCAATCAGGCCAGCCTCTAGTAGCAGTTTAATTTGTGTCTTTATTTCTTTTTCATCTATTATTGAACATTTATAAGGTCGTGAAGAAATGTACTCATCTGTCTTCAATTTAATCTCGGCTTCTCTAGAACGAACTGTGCCAACATCAAATTTATGTTTGGCAAAAATATTTGCAAACTTCTCTAATAAATTAAAAATCCGACATTTTTCACTAATTTAAGTCAGGTGCTCCAACTTAGGTAGATACTCAATCAACTCTGTGTATTCATTAATCTGTATTTCAATGGAATCCTCAAGTTCTTCAGTTTCTCTCTTTTCAAGAACATTTTAATTGATTAAAATATCATCATCTTTATTCTTCATCTTTGTAACAGCATTTTCATTGGTTAAAACCTTATCATCTTCAATTTTCATCTTTCCAACAATATCGTCATAGGTTAAAACGCTATCATCTACAATTTTCATCTTTGCTAAAGCATTGTCATTAGTTACAGTATTATCATCTAAATAAATCAGTTCATTTTTATTATTAATTCTTTGTGGTATTCTTAATTTTTCATTTTGCAAAAGTTAGTGATGGTATCGAGACCTAAACGGAGGTCATACGAAAACTTATTATTTTTAACTACATACGTGTTAAGATTCTCCGTAAAGTTGCCTATTTTTAATGAAAGATTGGCCTGGGCTGTAGAGAAGTTCCATCCATTAATGGTTTGAAATGCGTTTGTATGTCGAAGCAGATTTATTTTTAATTCATCTATCACTTTCTGGTTTATTAAACTGTCGTTCGAACCACTATCATAAACGGCCTTTATTTTCTTCTTCTTGTCAACAATAACATTTATATTTAATTATGGATGCAGTAAGCCATCTGCTTGAGGTCGTTTCATCGTTGCCGCAATACCGTTGCACAGTGGAACGAACGTTAGGGCGGAATGGACATTCGTTAATATCTCCGCTTCTGCTTCTCCTAGAATAATGCTATTGGTACCGTTTTAAAGCTTTTTGAATGGACTATTAAATGATATGCTAATCATGATCAGATCGTAAGAGGAAACATGTAAGAATTCCTGATTTGATATTTCGATGTTGGATAATTTATCATCATTTACTTACCATTTATTGTACCTATATATACTACGAGAATATATGCAATAAAATATTCTATGGAATGATAAATACATATGTATTAAATAAAATTACAAAATAAAACGTAACAAACTAAAATATTTAATTATTAAAAAAAAATAATATAACAATTGATAATTACTTTTGTCAGTTAATATCCTAGGACTAATTGATACATCAAAATTATAATATATGTAGGTGCCTATATACAATTTTTTATTTAAATAACGATCAGAATTAAACTCATAACAACATAATTTTAATTAAGATTCTTTTTTTCTATATTCTAAGTTACAATAAGTGATTGTGCTTCTGGTAATAAATCACGTTTAATGTTTATTATTCTCGGTCTAAGAGTCGAAATTAAGGGATCCGAATTTATTAATAAATTATTTAAAACATCTCGATTGTTTGATTGCCTCGATGATTTTCTGGCATGAAACAGTCTGAAATTTCGGAATAACTTGTGATTCGCTTCTTGAGCATCTTCTGACAATTGTCCTATAGGTATTATAGCATTTTTGGCTATCAGTGTTCCGTGCACGAGCAGTTTGTGCACGGTGACTGGCATATAATACCAGCCATACAGAGATACATATAACCGTGCTGTCTCTTTCGTGTAGGCTTCAAAGTTATCAAGTTTTATTATTGACCCAGAAGAAATAGCTTGTAATATTATTGCAAAGCGTCTAATTAGATTTTCGTCAACCCCTGTTATAGCTGATGAAGTTTCTGGGGAGGACAAAAAATTTCCTTGCAGTATTTCCATCATTGCTTGTACCAAAACCTTGTCTTACGTGGTCTACACAAAGTCCTATTTTAAAATCATGTTGAACTTGATTTTTTTTCCTTGCAAGTAACTCCTTTTGCTCTGTTGTTTTTGCACTCCAGGACTTGAAATCTAATCGGTAAGAGATGTGAATTAAGCACTCAAAACACCTGATCAAACAATGCAAAGGGGACAAGCCAAATGAGTAATACTCATCATTAACTATTTCCTTGTTTGTAATAATTTTTAAATTGTTCATTTCTTTAGGTGTTGCATTGCACAAAAAACACCTCATAGCTGAAGAAGTTTCAGTTAAAATATTACATATTTTGCCATCAACCATAGTTAATAACATTCTATAATTGATAGAGATTTTGTCATTTATATAGGGAAGTAAATTATCAATTTGTTTCTGAATGTCTCGAACTAAAGACGTTACAGTTTCATCTGTTTCTTTCGTATAATTAAATGAGATAGGCCTACAAAATCTGGTCGATGACGGACATTCATTTTGCCAGACTATTTGACAATTCTCTGAATTTATCAAATTAATCGGTACTAAACAGGCAATCAAAATGACCGAATCTTCGCTGAAAGTTTCAGATGAAGAATAACGTTGTTTATATTGTGATTGGTTACCCGCCCCATCACATCCCCACTTAATGTTTAACGTTAAACTACGAAAGTTATCATTCCCTATTTCACCACCCACGACTTGTAAAATCCGAGAAGAAGTATGGTCAAGTAAATTTTATAATACGATATTTGCTCCAGTGTCACTAACCGATATGGATTCTTCTGGGGGATAACAATCTTTTTTTAATTTTTGGATCTGATAGTAGCTGGGGTAAAGTGATGTATATCCTAATGCTTTTGCATTATTTCTGACGGCATTGTACTGAAACTTAGTAAAATCAGCGGCTGTATATAATGCTAATGCCTTTTCGTTCTCTTGGTCCTTTGGATTTAAAAGGTTTTCACAAAATTTTTTGACACTTAGTACATGTTCTGGATGCTCCCTAATAAAATTAACAATGTAATCTACGTCATCAGATTTGAACCTTTTTTTCATGACAAAAGCGAACATATCCTCTGAACATTTTCTAAAACTTTCCGTTTTTCTCCGTCTTTGTCTATCAGATAATTTCTCGAATGATTGAGAACAAGATGGTATACTTGCGCTTGTTGATGATGATGATGAAGGTAGGTTCTAAATAACATCTTCAGGAACAATGAAATCCAAATTCAACCAGTTTTTTCATGCTTCTCCAAAAAACTATTGATCTTCCTATGGGACGAAATCCAGCGAGAGTTCAAACTACTACTGAATTTTCTTAATTTTTCCCGTAAGCAGAACTTTGCAGTATTTGAAATTTGTTCCAGTCCAAACGAATTAATCCATGTTTCCAATGCCAGGTCATAATCTTTAAAACTTATATGATTAAATTGGAAAAATTGAAAAACTTGAAAATTTGTTTTAGGAACCATTGCACCTATGTCGTTAAAATAACACACACAAACTGAGCATTTTATATGAGGACAAATGAATGTAAACAGACAAACAAAAGACAAAAATAGGTAAACAAAAGAAAACTTGCGAAAAGTAGCGCCAATATCAATAGAAATCATTTAAAATTAATTCTCAAGACCTAGAAAAGAAAAGAAAAAAAATCATTTTCTCGGAAAAGAGCACCTAAGAGCAAAATCCAACTAATGGAAAAAAAAACTTCAAGCATTCTAGTTATTTACTGTGAAGGTAGTTTTTGGGCGATTTTAGGCGATTTTCGCAATTTACATTTGAGTTTTTTCTCCTAATTTTCATCGAAAAATCCCAGACGTTTGAAATAATCCCGAGTTTTATTTGCCTAAAATATCTTATTATGGATAAGTTGTTTTCCAGTAGTTGCACGGTTAATTTAAAGCATTACCTAAAACAATGGATTTTTTTTAAAATATGAGTTTAAAAAAAAATATATATTTCAATGCAGAATTTTTCCTATAAGATTTGATTTTAACATTAATTTATCTATGGATTTTGTTGAAAAGAAGTATAAAGTATAATTTAAGATCCAAATAAAAGACAAATTTAGTTATTAGAGAATTGGTCCAATGTCCAACAAATTCGTTGATTCGTTCCACTGTGCGTTGCAACTAGCATCTGTTTCTTTGTATAGATCTTTATTGATGTCGTAAAAGGCTAAAATAGGTGTTGAACATAAATACTCTTTGATGAGATTAAAAGCTTTCTCTCACTCCTCTGTCCATTGAAATTGCACATTTTTCCTTAGTAACCTGTGTAATGGCTCAAATTCTTGAGCACTGTTTTGAATATATTTTAGATAAAAATTTATAGCGCCTAATACGCTACGTACACCAGATTTATCACTAAGTCTTTGAAGCTTTTTAGTCGTTACTTAATTTTCCTGGGCCGGTGAAATCTTGTGTTCCTGAATAAAATGTCCAAGATATTTTACCGAACTATCAGCAAACTTGTAGTTATTTAAATTTAATTTGTTGGTTTTTGTTGTATATTTTGAATAAGGTGTAAACTAATGCAGCACATTTAATAAACAGGTTATAAGATAAGAACATATATTAATTGATATAAATCACAGGAATATTACAGTATGACTAAATATAACACTGCTGGGAGGTTTTTACAGCAATCAGTGTTACCTAATATCATAACAATCTCCCAAACTTAATTTGAAGAAAAGTAAGAGTTTTAATTTCGAACGAAGTCCTTTAAGTATGCCTTCTCACTCGGATAGCTCTTGAATAAGGTGGCGAAGGTATTGAAGCAGGAGGATCCTCCTGTTCTGTGGTACTGCACCATAAACCAGGTCCATTAGTAGATCTTGAAGGTGGTGGTGTAGGTCTTGAAGCAGAAAAATCTGTCTGTTCAGTGGTACTGGGTGATAAAGCAGGTCCTTCAGACACTGTAACAAATGGCGGTTGACGGACATCAGATGTTATGTCACTCCTACCATGTGGTATCGGGTGGTCGGTGCGGATATGTGGAGTGGGTGGTTGGAGTAAGTCTAATTTAATTTTGAGTTGTCTATTTAAATAGTTTTCAGCAGGTGACTTCCCAGACTGGAGCGGGGTCGCCCGAAAACGAGCTAAGATGTCACGCACTAGATGTTTAACTGGAATCTTGCTGTCGCTCATGCATTTTAACTTGTTTTTGAGAATTTGTACATAGCGCTCTGCCAATCCATTTGTAGCGGGGTGTCGGGGGGGGGGGGGGGGGGATAGTTTTGTGATAGATTCCATTTGAAGCACAAAAATTGGAGAATTCCGTGCTAGTGAAGATACTCGCGTTGTCTGAAACCAATATGTCTGGCAGACCGTGATAACTGAATATGTCATTCAAAAATTCAATTGTCTTGGAAGAGGTAGGAGCTTCTTTTGTGATTCTAACTTCTGGCCATTTAGATTTTGCATCGACTACTATAAGGTAATAATGGTTTAAAAAAACACCGGCATAGTCAATGTGGATGCGTTGGAAGTTCTTATCTGGCTCTTCCCATGGATGGACAACTTCTCTGGGTGGATTGTTTTTGATCTGGGAACATGCTGCACACGATCTAACATGTCTTTCGATATCCTGGTCAATATTTTGCCAGTAGCAATATCGGCGAGCCAGGGATTTCATTTTAGATATTCCCAAGTGTGTAAAATGTAATTCATTTAGAATCTCTGGTCTTAATGATATGGGAATATAAACGCGAAGGCCACGGAACACTATTACAGAGTGTAAGCAGTACATTGGATCCGTGTTTGCACCGGAGTGTAATGCAGCCCTAAGTTTCGAGAGTTCTGGATCTTTTAAAGTCTCGGTGGCGATGGTTTTGCTATTGATCGTCGTTGATGATATTTGGTTGATGACGTATTCTTGAATGACGTCTTCTTCATCAGGGTGGTCAGGTGTGTTGGCAAGAGGTGCTCGAGAGAAATAGTCAACGTTAAGATGTTTATCTGCCGATCTGTGTATGATATTGTAATCGAACCCACTTAGGTAGGTGGCATATCTAAGCAACCGTGCTGATGTTATGGGGGGAGGTTTTGAAGTTTGATTAAAAATGTGCATGATGGGTTTGTTGTCAGTGATTAATGTAAATTTGCGCCCATACAAGTACACAAAAAATTTTTGAAAACTCCAAAATATTGATAAGGCTTCACGGTCTAGTTGGCTGTAATGTTGCTCAGCAGATGTCAATGAACGAGATATAAAGCTGATCGATTGTTCTACACCGTCTTTAAGATGTGAGAGGACTGCAGCGATACCCACAGGCCCAGCGTCACAGGCGAGCACAAGCGGTAAGGTAGGATCGAAAAATACGAGTACTCTTTCACTGGCAATTTCATGTTTCAATTTTCGAAATGATGATTCACAGCTTGGCGTCCAATGAAACTTTTGGTTTTTCGTAAGAAGTTCTCTAAGTGGAGCAGTTTTTGTTGATAAGTTGGGTATAAATCGGGAGTAATAAGTAATCATACCCAAAAACCGTCGTACCTCATCAGTATTTTCAGGGCGTGGTGCTCCCATGACTGCCTTAACTTTTTCTGGAGATTTTGAAATCTTGTTTTTACTTATGATGTATCCAAGGTACGATACCTCAGTCTGGAAAAATGTGCATTTAGTTTTATTGACATGTAAGTTGTAGGCCTGGAGGCGATCCAGACAGGCGACAAGGCGCTGTCAACAGAGCTCATAGGAGGGCCCAAGAATGACAATATCATCAAAATATGTCGCAACACCATCTAGGCCAGATAAAATGCTCTCAATGATGCGATTAAATTCGCTGGGTGCTGTCTGTATGCCAAAGCTAAGACGGTTCATTCTGTAGGTTCCCCTATGCGTTGAAATTGTTTGTATAATTTGGCTCTCTTTGTCGACTGCAACATGCAGGAATGCCTTATATAGATCAATGCAACAAAAATATTCAGAGTTACGGAGGGTGTTTAAAACATCCTCAATTCTTGAGATAACGTAATGAGAACCTTGGAGGGTTTACAGCAATTTTGTAATCAACACATAGCCTAACTGTGTTATCGCTTTTTGGTACCACAACCAATGGTGATCCCCAATCTGAACATTCGACTTTGGAAATAATCCCTTGCTTTTCTAGTAAATCAAGCTCTAGGTTAACTTTATCTCGAAGCGCCAGCGGAATGTCCCTTGGTTTCAGGAAAGTAGGTTTAGAATTTTTTCTTAGCTTTAGGGAACAGCAGAAGTTTGGAATACATCCTATCTTGGGTTCGAAAATATCTTTGTATTCAAGCAGTATGCCATCAACAGTAGAATCAATCAGGTTTACAGATTGAATGGTGGCATCATGACTGTCAAGATCTTGAAGAACTATGTTGAGGTGCCTGATCCAGGTTCTACCAATGAGAGGTGTAAAATCATTACTGACAATGAAAATATTTTCACAAAATTGTTTACCTTGGTACTCCACATTCACTTGGGCAGTTCCGATGGGACGAAAAATTGATCCGGTGTATGAGCGGAATTGAATTTCAGTAGGTTTAAGTGCCTGAGGTATACTTAGTCTTTGAAAACATTGCTCAGGTATAGGGTATAACCCGCTCCTGAATCAACTTCAAATGTTTGATATTTGTTCTCGATCTTTAATGTCACAAAATACTTTTGAGAGTCCTTTGAATGTGGCGTTCCCCCTAAGTAGATATCAACAACAGAGTTGAAGAAGGAATCATCTTGTGAGATGCAATTGGTTGGGCACTCGTACGGTTCAGTTTCAGACTATTTTGTTACATTCACATGTAACAGAAAACTGACAGTCTGGAAGATCTCTATTTAGTGATGCTACATACTCTGCTATAGATTGGTTTTCTTTCTGGTAGGTATTGAAAAAATAGTGTTGAGAGATTACAACGTTACATGGGGTGTTAACATTTGAGTGAAATGTTTTTTTAGGTCTTCATATTTTAATTCGTTGATAGGGTTGTCTTGTCCTAAGAATGATGACAAATTATTGTAATGAGCAAGCCCTATTGATACTGACAATAGTTGGGCCTTTTTTGTTTCATCGACGACATTCCGTGCCCCTAGGTAAGTTTCAAACCGTTCGATGTAGTTTTTGAAAATCTCTTGTTTGCTTTAAAATAGCGGTATAGAAAAAGGTAAATTTTGACTTACCGAATCTGCTGGCTTGTTCAACTTGGAGATAACTTGTTCAACCAAGTTTTTTTGGGCCTCGTTAAAGGCATTAAGAAGCGAGCTAAATTGTTTCTGATCCATTTTACGTTTTTACCTCGTCGCCAAAATACTGTTGTATATTTTGAATAAGGTGTAAACTAATGCAGCACATTTAATAAACAGGTTATAAGATAAAAACATATATTAATTGATATAAATCACAGGAAAATTACAGTATGACTAAATATAACACTGCTGGGAGGTTTTTACAGCAATCAGTGTTACCTAATATCGTAACAGTTTTCAAATGAACTCTTGGTTTAAAAAAAGATTTTATTATTCTGTGAAGAATTAACAATAAATTAACATATATCTCATGGAATAATTAGCTAAGCGTACCTGTAAAGAATAATTAAATTACAAGTAGTTAAACTAGGAAAAAAAAGTCATTAACACCAACTAACTATCCAGTCTTCTAACCTCTGCAAGAATAACCTGCCACACACACACGCTGGTATAGTGATCAAAACAAATGATTAGCCAAAATAGACTCTCAGTATAGCCTATTTACATACATACATAGATATTTTATGAAAAGTATAAAGTGTTTCAAACACATGACAATAACCCTAGAGCTGGTATTGTTATAACTAATAAAGAAATCGATGCCTGCCTAATAACACAGTATTCAGACTCAGATCTAATTTGTGTAGAAATTACGTTTGGAAATATTAAATTTCCAGTCATCAGCTCATACTTTGACAGGAATGAAGACATAGAAACTGATTTAAACAAACTATCAAACTTAATACAAAAATTTTCAGACAGAAGTATAATTATAGGTATTGACACTAACGCAAGATCAAAATTCTGGTACGACAAGAGAACGGACATTAGAGGCAGAGAATTAGAATCATTTATAATTTCTAATGATTTAGTTCTGGTAAATGGAAATTCAGAATTGAATACATTTGAAGGTGCATTAGGAAGTAGCAATATTGACTTGACATTAGCTAGTACAAGACTTTTTGGACGCAATCACATCCAAAACTGGACTATTTCTAAAGAAACTAACTTCTCAGACCACAACACTTTGACCTACGAACTACATACACACAATATGAATGTATTTAAAAGTCACAATAACAACCATATTTACCTTACAAACAATGCTAACTGGGATAATTTTATAACCAATTTACGTTATCAATTAGCAAAATCGTTTTTACTAAAATCAAATTCTAATAAAATTGACCAGACAAATGTTGAGGAAGAAATAATTTCAGAAATGACACGCATAACCACTGATTTAATTTCAAAAAAATTTACCAAGGCAGTAATAAAAGCATGCAATATGTCATTTCCAAAATCTGGTAGTAAGCCACATATAACAGAAAACCACCGCACAGTGCCTTGGTGGAACAAAGATTTATCAATACTAAGAAAACAGACTAATAAGCTTCGAAAATTATACCAGAAAACGAAAATAGACAATGCTGAACGAGAAGTAAGAAGAAAGAACTATATAAACAGCAAGAGAAGTTACGAAAAACTCATCAAAAAATCTAAATCAAATTCATGGAGAGAGTATACAGCGAATAGCACTGCATGGGAATGGCCTTATAAATCTGCTGCCAACAAACTAAAGTCAACGAGCTTGCTTCAGACAACAGTAGATGATCAGGGTAATTACACCACTGACACTCATGAAATCCTTACAGAAATTCTGAAAAATATAATAAAAAATGATCGGATAGATAATGATACCGAAGAACATGCAATGATGAGAAATCATATCAACACTCCACCTTCTTCTAGGGATGATTTCCCACTTGAGGAGGGAGAAATAATGAATATTATTAAAAGCTTAGAAATAAAAAAATCGGTGGGAAACGACAAAATCAGTCCCATTATTCTTATTAAAATATTTGAACACTTTACCAAATTAATAGTTGAATTGTATAAACTTTTGTACCAAAGGAAAGAGTTTCCAACCAATTGGAAAGAAGGAAGGCTAGTTTTAATTCCTAAAGCAGACCGGATATCCCATAGACCTCTAAGCATGCTACCAGTATTGGGCAAGGTACTAGAGAAACTGTTAAAAAACCGACCCATGCACTTCCTCTCATCTAATGAAATCATTAACAAGCAACAATTTCCTTTCCAACATCAGAGCGGTACAGATGACGCTTTACAAGCAATCACGAAAAACATATCAACATTAATACAACAAAAAAATAATCTTTTAGTCGTAAGTTTAGATATCAAGGCAGCATTTGACAATGCCTGGTGGCCTGCTATTTTAACAAATCTTAAAAATTATAAATGTCCCCAAAATCTCTATATCATTATCAAAAACTATCTCGACAACAGATCTCTAACTATTCAAACAAATGCTTTTAAAATCAATAAAAAACTAACGTTAGGTACTCCTCAAGGATCCTGCCTGTCCCCTATACTATGGAATATTTTATTAAATACCGTTTTTGATATTAAATTACCAACAGATTCGAATATTATTGCCTACGCTGATGACATATTAATTCTAGTTAAACGTAGACATTTCGAAGAATTACAGTCTACTACAAATACTATATTAATACGGCTTGGGCGATGGGCTAGAAGCAACAAATTAATGTTTAATATTAAAAAGTCAAAATATATAGTCTTTTCGCGAAAAAGAGAAATCCCGGCATTGGAAATAAAATTAAACTCTATGAAATTAATTCAACAAGACACTATTCGATATCTTGGTATAACGTTCGACAGGAAACTTAACTGGAACCGACATATTGACAATATCTATAATTACTCACTGCAAACTATCAACAAACTCACCATTGCAGCAAGAGCCACATGGGGTCTCAGATCAGAAGTCCTAAAAGTAATATATGATGCTGCATTAGTCCCCAAATTATTATATGGAATCCACGTTTGGCATGAGGCTATTAACAGGAAAAGAAACCTGAACAAAGTTAAAAGGCTGCAAAGACTCATAGCCATAAAAATATGTAAAGGGTATAAAACGCTCTCCTTTGAGGCAGCTATCCTTCTTGCTGGACTATTACCAATCAATTTAAAAATAGAGGAATAAATGGAACATTTCATGGCAAAACTCAAGCAAATCACCAAGCCTTCACAAATACATTCACAAAAATAACACTAAATAATTACAAACAGCTACATAGTAACAATTATAAATTGACACAATTTCTCACAGAACACGGCAACACCAAATCCTACCTAAAACGCTTTAATATCATACTAACTGACACATGTGACGATGACGGTCAAATCCAAAATTTTAGGCATATTCTTTATGATTGTAAATTATTTGACAGACAAAGGTACAAATTAATACAAAGTCTAATTTTAAAAAATGGTTCGTGGCCTGAGACAGAACATATACTTTTTACTAAATACAGAAATGATTTAATCAAATTCATCAAAGATATCGATTTTGATTTGATTTGCTGACGAACATATATGCTTATTAAGTTTAATTTATTTTTCGATATTATTTTTTGTATAAATATTAATTGTTTATTTGCTCTTTAAATTATTATTTTTTTTTTTTTTTTTTTTTATGTTATGTTTTTTTTTTTTTTTCCTCTAACCAACGATTATATGTTTACATACACATTTTTTTTTTTTACAACCACACAAAGTTCATAAAATTTCAAATTTAATTACATTATTGTAACAACACGCAAATAAACTGTTGGTTAAGTACAATCACTGATAAGTAAAATAATATAATATAACACATATCATACATGTAGTATGCCTGTAACGGCATGGAACATGTAAAAAAACATTAATAAACGGTCCTTTTATAAACGGTACATTTATAAACGGTTACCATAAGAGGAAAAAAAAAAAAAAAAAATATATATATATATATATATATATATATGATATAATAATTTAATATTTAATATTGAAAATTAAGTTAGTTGATTAATTTAAATCTTAATTCATCTATTTTATGAAATTTTTTGTCTCCAAAAATATTCTGTTTACAGGTCGGTAACTATGAACAATATATTCAATTCTGAATTGTCAAGTAATTACTACTCCAATAAAACATGTGTTCAATGGCGTATGTAGTACAATGCAGTATTTAACGTTACAACAAAGTACGATAGTAAAAAAGCAAGCAGATAGATAATAATGAATTCTATATTAAACTAACATCTAATGAGCACCGAAGTCATCTATTCAAGTGTGTTTCATTTATTCCCGATATAGTTAAAACCAGCACTACACCTGGTCCAACATTGATATTTTTCGATGTTCATAAGTTTTTATAAGAAGAGGGGCTCTTTCCTGATTTCGGAGGATATGCTTGATTAATTCACATCTCATCGACAACTAAAATTCCTTGAACTCTTCTGTAAATCTATCCTTCGATGCTGTCCTCAAGGGTTCTTCTTCGTAATTGTCGAAATTGCTTGCATCTCCACGGCTTTTCACATATGGAATAAACGGGGCTTGAGATTTCTTATTGAGGATATCTAACCAGATAATATGTCTGAACCAACGATGGTCCTTTATATCTCCCACTCCATTTTTCAAATTTCCGAAACGCTTCGATACGTCACTCTGGAGCAAATTCCTTAAGAGGTCTTTAAGCTCGTTGGAAAATGCAGGTATCATTCGGAATTTCCCAACCACAATTTGCTCATAGATCTTCATTGGCTCTGTCGAATAAAATGGTGGATAACCGGCACACATTTCATATATGAGGACTCCTGTCGACCACCAATCTACACCCAGACCATAACCTTTGCTAAGTATTATCTCTGGAGCCAGGTATTCCGGAGTGCCACACAAAGTATAGGTCCTTCCTTTGACGATTTTGCAAAAGCCAAGATCTGTTAGCTTCAGGTATCCCATTTTATCCATGAGTATATTTTCTGGTTTAAGATCCCGATAAGCAATGTCCAATGAATGGAGGAACTCCAATGCAAGCACAACCTGAGATGCATAGAAAATAGACATTGTTTCTGAAAACTTACCTGCCTTTCGCAAATGTGAGAATAGCTCTCCCCCAGGGATATAAGGCATCACAAAGTAAAGGTAAACGTAATCTTTTAAAAAATATTCCATGTGGATAAGGAATGGGAAATCTGTTGATTGAAGTATTCTCTTTTCGTTCAAAGTATGTTCTAATTGCTTCATTTTCAATATTTGTTGTTTTTCCAGCACTTTTATAGCGTAATAATTATCTGTATTTTTGGCTCTGGCAAGGAACACTCGACCAAATGAGCCAGTTCCGATAGTTTGCAAGGGCTCAAAATCATTAATAGCTACTTTTATAGAATCATTACGTTGATGCCAGTGCTCATCAAAATAAATTTTTGCATTATTTAAAAATTCACTCCAGTCCGTTATATATGGTTTCTTTTCAATTTCATTATCATTCATGCTGACCGTTAAACAACTAACATAGTATTATCTAAACTAAATCTAAATAAAATCTTATTAATATCAAACATATGGTATCAAAGTAGTTAAATTAAAAACCCAATAGTTGTTAAAGCTCCCTTTTGTAATACATTGATTCTTGGAATTATTGCCATGCCCCAACGGTCGATAAACCTAAAAAAGAAACAACGTATTATAAATTTCCCTGTTACAGATTATTCAGTGTTTCTATCGGAATCAAAAGAATTTTTCAGAAGAAAAACACTCATTTATCTGAGTGAAACTAGAACGGGCCCTATAGAAAAAAAAATCAATCCTTTCGACTTCAAGTTTATCAAACCCATTGGAATGGGTACTTTCGGGATGATTTATCTCACACAGTTGAAGTGTAATAAAGATTATTACGCCATTAAAGTTCTCAGGAAGAAAACCATCCTAGACTCAAAAGCAATACTCTTTATAAATAGATCCCGTAGATACCTGGAAGGAATAAATTTTCCTTTCTGCCAGCAAACCCTTTGTTCTTTTCAAGACACAGGTTTCTTATACTTGTGTCAAAAGCTCAGGGTTGGGGGAGATCTCTTTTGGCATTTATACAAGCAGAAAAGATTTTATGAGCCGTTAGCGGTATTTTACGGAGCCCAGATCGTACTTGCTGTAGAGTATTTACACTTTGTTGGTATTGTACATAGAAACATTAAGCCCGAGAACATTCTTGTCAAAGAAAATGGCTATATTAAGCTAACGGGTTTCACATTTACCAAGAAGATAAGAGATTCAGTAACTTACACTCTGTGTGGAACCACTGAATATATGGCTCCAGAAATGATTCAACAAAAAGGACATGGCAAGTCGGTTGACTGGTGGTCTTTAGGTGTGTTAATTTACGAGATGGTAGCAGGATTCACTCCCTTTGCAACAGATGACACCCTCCAAACATACAGTAATATTATGAAATGTAAGTATGCAGTTTGTGCTCATTTCTCCATAGGCCTTGAAGAATTGCTACTTGGCTTACTTAAAATAGAACCGTTCGAACGTCTGGGTATGACGCAGAGAGGAGTTGAGGAAATGAAGGATGCGCGATGGTTTCAGGATATAAATTGGCTGGGTCTGGTCAACCAACAACTCTACCCACCCTTCCTTCCTAAATATGAAAACATTTATTTTAATTTCCCGGAGATGAAATTAGTTAAAATTGTCCCTCCCGATTGCGATTCTGGTATAGGACTTTTTCCAGGATTTTAATTATGAAAGCTTTAAATGGAAAAAGAATATAAAAATATTCCGGAATATGTTGTTTTCATCATTAAATTTGAATACTTAGTGCATTAAAAATACGATCGAATCGGGAGCTATCATTGGTCTCCTCAGTCATTTTTCATGAGGTTACTCTATCCTTTGTAGCCCCAAGTCAACTGAGGGTGGCTCATAGGTATCAGGTGTTCCTGGTGACTCCATCCTTCCATCTCCTGGCCTCCTTTTCTATACATAACTTTTTTTTAAATCCTCAACTGACATTCCTGCAATGTGGTCAGCATAACTTTACGTTACCATCAAACCTGTCACCCTGTAGAACCCGTAAAGACTAATATGTGTAATTCTTCTCCAGGTATTGCCATCTTTCACAGATACAAATATGTGGCGAAGAAGTTTCCTCTCAAAAATGTGATTTTTCTTCTCATCTTATCAAGGTTTCGCTCGCAATTATTTTTTTCCTTGTTACCTGTTAGTTCCGTAGATCTCAAATCAGCCATGACACCTTATTTTACAATAAGATTTAAGTAACCTGCAAAGTCAAGTAATTGACATAATATATATTTTAACTCTCATTTCATAAGCAGAAGTAAAACCCGATAAATAGTTCGTGATCATTTACTCATTCGATTTTTAAGAATCATTCTAATAGTAAATATATGATCAACTGGAGATCTCCAAATTATGGAATGTGTTGAAAGGCTCCTTCAATTCTGCTCAACTAATATCTCGAATATCTCACCTATTCCTTCAGAACCCCTCCCCTGAAGATCTTCCAACAGAGATTCAACGTATTCACACACACACACACACAGATATGTATAATATAAATGAAAAATAATATAAAATGACTTAATCATCGTTCGTCTCCTCTCCAGTGTGGTTCGGTAGCCCTGAAGAACACTTGCAAGGCAGGTCGAAAAGTTGGCATGCATTAAAATAAAGTATTTCTACTTAGACGTGGTGTTTCTCTTTGACTGCATCTCTGATTATTTTCTTCTCCATTAAAGAAAATATGTACATTACCATATATGCACTCTATGACAGGCTAATCACCCCCATTTTTCTTGCATCATCCTAATGGAGAATATATGTATGACCTGTTGTTGATCTCTCAGGCCTAAAATCACTAAGGTATTCTTCTAACAACTGTTTTGCTCTATTCACTACTCTACTGATTATCATAAACACCTTTCCTCCCGAAATTATAGTTATCTTAAGGTCAAACCACTTTTTTAAATTGAATCATGTAAAACGTGTTATAGCAGACCAACATTGTAAGAAGAATAGAAATTAAAATTTTAAAATTGAGTGGTATAATTGAAGTGCAATGAAAATCTTCCATATAAACATATAAACAAACAGATAGGCGTACCAGGATGCTTGAACTATTATAAAGAAACTATTGATGTAGTAAGTAAGGTAAAGATTACGAGCCCAGTTGCGTAAGGTGGAAGATTGCAGTAGAAAAAAAATTATTCCAAGACGTATTTCAGAGAAGTAAAAAGACTTAAATCAGCCTTTTACTAATTGCCTAGCGATAAACATTCCATTGGAAAGATGGTGTTTATAAATCGTGATTTATAAATGCTTCAGAGAATATAGGTGTATGATATAGGAAAGCAGCAGAAGCAAAGCAGGATAAATGCTTAAGGATAGACTTTGAAAAAAAAAAAAGTGTATAACTACTCTAACCAGTGTCATAAGTTGAGACTGAATTAATGAAAATGAATATCATTATTTAAAAATTCACTCATAAATAGCCAAATATCTCTCATACAGATTATTTTTTATAAGTAATATTTAGCTGAATTCGATTTAGTAATTTTTAACAATCGATTTATTCATCGACCGCTATTATAGCATTTGAAGTACTGTTTACATGTTTGTGTCCCATAGTTGCTTGGGGTTCAAACTAGAATGTATGAGCAATAGTCAATTGAAATATAATAAATGAATAAATTATTAGACATTATAATTGAGATTGGGTTTCACAGTCTGTGATATTGTTACCTACTAAACAAGTTAAAAACGATATAGAATATTAAGTGGCAGAATTAACTAGAATCATTTCTTTTTTCTACTCTAGAACTGGTATAAGATCTATAAAAATGCAAAGAGGAAGTGAAGAAGAAGTAGAAGGGGATGTTGAAGATGAAGAATTCATCGATGAGGTAAATTATCATTTCATTTAGGTAAGTTTGGGTTTAATTTCATTTACCTTTAACAAATGGTTTTTTTAACTGTTAGGAATGTTCAGAAGAAGGAGAGGGTGACAGGAGAGCTAAAGGAGCAGCTATCGGAAGAACTATTACTCTCCAGATGCTTTTGGCTGCCAATATTCTACAACCTGGAGAAGCCAATATGTCTATTGAGTATATGGTGTGTAATCTGTAATTTTGTTGTTGTATGGCCATAATTGCTTTTAGGTTTGTTAAAATAACTGAACCCCAAGTTATCTCAATTATCTCGGTACCTAAGTTACAATAATGCATAGAATATTATTGAACTTTTCAATGAAAATCAATCATTTTATGTTTGTTAAATATCTCTATTGTATAGACAATCTGTTTTTACTATCTTTAGTGATGTTTCTGAATTAGGATTCTTCTATTTAACTACATGTTAAAAATAATGCTTGATGTTTCCAGTGCAATCTGTGCTAACATCATTTTGTATTTAATATATATTTATTTATTGCTTAGTTTATTTTTAATCTGTAAATAAGGAGTTTTGTGTTGAATTTTTGGATAACATATTCATTGGTATTGTGATTCAACTGTTAGTTTCTGATATGTATATTATATTTATTGCTCTTCTCTTGTGTGCTTGAATTTTTATTGAAAGGCTTCTGTCCTTGTCTTATTTAATTTACTGTTCAGTAAATACTGTAGATCATTTAGAAATTTGTTCAAATTAGTAAAGTTTAAATCAGTATCATTTCAGATGAAACAAAAAAATTGACGGAAAGCAGTTTTGCTTTTAACTTTATATTTCATTTATTACGGTATTTTAAGAAATCAAACAATACTCTAATATTCACAGTGACAGAATTAGAAAACGCAGATTACAATTCTATGGACACATCAAGAGAATGAACCCAGCAAGACTTGCTAGACAAATAGTTGAATTCTAACAACAAAAAAGAGTATATAGAAAACAGACCCAATGAAATGGATCAGTGAAATCAAAACTGATCTTAAACTAACCGGAATCACACCATAGGATATTCCAAACAGGGTAGTTTTCAGGTATAAAATTTACAAGTGGCAGGTTGACCAGGAGGAGAAACCTAAGAAGTCTGGAACAACATGGTCTCAAGAGAGTAAACAAGCCCTCAGCAGAACAATGAAGGAAGTGTGGGCACGAAGAAAGGGAAAGCATGGCTCTTGAGTACTATGCATAGTCCCAATGGCTCATTCGCAAATAAAATTTAAAAAAAATTAACCCTTATCGGGCAGGCCGGGGATTTTTGTATACATTTCTTTTTCTGTTTCCCTTTGAATGGCTACAGCCACGCTAACTCCCACTCATGTATCATCAAATTCAAGATTGAATAAAGGACATTAGACGATAATATGTAGGATAATCCGTTGGACACTAGGTCATTTATTGAGGATACATTGCCTGTTAAAGGGTTAGGAATGTTAGTAACATTTTCTAATAGCTATTGCTGTTAACATTGTCATTTTATGTAAGACTGTTGGAATTTCATTAACCATTTTCTATTGGCTGGTGGTAAAGTAGTCATTAAAATATTATTAGCATTTTGGTTACATTTCAGTCTTAATTTAGCTTAGGAATCATTTTAATGGAGAACATGATAGCAGTCTAATTAAAGTATTTTTTAAATTAACATCTATTTCATTAACAATTGCAAATTTATGCTTATCTTATTATTATTAATTTTCTGATTTAAATAAATCAGCTGCCTATTATTAATTTGCAGTTGTTGAATAAATAATAAAAGTTAATTAAGAAGAAAACCTGGTCTATTTAACAGGTTAGTTTAACTTAGGATGTGAAACTAATTAGCATTAGATTTGTCTATCCTCTTATTCTTAAATTGTTCATTTTTACTGTTAGACTCATTGATCAAGTATTTAATAGGTGAAAGTAATAAGAGAAGAAAAGTGACGTATTCTGGTTGAGAGGAAGGAAAAGCAATAGTAACTTTGTTTAGAGATGAGGACATACTTAAAACTTGGAATCCCTTTAATAAATTTTAAGCAATAGTTGATGAGCTCCTTCAATAGGTATAATATACGTATATATATATATATATATATATATATATATATATATATATATATATATATATATATATATATATGTATATATATATATATATATATATATATATATATATGAGCTCCTTCAATATATATATATATATATATATATATATATATATATATATATATATATATATATATATATATATATATACGCACTTTATAAAATAACCAATCATATAGAATCTTCCCTGAAATCTAAATCCAACATTCTAATGCTTAAACTTGATATCTCGGGCCCGTTCGATAGTGCTTGGTGGCCAGTAATCCTAATAAATCTGTGACTATACAGATGGCCTAATGACATCGATCGATTAATTTCTGATTTCTTCAAGAACAGGTCTGTTGAATTCCAAACCAACTGTTATACAACCTCCAGGCAATTGACTATAGGTACTCTTCAAGATTCCTGTCTCTCACCGGCCTTGTGGAACGTTCTGATCAACACCATTTTTGACATACCGATGCCTCAAAATACACAAATCATCACTTATGCGGATGACATCATACTTCTAGTTACTAGCTAATTATTTACAGAACTTCAATCTTTGACAAACCAGACTCTAATCTCTTTAAATAACTGTGCAAAAAGAAACAGACTTAGTTTCAACTTAGATAAAAATACTTCATTTTCACAAAAAAAAGAAAAATTCCCGAATTAAACATTCAATTAAGTTCAACCAAATTAAAAAAAGACTCCTGTATTGACATTCTTAGGTTTGCACTTTGACAAGAATTTGGACTGGAAAAGTAGCATATTGAACATATTGAAGTAGCAACTTCCAAAAATTTAAAAACTATAAACGCGCTAACTAACACAGCAAAAATGACCTGGGGTCTCGACCCTAAAGCTCTAAGGGTTATCCATGATGGGGCCATATTGCCCAGAATTCTGTATGGTATTCCAGTATGGGAAGCAGCTGCCTTAAAACCGATTAATCTGAGAAAATTGCAGAGAGTTCAAAGGCTAATTTCATTAAGAATTATTAAAGCTTTTCATACGGTATCATATGACGCTGCATGAGTACTTGCATGGTTGATACCCTTGAATTTAAAATAACAGAAACATCAACAATTTATAAAATTAAAAAACAAGGGCAATTTTTTAGAAATATTCAGGCTGACAACATTGAACTGGAACTGACACCAAAATATTGGCTACATCCATCCTCTCACGCAAAATTACTACATTACTTAGACGAAATAGAACCAAACGACATGACCAGCATAGACATATACACAGACGGTAGCAAAATTGAACAGAACACTGGCTGTGCTTTAATAACCTTAGAGAAACAGGAAAAACGTCATGAAGAACAATATCGATTAGCACCAAACTGCTCAAACAATTAAGCAGAAAAATTAGCTGTTTTGAAAGCCACCGAATACATTAAACAAACTAAAAACATGACAAAATTTTTCAACTTATTTACAGATAACAAAATACTGACAGACTATAAAAACCCCAACATACATGACCCACTCATAAACAAAATTAGACAGAGTTTCCATCAATTAATAAATGAGGAAATCTCAGTTAAATTAACATGGATCAAGGGGCATGCTGGGATTTATGGAAATGAACAGGCTGACGAACTAGCTAAATCCGCATCGACAAACAATTCTCTACCTTTTGAATACTCTCAAACACCTATTTCATACATCAAGAAAACTTTAAGAAATGATACAATAAGATACTGGAATTTACTCTGGCAACTATCAAACAAAGGACGACCAGTTCACAAATTTATACCAGACGTTAATATAGGAAACTACAACAAACTAAAAAGTACACATTACAAACTTACACAATTTCTAACAGAGCATCGACCTACCAAATACTATTTTAAACATTTTCACCTTTTGGAAAACGAAGCATGCCACTGTGACAGACAGACAATAGAAACATTTAATCATATATTATATGACTGCCCACTTTTTGACAAGGATAGATTTTTTTAAATTAAACCTATAATGATTAGTGGAGAACCATGGCCAATGTCAGAAAAGAATCTATTCAAAAACTATAGTTCTGAATTGAAGAAATTTGTTCAAAGCATTGAACTTTGAAAGATCACAGAGCATATATAGACATCAACGTTTGGTGTATTTTAATTTTTTTATTTTGTTTTGTTTTATTGTGATATATATATTGCGGTTAGTAAAAACCTAAAGATCGCTAGCACGACCTTTAAACACAAAAGAATCCACCTGGAAACGTGGGTATCCCCAGACGGAAAACGAAAAATCAAATCGACCATGTAATGATTGAGGGTAGGCACCAGAACAACATTGCGAATGTGCGTAGTTGTAGAGCTGCAGATTGTTCCAGTGATCACCATCTTGTAAGGATAAAATATAGGCAAAAACTAGCGGTCAGACAGAGAGATAAAATCAAAGATAGTCTGAATAAATTCAAAATAGATGAACTTAGATCCCCCTCAAAGCAACTGGAATATCATAAGAAAATGGAAGAAAATTTAAAAAATGAAAGCAAAGATGAGACAAGCATTGGAACAGAAGAAAATATAAATCATATGTGGCAAAGCATAAAAAATGTGGTCACCAAAACAACAGAAGAAGTTTTAGGGATGAAAAATAATGAAGTACGAGAGAATTGGTTCGATCAAGAATGTCAAGATGCTGTAGATAAAAAGAAGGAAGCTAGAAAGTCAATGCTACAGAGAAGAACAAGAGCGACAATAGAAAACTATAGATGGAAGACGGCAGAAGTTAAGAAAGTATGTCGACAAAAAAGAAGAAGAAGATAGAAGAAGAAAATTTGGAGCAGATGCTAGATGAATTTCAGGGAAATAATAGTAGAGAATTCTACAAAAGGATTAAAAAAGTAAAAAATGGTTTCAGCCACGTTTAAATTTTTGTAAAGATGAAGAGGGAAATATATTGAGCAACAGAAGAGATATCATAAAAAGATGGAATGCTTACTTCAAGGAATTGTTTAATACAACTGCAACGGGACATTATGAGGAGATCCAAATTCCACAGGAAGACAATCTAGAACCTCCGGATCCTGAAGAAGTGGAGGATATTATAAACAAACTGAAAAATAACAAAGCTCCTGGAACAGATGGCATCCCAGCAGAAGCTATCAAACTTGGTGGCGAGGCATTACATCGAGAGATCTATGAATTGGTGTTAGCAATTTGGGAAAAGGAAGAGATGCCAGAAGAATGGTGTAAGTCATTGATAATTCCAATCCATTAGAAAGGGGACAAAATGGAATGTCGGAACTACCGTGGTGTAGCACTGTTATGCTCCACGTATAAGATATTATCAATGCTGATAATGAATAGAGTAGTGAAAAGAGCAGAACAGTTGTTAGGGGAATACCAAAGTTGGTACCTGAGAGATCAACAATAGATCATATATTTTCCATTAGGATGATGCTTGAAAAATGCTACGAGTGGAATATAAAACTGCATCATCTATTCATAGATTATAGACAGGCGTATGACAGTATCGATAGGAGAAAATTATATAAAAGCCTACAAGGCTTAGGTTTTCCCTCGAAGTTAATAAGACTAGTCCAAATGACTTAAAACCATAGCAAAGGAGCTGTCCAAGTGCAAGGAGGGGTGACTGAATCATTTGATATACATAAGGGAGTGAGGCAGGGAGACCCACTGTCACCGGTACTGTTTTAATTTAATACTAGAAACAGTCATAAGGGCAATAAGGACGAACCCTGGGAGCATTTATACCCGTTTGATCCAGCGTCTAGCATTTGCGGATGACGTCGTAATCACTGGTAGAACAGAAAACTCCTTACTAGGAGCATTTGAAGAGTGTAGCAGAAAAGCAAGAGAAGTTGGCCTCCAGATAAACAAAGAAAAGACAAAATACCTAGTGACGTCGAAGGAACAAAATGTGGTGGAAAACCTAGAAGGGGCAGGATACCACTTCGAAAGTGTAAAAAAATTTAAGTACCTAGGTAGTGTCATTACTTCAAGAAATGAAATAGATGATGAAATAAAAGAAAGATTAAAGGCTGGTAATAGGTGTTATTGGGCCCTCAGCAAAATAATAGGGTTTACGAAACCATCCTTAAACCAGTCGTAATGTATGGGAGTGAAACCTGGACGCTCAATGCAAAGAATGAAAGCATTATAAATAGATGGGAGAGAAAAATTTTGAGGAGGATATACGGCCCTACTAAAGATGGAAATATATGGAGAATAAAAAGCAACCAAGAGCTAAGGGAACTGCACAAAGCTCCAGATTTGGTTGCTACAATAAAGCAAAGAAGATTAAGATGGCTGGGCCATGTTCAGAGAATGAGCCCCAACCGACTGCCAAAAATCATGCTGAATGGGCGTCTCGAAGGAGGCAAGAGAGAAAAAGGAAGGCCTAGATTGCGCTGGAGGGAAGATGTTGAGGCAGACTTAAAGACACTTGGTGTGAGGTATTGGAGGAGAGCAGCTGGTGACAGAAACAAATGGAGGGGAATCGTGGAAGAGGCCAAGGTTCTGCATGGACCGTAGCGCCATTGTTGTTGTTGTTGTATATATATATATATATTTATTTATCGCGATACAGGCCAACGGTGGACAACGCGTATATCATTTTCAGGTTTTCTTCCTTTCTGCCCAAATTCTTTTCATTTTTTCGCCCATTTCCCTCTTTCTTTCCTCCGTCCATTTCTTACTTTCATGCTTCTTCTTCTCCGCTACAAGAACCTTTATATTTTTAACCATTTTTCCGAATTTATCCTTATCTTTGTAGTCTCCCTCCGTGATACCCAATTTTTTAACTTCCTCTTTCATTTGCTCTGGGTAACCTTTTATATTTTTCAATTTCATCACTTTATCAAATATTTGTTTGTTTAATCTATTGCTATTCATTCTTTTCATGTGTCCGAAAAAATTTAATCTCCTTTTCCTCATCGATGATTCTAAGTTTTCCAATTGTTCGTAAAGGTCATCGTTCTTTTTTAATCGATATTCTTCCCCCACTTTTCTCGGTCCGTATATCATTCTCAATATCTTTCTTTCCATCCTTAACAAGGTTTCCATATTGGTAAATCCCATAGTCTCTACCCCGTAGAGGATCACAGGTTTTATGACTGTTTCATAGTGTCTAATTTTGGCTTTTATGGAAAGATTTTTTTTATTATAAAAACTCCTGACTGAGAACTTTAATATATATATATATATATATATATATATATATATATATATATATATATATATATATATATATATATATATATATATATATACTCACATAATAGGCATCTTCCAAATCCTCTTCTGGATAAATTTATTATGAAGTGTTGGAATTTTACAGAAGGGAATCCTAATTTAGAGAGATAGTTAACCCTTAAACAGGTTATGTTTCCTGAAGGATACTCATATTTAATGCATTTTGCTCAATAAATGACGTAATGTCCTATGCATTATCTGCGAATTATTGTCTAATATCCTTTATTCAACCTTGAATTTTATGATACATGAGTGGGTTTAGCATAGCTATAGCCATTCAATGGGAAAAAAGAAGAAGAAATATATTCAAAAATCTCTGGCAAGTTCATTAAAGGGTTAAGTAGAGCATTTGTACCCAAGGCCTTTAAATTTGTTAGTACTGGCCATGAAGCATATTATTTCAGCAGGCTTCAATTTTTGTTATTATCTCTTGTTATTGCAAGAAAAGGAGTGGTAAATTTTGGAATCTACTTAAAAGTGAGAGGAGCAATGTTCATTGGCATAGTTAACAACATTTATTTATGTGCTAAAATAAGAAGACGGTGCTGAGGAGTCTCTGATGTGATGGATAGGGGTAATGCAGTATATGTTGAGAATCTATGAGATATTCTTAAAACAGTATATAGTTGTATATTAAACAATTAATTGAATTTTAGTTATAATACTTATGATTTTATGTTTATTGCTTAAAAAAAAAAAATTTAAATAGAGATTAAAAGTGTTTCCCTAACAACAGTAGGGGTAATTACTTATCTTGCTTCTCCCATTTTTACTTTATAAAATAAATATTAATTATTTAAAGCTGTTAGAATTGTTTATGAAGTTACTGTTATCTCCTACCATCTACTTATTTCAGTTAAGTACAGAGTTTTGTGCTACACATTATTAAATACCAGTAATGAATGAATCGGTTGAGAACTGTTTTAATATTTTTCTCTTTCTTTGTGATGTATGAAATTATAAGCTGTTTTGAACTAAAAATTAATATTTCTTATATATAGTAAGGGATAAGTTTTTAAGTTCTTTTTTTTTTTTTTTTTTATCCTAGGGCCAGAGGTTCCTTGGAGATTTGTTGTCTGATGGAAAAATCAAATCTTTGGAAACTGATATTATATTCGCTTCACCTAGTGCTTGGGCATGTCACTGCAAGAGGATGGTGAACCCAGACAAGAAGTCAGGCTGTGGATGGGCTTCAGTATGTATCTTTTAAACTATAGTGATGAATTTTATTTATATATATTTTGAATTTTATTTTATTTTTATTTTGTCATTGTTTATTATTTGAAGTGGAATGCTAATCTAATGAAAATATTACATATCTTCCCATCATAACTTCCTATTTCTACTTAAACAAATTATATTAGGGAGTTTATTTCTGTTATCTGCCTAGAATTCAGGAGTACCCTAGTAACAATCCTTCTACAATAGTTTTTAGTACAGTCAATGAGGGTTCTAGAGTGCATGGAATATGCGATAATTTTTTACTTCATAGCATCGTTAGGAATAGTTAGAAGGTAAACATACTAAAAGTCCTCCCCCCCCCCCCCCGGGGGGGGGAGCTAACGGTGGGGGGAGGGGAGAAGTTCAATTTTTTTGTTTTTTTTATAATAACTCGACTCTAGAAAAATATGTTTCAAATAAACATAAAAGCTAATTAAATTTCCTATAAAATTGATAATATATAAATTTGTCGTAATTCTAATCGTTTACGTGATATTCGTTATTGAAAATCGGTGATTTTCGGGAAAAAAGAAATGTCACCTCATTTTTTCTCAAACTTTTGTTTCTATTACCTTCCACAACCGTCTCTCAGAAAAAACGTCAGAATCAAAATTGTAGAGCATTAAATTTACCTTAATTTCATTTATACGTTTCTGGTATTACAAGCAATTGTCTAATAAAAAGTGAGGTAAATGTTTTGTTTATTTCTAAAATTATCGATTTTTAATAACGTATATCTCGAAAACTGTTGTAATTTCGACGAATATGTTTAATTTTAATTTGTAGCATATTTTTCTAGAGTCCACCGTTTTCACGATATTATCGAAAAACAAAATTGGGATGTTCTCCCCTCCCCCCACCCTTAGCTCACCCCCTAGGGGCGGGGACTTTTAATATGTTCAACTTCTAACTACTCCTAACAAAGCTGTGAAGTCAAAAATGATAGCATATTTCATGCACTCTACACCCCTCATTTCAGCACTCTTTAACTGGGGTCGCACTTCTCTGAGAAAAACACGTTTGTTGGTACTCATTCCGAAACTAATTGGTCGATCCAAAATTTCTATTTTTTATTTGCATGCTCCTTAAATTTACTATCAGGCCCTATATATAAAGACTAATGAACTGTTTTGTTAGGTTTATCTTTAGGGTTCCAAAAGCCTCCCACACATCACATCTATATACGGAGTTAAAATGGCTTTATCCTTTATCCCGCAGAAATTACTTCCTAGCCTCCTTCCTCTACCAAACCATTAATTCTCGGAATCCCTCCTACTTCTATAACATCTTCCAGTTCAGATCCTCGGTCTCCTCCCGCACTACAAGATCTCGCTCCTCAGACCTGTATACTTCTTCCCATAAGAGTACATCATTTGACCACTCCTTCATTTCCCGTGCTACTTCCTTATGGAATTCACTACCCTGTAATATCCGTAATGCTCCATCTCTGTCCACATTTAAATCCCTTCTTTTTCAATACCTCCTTTCCCTCCAGAATGATACTGACTAGCAAAACCTCACTAAAAAAAAAAAAAAAAAAAAGCATTCAGTAGATGTACATAGGTTTTTATTTTTCTCCTACAATTATTGGATTTTTTTAATTTTTATTTCATCTGTTTCTGTTTTTGTTCTTTATTTGTAAAATTGTAAATAGTTAACCAGATTGTTAATTTATTTTATTTCATCTTATGAAAGCTAGACTTATTGTATTCATTTATGTACATTATATTATTCTTAGGGGACATCGTCCCAGAATAAAGTTTATTTTCTTTCTATTCTATTCTATATAGAAATTTTAATCAAGTCCCATTAAATACCTATACCAGCACTTTAAAAACCGCCTACTATTTGGAAATCCAAGTTTTTTTGGCATAGTTTTTACCATAACTACAAAACTATCTGTCAGATCTGAAATTTATTTTTTTAAATTAAAATCTGATGAAATTTACTATCTGGCCCTATATATGAAATTTTGATTATGCCACGTAATACACCCAAACCCGAACATTAAATTTGTATGTTTTGGCAAAGTGTGACAATATCCACAAATTCAGTGGGCTGATTTGAGTGTATAATGTTACATAATAGAAATTTTGGATCGAAAAATTAGTTTCGGAATGAGTATCAACAAACGTGCATTCTCAGAGAAGTGCGACCCCAGTAAAAGAGTGCTGAAATGAGGGGTGTAGAGTGCATAAAATATAATTTTTCGCTTCATTGCATCGTTAGGAATAGTCAGAAGGTAAACATACTAAGTCCCCGCCCCTCGAGGGTGAGCTAAGGGTGGGGGGAGGGGAGAACGTCCCAATTTTGTTTTTCGATAATATCTCGTAAACGGTGGGCTCTAGAAAAATATGCTACTAATCAAAATTAAAGCTCATTAAATTTCCTATAAAATTAGTTTTATACATATTCGTCGAAATTCCAACAGTTTTCGAGATATACGTTATTAAAAATCTATAATTTTAGAAATAAACAAAATGTTTACCTCACTTTTTATTAAACACTTGCTTCTAATACCAGAAACGTATATATGAAATTAAAGTAAATTTAATGCTCTACAATTTTGATTCTGACGTTTTTTCTGAGAAACGATTGTGGAAGGTACTAGAAACAAAAGTGAGGTGACATTTCTTTTTTCCCAAAAATCACCAATTTTTAATAACGAATATCACATAAATGATTAGAATTACGACAAATTTATGTAGAATCAATTTTATAGGAAATTTAATTATCTTTTATGTTTATTTGAAACATATTTTTCTAGAGTCAACCGTTTTCAAGTTAATATCGAAAAAACAAAAAAATTGAACTTCTCCCCTCCCCCCCACCGTTAACTCACCCCCCAGGGGCGGGGACTTTTAGTATGTTTACCTTCTAACTATTCCTAACGATGCTATGAAGTTAAAAATTATCCCATATTCCATGCACTCAACAATGTGTTTATTGACTGGACTATTTAAATAGTTAATTCTTAATAGTTATGATAACTAAAAGTGAAATTCTATATTATAAGACATGTTGTGTATGCACTAAATTTTGATACTCTGCAGTAGATATTTTAAGTGAATTAGTTAATTGTTGGATAATACCTCTCAAATACTTTAAATTGCAGTAAGTAACTAACTATTAAATGTTATGTCTATCTAGACACCATTGGAACTGAAAAAAAAAATAATGGCTAACCAAATAGAGATAGTACGTTTGTCGTTCTACATGTACTATCAGTATCATCATAAGGCCTCCAGGAGCAAGGTTTTGAATCCTTCTCTCAGTCTTTCTCCATATCATCTTTATGAAGCTGTTTTCTATTTTATTAATTAATATTATCGTTTTATTTAAAGATTTCTTCGTTTCATTTCAGGTTAAATACCAAGGCCAAAAGCTTGACTATTTCAAGAACAAGTATTTCAAGCAATTACAGAAGGGTGAAGATGATGGTGAAGGTAATGTCCATGACTTGATTTATTACATCATATCATTAGTTTAGTTCATTACAGAAAAAGCTATGATTAGTCACAATATACATTAATATATGCACAATTAGAGCCTCCACCTTTCACAAAAAATAACCGGAATAATCTCAAGAAACGAAGCTTAAAATGAATAGTGCTTTAATAAAACCTGTTCCGATTCATGATGGAAGACTACAGAGCAGAGTGGAGTAGCAGTGTATGAATACTTACCGATTGAGTATTTATGACCTTTTATAATATTCAGAGTTTCAGCCGGTTCAGAGGCTACTACAGGAGGATGTGATGCTGGAATGAGCCATAGCACTTGTGATATAGCCCTTCAAGCTCTCAAGATATGGTCTCTTGTAGCCATTTGAGTAATGAGGATTTGAATATGTAAAGTCCTATAAAAGACAACTAGAATGACCTGGGATTACAGATTAAAATTATAAAGGAGAGAAAAATAACAGAACTGTTTAAAGAAATTTACTTGTGTATATATTGTGGTATAAAGCAAAGGAGGTTATGATGGACACTTGTTTCTTAAAGCTGTCCAGACCAACCATCACTGGGTATTGACTGCCTGCAATAGCCTCAGTCATATTCTGCAGCTGTCCAGCTATGAGTATGTAGGTCTCTTGACCTTATTGTTTATATTTGACTAAAAAGAATCTAATAAACAGAACTGTTAGCTACCACTGCGAAAACATTAGAGATAGATAGAGGTGACAAGATGTCATGTAACTATTATTCTTAAGTGACTTTGTCCCATAATTTTTGTTTCTATTCTGTTCTATTCTATTCTATAAAGTATATTTACCAAGTAGGTTAGCAAACATAAGAACCATTGTAAAATATTGAATGGAAACATAATTATGCTCTTGATGGTTATAAAATGCCTGTAAAATATGACATTTTTATTTATATTTCAGAAGTTTTATTGCACCTTATCTTTTTATGTACAAAATTATTAATTTTTCTTATAATTAATTATATTTTTAGTGTTTGAGAAAACAATGTTATTTTGCAGAGGAAGCTGCTGAAAAGGCGGGAGACTCAAGGCTTGGTGGTAAATCATGTATGGGTGCTGGTAAATCTTCAGCACTGTAAGGTTTATTCATCTCGATATATTTTTTATTTTAAGCTTTATAATTATGTTTTGGTAATTTACTTACTAATTAATTGGTTCAAAAATGTTTAAAAAAATAAATTAAATGCATTGAGAGAAATCAAGGATAGTTCATTTTTTCCCTTACCTGTTTAGAGTACAAATGTGAATTTTTATCAAGATTTCATACCACACTCAATGGATTATTTTGGATTTGGTTCTACAAAAATTACTGTTCTTAAAAATCATTTCTGTTATCTAATTTGAACCTTGAATTCATATATTCTATATTTTTCAAAATTTTGGGAATCCTCAAAACCCCTAAGTGTTGAGATGCAGAGGAATTTTTATATTTATGTATTTTTTATCAAGAAAATTTTAAATCCTGTAGTGAGGTATTCATTTTGCCATATTTCTAAAGTTTATTTTCTTCTGAATATTTGACAGATTTTTCTGTTATACTAAAATAAGGGTTTATAATTAAAAATAATTTAATTTCTGAATGAAAGGAAATCTTTTAAATTATTAGTTAAATTTCAATGGCATTACTTATTTTGTACTCTATGTTCAGAAAGTTGGTTCTTCTTTGGATCTCTTAATAAATCTTTTCCTCGCCTCAAATTTTCTAGAGATGGCAACACACTGCTTGAAGCAACTCCATTCTCTTCACTTGGAAAGATCCAACCTTTCTTAGTCTCCATATCCACAAATGCAGCTCTTGTGATCGACTTCCACTGCCACCTGACTACATCAGAGGTTGTCGGATATCTGGCTGGCCATTGGGACATCAATGCGCATGGTGAGTTATTTTTTAAATAATAGATTTATTTATATAAATGAAATTTGTTATGCGTTCTAATCATTTAAACAGTAATATAATTTTAACAAAATAAAAATAATATTGGCTATTCATTGCTAATATAAATTTTACTCAAGATATTCTAAAATTTATGATACATGTAGATACTATCAGTTGGTTAACTTTATAAGCTTCTTACCTTAAAATTTGAATTTTATATAATGTTACTGATTTTAAACAATTTGTTCCCTTTCCAGTTCTATGTATAACAGCTGCTTATCCTTGCCGATGTCGACTGAATGATGCTGAGTTGGCACCACTGGTCGAGGAAGATATTGCCAGGGCCATTGAAGCTCGTAGATTGTCACTTATTGGATGGTCAGTAGGACTTGTTAACCTGCTAAAAGTATTTACCTCATATTCTAAAAGAATGTCCTAAAATTTCTCTTGGCTTGACAGAACACAATAGCCAACAATTAACACTTAATATCAGTTTTTATGTGAAACTGTATATTAACATTTAATTTTGTTCACAATTTTTACTAAAAATTCATCAATTTTTTTTAGGATGCAGCCTTAAATAGTTTCTATAACCTCCTATAAATTCTCTCATTTCTCTAAGCAAACTACTACTTGCTCTATAGCTAATCCAATCTTTCACCCAAAGTTTCCTTCTTTTTTGCATTTGATTTGGATTGCATTAATTTGCCTACATATTCTGTTGCAAATAACAAAATTATGTTTTTCATTCATGGAAGAATTTATAATGCTAAAAGCAAAACACTTTTTAGCTGAGCACACAGTGTTTCACTTTCCAAACAAGAATACCGGTAACAACAAAATGGCGTGTATATCCATGCTTGCTCCTTGGCCTGCCAGCAGTTGTCACAGTTGCTCCTCCTGTGAGCTGCTCACATGCCATTTATTAGCAAATGTAGATTCTGTGTGGCAGCTACTGGTGCATTCCAGTAAATAGCATGTGAGCTACTCTCCCAATTTGCTGGCATGTGTATTAAGCTTATAAAATAACTTCACAGCTCAATGTGAGCCGCAAACTTATTAATTTAGTGGTGTGATATAAGAGAAGTGAAAATTGTACCCAAATGAATATAGGTTCTGTTTTTTTTTTTATAGTACAATTTATTGGTTTAGAACCATTTTAAAACTATCAATTGGATAGTTAAAAGTGTTTTTAAATATAATTGGCTTACTGTATGATTATTTAATAAAAATACTTCCAATAAAAATAAGGGAGCGTATCCCATCCTGGCTTTTTCTAGGCTTTTTTTTTACCTTTATTTTACACATGTGACAGATATGCTAGATTAGAATCCATCTAGATAACTAGATAACTGTGTTACATTTGTAGTAACACAGAATGGTTTCTTGATTTTGAAATAATTAATTATCAATGAAATGACCTAAATTATACGGTTGTAATTCTAAAAATGTAAATAAAAAAATAATTTTTATTTCAGGTATCATTCTCATCCGAATGCACCGCCCACACCAACTCTGAGGGATGTTGAGGCCCAGCTGGACTATGAGATAAGAATGAAGGGGAACTCGGATGCTGCTTACTTGCCTTGCATAGGTTTCATTTGTTGTGAGTGATTTCAGTCTATTATTTTAAAAATATTTATCACTTCTGATCATTTTGTTAAACACCAAGTGGCAAGCTTATAATCTAAATTAATTACTCCCTATGATTGTAAAAGAGAAAGCCATGATACTCCTCTTTCTCAGGAGAGCGGTTTATGTTTGCACAGGTGAAAAATCACAAGCTAATTAGATAAATATAACTTTTAGAAAAAAAAACAAACACCATCTTAGATTAAACATACATGTACAAACTTAAACTAAAAAGTAAAAAAAAAAAAAAAAATTTTAATTACTTCGAAACAAAGAGAATTAAATGACAATCAAGGAAATTATCGATACTTTTATACCTATTCACAATTTATGATCAGTTATTCTCGGAGTCGGTGCCTGCCAAGAAGGGCTGTTTAATCCTGCCTTTGCAACAAACTTTCGCATGGCACGAGGCAGCGTTGTGGTGGTGATGAAATATTGGCGAGATCTTCACTACAACTACCATTTCTTTTTTAATTCTTTTTGTTTTATTTGTTGGCACCGACTCCAAAAATAACTGACCATAAATTGTGATTAGATGTAAAAGAATCGATAATTTCCTTGACTGTCATTTCATTCTCTTTGTTTCAAAGTAATTAAAATATTGTTTTTTTTTTACTTTTTAGTTTAAGTTTGTACATGTATGTTTAATCTTGAAGTCGATGTTTTTAATTTTTTTATAAAAAATATTTTTATTTTCCATTTTTTAGTGTTGAGTTTATATTTATTTATAAAATCAACTTACCAAAAGCCAAAGGGTGTTGTGCGCCTAAACGGACAGGAATCAGGTGCGTTTGGACTGGAGAGGGGAGTGAAACAGGGAAACTCTCTGAGCCCCCTCCTCTTTATTGTATATATGGATGGGATTGCCTCTATTGGCAAGAGACGTACAGCAAGAATGCATTTGGGCCAATGGAACTTACATCCTGTTGTTATACAATTTCTCCTTTATGCAGACGACATAGTGCTTATAGCCGACAGTCCAGAACGACTTCAACAGGCAGTGACAGAGTGGGATGAAGAACTGAAGAGAAAGGGTATGAATATTAATACTAAAAAAGCAAAGTTCTTCAAGTCGGTAGAACCCCAGAAGATGTCCAGATTATCTGTAATGAAGAAGTGATGGAGGTGGTAACTGAATTCACATACCTCGGTACAGTAATCAGTAGATCTGGTAAAGTGGATTCAGAAATATCAAGAAGAATTTCTAAGGCTAATTCTGTATACTACCAGATCTGCAATTCTGTAATTGGGAAAAGAGAGGTAGGAAAAGATACAAAGCTTCAACTATTCAAGTCTGTTTTCTTACCAGTACTTCTCTACGGAGCGGAGAGCTGGGTTGTGAATGAGAGGCTGCAAAGCCGTGTTACTGCAGCCGAAATGAAATTTCTTAGGAGAATTACAGGGTAAACGCGGAGAGACTGTGTCCGGAACGACAGGATTAGGGAGGACCTGAAAATTTGTCCGGTAAGGGAGACTGGAGAAAAGACAGTTGAGATGGTACGGGCATGTCTGCCGTATGGACAACCACAGAGACCCCATAAAAACTATGGAAGTGAAGCCGATGGGAAAAAGACCAAGAGGAAGGCCAAGAACCTCCTATATCCACCATATAGAAGGAATAGGGAGGCGTAGAGGAAAGACTCTGGGAGAAATGAGAAATCTCGCCAGGGACAGGGAGGCATGGCATAGATGGCTGGAAGCACCCCCATGCTGAGAGGCAAGTGGGTGGAAGATAAAGAAGAAGAAGAAGAAGAGTTTATATTTACCCGGAACCACTTAATCATATAACTTTCAATTCAACATCACTGAACTGCGCCTTTTTCTGACAGTACCAAAGTAAAGCAGACTTTACGCCTTCCACCAGCGGTGATATTTTCTTTATTCTTAAGACAGTTAAAAGAGAACTACATGGAATTCGGAATTCATTAGCAACAAACGCCCAACTTCTTTCTCCTTTCTCCACTTTGCAAATCAGTTTTAACTGAATTTTCAATAGCCATTGTAAAACCACTCAAGTGAAGAACCAATAAGTGACTGGTGTATCTATGATCTGAAAAGGTAAACAATGACAGGAAACAGGAAAACAAATTACCCATGAAATTATTTTAATTTGAGTTCGAGATATAGAAGCGATGAATTCCAAAAGTTCGATTCATTTCGAAGTCTTAGAAGTCCCATATTTTGACCCCTATTTTCAGTTTAACTTATTTACACAATTTTTCACATTGTTTGTCTGAAATCGACACATCGAGAGTTGACTGTATATGTAAATTATTCTTGTTAATAATTTAGATTTAGTTACCATGGATGTATAAGTTTGTAGTGGAAGATAGGTTACTTAACATTGATTTTTTATTAACTGTTTTTTTGATTTTTCTTATAAAGTGCTGAGTTGATTTTGAAAAAAGTTTTATGGGACCACCTCTGAAGTATGCCCTTCCGATCTAAAAAAGAATCATTAAAATCGATTCAGAATTGGCAGAGTAATCGTGTAACAAACACACACAAAAAGAAAAAAATAATAATAAAAAAGAAAATTAAAAAAAAAAATACAGATGAGTTCTGAACCTCCTCTTTTTTGAAGTCAGTTGAAAATTAAAAATTAAGAATAAAGGTTCAGATAAAACACCTGCTCAGGAAACAGAAGACTTGGACATCTCCGAATCCCAACCTCGGAGAGTTTCAAATCGATCATGTAGCCATTGCTCGCAGGACTTTCAGAAGAACAACACACGGGATTTCTATAAAACCTTCAAACAAAATCCAAGCAAATACAATCCACCCAGCCTACAGTTCAGAGACTCAGATGGAAAATTGGCCTACAGTGACAAAGAAAATTGTAGGATTCTGGCATTGTACTTCGAATCGCTACTCAACTGTGAAACTCCACTAGTCACTTTTCCAGTTAAAGACAAACCACCTGTCAACCCGAATTCTTCCCCTCCCACGAAAGAAGAAATCAAACAGATTATCCAGTTACTCAGGAACAATAAGGCACCAGGTGAGGATTCAATAGTAGCCGAAATGTGGAAATTCGCTTGTGGCAAGATGATTGAGGAACTGACCAACATCATCCATGAAATATGGGAAACAGAGAAACTTCCACAAGGCTGGACCTCTGCCCTCATCCATCCCCTTCAGAAGAAAGGTGTCAAAATGGATGTTAACAACTATCGTGGCATATCCCTCCTTGTAACCTACAAAATTCTCTCCCAAGCTCTTCAGACCAGGGCAGAAGAACAACTAGAGCCACAACTGGGAGAGTACCCAGGGGGGTTTTAGAAAGTGGCGTTCATTCATTCTGGCAATCAGGGAGACGAGCTCACACCTTTGCTATTCAACTATTTCAATAGTGTCAAATGTTTTGGAAAAAGTCATCCGTGAGTGGCGTAAAGACATGAACAACATAGGTGTACAAAATGGAGTCAGACTGGGCTACAAAAGCATGAATTGTTCAATTGTCTATCTAGCTTTTGCTGATGATTTAGCCATTTTCTCTGAATCTTTAGACAGCCACAAAGTTAATAAACCAGCTTAGGGAACAGGCAGCTTAGGATAAAAGTAAGCTGTTTTGTAAATTTTACTAAGCTAATGAAGACAATTTAGATAATTCAGGAAAGAAAAGGTTTCCTTTAGTTTATGGAATTTTATATACGAGGGTAAGTCAATAATTATCCGCAATATAGCTATATTTTTGTTTATGTTGGCAGTACTGTTCTTTTGTGTTGATGGCGCATGCTTTGTTTATTTGTTGTTATGTTTATGTTCGTATCAAGCTGGTAGGTTAGTTTTGTTATCGCTGTCGTGCTGTTAATAATGGCCGCTCCACTTTCTATTTGCACCAAAGAAGAGCAACGTTCAGTGATCCGTTTTTTGTGGTCGGAAGGTGTATCAGGGGCCGAAATTCATCGAAGACTTTTGGTACAGTACGGGAACAATTGTTTGCCACAACGGAGTGTCTATGAATGGATTGAAAAATTCAAAAATGGTCGCACAAGTGTTACGCAAAATGAAGGAGCTGGACGACCAGTTACCGCCATAAACGAGGAAAACATTGAGCGTTCACGTGAAATGATTCTCTCAGACAGACGGATAACTGTTGACGACGTGGCAAATCGTCTGCAAATTAGCCACAGTTCTGCCTACGAAATCATTTACAGCAGACTTGGGTTTCATAAAGTTTGTGCAAGATGGGTTCCAAAACAACTGACACAGTTGCATAAACAAACGCGCTTGGACGTGTGCACAAAACATTTGGATCGCTATGTTAACGAAGGGGACAACTTCTTAGACAGGATCGTTACTGGTGACGAAACATGGATCCATCATTACGAGCCGGAGAGTAAACGGCAGAGTATGGAATGGAAACATCTAAATTCGCCATGCAAGAAAAAATTCAAAACCCAACCGTCCGCAGGAAAACTTATGCTTACGGTTTTTTGGGACTCACAAGGTCCATTACTGGAACATTATCAGGAAAGGGGCACAACAATAAACAGTGAACGTTACAGTGAGATGCTTACTGCTAAGCTGAAGCCTGCAATTCGAAGCAAACGCCGAGGACTGCTGTCAAAAGGCGTTGTGTTGTTGCACGACAATGCCCGTCCGCATACAGCTGCCCACACTGTAGAAACGCTTCAGAAACTCAATTTTGAAGTATTGAATCATCCTCCATATAGTCCCGATCTCGCTCCATCTGATTTTCACTTGTTTGGTCCACTCAAACAGGCAATTAGGGGCCGTCGATTTGCCTCGGACGAAGCATTGAAAGAAGCGGTGCATTCCTGGCTCGCATCTCAACCCAAAACCTTCTTCCATGAGGGCATCAGGAAACTTGAACAACGTTGGACCAAGTGCGTTGAAAAGCAAGGGGACTATGTCGAAAAATGATGTACTTGTAAGTTTCCTATTTCATTTCAATAAAATTTTATTACTATATTGCGGATAATTATTGACTTACCCTCGTATATATATATTCTTAAAAATATATATATATTTTTTTTCTTTTTTCTTTTTTTTTTGCATTTATTTACTAAGTCGATTTTTTATTAATAAGTTTCCTCAAGGTAATTTTTATTTATTTTTTTAATGAAAACGGCAGAAACAGAAACAATATATTCAACTATTAAGTGATCTATTTTTCTTTTAAAATAAAATTAATATCCTCTTTCCATGATTCAAATTTCTTAATCCCTGATACTAAAAAATCACCTAATGGTTTTGAATGACCCCTCACTAGATTCTTTGGTGAACAAGGTGCGACCAAGATTAAATTCATTAAACCAAAAATTGACAGCTTCATTAAACCCAGAGGCTTTTATCACCAAGTAATTTAATTTATGCATTCTTGTCTTGATGATCCATGTCGTAAGTCACAAAATTTTCATGAATTTATTCCATCTAATGTTCCAGAGATACAATTTTTAAGTCACTGTAAATAAAATAAATAGCCTTTGTACAACAAAATCTTTCCATTAAAAAAATCACCAAAACAGTAATAATAATATAACTTTTTGATGTTACATTAGATTTTACATTGCAATGCCCGTGTAGCCAAGTCTCAAACTTATCGAGCAACCCTAGTATTTTGTAAATGTAACTATATGATTATTTATGGCAGCATGCAAATGTCACTATTAAATTGTATAATTGATTGCAAAATAATGTTTAGCACCCTATGCAGAGGATAGCGTAAGTCTTGAATCGAGTTTATCCAGCTTTTGGGTGATTCCTCCTCCAGAATCAAAGCCGCATGATCATGGAAAGCCGATGTTAATGACCTACAGTGTCATTCAAGACCAGTATCTTTCTCAGGATGCTCTTAACGAGATGGTAACATATGCTTATTCATTATTATTTGTTTATAGATATTAAACCTGTTTAGATATAGATTTTTGCAACTACTAATTATAATAGACTAGGTATCTGTATTTAATTTAATCAAGTGAGAGATAGTAAAACCAACCTTCAATATGGTTCAAATCATATGAGCCATATTCAAGGTTTGTTTATTGATTTAAAGCCAAATTGTTTAGCACTTATAGGCCTCACATACATAACTGATAGTAGTTGGTTTATGTGAAATTAGCTAACCACTATATCTTTGAGAAACGTGACTCATAAAATTTTTTAGAATCAATGAATTTTTAGCAATTATTGGAATTGCCAGCTGGAGAAAATCAAACAGTATTTAGGGTGTCTTTAAACAGTTTATAGTTTGTTGTTAGCAACAGACTTTTTTTTTCTCTTACAATAAATATGTTTTTTTCTTCAGAGGATTAATAAGTTATTTTTCTTATACAACTGAATTTAATTAGACTTTGTTGGGCTTTCCACATCAAACAAGAACATCTTTGTAAAAACTTATAAAAATAAATCTTAAAATTTTTTTTTAGATTGTTACCACTACAGTTAGCCTCTATCAACGTTTTCCTCAGAATTACCTCTGTTTTTGAAAATTTAAATACATTTAGTTTTTCCTCTTATGTTGTTAAGTATTTTAGTTTGTAAAGTATATTCTCTTTGTATATTTTAAGTGATTACTGCATTGTGTTTTAGAAAAAGTGCTCAGAATTCTACAGAGGCGATCAAGACTTTATAAATTTTAATGAGAAGTATAAGGGGAATATCACCTATTTAGAAAAGATGAAGGTAAGTTAGACATATTAGTCTCAATTACATTCATTACCTACATAAGTAAATATAAAATAAGAAAGTAGATGATTGGGGTGTGCTATCAATAAATATCACAAAAACAAAAACAAAAATATATGATAGAAAATGAATTCAAAGATATCATAAATAAAAACAATCAGTATAAAAATTAAAAATACAATTGAAGTAAACAAAAATAAATTAAATAATAAAAAACAATTATAACTAAAGATGTTAAAAATAGACATTATGTTTTTTATCCATTATTTTTTTTAATCTCAATTGGATTTTTAATTTTCATACTTCTCTTCTTCTTTTCCTTCCTCCTCAGTGCCTCTCAGCGTGGAGGTGCCTCGATCCAAGAAATCCAACTGTCCTGTCCCTTGCCAATGTCTTCATAGGATCCAACCGCATTCCTCTTTTCTCTCCTATTTGAGCCATGACATCCTTGGCCTGCCTCTTGGTTAATTTTCATACTGTTTGTCATTATTTCTGATATCTTTAAATTCATTTACATTTTTGTTTTTCTTACTGCCTTAATAGAGGTTTTCAACGTAAGCCAAAACATTGGAACAATAAATTAACACTATTTTATAGTGATCTTTTTTCACTGCACACCCTAACCATATTCTTCCTTGTTATTACTACAGCCAGCTATATTACTCTAATATGTAAATATAGAAATATAACTCAATAGAAAATGTAACTAAGATTGATTATTCAAATAAATTTAAGATTATATACTAGACAAATTTATAAATCATTCATGTGTATCAGTTTTTACTAATTTCATTGAATGGATTTTTTAAGTTGATCATTAGTATGTTTATATTCATTTATTTATTTTAGATTCTTATATTTAGTGTTAGGAAGGCTTGAAATGTTTTTTTAATTATTAAAAAAGAATAAAATTAAATAAAAGAGGATGTAGAACTTTCTTTATTCTTTTAGAAAAAATAATATATTGGAAATGGGCATTCATTAGTTGTTTTAAAAATAATAGATTACAATATGACAAACTATAAGAATCGATTAGATTAGTCATGGAAGTTTGGTTCTCCAATACAAAGAGATACCATCGTACATGCCAGGCAGTTTTAGTTTTACAGATAGTAAGTATCTATCAAAAGGTAGAGCAGTCTTTGAACATAGAAGATTGCCAGTATTTGTTTTGATGTCTATTGAGGCTTAACGCTGTTTTGCACTTAAACTGGAGCAGGAAGAACAAGTCATCCTACAAGTTTCAAGGCTAGCGAGAGTAGAAAACTCTAGGTCTATATTCCATAAGTCCACCATCTAATGAATCTCTATCCGCCTAGGCATAATACTTCAAAGGTTTCAAGAATGCATAAGTTCGTAAACATTTTTCGTGTTCTACTATTATGTCTTTCAATATTTATTGAACATGAAAATGTTGCTGTTCAATGGTAGTATATATTTTTGGAAAGCAACAGGTTTAGTTGTTGTCGTTACCAGCTTTTTAAATTTTTATTTAGTGGCTTGAAGAACTAAATATCTTAATGAACCACTTAATGACAGAGCTCTATTGTGGGTGTTTTATTAGTAATTCATTTAACATGAACATTTGTAAATACTTAATTTGAGTGTTGTTTTAAACAAATTTCAAAAATATGGTTTAAGTAAACCTCCTTATCTAAAGTAAATCATGTTGTTATTAAGTAATTTTATTTTGAGCTTATATATCAAACAATTTGATAAGTTTAAGGTTTATTAAAATACATAATTTATGGTCTTTCAAGTTATTGTAAATTTTTAACTATAGTGTTTCTTTCAGGCTTCAGTAAGTTCTAAATTTCCTCGAGATCAGTCTGATGGGCTTCTGTGGTCAGTTTTGAGTGAGCTGGTCTGCCCTCCACCTCCAAAGCCTGCAAATCCCGGCTATATTAGTGCAGACATAGCATCTGCTCTCTTCGCCACTGGCAAATTTCCTCCAGCACTTGTGTCACTATTTCCTCCATTCATTCCCGGCATACCTCAACCTCCCACATCTTCCTAACCTTCTTCCTCAATGGAGGTCCCTTATCTTTTTGATGAAAAGAACCAGCATCCATGAGTTAAAAAGTTTAAAAAACAAAAAGAAGAAGTAGAAAGAGATATTAAAAGATAAAGAAGTTATTTTCTTTCATGTAAATAAGTCATTTTAGTGACAAAATTTGATGTATAAATGGTATAATTTTAATGTATTAGATTTAATTTTTAGCAGTAATAAAAATTAATTTATGTGCAGTTGATTGTTAAAGCTTATAGATCTAATAAATAACAATTTAATTTATATTATTACAATCTTGTATAGGTATGTGTTTCAAATCCAATGAAATATAACTGTTGTGATTTTTATATTTGCACATCACAGGTACTTATTATAATAGAAAGAGGCAAAAAGAAAATTATTGAGTACTATGTAATTGTTGTTCATACATTATTGAAAGGAATATAACTGAGGTGGAAACAAAAAATAATAATAATTTTAAGAAGTATACTTTTGGTTACTTTATTTTTATGTTGACTTAGAGACATTGTGATTTATTGTAACATTTTAGTTTTAAAGTATAAAGTTAAATGTTATGGAGTTTGCTGATCGATAAGGGACTTTTTGGGGTTTGTTTGTTGCTTAAGTGTTTTAATTACAAGTTTAAATATTTAAAATTTTTTTTTTTATTTTCTCCTGAATTCTGTTTCTTTCAGTTATTGTGGATGCTGTATGCTTAAACGTATTTATGTATATCCATTTTATATCTGTATTGCTGAAAATCCTTGACACATTCTGTGATGGGCTTGTTAGAACTAGTACTCATTCATTTGAAATATTATTTATTGAAATGTTTTTTTAAGATTCAGACATTTATTAATTTTACAATACCTGTTTTTACCAGCGTTAAACTCATTTGCAGTTGGTTTCCTGTGTCTTAGAACGATGTATGTATATATTTTGGTGTATGTAGGGTTATTATTTTGTTACTGCATTTGTATTTAAATTTTTATGGATCAAATATGCTGTGTTCATTGTGATGAAATTGTCATTCTTATTATTAAAACTTTATTTATTTGTAAATATATTTTATTCATCTTATGTACAATATAAGATAATTATTTTGTAATTCTGATAACTTTTTAAATTTGTATTTTAAAATTAATATATCTATTGGTTTTGTTTTTTTTATTATCTCGTTGTTTTTAACAAATAAAGTTAATAATTTAAATTTTAAGATATTAAGCTATTAATTTTATTACACTCAAGTGTGCTGTAGATTGTCAAATGTTTTTATAAATTTGAAAGTTTTCGAAAATAAAGTACTGTGTAGAATATTTGGCCCAAAAAAGGATGTAGAAACAGGAGAATTTAGAAGGCTTAACAATGTGGAACCGCGCAAGTTATATCCTGTAAATATAGTTGAGGTAATAGCAGCGCGACGGTTAAAATAGGCATGTAAAGTCGGGTTAAGTGATGAACAAATTCCAAAAAAAAGTAATCAGTTTTGAGCTGTCGGGTAAAGGACCAAGGGGTAGACCAAAACATAGATGGGAGGATTGCGTCAGGGCCGAACCTATAGGATTTGAGTTTTGGGGGAGTTGGTTGGAGGGAGGTGGAGGTGTGTGGTCAACGGTTGGTGGTGTTGGCATCGAATTTTCGGGTTTGCTAAACCTTTATTTATTTATAGAAATTTTAATACTATTATCTTTCCACTTAATAGTTGTTTTGTTTTTTTATGATGTTCTTAAGTGGGTATTGATTCATTAATTACTATTAATATTCACTTTTATTTGTGGTAATAGTAGGAGTAGTTCATAAAGCAGAATGCATTGCAAAATCAGGTGATTAAAATCATTAGTAACAAATTGGAGAATAAAATACTAAGTTTCTTTTAAAATATATGTATAAAGATCATTTTGAAAATATTTTCTACATATCGTTCCTATACAACTATAATCCTGCTTTGCTTAGTGTAGCCATCTATATTATTTAAAATGTGGGCTTTAATATATCAGCTGAAGATTTCTGCTCCTGAGGTAGACATACCTCTCGTCACCCTGAAAAAAATTATTGGTCACATTTTTTGATTATACTATTTTCACAATAATTTCTCCAACCTTAGGTTAGGGAGGATAGAGGGCAACAGAGAGAGGTGGTCATCAAAAGTTATTAGACGAAGAAGCCAGAACTGCCCCTCCTGCGAATTTAGTGGAGGATTTCTTCTCTTTAAGGCTTTAAGGCAAGAAAAATTTCTAAATAAAACATGCTAATTAGTTGGGAGGAGATTCTAAGTAAGCAAGTTATCTTTTTTCCTGAAATTATATCTGCTTTCAGACTAAACTGAGAGCAAAAGTGAACAGAAGCTAGGAAAATTTCTTCTAAACTAATTAAATATACAGTAAAAGTTTGTCATTTTAATCCAATTATCATTGATAATAATGATTAGGTATTTAAACTGGATTTACAAATATTTGTTATCAACAAAAGATTATCTCAATGGGCAAATTGTTTCTGTTTAGATGTAACCATTCGGGAAAATAAAGAAGTGGCTAGAATTGCGGTTAAAATTCCTCCTTTCTTTAGGAATAACCCGAATGTTTGGTTTAGGCAGGTAGAGTCTCAATTTGTAAACTCTGGTAACACGACTGAAATAACGAAATATCACCACGTAGTCGGGTCTTTAGACCCAGACATTGCCGAACAAATTTCCGATTTTATGGACCGGCAGCATTCTGGCACTCCTTTTACCGATCTAAAAAAGAGACTTTTACTGGAGTGAGACGGAAGGACGCAAGGTCGCCAGGAAGGACACCAACGAGTCCCATTAGCGGCAGGATGTGACTCGAAGCTTAAGTGTCACCTATTTTTAAGAGACATTGCCTCCAACTATTCTTTCCTCATCGACTTGGGGGCTAACATATCTGTTGTCCCCACCAACAAAGGATGATAAGTGAGCACAATCAAGCCTCAATCAACTTTACGCTGCCTATGGATCGCTCATCACCACTTATGGTAATGGTGCTCAAATTGGATTTAGGTTTACGTAGAGAGCTTGGTTGGATATTCATTATAGCGGATGTTACACACCCTATTATTTGGAGCTGATTTTTTTTAGGGCATTGTGGTTTTCTTATTGGTTTGAAAGGCAGGCGTTTGATTGATCAAGTCACATCACTGAAGGTTACTGTTAAGACTTCTAACTCTCCACAACCATCAGTCCACATCGTCTCACCTCAACAGAAGTTTTCAGACCTCCTGCGAAAATATTCTAACCTCCTTTTAGAAAAACCGATTTTTCATTTTGACACTATTGACCATAACATCTCGCACGCCATTGAGACAACTGATCCACAAGTCACAGCCCGTCCTCGACGACTACCACACGACAAACTGAAGCAGGCCAAACTAGAATTTAGACCTTCCAAAAGCAGTTGGGCTAGTCCTCTTCATCTCGTACCAATAAAAGATGGCTCCTGGTGTCCGTGTGGCGATTACCGCAGACTGAACTGATCGATATCCCATTCCACATCTTCACGATTTCAATTCTCAATTGAGTGGTTCTAAAGTTTTAAGTAAAATCGATTTAATTAGAGCCTTTCATCACATTCCAGTTGCAGAGGAAGACATTTCAAAGACAGCTGTAATCACACCATTTGGACTCTTCGAATTTTTGAGATTTCCTTGTGGTCTTCGCAATGCAGCCCAGTCTTTTCAGAGGTATATCCATCGCGTTCTCGTCTGCCGTTCATCTTCGCTTATCTGGACGACTTGTTGGTTGCATCTCAGGATGAAGAGAGCCATAAACGACACCTAAATATTCTTTTTGAACGTCTGAATCATATGGAATCAATAAAAACCCTGCTAAATGCGAGTTCGGCGTCCAAGAGGTTGATTAGTTAGGCTACAGTCTCTGCATTTGGTATATCGCCTCTTCCAGAACGTGTGGTTGTCATTCAGAAGTATCCATTACCTGAAACGGTCAACGATCTTCGGTGATTTTTGGGAATGATCAATTTTTACAGAAGAGCTCTTCCCAACACGGCTGCAACTAAACAACCACTTTTTAATCTCTGTGGGGCAGTCAAGAAAAGTGATCGTTGCAAAATTTAGTGGACTCCAGAAGCAGAGGCATCGTTTCATAAGCTTAAAGAAGAACTTGCCAATGCTACATTGCTTGCACACCCATCTCCTGAAGATCAGCTTATTCTGCACGTGATTTTGCCGTAGGTGCATCTCTACACCAACTAATTAATAATGAGTCACAGCCATTAGGGTTCTTTTCTAGAAAACTCACAAATTCACAAAAAAACTACTGTACCTACGACCGTGAATTACTTGCTGCATATTCTGCTGTTAAGTACTTCCGACATATTCTGGAAGCACGTAACTTCGTAATTTACACCGATCACAAACCACTCAGTTACGCGTTCTTACAAAACCCGGATAAAGCTTCATCAAGGCAAATGCGACATCTTGACTGCAATTGGACAGTTCACGACGGACATACGCTACCTTCCTGGTAAATTCAACACTACAGCCGATGCCTGCTCTCGCATTAGTGTCATTCATATCCCGACAACCGTCAGCTTAGAAGATGTTGCTGCAGCTCAATCAAACGAGGAAGAATTGGAATATCTGAAAACCTCTAAACAATGCTCAATGAAATTTCAAACAGTTACTCTACCCAATAACTATGAACTTTACTGCGATACATCAACTAATAAACTCCGACTATATATCCCACTTTCTTTTTGTAGATTGGTCTTCGATTCACTTCATATCTTAAGTCATCCTGGCATCAAAGGCTCCATAGACCTAGTCCAATCAAGATGTCTGGCCTGACCTCAAAAAATACGTCACTCTCTGGGCTCATACATGTGTTCCTTGTCTGCGTGCGAAGGTCTGGAGACATACTACGACTCCTTTTACAAGTTAAAATCCTGTTACTAGGCAATTTTCTCATATAAATGTGGATATAGTTGATCCTTTGCCACCGTCCCATGAATTTCGTTATCTATTAACCATAATCGATAGATTTTCACGTTGGACTGAAGCCATTCCCATCACATATATCACGGCCGAAACTGTTGCAACTGCCCTTCTGCTCCACTGGATCGCACGTTATGGAGTACCTGATATACTGACTACTGACAGAGATAGACAATTTGAATCCCAACTTTTCTCTGAGTTGGCCAAATCTCTGGGCTTAGAACACATCAAGACGGCATCATACCATCCTCAAGCGAATGGTAAAATTGAGAGGTGGCATCGACATCTGAATACATCCATGAAAGCACACCTTACCGGTGATTGAGTTTAGATCCTCCCACTTATACTCATGGGATTACGTTCTTATATCATCCCAGAAATCAACGCTTCATCTAATTAAACTAGAACTAATTTTTGGAACACCCATCAAATTGCCAGCTGATTTTTTCCAGGGAGTTCAATCCAACAACTTAAACACACACACCATGCTATCGAAACTCCGTGAGCATTCTAGATAACTTCGCCCGGTTCCTTCAGTCCACCGAAATTCAAAAAATTTATTTGTCCATCATAAACTTTCTACGGCTACCCATGTATTCCTACGACATGATGCTGTTCGAAAGCCTCTACAACCAACTTACGATGGACCCTTCCTTATACTCTCAAAATCAGAAAAAGTCTTCAAGATAGCTTTGCCTAGCGGCCCACAGAATGTTTCACTGGATCGGCTCAAAACTACATATTTCCTCAATAACTCGCAGCAAGCCACGACTGCTGACCGTTCCTCACATCCAGGACATCTGCCTCCTGCTGACCAACCGAAGTCCAGTTCCCTGCTCGCTTTCTTACCGCTGTCTCAAGGGAGGGAGTATGTTGTCGTCATAAGTGAATTATATTATTTTTTATTTTTGTAATTTGGGGTCACCTGTGGTGTAGTGGTTAGCATAGCAACCTACTAAACCCAAGATCGCGGGTTCGCAGCCCACAGATGACCTTAAGATTTTTTAAAGGGAGTACAAAATCCTCAGCTGTGCCGCCCTTCGGAAGGGACGTAAAATGGGGGTCCCGAGCCTGTGCGATGTCAGGTACTCGTTAAAGATCCCTATCCTAATTATACCTGGATAGGCAAAATTTAGGACTCCCACTGTAGCATCGTCCGATTAGCCATAGCAGCATAAAGTGACGTTAAACGAGATAAAAAGCTTGCTGGAGTGGAACAGATTTTCTCGTCTGGCTACTTCGTAGAAAGACGAGGAAATCTGTCTGACGACTGGGAATGGTCCGATTAGAACTGGATCAAGCTTGTTTCGATTCAACTTATTTCCATTTTCGACGTAAACCAAGTCACCAACGTTGAAATTATGCTCTTGTCTATTCCTATCAACCCGTTTCTTATTGATGTTGAAGCTCTTTGTTGAATTTTGGAAGGCTATCTTGCGGTCTTCTTCTAAAGAAGATGGAGTATTCCCATTAAGTTGAGATATGGAAGATTTTCGGCTGAGCAATAGATAAGATGGTGTAAAATAGGTAGAACTGTGGATAGTATTATTATATTCCTTTACACATTCCTCTGCCAAGTTTGACCATGCTCTTCTAGTATTATCGTTTATTTTACATCGCAGTCGATTAACTAATGTTTGATTTAATCGTTCGTTTAATCCGTTGGACGTGCACTGCACGTGAAAACGATCTGAGTTCCAACTCTTTTCAAATACTTAAGAAATTGGTTGAGTTTATACCTGTATATTGGTCTGTCAGTAGAATTGAGATATTATTTTGTCTAACTATGGGATTAAGTAAGTTTATGAAATCTTTAGCAGTTTGACCCTTTGTTGTTGAGATCCATGCATATCTTGTGAAGTGGTCAACGAGGATGTGCATGTACCGTTTGGAAGAGCGGTTCCCTCCAAAACCACCGACACTGTCAAGCGACATAATCTGGAAAGGTTCTGTAGCAGGACCGAGACGGGATAGGAGGCCGATCGCACGACTCCGACGAACTTTGTTCTCAATACAAATCTAGCATCTCTTAAGAGAAATCATGAATTGCTTTATCAAGATCCTTGAAGTAGTAATACGGTCTGATGGTTGCTATCATGTAGGCTTGACCGATATGGCCATAATGCTGAGGAATAATTTTAATCATTTCTTTTCCAAATGCTTGGGATACAAAAATTCTTGATTTCTTTTTAAATTTTCTTAAAATTATGCCTTGCTTGGATTCAATCTGTTCAGCTGCTTTCAGTTCCGAAAGATTCTCGGCTTGATCTTTTTTAATAGCTGACAAGTCTATTAAATTGATGATCTGGATAGCATCTTCATTCTCGAAGTATTCGAGGACTGGATTTCTGGAGAGTAGATCAGCCAGAACATTAAACTGGGATAAATAAAGAATCAAATTTCCCAAAATCTCATCAGATCTGGCTTTCGTCTTTAGGTTTTCTAAGGGTTTGTGATCACTGCAAAGGGTTTGTGACGTCCAATTAAGTAGTATTGCCAAAACTTAATCGCTTCTTTAATAGATTTCCATTCTAAGTGGATGACATCTAAACGTTTCTCTCGTTCTGGAAGTTTACCTGAGTAATAAGCGAGAGGATGAAGTAGGCCGTCTTCTTGTGGCTGCTTGAGGGTCGCTCCGATACCTTTTAAACTTGCATCGGTCTCGATGAAGACAGGCTTGTCAATGTCGTATATAGCCAGAATCGGGGAACTACACAAACAGTTCTTGATCATATTGAAAGTTTGTTCACATTCACCACTCGAATTTAACATCTTTCTTCAATAAACGATGCAATGGTTCCAGTTTTACAGCACTGTTTTCTATGTACTTCAAATAAAAATTTATGGAGCCTAAAACACTCCGAACACCTGATTTATCTGAGGGCCTCTGAAGTTTCTGAATCGAAATCAAATTATCTTGGCTGGGTGATATTTTTCGAATGGTGGTGATATTTTTGGCTGGGTGATATTTTCGAAAACTTGTATCCTAAATACTTTACTGACTTCGCACCAAACAAACATTTTTCTAGTTTCAGTTTGAATCCTTCAGCGTTCAGAACTTTTAAAAGTCGGCTAACATGCTGAAGATGATCTTCCCAGTCCCTAGAAAAAATTAAAATATCATCAATGTAATTGATGCAGAAATCATCCAGGTTATTTCTTCGAATAATGTTCAACAATATTCTCTGGAATATGGCAGAAGCATTTTTAAGACCAAACGGAAGAACTTTAAACATAAATTTACCATGTTTTGTTACAAAAGAGGTCTTTTCTCGATCTTGCTCACGAAGCGATATGCCCCAAAATGCAGAATTGATGTCCAAAACGGTGAAAAACTCACAATTAGCTACTTTATCAATTACATCTTGAATTGTAGGAAATGGAAAACATTCAGGGACTACTAATTTGTTGAGCTTACTGAAATCTATACAGAGTCGAGACTTCTTCTTCTCTTCTTTCTTGTAGGCCAGTGTAACGGGCGAAGCAAACGGTGAGTCTGACTCTTCGATGATCCCAGCCTGCAAGAGTCCTTTTATTTGGCTTCTTATTTCTTCTTCATCTGGGATAGAACATTTGTAGGGACAAGATGTGACAAATTCATCTCTAATTAGTTTTATTTCCGTTTCACGTGAGTGAACTTTACCTATGTCGAGCTTGTCTTTAGCAAATATGTGCTTGTACTTTTTAAGTAGAAGAAAAAATCTCTTGTTTGTGTTCCTCTTGTTCAATATGTTGCAAATTAACATCAAATTTATTAAAGTTAAAATTTTCTTTGTAATCACTTCCAAACTTATTACATAAGTTGTAAAAACTTCTTAAGTAGTTGTAGTCTGCTTCTGATGAGGACTGGATGTCTCAATCTGATCGAGTTTCGATCGTGTTAAGTTTATATTTTGATTACTACTAGGTAGATCTTCTGATGCTACGATTTTTGTGTTACTGGTACGTTGAAAATTTTTCAAATTTTCATCTTGTATTAATTTAAATTTCTTGATTGCATCTATTTATTTATTTATAATAGAGCGCTACAGTCCTAGTCGGACCTTGGCTTCACTAAGTACAGACAGCCATTCCTGTCTATCTTCTGCCTTCCTCCTCCAACCATTCACACCCAGTTTTCGCAGGTCATCTTGAACGTTGTCCAGCCATCTCAGCCTTGGCCTTCCTCTCAACCTTTTTCCTTCCGGCCTGCCGTTCATCATCTTTTTTGGAAGTCTATCTTCCGTCATCCTTTACAAGTGGCTGAGCCACCTTAATCTGCCTGCTTTGACTATTGAAATTATGTTGGGTTCACCGAACAATTGTTCCAGCTCCAGGTTTGTTCTTATTCTCCAATTCCCGTGGTTATTCACCGGACCAAAGATTTTTCTGAGGACCTTCCTTTCCCAAATCCTCAGCAACCTCTCATTCTCTTGGTTCAGCACCCAGCACTCGCTTCCATAAGTCACAACTGGTCTTATTACAGTTTTGTAGACCGCAATTTTGGCAGATCGGGACACTTCATGAGACTTCATAAATTTACTTAGGGCAAAAAGTATTGCTGCCAGCCGCTATTCTTGCTTTGATCTCTAATTTCATGATTGCATCTATACCTCTATACCTAGTAACAAATCATAAGAGAAATTATTATTCTTGACTACATAGGTTGTAATGTAATCAGTAATGTTTCCAATACGGAGTCTAATTTTAGCCCGGGCTGAGGTGAAATTAAGTCCGCTGATAGTTTTTAGCACCGCTCTTTTGTTTAACTAATTTCAACTTCAGCAAGTCAGCAATTCGTTGATTTGTTAATGTCACATTGGAGCCACTATCATAAATAGCCTTTATTTTAATATTGACATTTATAACAACATTTAGTTTAATCAGCGGATCTAACTTCGCCCGGCTCTCTAGTTTAAATGTTCGGAATCAAGATCGATTTCGCATAAATCGAGATCAGTTGCATTTATTTTTGGTCGATTAGAAGTTTTATTTTTGTTACGACATTCAGATACTAAATGATAACGATTGTGAAAACCGAGGGTTTCGCAGTGAGAACATGGTTTTACACAAGCGGAATTTTAACTGAATTTTGGACTTGACAGTTTTTCTTTCTTCTTTTTCATAAAGGCATTTTCTAATTATCGAAGTTCGAAGAGTACAATTTATCGAGAGTAAAAATCTCTTCTCTATCGAGTTTCTCCTGAGCTTCATTTGGTAAACCGAAAACAATTTGGTTTATACGGGAGATCTCGGTACCTTTAGGTTCTACGTCAAGACATAGTTTATCTTTCGTCAGGGCGTAGTCGACAAGGGATCCGCCTAAATATTTGTAGCCAAGAGCTTTTTTTAACAAGAGACCAGCCTTTATCAACAAAAATATTTAGAAAAGAGTCCTTCCATATGTCCCATGAATCGTTCAAACCGATCTTCTTTAAATTAATCTCGTACCAATCTTTAGCCGGACCATCGATAAGATAAAAACTTAACGCTTGAATTCTTAAATTATCGGATTTTATCTTAAATCGAACACATTCTTCTTCGAACCTACGTAGCCATTCTATAGGTTCTGATTGTTTTTTTATCAAATCGTTCTAAAATAAATTTTTTTTTCAATATGATTTAGTTTAATTTCATTTTGTTCTGAATTTAGTTTTAATTGTGTTTCTAATTGTTTAATACGATCTTCTAATCCTGTCTGATTCTCTACAGGTCTAGAAGGAACTGTTTTTGAAACCCATTCCTCTAATGGTAACTCCCGGAAACAAATATTAAAAGATTCATCAAAATATTCTCTTTTAATATCATCATCCATCTTAACAGCTACGGTTCTGTAACCATTAATGTTTTTGATAAAATTCATAGCATTTATTATAGGTTTCTTACCTGATAGAAAGGAGTGGAACTTTATTCTTCAGGTAATAAGTACCAATTTTTCTTGTCGATGGAAATGCACTGAATCACAAAGTTTGGTTGTTGTATTCAGGTAACAAATTTTAGTCTAAGTACCAATTGCTCCACTCACTCACAGTTTTGCACACTGTTACTTGTCGATGGAAATGCACTGAATCACAAAGTCTTGGTCACTCATCCACTAATCTTTTAGGTTTTAACCTTCTTCCATACCTAGTTATGGTTTGAGGTAGAGAAGGGTTATGGGTTTCAGAGGTGACCTCAGGAATGCTTTGTGGATCTTGCGGGGGTTGAACTGGAACCAGTTGTGTCTCAGTATTTGATTCATCACAGTTTTTCTTACTGAATTTATCTTCTGTTGAGATCTTAGTAATTTAATTTCTGAGCTGGCTCCCATTTCCATTCCTCTTCTAAATTTTCATTGAAGATCTCTGCTGTGATGTTTTGTCATGAGTAATTCCTCACCAATGTTTGACCATCTTCTGTTCTGTTCTATCATGTAGGATCTAGGCTCATAGTTAGTAATCGATTGCTGTGATGTTTTGTCATAGTACAGCTTAGACCTTTGCTGGTGAATCTCCTTATCTTCCTTCACCCTAACGACATTTTGAGGTTTTGTTCAATAGTTGGGAGGACTGTTTTTAGTTGTCTGCTCATCATTATTTGTGCTGGGCTTTGTGACAGTCCTGTAACTGGGCAGTTTCTATACTCCATTAACCCTATATTAAAATCTTGTCCAGATTGGTAACATTTTTTCATAAGGCCTTTGCAAATACCTACTGCTTTTTCCACCATTCCATTTGATTGTGGATAGTGTGGGCTAGTGTTGGTTAATTTTATGTCCCATCCTTGACAAAACTGTTTGAACTCAAATGATGAAAAAGGCATATTATCAGCCACAATTTCATCAGGTATGCCATGTGTGGCAAATATAGGTTTGATAGCCTTAATTGTTTCTGATGCTGTCTTATACGGCATCTTTACAACATCAAACCAAGCTGATAAATAATCAACAATTATAAGGTAAGAATAGTTTCCTAGTTGGAAGAAATCCATACCAACACGTTGATAAGGTCTAGATGGAACCGGAAAGGGCAATAAAGGTTCCTTTATATTTTTATTTCTAAAAGTCTCACATAGCATTTTAGTACATATTCTTCAATGTCTGAGTTTATTTTTGGCCAGTAAAATATTTGTCTTGCCCTTGCTTGTGTTTTGCTGACTCCTAAATGCGGACTATGAAGCTTCTCTAACATTTCTTTTCTCAAGGAAAAAGGCACTAACAGCTTACGGCCAACAAATACTAAATTTGAACTAACACAAATTTCATCTTTAAATTTGTAATATATTTTTAATTCTTCTGGCATCCTTAATATGGCAGGCCATCCCTTCATATAGTACTGCACTAGCTGCTGCAATATCTTATCCTTAGCGGTCTCTTCCTCAAGAATCTTTTTTCTTCTAGGTGTGACCTGCACTTCATAATTATTAGACGCTACTTCATGGACTATTTCACTAATCCAATCTTCTTCAGAACTGATGTTCTCCTCATTTCCACAACCTCTTGACAACAAGTCAGCAATATATAACTCCTTACCAGGCACATATTTCAATTCTAAGTCATATTTAATTAATTTCAGAATCATTCGCTGCAATCTGGGTGATGGTATTTCTCCAACATTCTTTTTAATTAAAGACACAAGAGGTTTGTGGTCTGTTCTGACAAACGTTTTACGCCCATAAATGTATAAATGAAATTTAGATGTGGCATAAAGAAGACTTAATAACTCCTTTTCAATTTGTGCAAAATTCTTTTCTGTTGGTGACAACGATCTTGACGCATAGGATACAGGTTGTCCTTTCTGCATTAAACAGCATCCTATTGCATCCTTAGATGCATCACATTCAATAACAATTTCCTTAGCTGCATCAAAATGCGCTAATACCGGAATTTTCGTAATTAATTCTTTTATATTTTTCAGAATCATAGAATGAGCATCTGTCCAAATAAATTCAACATTACATTTCAAAAGGGTACGCAAATCAGAAGTTACATCAGCAAAATTTGGAATAAAATTTCTTATGTAATTAAGCATGCCTAAAATTCTCTGTAATTCCTTCTTATTACTAGGGTTCTCTAAACTTTCAATAGCTTCAATTCTCTGTGGGTCCACTTTCATCCCATTTTTATCAAACTCAAATCCCAAAAATGTGACTTTATTGCTTTTATATTGAAATTTACGAGGATTAAATTTTAAATTACTTGACCTGGCACTCTCAAATAATTCACAAGAGTCAATGAGAGAAATCCACACAATCCTGTTCACTTTCGTAGTTATTTTGTTTTACTAAATTTATATTTTTCTTGTTTTTAAAACACGCAATTGCAAAGTGATTTGGCTTATTGCATAATTTGCAATATTTTCCATATGCTGGGCAATTATTGGCTCTATGTTTATTTCCACACTTCCGACATTGATAGTATACAGCATCATTATTGCTATTCACACTTCTGTGATTCCCCACTTTAGGGATAAGATTATGATTCAGTTTCCTGCCCTCATCATTATCAGTGTTATAATTAGATTTATTACTACCCCTTTTTAGTCCATGAACTTCTACAGATTTCTCTTGAATTAACCTCACTTGTTCTTTTGTAGTTTCAGATGCTTTCACAAAATCAATCACTTTTAGTAAATCTAGCTCACTTTCTCTTAAAATTCTTTCTTGTAGCCCTTGATCTGCTAAGTGTAACACAATTTGATCTCTAATTAAAGATTCTAACTGATCACCAAATTCACAGTTTGCTCCAATAGTGCGAAGTACTGTCACATAATTATCAATAGTCTGACCCTCAATTCTCAATGTTTTAAAAATTTATGGCGCTCAAACAATACATTCTTCTTTTCTTTACAGTAGTTGTCAAATATTTAAATAACAGCATCATACGTCGACGTCTCGGTAGATAGTTCAAACGTATTAAAAATAGTCAAACCCTCATCACCAATTAAGTTAAGTAAAATTGCTATTTTGACTTTATCTTCTTTTTTATCCTTTTCGGTCGCCAAAAGATAATATTCCAATTTCCGCTTCCAATTCTTTCCAATTTTCCGAAATACTACCCGTAAACGATAGCTCTGCTGGCGGTTTAAACTCCATTGTAACACTCTGGCACTATCACAAATGACCACTTACTAGATTAAATAACAATGTTTACACCTGACACCATGTTGTATTCTAAGGTTAACAAAAACACAAATTTTAGTCTAAATCACACATTTCTTTTATTCTACAATTCTCTTTATTGCTCCACTCACTCACAAATGAAGATTGCACACTGTTACTACAGCCATTGGTTTCTTTTTACAATTTTATTGAGATCTTATTGAGATCTTGTAATTTAATTTCTAAGATCGTTAAAACGTGATTTATTCAATGAAAGTAAAGAATTAAATTAAACGTAAATACAACAGTAAGTTACAGCAAACAACAATTAAAATAGGTAAATAAAGGTTAAGATAAAGTAATAAACACAGATGATAAATAATTAACTGATGATTGAAGGTTGCTCAACCTTACATGTAAATACATAGGAATCCGATCCCTAGTGATAACCGAGCATTTGAATTCAACTGTTGTAAAGTAGTAATCAACTACCTCTTAGACTTTGGATCGATAAAATTCAAATTCGGCTTTGGAGTCGTGACTAACCGTCATACTGACAGGTGTTTTGAGTTCTGTTATGATAAGTTTACAGTTGAATTTATACCTTGAAGGGCTATGGCGTCAGCTAAGAATTACAGACAGTTACACGAAGAGTTCGTACATACAAGCACTGGAGGAACAGCATGGGAATGTCTGTTGTTAGTGCTTCCATATCCATTATTGTCTTTTATCTGCTGCTACTGTGTTAACTTCGTCTTCAAACTCAAAAGTGGTTTTATTCTCTTCATTACTGAGTTCATTTTAATTGTTGTGCCGCTGATACTGTCTTTAACCCTCTTTCACAACTACGTTCATCTCTTCGTATCCGCTCTCCTCCTGACAATCATCCTCTGCTTGGTTTGCAATCTCTGGAATCAGAAGAAGAACTTCATAAAGATTGTTTTTACTCTTGTTACTTCTGTTAAAAGTCGCCCATATATTACATATTTTAGATCAATTGTAAATCTGCTATCTGTTTTTTGCATCTTAGCTGTAGATTTTCGTGTTTTTCCTAGACATTTAGCCAAAACTGAATCTTATGGGTTTAGTCTAATGGATACAGGAGTGGGATTTTATATTATCGCAAATGGTATTGTCTCTAAATCTGATTCTAGAGAGGATGTAATGAAAACGATAAAGAGTACTTTGCCTATCATGGGACTTGGAATATTCCGATGTGTATCTGTGAAAAGTCTTGATTATCAGCAGATAGTGTCAGAGTATGGGACCCACTGGAATTTCTTTTTTACTTTGGCTGCTGTCAAATTAATGGCAACCTATCTTATGAATATCTTTGAAAATAAAGAGATGTTGGCTTCAATTATTATAGCCATCCTCCACCAATTCATTCTCCAAGTAGGTGTAGAATCTTGGATTATGAGTGACAGTCCTCGGAACAACCCTATTTCTGCGAATAGAGAAGGAATCTGTTCATTACTCGGTTATCTTAGCCTCTTTCTGAGTGCTATGGCCATAGGTAAATCGCTTCAGCGAGACCGTGTTGATTTATACCAAGACCTAAAGCAGGCTAGCAAAGGCTTTTTAATATCTGCCATCCTTTTTCTCGTTACATTTTGGTTACACTCAAGATACCCTGTTTCAAGGAGGTTAGTGAATGTTACCTTCATAGTCTGGATGATTTCTATGACATTCCTTTTGTTGAGTATAGGTATATTAATTGAAATGTGTCTGAGAATAATTTATTTTGTAAAGAATAACACTACTAATGACAACTTGGCCCCTTCTATTCTAAATTCTATAAACTACAATGGTTTGATCTTCTTCCTTCTTGGTAATATTTTCACTGGTATTGTCAATATTTGGATCCACACCCTTAATATTGAAATTGCCAACAGTATTGCTATACTTATGGGCTATATGTTTATGCTTTGTATGTTTGCAAATTTTTTTTATTGTAATCGAATAAAATTTTCACTGTGATTTACAAATGGTAAAATGTTACCTCAGTAATTTGATATAATTATTTGTTACCAAATACTGCAGCATTTTTATCAAATTGAGCTGTACCTGTGGGGTTGATAATAATTTTTCAAATCTTGCTGATCACATTGTGATGATTAAAATCAATAGAACTGTTATTTTGTCAGTTACTTGAGCTTTGATATTATAATTTGATTGATGTAATATTGTAAATGCTTTTGACTAACCCCTTGTAGTTTTGTGATAATATAGATTTATTTATTAGTGAATAATGTTTAGGATAAGAAAAAAAAAATGTATACCACATGATAAAGTATTGCTATTACTGAAAGAGCCTTAGAGGCTTTCTTATTGATTAATTTAATGTATATTAATTATTTTTTTTTGTTTACTGACAACAGAAAAATCTTTTAATATTGGTGTGCTAAAGTTTGACACAGCATTATTTAATCAGATTAAATTAAGTACTGTATATAAAATGAATCAAGAAATTGAATTGTGCAAAGTATTTCATAATTACTTTCTTATGTTTTTAAGGACATACAAAAAGAATATTTCACTATCAAAAAATTAAATATTACTGTTTTAATTTTGAAAGCAAGATATTCAAATTATATTTCAGTGCCTGATAACCCAGATATGGTTTTTTAAATCTAAGTTTTAAAAGATATAGGATTGAACATTTGAAGCCATTTCTGAAATTTTGGTTGATTCGAAAATCCTAACTTGTCAGGAAGGTAGTTTAAAACTATGCTGTGTGTCATAAATTATAATGTTTTGACAGTGGAATATCAAACCACCTCTTTTTTTTTCTTTCTTCTAACTTTTATGACCGAATGTTATAACTAAATCCTAAGTCATGTTATTAGCTGGGAATAAACATATATATTTTTATTCATATAAAAACCTAGCTTCTGCAATGCTTTTTTTGTTTGTTTACTGTTAATATATGAAATGTTCTGTAAAAAAGTTAAAATATAATCAAAATTCATAAAATTGTGTGAACCCATCGTTATATAAATTGAAATTGATCTCACAGTGTATCATTAAAACCACCTTAAATAATGGACAATTGTGATGAGGAAATTTTATGATTGTGGGAAAAAATATATTTACATTTTAAAAGGTGCTCAACTTTTTATTATGTATTTGTTAACAATTAGAATATTTGTACTCACTTGATTTTTTCTTTATGAGTGGTATATTATTGCATGTTAAAATAATATTATTTGTTATGTCACCTTATTTCATCAAATTGTTTTAGTCCACTAAATGCATCACATATAAAATATTTATTTAAGTGCCTTTAGTTATTTTTTCGGTATAGTACCTTTTTAATGATAAATATTTTATTTTTATTAAACATAAGATGAATATTTTTGTATTGTTTATTGTATTTAACAGGTAGCTAACTTAATTAACCTATTTATGTCTATAAATCTTTTATAATAAAAGTTAGGTATATTTATTTGAATAAATTTAATTTATAAACCACGTGTATTTCTTTTTTTTCAACTTCTTTGATAATTTTCTTGTAATCTTATTTATAATAACATTACTAATGTATATGTGAATGTTTTAAACTCAAATTTTCAATTATTTCAAACATTTGAACAAATTTAATCACAAATAAGACAGTAGCCACCTGAGGCCAGTGCCGCCAAGAGCCAACCCAGGCCCCAGGACAAATATATTTCCAAACCCCCTAACGAAGGGTGGATTTTGCCCCCCACCCCCTGTCAGCAGTCTTGCCTGAGGCTTGAAGGAAATTGAATGAGAGATCACCTGTCTCAGATGTATATAATATTTCAAGATTAGACAATCTTGCAGCCATCTCTCAAGCCACAGACATAAGTAATTCGTGAGCACTGTGCTCATAATTTATACTTATAACTAATTAATATCAAGATAAAAAAAATTATCAAGCTTCATGATGCTACATTCTTGTATAATGATAAAAGAATAGACTGAAATAAGTACCCCCCCCCCCAATAATGAGGAATGATGTATAATGTCCTCTTGAAAGTTAGACCACTTTTTGGCTCTGTTTAATGAAGACTCATTTGCCTTAAAGAGATTTAATTTTCTTTGAGAACGTCAAAAATTAGTCGAGTATTAATTAGAAAAACTTAAACATTTTCATTAGGATATTGGATATTTATGATTGAATTATCATTATATTTATATATTGATTTATCAATCTGAAAATAAAGTTTGGAAACAAATTGTAATAAAATATGGGATTAGTATCATAAATTGAAGTCACTAAATAATATTTGAAAACTCCTTACTTATCCAATGACATTAATTTAATAATTAAAAAAAAAACAATAATTTCATTTAATTCAGGGATTGGATTTTCCTTTTGTTTAACACAAGGCTGACAGAATCTATTGTAATTCTGAGACATGGACATGATATGCTAAAAGACCATCACCCTTATATAATTTCTATTGAACTTAATCTTTTAGGTTTAAGATTGAGCTACTTCTATATTAATGTAGAAATATCCTCATGGACCTGTATTTATAAATACAAATAAAGAAATCTGCTGAAATACCACTGACACTCAGATGGATTCATTGAATTTAACAATAGATAGTAAATTAAACAATACTACTTGTATGTATTGTTTATTTTCAGCATTAAAACAAAATCGAACAGATACTTTTATGATTAGGAATTGATGATTTATTTATCACTTCTATGGTGCTTAGTTTATTAGAATACTAATTTCGAATGTCAAACAGTCACCCTGAGTTCAAAAAACATTCAAAATATCAGCAATTTTACATAAAGATTATAATTATTATATTAATGAGAAATTGTAAAACAATAATTAAAATGCATATGGCACTCAATAATAGAAAAGAGGAACCTTGTTGCAGCTAAAGGTTCCAAGAGTAAAACATGAGCTTATAGAAAGAAACGGAGGGGAGTACCTACTTAAATAGTCAGGCAATCTTTAGATTTTCCCTGGTCAGCTTTTATGTTCCTACTGGAAACAAATTTAAAATGGGACTATAGGAAATATCTATTTGGTCATTAAAAAAAAAAGGATTGGTTTTAAACAATTTCAGCAAATATTTAATTTTAGACTATTTTCTATGTAAGCATTAGGTTCACCCTTGGGTCATTGTAGAATTTATGATTATTTTCATTTAAATGTATTATGAATTAGGAATTCTGTGTTTTATTGAATTCTCTTAATCTCAAATTTAATGATCATTCGGTATTTCTGGTGTATTATATATAAGATATTTTATTAGCAAAATCATTGCAAAAACTAAGGAAAATATAAATGTATACTTACCACGATACAAAAAAAATAAATTAAATTATCTAAGGATGATAACCATTGTGACACTAGCCAGATCACAACTATAAGAAAAATGTTCATAAAAAGTCATATAATCAACCAATTATGGGTCAGTTGATAAACAAATAATTAAGAAAACCAATTGAGAGACAGTATTCAAAAATACCTTATTTTATATTTTATTTTTTCAAGTTAAATGGATGACTTTTTAATTTTTACTATCATACAAACCTAAAGCATAAATTAATTTCTAGTAGAAAAGCTCATTATTGCTAGCTGGTAGAAATTGGTTGAATGAGGATTTTAAACAAAAATCATCACAAATTGTTTTTAATATTTTAGTAAAAAAAAAAAACAAATTTTATAATTTTAAAAAACTAAAAAAAATTGAGTTACTACAACAGAATAAATTTATTAAATAGAGTCTTTATTATAGAAAATTCATTACATTAAACCAAATAAATATTTTCAGATAAAATACTATTCTTTACTTAATAATATCTTAATCCTACAACAATAGAATTGATAAATAATTAAGAAAAAATACCAATTAAATCAATAAGACATAAATACAACAAAATATCACAAGATTAAATGAGATGACATGTTGAGGTATTTTAAAGAAAATCCCCTTAAAAAAAAAAAAAAAAAAATAAAAAAAAAAAAAAATAATATATATATATATATATATATATATATATATAAAAAATAAAATAAAAAGATAAACCAATAATAATGAGCTAATTAAGTGATCATTAGCTAATAGAAAGACATTCAGGGTACAGAATTTAAGATAACTATAGCTCTTCATGGATAGATTTAGCCATCTTCTTGTAGGAAGGATGGGCGAGTACGTGATCAGCTGCGACACAGACCAACCTATAGAACTCATCAGGATCAAACCTGTAGTTCGTGAATTTGGCATGGGCACCTCCATCAGGATGATGTCCCTGTAATTTAAAATAATCAAATATTTCCTCTAAAATAGCAAGCTACGATTAAATAACTTTAAAGTTAAACATTCATTAGTTGGTATTTTCAAAATGTTTTCCATTATTTAAACAGATACTGATAAATGCCTTGAGGATATGCAAAGCAAAATTGAGCACTTTATTATTATCCAGTATTTCAATCCAAGGAAGACCAAAAATCTTTGATAGAGAAACCTAAATGGTCTAGGCCATATATAAGATGTGGAGACCTGGTAAATGTGTTAAGGTCTGAGTGTAGAAGCCTCCATATATTCAAATACAACTTTCTTATATAAACAAGATACATATAACAAGAAACTTGAACATATAAGTAGGAGATGGCAACAGATGAAGGAACAAGAAAGCTATGATAAAATGAACTTGATATCATTAATATCCATTAAGTATTCCAACATCAGGCGGATTAGATACCTGGCAATGGGAAGGATTTATAGTGGGGATAGGGATATCAAAGAATTTAAGAATCTAGGGCAACAGCGTTACAATGCAAATACAACTGAGCTCTGGTTACAGCTGATTAAAAACACCTGAATTGTAGAAAATCTGAATTGTAGTGTTTTGCAAAAAAAAAAAGCCACATAGTAGCACTACTCTTAACTTGTGACCCATAGATTAATAGTTATATGTCATAAATATGAAGGGGAAGAAACAGATCAGACACCTATCATTGAACATACTGAATGAAATTTAACATAAATTATTTCAAATAATTATTATGTGTATTTTTTGACAGATGTGAGTATAAAAATTGAAAAATAAAATCATTAAATGATAAACAAACATTTTATCAATGATAGGGATTGAATTAACTTAAAATTTATTAAATTTCTTTTCCAAAGGATTCAAATTTATTCTGTCTAACTTCCGTTGTTATTGAATATTTACTTCATTAAACAAGATTACCAAAAACATAAACTTTGGTGTTATGGTAACTAATGCAGCACATTAGAGCAGCATTTTTATATAATGCTGTAATTAATCATGTGTTGTATTGGATAGTAAAAATTGATCGGTGACTAATAAAAAGCCTTTGCTGATATTCATTAATTTTAATATAGTTTTAAATTTATTTAATTAATTTCCTTCACCCTGTATATTTGACAAAACATTAAACATTTAGAAGCACAAGTTAATATAATTAAAACTAAAAGAATGAAATATAATTTTTTATCTTTTATGAAATATTATTTAAAAAATCATTAGTTATAATGACCACTAATCACAATGTACTTTAATTAACTTTAGATAGTCCCATTTTAAGAAATTCTTTCTCAAATTTGAATATTCCAGTAAATCTGAACCTTTAAGATGGATATTTTTTCTAGAAACTGTCTACCACTTTAATTTTATTTATTAAGTTTTTCAAAGAGTAATCTTACTTAATAAGGATTTTTAGTATAGATTTATCTTCAATAAAAGTGAGAAACATGGCTGCTACTGATATGCAGCTAACTAAAACAGCTCCCTGTTTACTCAAGTAATACCAGTGGTATTAGCTCTCACGTATCAGCTCAGGAATTTACAAATATTGTGTATATACATAATTGAACAATTAGTGAAGTTTTCCAGCTAGTTGAGTCCCTAGAAACTAATTTATAAAGGTGGACTTTAAGTGTGAGACAGGATGGTTGGGCACGACCACAGAATACAGAATATGATAGAAGTGGTGGGTAGGTGGGGGGAGAAGGCTCCCAGCAAGGAGCACAATCCCCACCACCTTAACCCCGGCTGTCCCTGTCAGTACCACTGTTTACCCTGTGTTTATTTGGAACAATGGGTAATTGTTAGGTCTCTGTTGTGTGTGTTTTTTTATTTTTTATTTCTCAATTGGATTAAAAAATGCTGCGTTGTGCCGCGTATGGATGTTCTAGGAAAGACTCCAACAAGGATTTAAACCCTCCAATAACCCTACACCGGTACATTTTAAACTTACACAGTTTAGTTTTAGTTTGAATAAATTGAGAAACAAATCTTCCTTCCCTTTCGCCACAGTAAAAATATGTTTATTGTGGAGCTTTTATAACTTTATTGTTAAACTCCCCTATATTAACAATAGTAGGTATTGTAACCACAGAATACAGAATATTCTGTATATTCAATTAGGATTGATAAATTAATTGCCAATTCTACTGAAATTATTTTTATTTGAAAACTAGTTTTGAATGTCAAACATTAACACCGTAAGACAAATGACGTTTTACAATAATAATATAGTTTAGATTTGAATAAATCTTTAAAAGGTAAACAGTTCCAATTTTACCTTTTATTTTTTCCTCAGCTTCCCTTCAGTTGAAGAGGGACAAAATAAGTGGGTTCAAACCCTGAAGCAAGAAAAATGCAAGCCAACAAAAACAAACGTTATTTGTTCAAAACATTTTAAAGAGGACGATTTTGATAGATATACTTCATTTCGAGTAAATCTAAAAAAAGGTGCAATTCAGAAGGTTTTTTGATTTCCCAGATCATTTGAGACAGAAGATTATTAAGGTATATATAACTTGTTAAGCTTTTCCTATATATAACTTTTATACCCTCTGCTTTACCCACATATGTAAATATTTAAACCTAAAAGTTTAATGTTGGATTTTTTTATTTTAGGAAAGGGGGCCATAGATAGGCTGGTGACACCATTGAAAAATATTAGGTCTCCAAATAAAAAGAAATTTAAAAAATGTTAGAGATTACTAATAAAAACATAAACGAGCTTAAAAAAACAACTTGATGAAAGATCTGTACAGCTTCGAAATACAGTTGATTTATTAAGCTTCACTGAAAATTCACTTTTTACCACAAAAAAAAAAATACTGATTGAAAAGAAAAAACAAATTTAAAACCTACACCAAAACGTTTTGTGGTATAAGAATAAAGACTGTGCCTACAAATACACTTTACAAAAACTGTGTGAAGAGAAACAAAATAAACTAATTAAATGGATAATAGGAAATTTGCTTTCTCTATTATTCTAAAACAGGGAGGCGCGATAGCTCAGTGGGTAAGGCACTTGACTACCATGCTCCCGGGCCCGAGTTCGAGTCTGACTGAAGGCAGAAAATTTATTTTCTGTTATTTCGGTCGTGGATCGAATTCGAGGTCGGGAGACCCTCCCGGGGCACACCCAGCCTCCTAAAAAGTGAGTACCCTTAATTGGGGGGAAAACCTGGCGGTTGAGCGTGAATTCTGGCCAGATCACCTCCTTTCACAACCGTTGGCTTAGAAACAGTACAGCCTACCTAAGTACTGAACCCGAGACCCTTCATGGGTTGTAAGTGGTACAGGTTTTTTTTTTTTTTATTTTTATTCTAAAACAATACCTTGGAAGAAACATTTTTTCTAGATTTCCACATTTTTTAGAAGATTGCTCTCATTACTCATTATTAATCAGATCGATCGGAATGATATTTTTTAAAGTCCAAATCCACCATTTTTTGAAAAATATCAATGATAATATACATAAAAATAAAATAAGATCAAAAAGTAATAAATTAGTAATTTTCTTTTGGTAGTGTTTTGTTTTATTTTCGTTCCTTAACTACCTAACTATGCATAAATGTGATAAATTTCTGAACAATTAGGTGGAATCTAATAAAATTCGTAAGAGTTGAAGCCTAAATATTAGATGATAAAGTTGTAAATAAGCCTGAGATGAAACTACCCAGGGTGAAGGTGGTGGGGGGGAGAGCTGGCCGAACTGGAGCCAGGGGAACCTTATGGCATTAGTCCCTCTGCCCCTTCTACTATATTCTGTATTCTGTGGGCACAACGTAGGTAGAGTTTTTACCTGCTGATGGCTCTGGCTAGCCATCACTTATATAGGCCTACTGTCTGTCATCTTAGGTGGCGTAGTGAGTAGGGCGCTCGTCTCCTACACTCAAGCACCCGAGCTCGAAACTCATTGGACAAATTTTTTTATTATTATTATTATTATTTTATAGATGTGTTTTTATTTATATATGTAAATTTGTTTTTCTTTATTAAAACTATGGAAGTGAAGCCGATGGGAAAAAGACCAAGAGGAAGGCCAAGAACCTCCTATATCCACCATATAGAAGGAATAGGGAGGCGTAGAGGAAAGACTCTGGGAGAAATGAGAAATCTCGCCAGGGACAGGGAGGCATGGCATAGATGGCTGGAAGCACCCCCACGCTGAGAGGCAAATGGGTGGAAGATAAAGAAGAAGAAGAAGTTTTTCTTTATTTTTCTCTCCACTTTAGATAATATTATTATTTAATATCCATTAGCAATAATAATTATTATTATTATGGAGTGTGAAAAATCTTTGTGTTTCGATTTCGATGAAGAAATGCCGTGTTCCGACCTCAGTGAATCGGATTTGAAGTTCCTTAAAGATAGAACTTTGTTAAAAAGACAAAGAAATACTGCTCTTTAGCCCCCTGGGAACTCTCCGAACAAACAAAAGAAGAAAAGGAAACAAAAAGAAAAAAAGCCAAATCAACCTCCCACTCCACCACAAACATGCAGTAAAGCTGTCATCACAGCAGTTACAACTATGGAAACAGTTAACAGATTTCAGCCATTGACTAACATGCCTTCAGATAGCTCAGTACAACAACCACCAAAACCTCAAACAGATATAAAGCCACCTCCTATCTACATTACCAGTGTTACCAGATAATTACATTCAATTTTGACTAATGATTTCAGAATTGATTGGTCAAACAAATTTCTAATGTCACTCCAGATACCACAACATAAAAATAGACACTGAAACAAAAGATCACTATAAATCATTAGTAGCCCACCTAAAAACTCAAAACATTTAGTTCCATTGCTATCAATTCAAAGAAGACAAGGCCTACAGGGTAGTACTACAGGGACTTCACCAATCAGTGCCTCCTGATGCAATCAAAAGAGACCTGGAGCAGCTAGGCCATAGCGTCAAGCATGTCTCCAATGTACTCCACTGCTCTGAAAAATTTCCACTCTCATTGTTCTTTGTGGATCTGGAGCCAGAAGATAACAATGTGGAGGTTTTCAACATCAAAAGACTAAGTAAGTAAACCAACAGACCAAGACTCCACTACTCACAATCGCAAATCACACCTCCAATCCAAGCCAAATCCCATTCCAGTTACCGTTGTCAAGACAACCTTTTAACATTCAGCCTCAAATATCAGAATCCTATCCTATTTCCTTCCAAGGTTTTGGTGATATCTCATCGATTCTCTCCTCCTTCCTCCGTGAACTCCAAGAAAACTATCAGACCTTTAATTACCATTCTCACAAGAGCCCTAACAGAAATCACTATTGTTCCTCGATGATCCTAAACTCCTTGGCAGTTCTTTTATGGAACGCAAATGGTTTGTTCAATCACAGAAATGAATTAGACATATTCTTACACAACAATAACATTCACGTTGCTTTAATTACCAAGACCCACTTGACGTCTACCTCTTACTTCCACATCAAAGACTACATCACTTACAGATCTGACCACCCCAACAAAACAGCCCATGATGGTACTTGTATCCTTATCCATAGATCACTAACCCACACCCTGATTCCTTCCTCTCCAACTGACACCATCCAGTCTACCGCACTAATCCTATCCTCCCTTCCATTTAACCTTACTCTTTCAGCTGTATATTGTCCTCAAGGAAATAGCCATAATATTCTGCTATCCTTATTCCAATCCTTTGGGCGGCGCTTCATTGCAGGTGGGGATTACAACGCTAAACATCAGCAATGGGGCTGTAGAACATCCAATTCCCGAGGTAGTGTGCTTTCCCGTGTATCATCCTTAAACAATTACCCTATCCTTTCACCTAACAATCCTACCTACTGGCCTACATCCCCAAAAAAACGCCCAGATATTCTCGACATATTTGTCACCTCTCAAATACCTACTTCCCAAACTACAATAGATTCCTTAGATGACCTTTCCTCAGATCATAGCCCAGTTTTGCTTACATTACATTCTACTCCTATTATCAAACCTTCTCCTCCATCCTTAATAACTGGACAAGTAGACTGGGACAAATTCCATTCGGCTTTAGAAAACCATATAGACTCCTCTAAAAACATGTCAACAAATAGATGCGGCAATAGAACATCTTACTAAATCAATACAAATCAGCATAACAGAAAATATCTCACAAAATAGAATAATACACTCAGAAGGCATGGTCTTACCTCAATATATTCGGGTTTTGCTAGTAGGGTTGTGCTAGAGCCAAATGGCATAGAACTCATTACCCATCTGACGAAACCAATTATACCAAATTAACTAACAAACTTAAAAAACTAAAATTTGAAAATTTACAGAAACAAACTGCACAACTATCTGTTTCCAACAAATCATTATGGACCACGACCAAAAAAACTTTTAAAATTCAAAACCTTCAATCATCATCTTACTCCAGCTCAAACCTGGACCAAATCTGATTCAGAAAAATCGCAGGTATTTGGTGAACAATTACATAATACTTTCAAACCTCATTCTGACCTCCTAAATCCTAACCATGTAGAACGTATTGAAGCAGAACTGACTATTCTTCTCCCAATGACCCTTCCTCCTAAAGCCTTCCACCCTTCAGATATAATATCCATAATCCGTAGATGGCCCTCCAACAAAGCTCCTGGACATGATCTTACTACCTCAAGAATCCTCAAATGTCTTCCAAAGAAAGCAGTATTACTCCTAACTTATATTTATAATGCTATCCTCTGTACTACATATTTTCCCGATTCCTGGAAATTATCAATTATTAAAATGATCCCAAAACCTAAAAAACCACCAGAAAATCCTTACTCATACAGACCTATATTTCTCCTACCTATCATGGGCAAAATCCTTGAAAAGCTCCTTCTGAAACGTCTTTATCCCTTCCTCGATTCCAATCACATAATTCCTGACCACCAGTTTGGATTTCATTAGTTTCACTCCACTACCTAGCAGTGCCATCGTGTGGTGGATGTTATCTCATCTGCATTGGAGTGCAAAATGTATTGCACGGGTGTCTTTCTAGATGTTAAACAGGCCTTTGATTGGGTATGGCATTCAGGACTGCTTTATGAACTTCGCCAATTCCTTCCATCTACATATTTCCTCATCCTCTGTTCCTACCTTTCTGATAGAGTATTTAAAGTTAATCACAATTATAAATACTCATCCATCTTTCCCTAGACCGCTGGTATTCCTCAAGGTAGTATACAGCTGATATCCCAACTCATCCTAATACTATCCTCACAACCTATTCTGAATGCACCAGCGTTTTATCAGTCAATGAAGATACATTTGCTGCATCCCAGACACTCCAGTCACATATCACTTCCCTTGAAGAATGGTGTCATAACTGGAGAGTTAAGATGAATCCTAGCATATCCCAGCAAATAACCTTTACCCTCTGTCGAAAACCTACCTCATCCTGTCCTCCTGTATCCTTTAATAGTGTACTGCTAAATAATGTGAAAAAAATTCGATACCTTGGATTTTATCTGGACAAGAGACTTACCTGGAACCCTCATACAAGATTGAAAAGACAAGAAGCTGCATGTCGATTTCGACTACTACAACACTTACTTGACAAACGTTCAAATCTCCTGATTTACTACAAAAAACTCATCTACATGATGATTATCAGACCTATTTGGACTTACGGTATAGAGTTATTGGAATATACCAAACCATCAAATTCTTCCTGCATCCAATCACTCCAATCCAAAATCCTTCGAAAAATCCTTAATGCTCCTGACTTTGTCACAAATGAAGTGATCCACAATGACCTAATATCCCATATGGTCCTGATTTGGCGCAAACCAGATACCTCTCCTTTCATAATAAACTTACTCCTCACCCAAATCCACTTGTTGCACAACTTACTTCCCATTCCAGGAATGGCAATGAGGCGCCTGAAAAGAAGATGGCCTCGGGATCTTTTTCTTTTTTAAATATTTTGTTAGAATACTACGAATGGGTTGTTCCTCTACAAATTATTCATGTCATTATACCTCATGTATACCGCATATTTACTAGATGTGTTTTCTAATACAGTTGTAAATTTCTATTTAATAAGAGACAAAAAAAAAAGCTATTTAAACCTTGAATTTTAAGCATGAAACCAGCGGTTCTATTGATCCAGAAATGTTATTGTTTCCTCTCGTTAACAACTATCTAACAAAATATTTAAATTTGTACTATGCTCAAATACTTGTACATTCCTTGCTCAAAGATCTTATGATATATTTGTCCGTTGTTTATGTACTCCTATTATTTAGGTACATTCACACATAATACAAAGACTGTTTGATAGAAAACAAAAATTCTAGTGGTCTATTGATGATAGAACAATCAAAAAAATAACTAGAAAATCCTACTTTAGTTTGAATAATGATTTTAAAAAGACAACCAAAATTAAGGTTGTATTTAAAACAAAAGATTTTTTCAGTAATCAGATTTTGCTTTCCCAGGTTGTGTAGATCAATTTTTTTTTTTTTAAATTTAACAAATGAATTTTAAAAATCTTAAAAACGATATATTCAGATAAAGGCCTTAACTCATAGAAAAATTAAAGCTATCATACAGTATACTGTTGTGGATCAACTTTCAAATATCTTTTTCATTAACAAAAGCCACAGTTGAAGCTGTCTCTCATTAGGAATTACCAAGCAAAGAAAATAGCAGGTGCCCTCATTGGGATAGGATTATGAGAAATTTTTTGAGTTTCAAAGCAATACAACAATAATTAAAATGTCTGATTAAAAGATACATTACAATGAATTAAAAAGGAAATAGATAATGAGCTTTAGAGCCAACTGTTTTAGTACACATTGTAACAGTGATTTTCTTGTTAAGTGCAAAGCAGTCAGCTATTTTCCACAAAACTAGACTACTACTTCTTAATTTAAATAGCTTATTGTGGTTAATAGGAAAACATTCCAGAAGGAGTTTAAAATTGTGTATATCCATGTTTGTAGATTAAAATGTGTACCAATGGTGGATAAAGAAATGACTTGAAAATGAGTTATCCCAGAACATACGGTCTAGTGAATAATGCAGAAAAAATGATATTAATCAAAAATATCAGAATCTAAAAGGTCTGCACTGATGTAACAAACATTGAAAATGTTTTTCTAAACAGAAAAATATAGTATTCGACAGTTACTGGTTATTAATATTGTAAATGTAAATATTCACTTCATTACATTGAAATCAAAGCTGAACATAGTGAAATAAATTACTAACTAACCTCATCCTCTGGAAATACCAAATCCTTCTTCTCCCAAGTAATATACTTGACTCCTCTAAGTCTGGCCAGATCTTGGTAGCAATTTTCATCTTCACAATTATATCTACAATGTAAATAAAAAATAAATTGTTTACAGCTCACAGTAGTAACCTGAAGGAAA